>CM056816.1:54543766-55752646 GCA_029852735.1 Persea americana | reverse complement strand
GCTGCGCAATACAATTGAAGACTTCCGAAACACCCAAAATAAAATACTGAGGAATTTGCCATGCAATGCTCATGGTTTTTCCACCTCTCGAATTTTCCAATCTCTTGGTCTCCACCAATGCAGCCACTGCCATGGAAAGAATAATCAAGAGGCGGCCGATCCCCATCCGCCGCAACTCTGAGATCCCATGTTTGTTGATTTTAAACCACTTTCCAATTGGTGTAATTAACAAGTCATAAATGAGAGCCAAAAGCATCACAGTAACAACTTCAAAGGCAAACAGAGTAGCGGGTGGGACAAAGAAAGGCCCCATTCTAGAATCCATCATGCCCCCTTGTTCAATAAAAGTGGTGTACAGTTGCGTAAATGCAGCAAAGAAGATGACACTAGTAAGCCAAATTGGAAGCAGCCTGAGTAATATCTTCAACTCCTCAACCTGAGTTACCGTACAAAGTCTCCACGGACTAAGTGCATTGCTGTCCTTTATTTCAGAATTAGAAACAATGGCAGCTTTATCCAAGAATCTAACAAAGAAAACAACAAAGTCTGAGACTATCATGCATAAACATCTTCCTTATCTCCACATTGATTCTACTAAGCAAGAAGGATGGTCCATTGATGTTGCAAATTTCCTGACTTCCATTGGATATCACAATATCAAAATAATCAAATAGGCGACTTTACATTAATAAGTCATTGTTTTAATGGTGCACTATAACCCAGAATCAACAACAAAGACTGGCAATATTCTGACAATGGTTTTAAACAAGCTTGAAGTTTTGTATGTATTGGAATATGCAAAAAGTTGTATTTTAGGCAGGTTTGAACATGCTCAAAGAAACGGAATGCAGTAACTTGAGCCATTACTAATGTTTTGAACATGCTCAAAGAAACTGATTGCAGTACTGATACGACTGTTTCAAGTTCATCTTAAGGTGGATGTAATCACAATTAGGGGATTGGTTGATGTTATGGATTTAATTAGTGACACTCCCACCATCATGTTTTCCTTACTGAATTATTTTACAGCGGTTTGGTTGAGCACCCAACCAGCAGTTAGTCTTAGGATAGATTGGAATGGAGAAAAAGAATTCATGTAGCCGACTATAACATAGTTGGGAAAGGCTCTGATGGTGGTGGTGGTGGTGACCCAACCAGACAAGCTCTAGATCTCAATTGATAACTAGCAGCCTATGTTCTAAGTAATTTTGTTGGTCTAATGTTGCAATTATTGGAGTAAATTATATTATGACTGCAACTATCATTAATTGGGAAAAGCAGCATAGTTTACAAAACAAGCTATCGTTTATGAATGATACCTGAATTCATCGGTATGCACTAGTTTTCGACTTCCCAAAGCGGACGATTTCTCATCCCAAGCCTCATACAACTCGCTATTATTGACAGGGACTTCCAAACTCCTATTCTTGAATGATGCAATTGCAACTTGAAGAAGCCTCTTCAATGGACTCCCGTTTGGTTTTTGCAACCTATAAATTGGTGTCCCAAATAGAAAACTTCCAATGGAGATAGTCATGAACACTGTAGAAATTCCAAATCCAAGAGCCCAACCAACGTTCTCTTCTATCCAAACAATAGAAGTACTTGAAAGGAGAGCCCCAACGTTGACGGAGAAGTAAAACCAATTGAAGAAAGACCCCTTCTTTTCCATCTCAATGGGGTTCCCATCCTCGAATTGATCTGCCCCCATGGGAAGCAGTGATGTCTTGAGTCCGCCGCTCCCAAATGCAACAAGATATAACCCAGAGAAGAATACCAGTTTTTGAGCTTCATTTGCTGAAGGACATGAAAATCCTTTGCATGAGGGAGGCTTCAAGAATGTAATAGAAGCTGAGAGTGTGACAATTATCATTCCCTGTGCAAAGCAAAGTGAAGAAGAAGAAAATATAACTGTAAGCAATTTTCAAATCTAATGAAGGAAAGGCTAAATTCAAATAAATTATGCGAGGAACACTTCTTTAAGGCTAATCACTTTGTATCCTCATATCCTGTCACTTAAATTTCCTTCTCACATTTTGGCTCTTCCTAGGATTAGGTTTACCTGTCTAGAGTTTCAACTCTCAAGTCAAAAAGAAACTATTAACAAATATCTCAAAGGAAAACTAACTAAACAAGATGAGAATGCCTGTGTAATTGAATGTGGAGCTTGTTTCTTAGAGAGCATCAACAATGCATTCCTCGCATAAATTTTTTTTCTTATAACTTCAAGGGGGCCTTAATACATAAAAACTACTCACTATGCTTGTTCTAAAGAAGGGGAAAAAAAAAAGAGGGCTTACCAACAAATAGATCAAACCAGATACAGTGATAGTTTTGTATCTTCCCCAGTATGAATCTGCTATGAGAGCTCCCAAGAAGGGTGCGAAATAACCAGTTCCAATCCAAGTATTAATGCTGGCAGCAGCTGAAGCATTGCCTTCGTGAAGGATTTTGCCAATATACATAACTAGATTTGTAGAAATTCCATAATAAGCCATGCTATCAAAGCACTCAGCTCCTGCAAATTTTAAGTATGTTGGAATCCATGTGGTTGCATTTGCGAATATGTTCCAGGTCACAAGTGTTTTGAACATATCTATGTGACCTTTTCTTTTTCTTTTTCTTTTTCTTTTTTCTTTTTTTCAAATCATGCTCTCACTAGGCTTCGATTTGGCAAGATGTCGTGAAAAGGAAGCATTCATGGTTCTTAGAATCCCTTGGTTTCTGTAGAGAAATAAACCATTGCGGAAGAAATACAACTCTTTACTCCTATACAAATTTGAAAATTCTCTCTTGAAATCACCTTTTTTTTTTTTTGGTAGAACTCTTGCAATCACTTTATTATGTTAATCGAGATTGTTAAAAAGGAAAAGATGCCATTTTACGTTGCAGGCTTCTAAAATGTTCTCTATTTTGGATTCCATGAGCAGGTTTGAATCCTTGGAACTGGGTTACCCTGTCTTGGATTACTTGTAACCGTAGGCTTATGCGTAAAACAAATTGCAGAATCCCAAAGGACCCTGTTTGGTTTCTCATAAACCAAAAGCAGGTAAATTGGTTTACGCATAAATGATGATTCATGCATTTGGATAACTCACATCACTTCTCGTTGGGTTAGAAGTATGCAATATGCACCATGAGAAACAGTAGTTTTGTTCTTCGTCATAACCAATTATACTGTAATAGATAAACATAGTTAGGTAATTAGATCAACCATGGGGCTTAAAGAAATCTTAGCTAGGGACCAAAATATTGTCCTCTCATCTTGCAAACAGATCCAAAATTAATAGTTTCATGATAATAAAAAAAGGTGTGTATATTTTCATAAGAAAACATCATTACTAAAAAGCATTGTCCAATCTATCTTTTGGTAAAGCAAAAACATGAAATCAAGCTTACATTCTCAAGTCTAATTAAGTAAGCTTAATATGTGCTTAAAAGCTTCAAATGATTCTCACCCATAATAATGGTAGAAGCTCGCCAGTTGCCTGATTGATGCCGCAATGCTGGTCTTCCATGAATGTCCACTGACCCATCTTCTGTGTAGGGCCCTACCAGTTCCACCTGAAATAATTAAGTGATAAATGATCACTAAGCTTAAACATTAAACGGCAGAATCCACAGCGCAGATGTACGGCCTATTCAATTTGTTGGTGTCTGAGTCATTCAGAGACAAAATCAGATGGTTACCATAAGGTTCATCCGTCGGCAGTACTTTTTTGGGTGGGCTACACTCAACTAAAGCAGGGCCCACGATTTGAAAGGTGTGGATGGGGTTGCATGTGGAAGAAAAAAAAAACATTTCTCTTTCTTTGCAGATGCAGATTCCTGAGATCTTTTCCATGGTAGAGAAGAACCCATGACAAACCATGAGTGAATTGCATGTAGCTATAGTCATATAGCAAAGAAGCTATGAAAAATTTTCAGATATTGGAAAGATGGAAAAGAAGGAGAGGATGGTCATATGTACTACATACCTTGTCTAGCAACGGCCTTGTTTCTTCTCTTTCTATGGGCATTCCCTTCTCTAGAGCTTCTTCCATCGAACCTGCAGTCGACATTCTCTCTCTCTCATTCGATACCCATTAAGCAATAATTGCATATTTGAAGCAGAGGAGTCAAAGGATGACACAGCCAAGTCTAACTGATTTTTTAAATCATGGAGTAGCATAGATGATGGACATTTAGTGGCTGCTTGTTTAATGTAATTGAATGCTGAGGATTGTATTTTTTTAAAGTGGTTAAAGGTGAAGCACCAAAAATAAATATCTAAAAAAATCATCAAATAACCTCTCTTCCAATGAAAATTGAATCAAGAGAAGATGTGGATGAATACCCAGCCGTCGCCCTGGTAATTTAATACAAGGAAAGTCAAGGTTCCCTCTACTTATATCTTCGCCTTCTGTTCTTCACCCATCAACTCTTTAATAATCTTTAGGTGGAGCTCATTTCTATATAAATCTCTAAGCATTCAATGCAAACAAACAGACTCGACTCTATATGTTTTGCTTTTAGACTTCGAAGTCATTCCTTAAAAATCTTAGCATTTCAGTGGCCGCCAAATAACTATATGTACCAGTCAAGAAACTCAAACTTCACGGTAGTAACAGGAAGAAGAAATAGTGTAGATCATCATGCAATGTTTGCTGAGCCAGGGCCAGGGACCTACTCTTAGTGTAGGGTGGCCCAGCTCACTGCTCCCGTACAGGGATGTGTTCTAATTCAAACTCACAGATTTTCCCTAACAATGATCCTGATAAGAAATTCACAAGAGCCCTTGGGGAGTTTCTTTTTCTTTTCTTTTTTGTGTAAAATGGTGGAATCATGTACAAATGTTCTCTCTTCTCCTGTGGAATTTCACTCCAATAAAGATTGGGCCTAGAATAGCTAAGCCTACTGTGAAATTTATAACTAAAATGAATACAATATCATACTTTTTTTTTGTCAAATTGGTAACTTCCCAAAAAAATATTTTTCTTATAAAAATATATATTAAAAAATTCAAGCATTTATAGTGATCAACCGGATAGTAAGCCCAACTGTCATTGGAGTTGAATTTTACAAGGGCCCATACAAGAGAAGGATCATTTGAGCAATTCAGATTTTCATAAATCTCAGTTTATGGACCCTACCGAATGACCAATCTCAGAGGATTTAGGACTCAAAATTAAAACAAAGTAGTTCGGATAATCAGAGGGACCCTCGCAGGTGATCATTCTCAATCGGATGATGCCATGTGTCCACCTACTAAATCATACATGGCATACCCAATTCTCAAAAGTCAACAGTCAACAACCAACCAGGTGCTGCTCACTGCTCTTGCATGCATGTACCTTTGTGCTAACAAACACACACCAAAAAGATGTGGGTTGACAAACGAATCGAGCCAAGTAGGTAAGGAGAGAGGAGTCTTTGACTTTTACAAACACAAAAATGGAGCTGCACTTGTCAAAAACAGGCAGCTACTCTGTTTTCTATTGCAATGTTCATGTAAAAGCTGAATGAGTAGTCCATTTAAGGTGTCGATAATTCTATGTATTAGGTACAAGAGAGAAATTTAATGACATAACGACAGCCCAAGGTTCTACCCAAGCAAAAAAAAAAAAAAAAAAAAGTCTAGGGATTAGGATTGAGGAGGATATGATTTCACTCATTTATGTCAAATGCCACTTGCAGCATTAGTTTTGAGTCTATTTTGGCATGGCTCTTTATGTATAATGATTGACCCAATTTTTTTTAACTTCGATCATAGGCATATAATCTGTTAAATTGGCCGTGCATAATATGTGTGATAAAAAAAAATTTCACAAATGTTAAGTAAAATACACATTCATGCCACCAACTCAAATCAGTTAGATAGCTGCATCGGAAAATACAAAGAGCTGCATGGAATCATCTGTCCACATAAAAAGTACTTCTAATCTGACCATGAAGATTTTTTTTTATAAAAAAAGTTTAAAGAAGAAGAAAAAACAGAGATCACATGTGACTGGTTATTGAGACACTTCCAGACAATCCAGCTGTCAAGCCATCTCATGAGCCCAACTACAACTCAATCAACAAGAAGAAGTCAAAGATACATCCACCAACCAATGAAGAGATGACCTCAACAATACCAAGCATTGAGGAGAAATAATAGCATCAGAAGTCTATCACATTGTAACAAACATGCTGTAACATTTTTATAAATAGTCAATGCTCTCCCAGTGAACATCAACGGGAACACAATTTAAATTCTCTGTTTTTAAATCTCTTAAATTCTATCAGAGCGAGTAGAGATGAGGATGCTGAGAATGATTTGATCTTGTTCAAGTCATTGATCATAGGCAGGATTTGGTGTAGGTGTAGGATCAGAGGCGGAGGTGGGAATGGTTTGGTTCGGAAGTGTCTCAATACTGGTGAATTTTGGTAGGATGGATATGCAATGAATGACATGGATTAGTCGCTACCCAAATTCGATTTCAAAGGTCTAATTTGTCATCTCCGGACAAATGATCAAGATTCTAGGCAAACTAAATTATAAAAATCAAGTAGAGAGAGAGGATAGATCCTGAACTTTTTGGCCATTAATGAATGTATAACGAATCTGCACTCGTAGTTATCCAACAAGTTCGAATTTATATTTACATAAACCAGAAGCAGCTTATTTAAGTGATGTCAGGGTCAAACTGTTTATGAAAATGAGCATCGACTACAGAAAAGGAGAGTCGGTGGCTATTGGACAATGAGTGGCTTGGCATGCAAGACCCACTTGATATGATCAATCCAGCCTTTTCACAATCATTATTGAGGGCTATCTACATAGTCGTTTGTTTGCAAATAGTACATAGAAATTCATGTCCTCGCTGATTAAAAATACAGATCCAATACGAATTTCTATCATATATCAATTACTTCTCACCTCATTCTTACTTCACCTCTTTAATAATCCTTCCATACAATTCATGTAATCATGAATTCCTATGCATTCAATACAGCTGCATTCTTATGCTAACAAATTGGTTATAGGCTTATAGCTAGATTGGTCATAATGAAAAAAAAAAAAAAAACGTTATTTATGGGCTAAGAATTATTTAATTTGAAGCCATTAAATGAAGAGAGAGAATGATAGATGATTGCCACGTTTCACACGTGCCCTTGTCACATGAAGGCCTTTTCCTGTCCCCTTCCATGGTTGACATTCATCCCATACGCCGGACGATATTTGCAAACCATCGTGATTTTGGCTGCAACTGGTATAGATTTCGATGGTATTTGAAAGTTGAAACCCGAACTTCTCCAGCTTGATTTTATTTAAGGTAAAACGCGGACCAGTGAGAATAAAAATGTATGATATGAAATAGTATCCGCTCTACTCTTCTCAAACCATGAATCTGACCTGAACATTTAATTTTTAGACACGAATCGCACAGTGAAAAGTCTGAAAGCTCAAATACAAAGGTTTCAATGGAATATCAAGGCAAGCTACAGTGAAAAACAAAACCAGCATGTATTAGCTTCAGCTATTTCCCAGAACAACATTAGATTATAATTAAAATAGTGGAGTTCCAAATCTGAAACCCATAAAGTTGGTCAAACACATTTTGTGCACTTTGGTCCGTTTTGAGTACATGAATTACTCCTTGCAATTATAGAGGAAACCTGGAATTTGTTGGGATCGTTGGAAATCACTCGTTCCTAACTTGCGTTGCTGATATACAGGGTTCCTAACTTGCGTTGCTGATATACAGGTTACCGGCTGTCTTGATTTTTGAATGTCCTTGGAAGATTGAGCTGTTGTGATGTATGATATGGAACAACTGAATTGCAGTGGATGCTGGACTATGGATGGCCAGATATGTTTAGCAGCATTCTTCGTCATCACTATCATCATCAAAGCTATATCCCATAGATCCAAGGTTATTGTCGTTGGTGCACTTTCACTCAATCCTATTGCTAACTACACACCATTCATCTTGTTCTCGGTAACCCAACGGGCAGTGATGACAAGGGCAGTTGCAGAACATAAGTTGGGTCAGTGTTGGTGGTTAAGAGTTGCAGGAGAGTAGGAGAGCCAGAGGAAGCCATGTGGATCTAAGACACTACCAAAGAGGTATCCAAACTCCAAACAGTAGCACTTGGGATGTAGATAACCTGATCTACATGGGAATTCCAGTCAATTTGAGTTACCAGGTGACCAGAGTTTCAGCAATCCAAAAAGGCTTCTGATAGACTGATATACTGAAAATTGATGTTGTTCCCTAAGCCCCGTACACCTTGAAAAGTTCAAAAAAGAGAATCCTCAGCTTGCATGAATTCTAGGAGAGAGGAATTAGATACATCCAAAACCATAACATTTGCGGACTCATTTCACAACTGTATATGTACAAGTGCTTGTTCATAGATGGTGCATGTACGTCAGGTAAGGAGATAGAAATTTAAATGCAACAACCATTAAACCCCTTTCCTGAAAAATGTTTCAAGACTCATCCAAACGAAATATTTCTTTGGTTTAAAAATAAATTTGATTTCAGATATACTTCTATCATCATCTAAAAAGAAATTTCTTCACCTGAAATCAAAGAAATCTAGAAATCCAAAAATTATAGAAATCAAGAGATAGTAGAAATTCATGATAAGAGAAATCCAAGCATCGAAAACCTGCACTCAGGTTTGAGAGAGAGAGAGAGAGAACTGGAAACAACCTTTTTTCCTCCCTCTCTTCATGGCATCTACACACCAGCACATGAACCACACTCAAGATTAAAGCGGCTCCCTAGTACGGCCCACTCAGGTGGATTTATATAGGCAATTTGAATCGAACAATGACTCGTAATGTAATATGCATATAAAGAACGAAATGGCAGGAAAAAAAAAAAAACACTACCTATCAAGGAGACAAGAGTTACTTCTCTTGGCAGTTTGGGTTAGTAACAAGAGATTGCCCAATAAAGAAGTGTTTGCACACTTTTAGTCACATGGATATGCGACTCTTCTCTATTTCTCTAATCATCACAGTTACACAGGGCCATGTTCTTTCAAAGATTGAAAATATGCAGCGTCTAACAAAAATCTTATTGTCTTCCTTCCGTCTTTCAGCGTCTGATTGTCCTAGCCACAGAAGTTGAGCTTCTTCATTACCTTTGCATAAGCAGCAGGAACAATCTCTGGCTTTCGAAGCCTCCGTTTTGCTTTCTTGGACTGCAATGATGAATAGGATTCAGTTGGATCCAAATGCAACTAAACACCTTACAAGTTAGCATATTATAAAAACTGTGATGAATGAGGACACTAACCCAAATAGAAAACGCTCAGTTGTTCAGAATCTTTAAAATAAACAAAAAATGAAGATTGATTGCAAGATAAGCCTTGTAGAAGGTTCGGTAAGGGAGAAGGGTTCCATCATTGATGGTCGACTATTAAAAAAGCATTTCATGCTTTGAGAACCAAATTGAGTTTAGTAGAACTCCCAAACCTGATCCCATCCCGACAGAATAATGCTTCGATTATGATGATGATGGTAACAATAACTTGTCACTAAGTCATTGATATGCCCGAACAACTGCATTGCAGTTCCTGCAATACCCATTTCCTTAACTCTTAAAAGATAACAGGCAAACATTACTTGGTCACTTTACATATACTAGAATATACTTAATTATAGTAGCCTAGTATGATAATTCATTAGGATCATCTGCATTGCAGCTCCCACAGTACCCATTTACTTAACTATTAAAGATAACGGGCAAACATTACTTGGTCACTGTATCATGCTAGATATAATAGAATATAGTTCATTATAGTAGCCTAGTAGAATAATTCATTAGCGATCATATGACGCATGCACCCAGATCCTATGTGCGAGATGCGCACGGAAAGCGCTGTGGAGCCCACCTGTTGGCTCACTTCGGCATGGGACCTAGAGGGATTTGAAGATCTGGTGCCTTCCTATGTACAAAAAATCAGCTCCAACCGATTATCCTTACCTTATCATCTGTGACCCACAAGTCCAATCCATCCACATGGGCGTACGGTCTATCCAACAATCCAGTCCATTTGCATGGGTGCAAGCCCAGGGTCCATGTGAACTAATAGGGTGGGGGTTTTTTGGATCCATTTGGATGGATCATCAAGTGGGCCCCACTATGGGTGCACGCTAAGCACAAGGTGTGTAGAGGATCATAGATATATATATATATATATAAAAGGGGATTTTACCAAAAAAATAACTTTAAGTGGCCATTGCACCAAATAGGAAATCCATACAGAAAAAGTAACTTTTTTCACCATTTTTTTTTGTGATCGCATTCGACCTTCATTTTCTGTGTTGAAGGTCGACTGCGACCCTCGCTATAATAAGTAATGAGGGTCGCATTCGATCCTCAACATAAAAAATGAAAGTCGAATGCAGCCACAAAAAAAAATTGTGAAAAAAGTTACTTTTTCTGTACGGATTCCCTATTTTGTGCACTGGTAGCTAAAGTTCCCTGTTTGGTGCAGTGGCCACTTAAAGTTATTTTTTTGGTAAAATCCTCTATATATAAAGGGAGGTGCTCCTATGAGAGGCACTCTCACCAACTTGGTGAGAGATGGGTGGGAGCCCTCACTTCCATATCCACTCTCACCAACTTAAATGCAAGGACCCCCAACTTAAATGTGAGGGCCCCCACCCAACTCTCACCAAATTGGTGAGTGCCTCTCATAGGAGCACCTCCCATATATAAATATATATACAAATATGTGTATATATATAAATGTATGTATGTGGTTAGACTATAATAAGATTGGAGAAGTTGATGTATTGGTTGTTTAACTATTAGGATTGATATTATCTAGTTAGATCATGGCAGGATTGGAGAAGTATTATTTTCAATACTTGGCAGATTGTAATCTTTATATGGGTTCTCTTAATGAAACGAATAGGATCAATTTTGTGGAAGTTTCTGTTGTTTAACTAACATGGTCTCCGAGCCAGTCCATCAGGCA
Organism: Persea americana; assembly: GCA_029852735.1. Classification (NCBI taxonomy): domain Eukaryota; kingdom Viridiplantae; phylum Streptophyta; class Magnoliopsida; order Laurales; family Lauraceae; genus Persea; species Persea americana. Next base: position 55,741,681 of record CM056816.1, on the reverse strand, counting down.
CATATCAGCTCTATTGGGATGACTTGCCTGTATCTTGTGACTTTTTAAAACTGCCATGAAAGTTCCAATGGTATGATCATCTTCATATACTACTGTAGAACTCATAGATGACATAAGTATACGCTTGTCACTGCTGTCGTGGAGTAGTCTCGGTTGCATCCCACCAACCTGCCAGCGGATGTGAATCTGTTCATCACTGACTGAACTAGAACTTGCATTGTCGTTGCAACTTTCTTGCCTTTCAAATCTCTTTGTTGCTATGCCTCACTGCTGTTCTGAGCACCTATCATGTATTTGATTCGTCATATTACAACATCCACTGTCTATTGTAGCCCTTCACCTAAAATGTCAGTTGATACTTCATTTTAGACCTGATTGTCAACTTGATAGTTGATCGTACAGCTTGCAAAATCTGATCATTCATCATTGGATCATATCTTCCCTTCATGAATTTGATTGTTTGTCTTTGGCTTCTCCTAATGTATTCTTCTGCTTCCTAACTTGATCTTCGCATTTTTGGATCAGATCACTGTACCTATAGGTTTGATCATCTGTCTTTGAATTAGATTTTTTAATCAGATCATGTTTCTTCAAATTAGATCAGGGATCATGCTTGATCTTCAACTTGCATTTTCATCTCTAACCATGTTCAGCCATGGATCATCATCTCATGTCTTTTACATGTGGATCTATCACATTTGTGTTTGGATTGGATTTTGGAATCTGATCATCTATATTCAATCATGTCTTTAGTTCGAATAATTTATTTGTCCAATTCAAATTGGGTTTGATAATTTGAATCTAGATCAGAACTAGTATATGATCATCTACTTGTTCCGCCATGGAACCTTAATCTCATGGCCTCTCCATTTGGATCTAGTGTATTTTGTCTTTGGATTAGATCTTTAACTCTTTATTATATGGTTTTGAATCAAATTTCCAAATTTGGTCAATTGTCTTCTGATCTTATCACTGTGTGCATTTGTCTACATGTCATTTGCACCATTGGTCCCGTGCCATCTTCCCATCATGCAATATTCTCATCAGCAGCCGTAAGATCTACATCTGATAATTTTTCTGGGTTAGATTGCATCTTCATTAGCACCAGACTTTCCTGCTTTATCCGCACCCACGATGATGCAGTACAGCCAGGCCCAAGAAAGTAACTGGGCCTACACGTTGACCCAGAGGTCAACCCAGTCTATTGGGTTCAGCCCATAGGCCCAATTGACCGGGTTGACCTCTGGGTCAATCTGTAGGCCCAGTTACTTTCTTGGGCCTGGTCCGTACTACATCAAAGAATCTCCACCTTCATCTGTCATGCCGTGCTGCCAGCCATTTATCAAGCAATTGTTAGCATGCATCACAATAGCTCGCATTTGAGCTGTCGAATTCATCCATTCAAGTGTGGGGGGAGAAGAAGAGTTAATTGGAGAAGTTTATGCATTGACTGTGTATCTATTAGGATTGATATTATCTAGTTAGATTATGATAAGATTGGAGAAGTTCAAATACTGCTCGATTATCATTGCAATTTGTACTCTATTTAAAATAAACCCTCAAAATGAAGTGAATAGGATCGATTTTGTAAGTCTCTGTTGCTTAACAGTTAACATACTATATACCAAAACCATTTTCAAGATGGATTGGAACTCAATAATGCCAATCCAGATTGCTCCAAATTGTAAATTGTTCATGTACCCAGCATTTCAGTAATGAGCATAAAAATACAAATTTTTTATGATCAAGTTTAACTGTGTTCAGCAATTTACCCGAAAAAAAAAAAAAATTTGTTCAACAGAAAGGACATACTGGTTTATATCGTCCAAGAAGCACAATTTTAGGGCTAGGCTATATTGACAACATTACATGCATTAAAATGATTCAGCTATGGATCTAATCAACATGATAAAATAAGAAAAGAAGTCATTTTTTAGAAAAAGAAAAAAGATAAAACAATGGTAATGAAAGGAAAACTAAAACATGAAAACACATATGACAAAGGTAAACCTGAAAAAATAATAAATAATAATAATTCAATATCTAGACTTTTAAATGTTTATGTAATAATGAATAAAAATAATGAGAAATCCTATTGAATTAGAAGAAAAAACAAAAAAATAAAAAAATAAAGAGTACAAAATCTAATAAAAATAAATTAAAAAACAAAAAAAAAATTAAAGAGTACAAAATCTAATAAAAATAAACTAACATACATACTCAAACAATCAATCCATACATTCCTACGGGCATATACCGGGGGGGTGGGTGCCGGACTTTTTTTTTATGAGCAACCTTCTGCACAGTGCACTCACCGACTTGCATGTCTCTTTCATGGATGACTATGAAAAGGAAGGCAAATTCTTCATTACATCTGCTTTTTGAGTGTCCTTGTTTCTCATATAAGGCCCGGTTATGATCAATCCAATCTCTTCAAAGTTCAGACACCTACCTCCCTTGTATTAGCAAAAGTATATCTGTTTGCCACCCATCCAAACTAATCGCAGTTAATTTTATGACACTACATTTGCACTATATAAAGCCAACAAACTTTGAGAACCTAGATTAAGGGTTAAGATCATTCGAGCGGACTGGTAGTGTGGATAATCCCAAACCACCACATCCTAACCTATCCATCTCCTTATCTCCTCCCTCGATGGTCATGCATCCAGGTGGGCCCAAAGTAAGTGCAGTCTTATAGGCAAACTCCCAGTGTTGGGGAACATTGCACAAACAAAAAATGATAGAAGATCTTGGCGGATGATAAGGAAAATAAATACAATTAATTATTTTCCTTGAAGAGATAATTAAGATCCAGGAAAGATAAGAAACTCAACATTACATATGGACTATGGAGACACATCTTTAGAAGAGAATACATATAGAATAGTAAGGATCCAGACACAATGGTAATGTGGAATTCTAATATAGTGCTATCAACCAAGGAAAATAAGTAATATAGAAGGAAAAGGAAGTGCCCTTTTTTATTTAGAAGAAACAATGCCAATATAGCGTTGTCTTAAAATTAAGAAAATTTCAAAATAAAAGGAAAAAAATAGAATGGGTATACATTTAAAGAAGAGATGTTGAGCATTCTCTTTAATTTATGGATGAGGAGAAGGCCCTATAATTAGCATGTTCTATAAAGATGAAAAATTAATACATGGAATCACCTCATTGAAATATAAGAGAATAAAAAGAATTCTGCAAAATAGTTTGGAAATAAAATTTTAGGTCATTCAAAATATTACCTAAGAACAATTTTAATTGAAAAAACCAATGAGAACAAATTGATCCAGACAAAATAAATCAAAGACATTATCAATATATATGGCCACAAATCTAGGACCAACTTCATAAAGATGGATAGGAAACTGAAAGAAGAAAACAGCAAACAATGTACATAAGCTGATGTAAAGAACTTCAGGCTCAAAGTCAATCCTTTTAGCAAGAACATGGACGTGATCAGATACCAACCAAGTATAAAGCAGAGTGTGGCATGGTAAAGCCCTAGAATTTGCACAAAACTAATGTAAGTGACGAAATGTATCAAGGAAGCATAGAGAATCTAAGGTGACTACCATATAAACTTACAACCTAACATGAACACACGGTGCATTTGGAATATTCTCTAAAAGAACTCTAGGACTGAAACACAAACAAAAACCAGATGTCAATGCATTCGAAACACCCAATATGAGTAACAAGTTAACCTCCCTTTATCACAAACTGTTGAGACACTATCAAATAAGGACCACAGCTCCTTTACAACATAGAAATGAGCAAAGAGGGATAATAAAGGGGCTAGAAGCTGACATCATCTGATTGGGCCTATAATTCATTTGAGACAGATTTTGGAAAACGGTATCAAAGTTGGGCAGGCTAGTCGTGAACTACTTAGGAACATGATAAAGATTAAGATTAGAGTTTAGATAAGTAAAAAAATCTGAGTAGGAACATATATTTGACTTTAAAGATAGCTTTTTTTATTTACTTGGTTAACTAAAGGTACATTTATCTAATTAAATAAAGGATTCCAAAATTTAGCATGGGATCCCATGCCCACCCCACTTTGAGTGTTTCTAGTTCCATTGTCCAGTCATATCTAGGCTCTTTTTTATTTTTATAGAATTATAATTAGTAACTTTCGGAAGAGTGCATATATTTTACCACTTAGTGCTGATATAGTTTTGCTGCAGGGGTGCTGATATAGTAGCACCAACATGACAAATAAAGGGCTTAATCATGATATATCACTAGTAAACAACTAGGGTTGCTAGCTCTGACTTTCCATTCTTGAACACTAAATCCACTGATTCTGTCCATCATTTACATCTATCCTCTGATATTAATCAAACTAAATGCCAGGTGAAGCACTGATAGCTTCATTCTACTGCTATAAAAGTGACTGAGTGCACATTCAACAAAATAGAAGGAGTTCACTCAAACAGAAAATATTCAAATAAGCTAGAAGCAAAGGAGCTAACTAAACCATTGTTCTCGAATCACCGATTGAAACACTAGTTGATTCACCTTCCAGATGTTTAAAACTCTTTCGTCATTTCCATCAGCTGTGAAGATTACAAATTTCTTCACCTCGACAAGAATCTGAGCCCCAATTCCTCCCAACTTTCACTTTCAGCTTAAGAAGGTCATCACAATTATAGTCACTGGGTCACTCAGGCCAATTCACTGGGCTTTGTAACCAACAAGTTCAATGCAGTGTTGAAGACAGTGCCTTCCTCTAGGCAACAATTCTAAAAGCGCCCATCCCAGATGTGGGCACTTGCTCTAAGCACCACACGCCTTAATGAAGAATAACAAAGGTGTCATGTTTGTAAGTTGAAGCGAAAGACCTGAAAAACAACCAATGTGCATAGGCAACTATCGGTACAAGTTCTACAGGTTCAATTATTCTATAATTATCTGCCATTCTAGGTTATGCAAACTTCATTATTGCATAAGATGAAAAGTCACAACCAACGAATTCATATCTACAGTTAACTGCATTACATATTTCACAAACAGCTATGGCAGTGATTGGCTCCTTGCCATCAGAAAAAAAACATATATAGAAACTTTATATTAATTTTTTTAAATCTGGGTGAAAATGATTAACAGCCACTATTGAAAATAAAATGAACAAACCTTCTAAATTTCAAGGACCCAAACACAGTATAAATAATCATAACCTAAGTGAATAAAGCAATATATATAAACAGACCAATTCTCATACTTATAGAACCAAAGAACTAAATTCAATCACCTTCAAATGAGCGTTATGACGCTTTCCTTCCCTCCACCGCCGGATTTTTCCATCATTCATAGTCCTAAATCTGAACTTATAAGATCTGGAGGAAAAAAAAAAACACATAAAGAGCAAAAACCCAATATCAACACATCAAGAAACTTGCTGGAATCTCCAGTTTTATCCAAAAAAGAACACGCATTTCTTGCTGCAGGTACTACAGAGTGCCAAAAGATGGTTATCTTTAAGCTAAAAAAAAAAAAAAAGAAGAAAACCCAAAGCAACCAGAGAGGAGAAATAAAGACCTACGAGTAGGCTTTGATCTTGGTTTTCTTGAGCTTCGACGTAACCGGCGTCATGGGCGACCTCTTCTTCTCTTTCTTCTTCGATGCAAAACCGCGACTTTGATTCATCTAAACCTCCTCATCAACAAAAAATAAACTATAATCTTGAAGGTGAAACAAAAAATTCGAATGCAACGAATAGAGAAATGAATTACCATGAAAGGAGAGAAGGGAGACCGAAACCCTAACCCTAAATCCAGGGGTTGATGGAGTGTGATTGGAAGGAATTTGAGAATGGGTGCGGAGATGGAATCATTTAATGGTTTCGAAAGGTGAGTGGAGAAGCTGCGGGAAGTAAGCGTTGAGCGAGAGAATGTGTTTTCGATTGCAGAAATGGCAGCGGAAAGACGAGATTTGCCGCACCATCTCTGCATCATCTTGTGTTGCTGAGCGAGCGTCGACAGGAGTGCGGGTCATTTATATGGTTTGAGCTCGGATCTTCGTTTTGCACCGATGGGCGTCCGTGGCTTGGAGGGGACGAGTCCGTGCTCAGGGTCCGGCCCGGGAGTGGAGTGAATGAACTTTATTTTTTTACTGTTTTTTATAATTAATAAACGGTTGGGACATTGATCAAGATGTCGAGCATAAGATAAAAAGCGAGATAGTTGAAGTGGAGATTTACTTCTATAGGGTGTTTTTATGAGAGATGAATGCCAACAAGATTGAAGGGGGATTTTTACATGACAGCAATTATACCATATATGACCTGTGAGCTGAATGTTGGTCAATCAAAAAACAATGTATGCACAAAATGGATGTGGTAGAAATGATAATGTGTGAAGTAGATGTGTGGTAAAACTATGAATGATAAAATTAGAAATGAACACTTTGGAGAGCATTTAAAGGTAGCAATAATTGGAGATAAAATTATAGAAACTCATTTGAGATTATTTTGGCATGTTCAACGTATGTCGACAATAGTGCTGGTAATGAAAAGTTTGGCTATGATAGTTGATGGCCTACCAAGAGAAAGGAGTAAGCTAAAGAGGATGTGGATGGAGGTAGTTAAAATAGATATTAAGAAGTGTAACTTATCTAAAATTTTAACTCAAGATAGATCAGAATAGAAAAAGAGACTTCGTGTAGCCAACTCCAACGTAGTTGAGACAAGACTTTGATGATGATGAGGTACACTTATGCAACGAGAGGATTTCAAGATAGAAAAGAAAATCTTTTCACTTTTCATGCGGCCTACAGTGTTGCACAAAGACAAGTGAGCCTGTTTGTTTGGATATAATGCATAGAAATAAAAATAGAAAAAAAGAAAAAAAGGAATTCATAATGGTATTATACCACTCACCCATCTAGAAAAAAATATATGGCAACTCACAATAACATGAGCTACATTGAAGTATTATTAAGAAGGTGAAGGACGAACAATATGAGTTTTAAGAGAAAGTACAAAGATGACACGTTTAACTTTTCAAATATTAGAGTTACTAATATACTATTTAATTTACTAGGGTGATGATTGTGTATTTATTTTTCATATTAACTTGATTCAATCTTCATTAAAGCGGAAGTTATTTTATGGTTAATTTTGGATATACTTGCAAAAATACAAAAGTATTATAATTCCTTAAGTCAATTATATGAAACAAATAAGCCATAAGTTAAAAAAATTTCACTAAAATTCATAGCTCTTATCCAACTTGAGTCCCCTCTTTCCCTGCCATTCTCCAAAAGGCATATGCAAATAGCATCCATCATCAACTTCCATCACTAGTGTCCGCACTCCGTACCCATGGTTGCTTAATTGCTAAAAGGAAAAATCTATCATTTTCATTAAAAAAACCTAACATAAACCTCATGCGGGTTGCTTGTTACCGTAAGTTTATTCACATTGGGATATGAAACTTGTTAAAAATAAAACAAGGATATATCATTAAATACCGAAATCCAGCGGCCCATTTCTAAATGCTATAAAACCTTAGGGCACACTTGTATACCATCCAAAGAGGGGAATCTTCACCGATTTTCCTTACAATCAAGGAAAACCCAACTTTGGTTGAATTTTGGGGGCGAGAAAGAGGATTTGCCCCCCACCTCCCCCAAATGTAGCTATACTTTTCCTTGCTATTGCAAAAAGGCGGCACTAAAATAATTTTGATAGTCTTTTTTCATAAAGGGCCGATTTTTTTTTTCTTCATTTTTTTTAATGGAAACTACAATCAGTATCTAAACATTCATCCTAAAATTCCAAAAAAGTAGCCAGGGGTCAAGTATCAGTTGTTGATTCTTCATCATGGCTCTTAAGATATACTAGTGGAGCCCTGCACGTGCAATGCACGTGCAAGGAACACACTCTTTTAGTATGATAACATGGAAAAATAAAGTTATTGAAAAACTCAATATTAACGATCCCAATGGAGAATGACTAATTCACATATAACTAATTTTTTTTGGTAAATTAAGCAATTTATAATCACTCATTGTTCTTATGAAATTCAGTAGAAGCTTCAATAGAAAAAAAGTAAGAAGAAAATGGAATAACAAGATATATGAAAAGAAACTAACTGAAAAAAAAGTTGAAAACTAACTTTTTCTGGCCATACATGATTAGGCAAAACACTCACCAATTTCAATATAAATCGATCGTTCGGCCTATTTTCCATTAAAATGTGTCTAAAACCTAGCGCCAAATACATATCAAATTCATGTTGAGAAGCGCTGGATGGCAGTAATACCAATACAAATAAATTTAAATATCATAGGAAGAAACAAGATTGATATGTCAAGATAAGGGCTAGAGCAACAACTTAACACGCTTTATTGAATTAAGATGACACCGCTATCAAATTTTAAACCATGTAAATTTGTGGCACTTCTGTTAGCTTTTTATATATCATAAATTGGTTACGTCACATTCTAATTTTGTAGTAAGTAAATCTTTGAAACAAATATCATCATTTGAAGCAAGATAACCAACTACAAAGAGATCTACCAAATTTTCAACCATGTAAATTTGTGGCACTTCTGTTAACTTTTTATGTATCATAAATCAATTCTGTTACATTCTAATTTTATGGTAAGTGAATCTTTAAAACAAATATCATAATTTGAAGCAAGACAACCAACTACAAAGAGATCTTTAGCCATGCACTCTCAGGGTGGGCACAACTACTTCATTCAAAATTCATAAGAAAATTTAATGGAAAATTCATTATATCTAGCATTATAGTAATGTGGTTACAATGTTGGACAGGAATCAAGTCTAAGAGTAATACTGGTTCGGCCTGAGATAATGCCTTGGATGAAGCATGTATAATCATAAAGAAAGACAATTAGCACCTTCAAACAAAGTTTAGCACGTATAATGATAATGAAGGAATGCATGTTGCCGGAATTGCCTAAAACAAAAAAACAGGAGCCCTAAAGCAATCACTTCAAATCAACATAAGAGGGTGGATCTAAAAATACGAGTTGGCATATGAAAATGATGGGTTCCATTGCAGCATACTCATAAAAACTTGAAAGGAAAAATAAAATACAGTATCATAATCCAATAAGTAATAAGACAAGCTACTATTAAGTTGCACTGGATGTTGGTTTGATATATAGCAATAAAATTTAAAAGAAAACCAACTTGCATGGAATACACTTGCATGACAAAATCTTACATACACTTGCATATTCACAAAAAACTTTTATGATACTGAGATTATCTGGCTACTAAGAAAATGAAGCATTTAAATAGACCTTAAGCCTCTCCACAGCATCTCCAACCTATGATAGAGAACAAGACACATTTCACTATCTGTTTCTCATATTGCCGTGCCTAATTTCGGCCTTACTTATTAATGAAAAGTTCACTTTTAAGGAGGTATGTTAATGTTTCATTTTACTTGCAAATATATATCATGCAGGTGTATAGGACGTTTATATTTTTATACATTAGTCTTATTTTGCTTGTGACTGTTGAGCATAAATTGAAAAATATGAATTGATTTGGTATCTTACAAAGCAATATGTTAGCATTCTTGTTCAAGTCGAAATTTTCTACACATGAAAATCTTAATTGAAAATTTTCATTTGAGTTCTTGCAACGAATGTACAAATTCTGCAAACACAACCGTTTTCATGAACATTTGAGCTAAGCATTTCATCGAAATATAATAATACTAAGTGGGGCCCACAGATGTGTAGATGTAGAAAAAAAAGCATGACAAGTTCTTCTACTAAGTGGGGCCCACAGATGTGCGGTTCTCTTTTATTATATATATAAAATAATATTAAGTGGGGCCCACAGATGTATAAATGTAGGAACAAAGCATGACGAGTTCTTCTCTTTTATTGGGGCCCACAGATGTGTAGAGAAAAAGCATCACACTTTTTTTTTCTTTTATTTATAATAGCAGATATAAGGGTAAATAAATATAAAATATAATATTAAGTGGGGCTCACGGATGTGCAGTGAAAAAGCATGACACTTTCTTCTCTTTTATATAATGGTATATATAAAGATAGATTTATAATTAGATAGATTAGATTAGAAATTAGATAGGTAGACATAATATAATATAATAATAGATTTATGATTTTTATAAGGGTGGGCCCCACAAGGTGTGTAGCGAAAAACTACTACAACTTCTTCTCTTTTATAATAGTAGAAGATAGATAGATAAATAAAATAAAATAAAATAAGGGTATAGATAGACATATAATAAAATATATATAACGCTGTCTACATACTTCGTGGGGCCCACTTAAGATCCAAATGATAGCACCTGCATCAACTGTCATGCTTCATGGGTTTCCATCTCTACACCTGTACTGTTTAAAAAAATCCCTTCCCCTTAGACTCTATGGAGAAGGAAAACAAATTCTGATAGATAATGGAAAGTTTTTCCATACCTCATAGCATCGTCCTTTTAGTTATTGTCTACTTTGCTTTTCTCAACCAAGACACTTTTTGTTTGAGTTTTCCATTTTCATATCTCACATAACAAAACAGTATCAAGTTTACATTTTAAATGCTATGCACAAATTCATATTCCAAACATAAAGTGAGAACTAAATGCAAAGTTCTACTATAAGGAAACACGAAACACACACAATTTGAAAGCCTGCAGTTAAGATTCAAGAAATAAAACAAACTTATAATTAAAATTATCAGAGCACTAAGGCTATCAATGGGCCTAACTTTGGCCCAAACAGGAATGAGAAAGAAAAAACCAACTCATGATCATCATTTTCTTAACTCTGGTTGCACCCATTTTTCTTAGAATGAAGATTTTATTGTAACATTAAAAAAAATTGAAGAAGATACAATCAAAGCAGACGATGCTCACTTACATGCATGAAAACTCATTCCATTCTAAAAGAAGCTAAGAGTCAATGAAGAATCTGTTAAAATGTCATGTTCTTCCTTACATAATTACTCATAGAGGAAAAAAACTCATACTCATAAAATTCCCTGTATTGAAAATCTTGTAGTATCTAAATAAGAAGAATGTTAAAAGAAAATTGAAAAAAGAAGAGGGAAAAAAAATTTAAGATATTGATTTGAGATAGATTCCAATCTTATCCACATTTTCCTTTTATTTTCTCCATCACCTTAAAAAGAAAAAAAACAAAGGAATTAAAAAATTATTAGGATCGTATGTGCCCAGTTTGGTCTAGATCCAGGTTCATTTGGGTATAGTAGGGGGGTAGTTAGCAATTTTCCATAGAGTTTAGGGGGCTTTTTCGTAATTTTAGATTTTTGAGATTATGGTACTGTTGGATAGATGTTTTTAATTCATAAACTTTAGTCTTCTAGCTTATCTTGATCCAGATCCTCAAAACCCCTCTAAATCCAAGCCTAACCCAAAGTCTATTTTAAACAACTTGAGAAATTCCCATTATGTCCCTATCTTTATCCATCAAATTCACTATCTCTTCTCTCTTATCTTAACTCTTTCCTTTTATCTCATTCCTCTCTTTTCATTGGGCAAGTGTGTAACAAAACCACAGTGCATCTTTCTCTCTTTTATAATAGCAGTAGATAAAATGCCATGTTATTCCTTACACAATTACTCACAGAGGAAAAAAACTCATACTCATAAAATTTCCTGTATTGAAAATCTTGTAGTATCTGAATGAGAAGAATGTTAAAAAAAATTGAAAAAAGAAAAGGGAAATTTTTTTTGAGATATTGATTTGATATAGATTCCAATTTTATCCACATTTTCCTTTTCTTTTCTCCACCACCTTAAAAAGGAAAAAAAAAAAAAACAAAGGAATTAAAAAATTATTAGGATCGTGTGTGACAAGTTTGGTCTAGATCCAGGTTCATTTGGGTATAGTAGGGGGTAGTTAAGCAATTTTCCAGAGAATTTAGGGGGCTTTTTTGTAATTTTAAAATTTGGAGATTATGGTACCGTTGGGTAGAAGCTTCTAATTCCTAAACTTTAGTCTTCTGGCTCATCTTGATCCGGATCCTCAAAATCCTTCTAAATCCAAGCCTAACCCAAAGTCTATTTTAAACAACTTGAGAAATTCCCATTATGTTCCCATCTTTATCCATCAAATTCACTATCTCTTTTCTCTTTTATTAACTCTTTCCTTTTTTCTCATTCCTCTCTTTTCATTAGGCAAGTGTGTAACAAAACCATAGTGCATCTTTCTCTCTTTTACAATAGTACTAGATTTGTTAAAAACACAAGAAACAAAAAATTCATACCAATAGATTATCATGTGTTGACTACGCCCCATTTCAACCTCTTCAAAAGGCCAAATAAGGTTGGGGGTTAAAACTTTGCCACTCGATTCATCATATATTATCAAAAATAAAAATAAATGTCTAAACCATTGATCTGCACCACTGCAAAAAAGTGATTCTCATGGGCCTCATTTGCACAATCTGAACCGCTCATCATATTTAAAAGAAAAAAAAAACACCCAGATCGGAGGTAAAAAATTTAGAGCCTTGATTGATTCATCATGAATTGTGAGAAAATTGTAAAAAATATATTCCTTGGTGTTACCAAAATCTGCGGTGATTGCGAGAAGTAGACCAGTAGGTCCGGAAGTCCCAAAATCTAAGACGTACCTCTCCTTTCTCCCCGAGCAAAAACAAGAGGCTATTGGAAAGGATCGAGACTCGACTGAATCGAAAAAGGGAGAAGAAGATCGAAAAAGAACAAAATGAATGCTTTCAGATTGGCTGGGGACATGACCCATCTCCTCAGCATCATCCTCCTCCTCCTCAAGATCCGCAACATGAAATCCTGTGCAGGTTTTCCACCATTTTCCACCATTCTCCATTCCTCCTCATCATCTTCATCTTTTCATTTGACCATATACACCATGATTTCAGCTGGATAGAGATTTTTTTTTTTTTGTTTTTTTAATATACGGTGGTGATTTTGCACGGAAACTAGTCTGGGAATCAGTAATCACAAACTGGGTGTTTGAATGTATTCGGGTTTTTTTACTATCCACACGTTCTTTACACTAGAAGTTTAGAACAAGAAAAAACAAGAATGAAAGGAGTTTGGGGTTTCATCTGATTCATGTTTTGTCATGGGCGGTTTGATCCATGGCAATGATTGATTAAGAAAGATACGAAATTTGGTTATTAGGGTTTTTAGGTATGTGATTTATATCATATTTATATGGGGGCATTTGCACATTAATGGGTTGTTGGCTAAATGTTGTAAGGCTAGCCCACCTGTGATTAATCCAACCATTCGTGTGAATTTTCCTGGTGAATTGGCCATCTACCCAAGATTTAGACTGATTTCTGTTGTTGGGTTTTAGCAAGAAATCCCCTTTTATCAAAGGGTTGGGAATTGATTGACTTTTGCGCCTGCAAATCAAGGGTTAGGATGATCTGATGGGGACTTTTCTTTCCCCTCTTGCATGATTGGCTTGCACCCAGGTGGGCTCCACAAAGGGTTGGCAAGTATTCTATTGTCAGGTTGGATTGCATCAGAAAACTAATTTAAAGAGATGGATTTGCTCTCAGAAAATTGTGATGGTCTTCTTAGAGAAATTATGTGGGATGAATTGCACTAGTTATCAAAATAGTGAGGTTTTATTTAGTCGGGTTGGTTATCCGTTCATCATTCATTGGCATATGTTGAAATTATCTCCTTAACTTGTTTGAAATTATCTCCTTTAACTTTGCAATGTAACATATCATTGTTTTTATTGAATCAGGCATATCGCTTAAAACGCAGGAACTATATGTCTTGGTATTTGCCACTCGTTATCTTGACTTAATCACCAATTACTTCTCCTTCTACAACACAGTAATGAAGCTTGTTTTCTTGGGTACTTCAATTAGCATTGTGTGGTACATGAGGTATCACAAGGTCGTCAAGCAGACATATAACAAGGATGAAGACACTTTTCGACATCTTTTTCTTGTCCTTCCTTGCTTTGTACTGGCTCTCATGATACACCGTTCATTCACTGTAACTGAGGTAACCGATTTTCTCTCTGTGAAGTGGAATGTGAGCAACTGAAAATGAAATTGTTCATTTTCAATATTGCCAGCAATATGCATAAATTACTCTTTTGAGATTCACTTAATTTATATTCACATGCATATTTTTCTCATGAGAATTGAGTAGCCTTGTATCACTTCATCATCACCATCATAGCTTTATTAGGATTACTTTAGACCCCATTCTTATCCACATCCAACAAACTCATGAGGTATGGTTCATAAATTGCCGTAATGGAGTCCTGAATGTAAATATGTAAGATGAAAGTCATTTATGATATTTTTGTTTGACATTGATGTTGATATAATTTTGTAAATTAGCCGTTGAATGTTCAATCGCAGGGATCAAATGAAATTAAAGATCAAAACATGTGCACTGTTTTGAGATGTACCTATATTCCTGCTGCTTTTAGCTCAACCTTTCAGATGGTTTTAGGTTGACATCTTCAAGGATGTCAGGAAGAAAGTCTTCATAATTTTGGACATTAGAATAAGTAATGCATGTACTATATTTCCTTAATTTTCTTAACTACACACTGTAGAAGCAATTGATTCTGTTCCATTTTATTTTATTTTCCTTTCTTAATAGAAGCATGTCATGTAAAGCAATGACGAAGACTATTTATTAGACTTTTGCCTTCTTCACATTGTTCGATCATAAAAATACCTACCCCTCCCCTCGCTTTCATTAGATACCTGAATTTGATGGGTGAAAACCCAGCAACTTACAGACAATCTGGCTATATTGGTCACGCAAAACCAGCCCTTGGAGATGTTTGACAGCCCTTCAAACTCATGTGAAAATTGTTCCAGATAGGAATAGGATTTCATGGATACGGGTTGAGTGTTTTCTATCCTTTCCAACTTAATTATTCTATTGCAAAATCAACCTGGAGTTGATTCCAAATCCTAAGCTTCCAGTAAATAATAGGTGGAAAGAATTAAATAAGTTTGCACATGTAGTTTCTATCCAATACCCAACCTTGGACTCCAAATACAAAGCCAATGAAAGGGATGATGGCACCCTCATAACCTGATTTGACCGTTAGGGTCTGTTTGTGCAGACGCTGTTTCAGCGGAAATGGAGTGCTGACAAGGCACCGGATTTTCCAGCACCTTCTACTCCTTGTTTGGTGCAGCAACGAAAAGCCAGGATTTTCTGCTACTTTCCTCTGTATTTTGTCGCTAGAGGGCACTCTGTTTTCTCATCTAACCTCGTTGGAATCGCAGAGCCATGGAAGAGGAAACCTGGGTTTTGAGTTTCCTCTTCCACGGCTCTGCACAAACAGACCCTTAATACCCAATGGAAAACCATGAAAAGCAATCCAAGCTCGATCGTTGATTCTAAACACATCAATCACATGGCCAAAGCAGTGTATAAAAATGAATCAAGCAGCATGAAAGCATATGAAAAGATCCATTCTAAAAACATATGTACACACACCCAAAGATCTCACATAAGGCTTCATGTTTAGCTCTATTCTCTTTTCTTTTCAACAGAAAATTGCATGTATTATGGTGAGCGTTTCATCCCAAACAAGTTTCTGTATTTTCTTTTTAACAAAAGAAGCCTTACCTCAAATCTGGACCATGGAACTATAAGATATCATTATTTGGAAATTTTAAGCAACATGGATGGAAGAAGATTGCTAGTTTAATCTTAGTCTTAAGCATTAACACTAAGCGGTCTTTTTCTTCCCTTTGTTGTAATTAATGTTTTAAAAGCCTGCCCGTACCTGCCAGTCTAACGGGATTTGACTGGATCTGGTGCATTCACCTGTCGGGTTAGATCAAAACCAGGGTATTGGTATAAAAAAAAAAAAAAGCCAATAGAAACTGATTAGACCTGGTAAAAACTGTTGAGCACCGGCGTTTGAACTGATTGGAGTCACCATTAATTATTTTAAAATATCTTTATTATCTTTATGTCCCAATTTAGCCAGGTTAAACCATACAGTTAACTGTGTTGGACCAAACTGTCTACTCCACTGGTTTGCCCTCCAGTTCGGTTTTTAAACATCAGGATAATCATATTGCTTGAGTACATAAATAATAGCCTCTTAAAAAATTATTAGTCATCTAATGGCATAAAATTACTTAATAAAATAGGAAGGTTGTTTCTGTGATAGGACTTCCCATGCGGTTGATGGCCCCTTTATCAAAATCATGTAGATCATGTTCCCACACATTGGTTTGGTGGTAAAACTACCTCTTCCCCATGGTGGTTATGATCCATCCAATGCCCTCTTGCAATGTGCTATGAACTCTTTATCTCAGTTGTTTCCTTTGTTACTTTTTCCCCTCATGATACTGATTATTATTGTGTTTGCTTTCTCGATTTTATTTGTACCGGAAACTTGATCTGATTCAACAGGTTTTGTGGTCATTTTCATTATATCTTGAAGCAGTGGCAATTTTACCCCAATTGGTATTGCTACAAAGGTCCAGAAACATTGACAACTTGACTGGAAACTATGTCTTCCTGCTGGGGTATGTTGTTTCTATTGTTGTTTGTTTATCTGCATTGTGCCTTTTATGATTGTTGATGGATATTTCTGTTTACTACCTCATTTATGGTGGGATGTTATGCTTTAAGCTGCTACAGGGTGATATGATGAGAACAGATTACGTCTTTGTGATCTTTACACCTTTTTTTATGTGATCAATTGTGGGGAAAAGCAGTGCGTTTCATGATATTGATCTTCTATCGGTGTGTTAGTCTCCTTAGTCTCCCAGCCTCCAGTTACTTTCATCAAGGAAAAGTGGTAGGATGTAAAAGCTGCTTGTGCGGGGTTGTTGACTTGTTGTATGGTTTTGCTATTTCTGTTCCTAGTTTTCCTCTGTTGTTTTTTCATTGAAAAGGAAACTTTATTGACAGAAAGGGGAAGACAGAGAGTTTAGAAATATACAACTGGACAAGTCAACCCACAAAACTCAAGCTACTATTGCTACCAACCTACCACTATCTCCAGACTACCTGTACATACCAAAAACTTAAAATAGAGAACAAAAGCAAAACAAAAGTTTTAATCACAAAATTTAGAACGTAACAGGGAATTCTCAAAAATGGCTGATGAGGTTCTGGAAGCAGAAGCAGTCAAAACAACCCCTCCATTGGATTCCTGCTGCCCACTAGCTAGATCTTCAACGCTGCTGCTTTCAAGGATTTCTTGTGAATACCAATAATGGATGTCTGAATATAAAAAAAGTTGCATATTGGTTGTTTCAAGCTGATTAAAGGAAGTTTTGAATAGGAATTTATAGTTTTCCATCTACCTTTCATTTGTATAGCTTGTACTAATGGAATTTAGTCGTTCATTCTCTGCTAATGCATCAATATCAATTACGTTGTAACATCCTGCTTGCTCTCATTTGAAGTGCTTATCGGGCATTGTATTTGGTCAACTGGGTCTATCGTTTCTTCACGGAGAAGCATCAAGTGCGCTGGATACGTAAGTTCATTTTACTTGTTAACTGTATGACTATTCCTTGTTAATTAAAGTTTGTTCATGAAAATAACAAGTTCAGATCTTTTTAATTTTGATGCAGCTTGGATATCAGGCCTGGTTCAGACAGCTCTATATGCAGATTTCTTTTATTACTACATAAAGAGGTAAAGTGTGTCCTCTCTTCCTTTCAAACCTCTTCTATCTTCCTGCTGAAGACTTCAGTCTTGTTTATAATGTTCATTTTATCTGTGATCAGCTGGAAAAACCATGAGAAATTCAGGCTTCCCGAGTAGTAGTTCCACCCGCCATTACTACTAACATGGCAAGTTTTGGCAGCTCACTAATTAAGATGGTCAGATCATTATAGGTTATTTACCTAAGTTTATATATGTAGCAATGGGACTAAACTCAGTAGCTTAAAGCTGTTTCTTGTTCATCCCCATCTCGACTCATTACAAGCATAGTGAATTGTATGGATGCGCTTCTTATTGTGCATAAGAAAATCACAGGACCTGAAAGATTCTGCTTGGTTTTTCTGAGTACAAAAGCATGGTTTATGGTATTTCAGTGTTTGTGTTGATGGATTTTATTTTTTCTGACTTGAGGCTCATGTAATCGCAAAACAACTGGACTCTCTCTCTCTCTCTCTCTCTCTGTGTGTATTGAGTGCATGGTGGAACCAAATTCAATGAACTGTTTATACGTGAAACTGGGTCTGGTAAAATGGACCCGATTGGACATGGACCTGACTCTGGAATCATCTGAAAGTAAATATTACATGTCAGGTATAAGTCTCAGACCTGTGGTTAAGGTCACATCAATAAGAACGTACCATCAGAACTGCATTCTATATGAAAGAACCAATTGCAAAAATTGTCAGGAAGATTGCCATAGAATCGATTAAGAGATGCAGAGAATTCCAGCAAAATCTTTGAATCCTGTTCAATTATGTCTATTCCTCTATCATTGTGCTCAGTATCTAATACCAAGAACATTGCAACCGAACAACTACTCATCAAGATTTTTAGAATATCTTATCCAGATGGGGGCCCGGTACTGGATCATCAACTCAAAACAGCACTCGTGTCAATTTTTCCACTGTCGCCAAAGAACGCTTTTGAAGACAATCAAATACATATAAGAATTCCAACTACATAGTGACCCAATTCATCAGCCACTCCGTGTCCAAATCGCATCAATGTAATCCAGATCAGTTAAGAGGCAACTGAACTTACAGTATCGTAAATAAGTGGGCCCCACTCTAAATCTATGCTCCTTAAAAATATCAAACAGGGCCTTTGGGACTCCTATGGTCTTTATAAGATGATGATGGTGTTTTTGGCTTATAACGAGTTTTAAGGGATTTTTACGGTTAAATCCTCAAAATTCTTCCTTACAATAAGATGTGGTTCAATTCATGAGGCCAGCCTAACCTCATGTTAAAATTCTGTTTTTACTCAAATCAAACTAATTATATTTAAACACAAATTGATTTTTTGTAGATCACATAACTCGTATTAAAATGGGTCCAAATATCGGACAAAAATCTAAATCTCAAAATCCTTAAGCTTGGTTTTTATTCAAATTCAGACTTGATTTTGTTCAAATTAGATAACCAATACTATAAGGGCCTGTTTGGATGTTTACATAATGAAATATTTACAGATTTAAATATTACAAGAATAAAATAGTGTAGAATAGAATAATGTAATATTATAATATTACAATATTTTTGCTGTTTGGCAATTTTTGAAGAATTTTACAGATTTTAAACTGAGTTGTTTGGAAGGTCATGTGATTAAAGTATAGTAAAATACATTATTAGAGTAGTTTTTTTATTAAATATTTTAATTTATATGTAATTTACCACATTTTGATAAAAAAAAGTAGTGTTGTAAAGTAAAGTTCAACTGCCATGTTTTTACCTTAAGTTACTTTTCTTTTATCACATAGAACCATGGTAAAGTCTAGTAAAGTCAAGTCAATACAAAAAATAACTATTTTACAACTCTCTCTCCCACTTTGTTTTACTACATACTTCATCTAACCTTACTTTACCTAACCTTTACTATGATATGACATCACTCTTTATTTTACTTTAGTACAACTGTAAATAAGTCACTTTTATTTACCATATAAAACTATGATAAAATGTGATCAAGTAAAGTCAAATAAAAAGAAACTGCTTTACCATCCCTTCCTAATTTACTTTATCAAATATTTTATCCCACCTTTACTTTACCCCAACTTTATTGTGCCGTAACATTTACTTTTACTTTACTTTACCATATATGTAAACATACACATCATGATGGATTTGGTGAAAGATTCTTTACTTTACTCTACCACTTTGTAATTGTCATTTTGAAAGATTTTTATCTTGTAGAAAGTTTTCTACATGGGATAGTTGTAGGAGAAAATATTGAGCTTTTTGAAAGAAAAGATTCTTTTTTTCAAATTTTTCTTGGGTTACCAAACGCACAAGATTTTCTTCTTTAGAAAATGAAAGATTATATTCTATAAAATATTATTTTCTTGTGTTTTCTTGTATATCAAAACAGTCCCTAATCGGTTTTAATATTGGACATGAATAGGATTTTCTCAAACTTCTTAATCTCCATTTTTAATAATTAATGATGATTGTTCATCAATCTAAGCTAATGCATGTATAAAATACATATAGATTGTCTCAACTATATTGGGGTTGGCCTTTTGGGTTTCGATGAAAAGTTTAGTGTTGGCTTATTAGTATCAAGCAGCTTAGAGAATTGCATGTGGACAAAATAATAATCATACATTAATTTTAAGTAAGATCGATTAAGAAAGTTGAGAAAATCATGTTTATGTGTAATCTGTTGACCCACTTTAATTTGGACTATGTGATCTGAACAAAAATCAGGTTTGAATTTGACAAACATCCGATTTGCTTCTAAGTAAGAACTAGCGAAAAGCCCCCGTGTTAAGCATGGGCACGTGATTCATAATGTTTAATATTAAAAAATAGAAATTATATCATTGTGCAGTAAACTCATTTATAAAACATGTAGTGTCGATATTGAATAGATTATGAATACTAAAGGACAAACACAACAGATTATAACACAAAACTCTAGATTTTCTACTTTAAGCAAGCAATTAATTTCGCAGGAATAACAGAAATGATAAAAATACATGCGCATGCAAGCAAAGAAAAGGGATAAAAGATATGAAATTCATGACAAAAAATGATAAATCATTAGGAAAGAAAAGAATTTCAATATGAAATTAAAAAAAATAAAAATTCAAGGTGCTTTCTCTACATCCAAAAGTGGTGCTTTATGTGCATCCAAAACCAAAAGAAACCCTGGGTTTTTAATTGATGATTATATATAAAAGCCCATAATGAAATTTGAGACGTACTGATTCCCATGAAGCTTTTTATGTGTCACAATGATAGACCATGATTTGAGATGTCAAATTAATGGTCCACGCCATAGATAAAATGGTTTTCCTCATTTTGGAGTGACTACTGATTTTATTAGATAGAAAGAAGAACTATACTACATAAAGAGGTATATGCAGGGTCTTCAGGGTGCTTTCTCTAGATCCAAAAGTGGTTCTTTCTGTGAGACCCCACCCCTGGTGGGCCCTCAATTTAAATTTTATAATAATTAATAAGGTATGTTCTATCTTTAATATGCTATTTAATAGGGAATTAGTAGAATAGTTTATAATATCCCTAAGTTTTAGATATAGTTTTAATTTAATTTATGTTAGGTTTGATTAGATTAGAGATTAATTATAATTAGCACTAATGGAATGGGTTTGAGAGTGGGACTTTCTAGAATCCACCTAATTACCCAACTACCCATGGCCCCATTTCAATTCCATTTAGAACCAAAATACCCTTTAGGTAATTAGCCTAAAACCCTAATCTATATAAACCTAAGCTATTGCAAAAGAGCCTAAAACCCTAATTGCCTCTCATCTTCCCCAATTAACCTACCTTCCTCCCCAAGCAACCCCAATTTCCCCCAAATCTTAGCACAAGGAGGCTAGAGACTCTCCCCATTGGCAACTATCACTCCATTGGATCTCTCTCTCACCTCAATTTCGTTTTCCTTCTTCACTAAGGCAAGTACCCTATGCAATTTCATTAGATGCATGCTCTTCTTCCTTGTTTCTATAATTACATTTCAATATTTTGATAATGCTAGTTTAGATATTCTCTTGAGCTTGTTTTCATGGTAAAATGGCCATTGATGGATGGGTGTACCCATTTGGAAGATCAATGGTCCGGGTGTATTGATGGATGGTTGGGCATTGAAGTGTTTTTCTCTTCTTGTATGTTTATGTGATGTTATGTGTGGATTGATAGTAGTTAGAGAGGATACGAATGAAAAATGGGTTGAACAGAAGAATCTGCCGTAGGTTTGGAACTGTGGGGTATGTTTTGTTGCATTGATACCGGGACCCAGCGGGCCACCCGATGGCCCATCTGATCCGTGGATCCGATAGAGGACCCACGGGCGACCCTGCAGGTGGTGGACCTATGTGGGTGGGCCAAACATCCAGCATTTGATCAGTGAGAGGGAGAGGAGGTGTTTAGGAAGAAACGGTTCTGGCAGCCCCTGTTTGAGTTTGAAATCTTTCTTTTAATATCTCGAAATCATGTAAACTATGTATCATTGTTGTAGGATCATTGAGTAACCCTTTCCAACACAAATCCACCAAGAAAAGTTGGTGAAGAATCAGATCTGAATTAGGAAATTCCAGAATACAAGTTGTCTAGAACTGGTTTTATGTCTTGGACTGTGGGGCCCATGTGGGTCACCTGATGACAGATTTGCACCGTGGATCTAATAGTAGACT
This sequence comes from Persea americana, assembly GCA_029852735.1. Classification (NCBI taxonomy): domain Eukaryota; kingdom Viridiplantae; phylum Streptophyta; class Magnoliopsida; order Laurales; family Lauraceae; genus Persea; species Persea americana. The sequence goes on along the minus strand of CM056816.1, from coordinate 55,719,355 downwards.
CTTAGGCGACCATGTATATGGGGGCTGATGGTAGGCGTTTGATCAGTGGGCCATTAACTGAAGTGCACAGATGATGTGTGTCGTCGAGCCCCATTACAGAACTGGGTTCTGTGTGGGCGGTTTTCCCATGCCTGATGAGGTGGAATAGAAAAGAAGAAAAGAGAGGAAAGAGATGAGTGTAGTCCAGTGGTCTGGGGGTGTATGGGAATAAGATTGAAAAGGAGAGAATAGGAAATGGAGATCACATGTGTTTGAGACTGTACCTGAGTTGGAATAGAATAAGAATGAAAAAGAAGAAGAGAAGATAAGGTGGCGTGTGTGAGGGAATAATGGAAGATGAGATGAGTGTGTGTGGTTCAGTGGACTGTGAGAGCATGTGGAAGTGTGGCATCCCATGTGACTTTGTGACTTAACTTAGAGATGTTAGAATATTATTAAGCCCATTGACTTTAAGAGTGGGTTTTGTGTGTGTGTGGTTTGATTTACTTTTATAGGAATAAATAAGGAGAATGATGATGCAACACATGTGCCTTAACTTTGTTAAATTACATACCTAGACCCATTAGTTTTAGAAATTAGAATAAAATCCTGTAGTTTCTAATAAATACAAATTAGACCCTTAAGCCTTTAATGAACCCCATTAGATCCTTAAACTATTTTAAATGTAGAAAAAGTATTGGATGAGTCTTCAGGTTCTCTAGAATTATAAATTAAAATTTTTATGTATCATTAATTGTAAATTAATTTTGGAATGGTATCTTTGATTATCAATGTGCTAAACTAAGGTTTGATTTCTCTATTATTATTATAATTATTATTATTCCCTAATCATCATAAAATTTCCCTTAATTCTTTATATGTTAAATTATATTGCTGTACTTTATTAAGTGGATAAATTATACTCATTGACCATCCAAATGAACTTCCATCAATGTGCCAAACACGAGTCAATGGTGTGGCTCGACATTGACTCGTGGGGTCCACCAATTGAGGTTTTGGGATTTGAATCATCAATGATTCGGTCCTTAAAGGTAGTCTATGATGTCTATAACTTCAGGAGCACCAGATTTATTATCTTTTAACATCAGAGGCTATAATTAGGGATCCAATCACATGATGAGGCCTGAACCGAGAGTGGACCATTACCTAGGATTGGACCTTTGTCTATTTCTACTTGATTCCATGATTTTGAGGATTTCATATGATGTTCTTCTCTCTAATTCCTTATTGTTGTCATAAACCTTTTAATTAATGGGAATTGAAGGACCTGAACCTAGGCTTTCTTAGAGGTGACCCTATGGGGTGTTTGGAGATAATTGACCCGTGTCTGTGTCTAGGCGGGCCCTCATACGGCCTAAGATTGGGAATGTGGTACCCTAGATTGGAGAGGTTAGTCTTCAATGGTTGGTTAGCTCATTGTGTATGAGCATAGGATAAATGGTTGTGGAATGGATATAGGATGGTACTTGTGTTACCTCAGGCCACGGTTGTGAGCCTTGGAGTGGATCCAATGTTATTGGACTTGGACTTGTTGTTACACTGTGTTCCAGGTTGTACCTTAACCTCTTAGAGACCCGGGTAGGACCTTGCTCAAGCAAGATTAGCCTAGACAGACACAGACCCGTACTTAGTTCCCGAGTCGACACTAAACATTCACTCAGTTGTTTTAAGCTCAGCCAGTTGACTGATCATCTCTGGTAGGAGCTATGTTCTGGTTACTTAGAGCTATCATGATGAGCTGTGGTTGGACGGACGGTGTGATACCAAGTCCGGGCTAATCTGATAAAGGGGTGTGATCGGTGCGATAAAGGGGTGTGATCGGTGTTATGTATATTGTATGTTATGTTTATTATCAGGGCTGTCATCCCTTGCATGGTTATTACCCTATCCCCACCGCAAACTGTTTATGGTATGGGACGTTTACAGTACGGGAGGGCCGCGGCATAATATCCCGCGGTGTATCTAGCTTGTGTGAATGTGCCACCTTGTTGTCTGTTTAGATTAGATACTTTATCTTTCTGATTCTAAACTGCTATTACTGCTCAACTGCCTAGATTATGTATTCTGTTCACTCATATGATTATGTACCTGTCATTACTTTCTTTTGTTGTGTACATCTGGTGTTATCTGCATATGGTGCCTTGCCAGATCTTTAGATCTGACCCATCTTTGGTGCTTAGGTCCAGACCTTGATCCCGCGGGTGACGCGATCCACGAGACGCCTGTAGTCGGGGACTACGGATGGGGGCCGGCTGACCAGGTGGTCGAGCCGGAGGACGGAGAGCCTGCACTGGAGGGTTAAGTGCAGATGTGTTTTGGGATTTGAGAGTCCATTTTTGTAGTGAGATTGGGTAGGTTAGACTGATATGTATATACACTTGATATTTACACTTTGAGATTATTATCAGGCTTCCGCACTTTTACATCTGATATATATACTTGATACCTTTGCTTCCGCTATCTTTTATTTCGCTTCCGCATATAACTGTTGATTATGATGTTGTTTAAAAAGTTTTAAAATTTGACCTCACTACGGACTACGATCTTGGAAGTTCTCGGTTTTTTTTCCGGGAAGTAGCGCGCCAACTTCGGATACCTTAGCGTTATCTTCGGTATTCGGAATTGGGGCGTTACACTTTCTGTCCATCCAAAAGCAAAAGAACCCATGGGTTTTTAATAGATGGTTATATATAATAGCCCATACTGGAGTTTGAGATCCTCACGGAGTTTTTTATGTGTTACAATGTTAGACCATGATTTGAGATGTCAATTTAATGGCCCACACAATAGATAAAGTGCTAAACATTGTTGAAACCATGAAAACAGTTTGGATTTTCTATCCAACCACACCTTTGAATCAAGACTCACCCAATTAAGAGGGATGTTTGATCGAGTTTTTGACGGACATAACTCAAACCCGAAATTCATGAATTCTCAAACCTGAAGAGCATCAACTCAATGAACAAAAAAAAAATCAAAATTCATGAATTCTCAAATAAAATGGCAGAGTAACCAGATTTACGATGACAGTGGCATTTTGTCAAGCACCATATGCACATAGAGCTTAAAGAAAAACAACATAAAATAGATTAAAAAAAAAAAAAAACCAAAAGAACACTATAACATTCACTACAGATATGAGCATATATCAATATCCACATTGATCATCCAGTGGGCCTGAACACAAATAGTTGATAAGCAGAACACATCATGAAAAAAAGAAGCACCCAAAAGAATAAGATAAAAAAGAAAACCCTTAAAACAACCCATTTCAAGAAAGATAGACTAAAATACAAAGCATCAATTAAAAAAATATAGAGCTTAAACCAAGAATCAGAGATTAAACATAACATAAAACAATCAACTGATTAGAAGATACTGGAAATGAGAGAAAGAAGTGAAAAGATAAAATATAGAAGTGGGGAAAGAATTCACATACCTGAGAAGGAAAATAAATGATTCAGAAGAACATGAATTAAAAAAAAAAAAAAAACAAATACCTGATATCCGGCCAAGAGTCCGAGCAACCCACAAAAATATATGTGACTGTTGTGGGGAGGGCTTTGAAGAGAAACCGGCTATTGAGTGAAGAAGATAGAAAGAAGGCATTAGTAGAAGAAAAAAAAGGATTATACTAATCAACAAAAGGCTCTCTGTCCTTGATAGCTAGGTGGAGGCATTAGTATATGCATATTCCATTCATTTCAAATTTCAACGCATATTTGGGTTGCTCATCAGCATCCCAAGTCCTAAATATCAAGGAATATTCACAGCCTCCGACTTTAAGTGCATGAAGGTATTTAACTCTATGTAAATCCAATCCAACTGTGATTCAGCATTCAGGTTGCATCCAAACAGTTCCTTACCCATAATAAAAATGCAATCATATAGAACCAAAAAGGCAACTTTAGCAATTGATCAAACCCAATTTACTCAAATAATTGAGCATTGAGAACTTGACCGCTGTTTGAATTTTTATTAATGTTTCACTTTTAGACATAGTTATTGAAAACCCATTAGCTTTCTAAAAAAAATGCAAACCGAACCACGCCATCCAAGAACATAGAACAGAGAAAATTCACCTTTGGTCCCATGGTGACCTTCAGAACGTTAGCAAGTTCGTCGACACCTTGAAGCATCGCCGCCCAAGCCCTAACACCAAAGTTTATATCTTGGGCACCATAGTTCCATGCCGCAAGAACCCAACTGGGTATTTACCTAAACTCGAAAATGGAAAAGATGATCAAACCATAGGTTTAGATCAAACTATCCCATTAACCGAAACCCAAATTAAATGACCCAAAGCATTCAAAATAGGAAAATGGATTGAGAAATGCAATTACACACCAACTTCTTGGAAGCAACAGAACTGAATAAAAAAATAAATAAATAAAGGGAAATGGGTGAGAATCTGAAGAAATGATAGATGAGAATGGAAGTGATTTGGAAGAAAATCCTCACCCAATTGAAGAAGCAATTGCAGCAGTATCAATGATTTCAAGATGTTACTTAAATGCAAGGAATGAAGATGATAGATAGTTACGAGGAGAAGAGTAACGTTGTAAGAGAGAATGAAAAGGGTAGCAGTTAGTAGGGACTAATATTAATAAGAAGAGTGACGTTCTAAATGGTCATTAGTTAGGGTTAATGGGTCAAGTAAAAAATGATAAGATGATCAAAATCAAAATTAAAATTGGCAATGAAATTGGCAATCAAATCCATTTCGCTTCATATATGTATGTATATATATATATATATATAATTGAATTTGAGTATTAGATGGGGTTGCATCAACCTAAATAAAAATTACTAAAAACGCACACACAAAAAAGTCGTCATTCAATTGGTAGAGATGAACGGTGGTCTCAAATATCTAGAAAACTCAAATTAAGTTTTTAATGTGAGTTATGTGACTGTGAATAAGATTTAAGCTAACATTTGAAAAAAAAACATAAAAAGGCAAGGACCTAAATAAAATCAAGTTTACAAATGAGGTTAGGTTGGCCCTATGAGCTTAACCTCATTCTGTTATAAGAGAGGTTTTTATTTTTATTTTATTTCAATTGAAAAGTGAAAGAAGCTTTCTTAAAAGACTATATATATTTATTTGGCGATGCTTTTTCATTCTCTAAAAATCTACACTTTATGAAGATTTCAAAGCTTTGGAATAAAATAATTACAATGCATTTATATATCTAAGAAAGTGGAGCCCGATGCATGAACCACCTTCACTTCTTATATCTTATTATTCATGTGCTTTTTTGTGAGGTTAATCTAACAGCGAAGCCAACTCTTATTAGATTACCCCAGGGATCAATTCTTGGACATGTATGTGAGATTAAGGGCTTGTTTGACATCTTTCTCGTGTTGTTATTTATTTTGTACTTGGATCAAATTATGATGACATAGGGTTGTGCCGAGAATATACTCTGCAGAACTTGTTTGACAATATTATAGTAAATTGTTTTACTAAGAATATGTTGTACGAAATTTGTTTAGTAACGTTATAAAAGTTTTACTCTAAGGAGCGAACATAGGATATATAATGTGGGACCCACCTTTTATTGTTTATGACACTCTATTATTATCATACATGAGACCCACCTATAGAATTTACAACGTGGCATCCACTTTTAAAAATTAGAACATGGAGCCTATATTCATAAGATTTACAATGCGGGCCCACCTTTATAAAAATTATAATGTGAGGCCACTTTTTTGTGAATGTAAATATGGGACCCACCTTTAAAAATTATAACATGATACGACCTTTAGAAATTAAAATATGATGCCCACGTTTATAGGGTTTACAATGTGGGTTCACCTTTTGTGATTGTAACCATGTAACCCACATTTATGAATTACAAAGTAGATCTACATTTTTTATGATTGTGGACATAGGACCCACCTTTATAAATTACAATGTGGTGCCCAGCTTTATAAATTATAACATGAGGGCAGCACATTCATAGGATTTATAGTGTGGGCCCACCTTTATAGGAATTATAATGTGAGGCCATCTTTTTTGTTAATTGTTAAAACAAGACCCACATTTTAAAAAAATAGTAAATTACAACGTGGTACCTATATTTAGAAATCCGAATATGGGGCCACATTCAAAGGATTCACAATGTGAAACCACACTCATAGGATTTGCAATGTGGGTCCACCTTTTGTGATCATGACCATGTGACCCACATTATGAATTACAAAGTGGAGCCACATTTTTTGTGATTGTGAACACATGACTCACTTTTAGAAATTACAATGTGGTACCCACCTTTATAAATTAGAACATGAGGGCGGCACATTTATAGGATTTACAATGTGGGCTTACAATTTGCGTCTACCTTTATATGAATCGTAATATGGGCCCACTTTTTGCGATTGTGACCATAGGAATTATAAAGTTGTGTGAACATGGTACCTTTAGAATAAGTAAAAGTAAAAAGAAACAGATAAGTAAGAAATAGTTGTGCCAGCAAATTATTTTGAAAAAAAAGAAAGAAAGTGGGAACATGAAATCATCCGACTGCCAAAGGCACCCTAAGGTGTCAACACCACTCAACCCAAAGTGCGTTGGCCATATTAAAGTAAAATTTTGTCATGGCACATACGAGGGAAATATGTATTTGGGTGATTCATATTTCAATAGCACCTCTCTGCACCTAAAAAACATATAGCCTTTATCTCACTTTGATTTGTTAGGACAAGAGAGAAAAGGCAATTTTGAGAAAAGTCCCTTTTTAGCTTCCCAAAAATCTTTTGAGAGCTACTAAATGCACATTGGTTTTTGCTCTCTCCACACTGGTAATCTCTACACTCCCCACACTTACTCCAAATACACCCTGTGTTTACCCAAGATGCCCTAACCTATCGAAACCCCATTCTTCTCTGCACACCTCTTTTCCCCCACTCTCAACTCTCCTTCTCTCCCCCTCGCCCGCTATCACCCGTCTTCCTGTCGTTCGCCAGCCGCTGCCCATCTCCCTCCCTCTCCCTGTCTCTCTCCATTTCTCCCTCTTTCTTTCCCTGCCTCTCTCCCCCTCTCCCTCTAGCCCGCCGCCATCCGCCTACCCGCCCACTCTCCCTGCCTCTCTCCTCGTCCGTCTCCCTCCCTCCCTCCCGGCCTCTCTCCCTCTCCTTTTCCCAATCTTTCTCCCTCACCCTGTCTCTCTCCCTCTACTCCGCTCGCCTGCCACCCTCTCTTCTTCTCCCTCTCCTTCTCACTCTCCCTCTCCCTCCCTCTCTCTCGCTTCCCCCCCCTCTGGCGGTGCTCCCTGAGGGGGAATTGGTGGCTGGGGTGGGGATGAGGGTGAGTGGGTGTAGAAAGAAGTTGGGAGGGAGAGATGTCCTTTTAGGTAATTTTACACAGGGGTATTTATGGTCATTAAAAAGTGCAGTGTGTAGAGAGCAAAAGCCAGTGTGCATTTAGCCGCTCTCAAATCTTTTTTAATTGGTAGCAGGTGTGTTCATGGCTCAGGTCGAGCCAAGTTGAGGCATATTCTGGCTTGAGCCAACTTTGAAGCATAAGCCCATATCTAGCCCAAGCCCATGTCAGGCCAAGTCTGCCCATCAATCAATTGGTCCAGGCTAATTCGGGATTCTTGTCACTCCCGTTTGGTAATTTTACCGTAAAGTAAAAGTTAAGTAAAGCCTCCATTCTCCAAATAAGAGGTCACATAAAAAACACTTTAATTCAAATCTTCCGCCATCTTTTAAAAAAAAAAGTCAAAAGTAATCACCTTTATCCACTAAAAGATTAAAAAAATTCCATTTTTCTATTAATAAGTCAAATGGATTTCATTCCAAACAAATTAAAAATAAAATACCTTCATAACCCACTTATATTTTACTTCCTTTTGATTTGATGCTTTACTTCACTTGATTTTAAAAGTAAAATTACCAAATGGGGGTTTTCTAACAATTGTTTGCACAAATTAACTCTAAAATACATCCACTCTTTATTTGGGCTGAGACACACTGGGCTTCGGGCTTTCTATCACTTTATCCAAGCTGGCCCAAGTATTAAACAACCCCAAATTATATATTAATCCAGCCTTGGCCCAAAAGCACCCCTAACTCTTGGACCCTTTTTTACCAAAAAAAAAAAAAAAAAACTCTTGTTCGCTAAACCGTTTGAAAATCTATCCATCTCCATTCAAACATCTTCATAGCAGTAAACTAGCAAAAAAGGCACGTGCTTAGCCCAATCCCAAAGTAAAATATATTATATATTAATATATTATTTAATACACACAGTAAGTACGACAGAGGTATTTGGTCAAAATAGCATTTTTAAATACATATAAAAATATATATTAATGCATTCATAATGAGTATGTAAATTAGAATAAGCTAACAGAAAAAATATCTATTGAATTTAGTTAAAAAAAGACAGAGAAAGAGATCACATAACTATTGGTCCTAATAATGTAATCACCCACATAACCATAACAACATTTCAAAAAAGAAATTCAACATGAAACCCAAAAAAAAAAAAAAAAACATAAAATCATAAAAAAGAAATAGGTAATTACATTGGAAAGTGAGCTCCTTCTTATCTACATATATAACTTAGATTGAAATACTGTTCTCGTGTGGCTTTGTGAAACTCAAAATATCAAATTCCCACTCTTAAATCCAAACAAACACATTATCTGAATCACCCACATAACCAAAACAACATTTCAACAAAGAAATTCAACTTCAAACCCAAATTTTTCTTATAAAAACATAACAAAGAAATGTGCAATTACATTAGAAAGTGGGCTCCTCCTTATTTACATATAAAACTTAGACTGAAATTCTATTCTTATGTGGCTTTGCAACTGTAATAAAATAATTATATTTGGTGACAATTTCTTAAAATAACAAGTCAGTGGTTGCCTCCATAGCGTTTGGAATTTCCTATCTAACATGTGAAATCTCTAATTAAATTAAAAACCCAACTTTGTGAATTATCAATTTTAGCTTACACAATTATTCAAACTCCAATTCTCAAAATGGAACGTGTGCTTGAGAATTTATGAATTCATTTGTCAAATGGTAAAGAGTGTAAACCATCATCACTGATGAAATTGCAGGATCTTTGATGAAATTGTAGAAAAAAACATATCATCAATTCAATGGCAAAGATGATGTGGATCATTAAAGTGATGACAAATAAGCCTTGCATCAGTCATATAACAATTAAAGTGAGGCGGTGGTTGATCTAACGGTGGAAAGTTGGAAATATCTAAGAAAGTCGATCTAATTCAATAAAAGAAGTCAATCATTTATAATAATGAGAGTGACTCAAGTCATTGTCTAAGTGACAAAAAGAAGTGGAATACTAATCAAACAATGAAAAACCTTCAAATCCTAGAAGTGGAATACTAATCAAATAATGAAAAACCTTCAAATCCTTGATCCGGTAGTAAAACAAATGAACTATCCAAATTAACCCCACCCAGCCCATAGTGTGAAATACTTTGTCAAACTATAGATCCAGATCAAACACCTCAGTCGTCCATTCCACCGAGAGAACCGAGTCGCCCTTGCAAGATCGACCACTTGTTAAAGATGGAAGGCCTGTGTAGTCCCATGGAAATTGACATTCTAATGTCTGAGAGTTTCTCATTATTGCTTCCCTCTTAAGAAAGTCTGTTTTGAAATTTGAAAAGTTGCTTTTATATTTTTATAACTGATTAGCTTCCGTCTTTAGGAAGTCTTTTTTGAATTTTCAAAAGTTGCTTTTGTGATGCTATAATTGATTGATTTATGAGAGAGGGTGGGATTATGACAAACGATGGATCAGGGAGACATTTTAGGCGTTAAAATGGGCTCTATTTGGATGATAAGAAGAGATTTTAGGAATTTAAAGAGATATTATAGGCCTTAGAGAGAAAGTTTAGGAGATACAAAATGTATGCATGTACAAGTATTCCCAAGTATTAGGGAGGGATCATTGGATCAACCTAAAAGCATGTATTTTTCTCTTATGTATCTTTCTGAAAGTAGAACTCATGTAGGTGATGATGTGGCACCCTCCACCGCCCACCTCCCCGTTTGCTTCTAGGATCTTTGATGAAATTGTAGAAAACAATAGACGATCAATTCAATGGCAAACATTGAAATTCTAACGTCCTAGAGTTGCTCACTATTGCTTCCCTCTTCAGAAAGTCTATTTTGAAATTTAAAAGGTTGCTTTTGTATTTCTATAACTGATTAGCTTCCATCTTTAGGAAGTCTTTTTTGAATTTTGTAAAGTTGCTTTTGTGTTGCTATAATTGATTGATCTATGAGGGAGGGTGGGATTATGAGAAACGGTGGATTGAGGGTGAGATTTTAAGGGTTAAAAATGGGCTCTGTTTGGATGATAAGAAGAGATTTTAGGAATTTAAAGAGATATTATAGGCCTTAGAGAGAAAGTTTAGGAGATTCAAAATGCATGCATGTACAAGTGTTCCAAAGTATTAGGGTGGGATCATTGGATAAACCTAAAAGCATGCATTTTTTTTTACGTATTTTTCCGAAAGGAGAACTCATGTAGGTGATGACATGGCAGTGTGGTACCCTCCACAGCCCACCTCCCCGTTTGCTTTTAGGATCTTTGATTAAATTGTAAAAAACAATAGATCATCAATTCAATGGCAAAGATTGAAATTCTAACGTCCTAGAGTTTCTCATGATTGTTTCCCTCTTTAGAAAGTAATTTGAAAGGTTGCTTTTGTATTTCTACAACTGATTAGCTTCCGTTTTTAGGAAGTCTTTTTTGAATTCTGAAAAATTGCTGTTGTGTTGCTATAATTGATTGATTTATGAGGGAGGGTGGGATTATGAGAAACGATGGATTGATGGTGAGACTTTGGGGGTTAAAAATGGGCACTATTTGGATATTAAGAAGAGATTTTAGGAATTTAAAGACATATTATAGGCCTTAGAAAGAAAGTTTAGGAGATTCAAAATGCATGCATGTACAAGTATTCCCAAGTAGTAGGGAGGGATCATTGGATGAACCTAAAAGCATGCATTATTTTCTTACGTATTGTTCTGAAAGGAGAACTCATGTAGGTGATGAGGTGGCACCCTCCACAGCCCACCACCCCGTTTGCTTTTAGGATCTTTGATTAAATTGTAGAAAACAGTAGATCATCAATTCAATGGCAAATATTGAAATTCTAACGTCCTAGAGTTTCTCATTATTGCTTTCGTCTTTAGAAAGTCTATTTTGAAATTTGAAAGGTTGTTTTCGTATTTCTATAACTGATTAGCTTCCGTCTTTAGGAAGTCTTTTTTGAATTTTGTAAAGTTGCTTTTGTGTTGGTATAATTGATTGATTTATGAGGCAGGGTGGGATTATGAGAAAACGATGGATTGAGAGTGAGGTTTTAGGGGTTAAAAATGAGCTCTATTTGGATGGTAAGAAGAGATTTTTGGAATTTAAAGAGATATTATAGGCCTTAGAGAGAAAGTTTAGGAGATTCAAAATGCATGCATGTACAAGTATACCCAAGTATTAGGAAGGGATCATTGGATGAACCTGAAAGCATACATTTTTTTCTTACGTATTTTTCTGAAAGGAGAACTCATGTAGGTGATGATGTGGCACTGTCTACAACCCACCTCCCTGTTTGATTCTAGGATCTTTGATGAAATTGTAGAAAACAATAGATCATCAATTTAATGGCAAAGATTGAAATTCTAACGTCCTAGAGTTTCTCATTATTGCTTCCCTCTTTAGAAAGTCTATTTTCAAATTTGAAAGGTTGCTTTTGTATGTCTATAACTGATTAGCTTCCGTCTTTAGGAAGTCTTTTTTGAATTTTGAAAAGTTGCTTTTGTGTTGCTATAATTGATTGATTTATGAGGGAGGGTGGGATTATGAGAAAACGGTGGATTGAGGGTGAGATTTTAGGGGTAAGAAATGGGGTCTATTTGGATGGTAAGAAGAGATTTTTGGAATTTAGAGAGATATTATAGGCCTTAGAGAGAAAGTTTAGGATATTCAAATTGCATGCATGTACAAGTATTCCCATGTGTTAGGGAGGGATCTTTGGATGAACCTGAAAGCATGCATTTTTTTCTTACGTATTTTTCTGAAAGGAGAACTCATGTATGTGATGACGTGGCACCCTCCACAGCCAACCTCCCCGTTTGATTCTTGGATCTTTGATGAAATTGTAGAAAACAATAGATCATCAATTCAATGGCAAAGAATGAAATTCTAACGTCCTAGAGTTTGTCATTATTGCTTACCTCTTTAGAAAGTCTATTTGAAGTTTGAAATGTTGCTTTTGTATTTCTATAACTGATTAGCTTCCGTCTTTAGGAAGTCTTTTTTGAATTTTGAAAAGTTGCTTTTGTGTTGCTATAATTGATTGATTTGTGGGGGAGGGTGGGATTATGAGAAAACGGTGAATTGAGGGTGAGATTTTAGGGGTAAAAAATGAGCTCTATTTGGATGGTAAGAAGAGATTTTAGGAATGTAAAGAGATATTATAAGCCTTAGAGAGAAAGTTTAAGAGATTCAAAACGCATGCACGTACAAGTATTCCCAAGTATTAGGGAGGGATCATTGGATGAACATAAAAGCACGCATTTTTTCTTACGTATTTTTCTCAAAGGAGAACTCATGTAGGTGATGACGTGGCACCCTCCACAGCCAACCTCCCCGTTTGATTCTAGGATCTTTGATGAAATTGAAGAAAACAATAGATCATCAATTCAATGGTGAAGTTTTAGATTCTAACGTCCTAGAGTTTCTTATTATTGCTTCCCTCTTTAGATAGTCTATTTTGAAATTTGAAAGGTTGCTTTTGTATGCCTATAACTGATTAGCTTCCGTTTTGAGGAAGTCTTTTTTGAATTTTGAAAAGTTGCTTTTGTGTTGCTATAATTGTTGATTTATTTCGGAGGGTGGGATTATGAGAAACGGTGGATTGAGGGTGAGGTTTTAGGGGTTAAAAATGGGCTTTATTTGGTTGATAAGAAGAGATTTTAGGAATTTAAAGAGATATTATAAGCCTTAGAGAGAAAGTTTAGGAGATTCAAAACGCATGCATGTACAAGTATTCCCAAGTATTAGGGAGGGATCATTGGATAAACAAAAAAGCATGCATTTTTTTCTTACGTATTTTTCTGAAAGGAGAACTCATGTAGGTGATGACGTGGCACCCTCCACAGCCAACCTCCCCGTTTGATTCTAGGATCTTTGATGAAATTGAAGAAAACAATAGATCATCAATTCAATGGTGAGGTTTTAGATTCTAACGTCCTAGAGTTTCTCATTATTGCTTCCCTCTTTAGATAGTCTATTTTGAAATTTGAAAGGTTGCTTTTGTATGCCAATAACTAATTAGCTTCCGTTTTGAGGAAGTCTTTTTTGAATTTTGAAAAGTTGCTTTTGTGTTGCTATAATTGATTGATTTATTTCGGAGGGTGGGATTATGAGAAACGGTGGATTGAGGGTGAGGTTTTAGGGGTTAAAAATGGGCTTTATTTGGTTGATAAAAAGAGATTTTAGAAATTTAAAAAGATATTATAAGCCTTAGAGAGAAAGTTTAGGAGATTCAAAACGCATGCATGTACAAGTATTCCCAAGTATTAGGGAGGGATCATTGGATAAACCAAAAAGCATGCATTTTTTTCCTACGTATTTTTCTGAAAGGAGAACTCATGTAGGTGATGATGTGGCACCCTCCACAACCCACCTCCCTGTTTACTTCTAGGATCTTTGATGAAATTGTAGAAAACAATAGATCATCAATTCCCTGGCAAAGATTGAAATTCTAACGTCTTAGAGTTTCTCAGTATAGCTTCCCTCTTTAGAAAGTCTATTTTAAAATTTGAAAGGTTGCTTTTGTATTCTTATAACTGATTAGCTTCCGTCTTTAGGAAGTCTTTTTTGAATTTTGAAAAGTTGCTTTTGTGTTGCTATAATTGATTGATTTAAGAGGGAGGGTGGGATTATGGGAAACGGTGGATTGAGGGTGAGATTTTAAGGGTTAAAAATGGGCTCTACTTGGATGATAAGAAGAGATTTTAGGAATTTAAAGAGATATTATAGGCCGTGGAGAGAAAGTTTAGGAGATTCAAAATGCATGCATGTACAACTGTTCCCAAGTATTAGGGAGGGATCATTGGATGAACCTAAAAGCATGCATTTTTTTCTTACGTATTTTTCTAATGGAGAACTAATGGAGGTGATGACGTGGCACCCTCCACAGCCCACCTCCACGTTTGCTTCTACGATCTTTGATGAAATTGTAGAAAATAGTAGATAATCAATTTCAAAGGCAAAGATTGAAATTCTAACATCCTAGAGTTTCTCATTATGGCTTCCCTCTTTAGAAAGTTTATTTCGAAATTTGAAAGGTTGCTTTTCTATTTCTATAACTGATTAGCTTCCGTCTTTAGGAAGTCTTTTTTGATTTTTTGAAAAGTTGCTTTTGTGTTGCTATAATTGATTGATTTATGAGGGAGGGTGGGATGATGGGAAACAGTGGATTGAGGGTGATATTTTAGGGGTTAATAAAGGGCTCTATTTGGATGATAAGAAGAGATTTTAGGAATTTAAAGATATATTATAGGCCTTAGAAAGAAAGTTTAGGAGATTCAAAATGCATGCCTGTACAAGTATTCCCAAGTATTAGGGAGGGATCATTGGATGAACCTAAAAGCATGCATCTACGATCTTTGATTAAATTGTAGAAAACAGTAGATATTCAATTCAATGGCAAAGATTGAAATTCTAACGTCCTAGAATTTCTCATTATGGCTGCTCTCTTTAGATAGTCTATTTTGAAAATTGAAAGGTTGCTTTTGTATTTCTATAACAAATTAGCTTCTGTCTTTAGGAAGTCCTTTTTGAATTTTGAAAAGTTGCTTTTGGGTTGCTCTAATTGATTGATTTATGAGGGAGGGTGGGATTATGGGAAACGGTGGATTGAGGGTGAGATTTTAGGGGTTAAAAATGGGCTCTATTTGGATGATAAGAAGAGATTTTAGGAATTTAAAGAGATATTATAAGCCTTAGAGAAAAAGTTAAGAAGATTCAAAATGCATGCATGTACAAGTATTCCCAAGTATTAGGGAGGGATCATTGGATGACCCAAAAAGAATCCATTTTTTTCATACGTATTTTTCTGAATGGAGAACTCATGTAGGTGATGACGTGACACCCTTCACAGCCCACCTCCTCGTCTGCTTCTAGGATCTTTGATGAAATTGTAGAAAACAATAGATCATCAATTTAGTGGCAAAGATTGAAATTCTAACGTCCTAGAATTTTTCATTATGGCTTCCCACTTTAGAAAGTCAATTTTGAAATTTGAAAGGTTGCTTTTGTATTTTGTATAGCTGATTAGCTTCCGTCTTTAGGAAGACTTTTTTTCATTTTGAAAAGTAGCTTTGTGTTGCTATAATTAATTGATTTATGAGGGAGGGTGGTATTATGGGAAACGGTGGACTGAGGGTGAGATTTTAGGGGTTAAAAATGGGCTCTATTTGGATGATAAAAAGAGATTTTAGGAATTGAAAGAGATATTATCAGCCTTAGAGAGAAAGTTTATAAGATTCAAAATGCATGCATGTACAAGTTTTCCCAAGTATTAGGGAGGGATCATTGGATAAACCTAAAAGCATGCATTTTTTTCTTACGTATTTTTCCGAAAGGAGAACTCATGTAGGTGATGATGTGACACCCTCCACAGCCCAACTCCCCGTTTGCTTCTTAGATCTTTGATCAAATTGTAGAAAACAATAGATCTTCAATTCAATGCTAAAGATTGAAATTCTAACATCCTAGAGTTTCTCATATTACTTCCCACTTTAGAAAGTCTATTTTGAAATTTGAAAGGTTGCTTTTGTATTCCTATAACTGATTAGCTTCCGTCTTTAGGTTGTCTTTTTTAAATTTTGAAAAGTGGCTTTTGTGTTGCTATAATTGATTATTTTATGAGGGAGGGTGGGATTATGGGAAACGGTGAATTGAGGGTGAGATTTTAGGGTTTAAAAATGGGTTCTATTTGGATGATAAGAAGAGGTTTTAGGAATTTAAAGAGATATTATATGCCTTAGAGAAAAAGTGAAGGAGATTGAAAATGCATGCATGTACAAGTATTCCCAAGTATTAGGGAGGGATCATTGGATGAACAAAAAAGAATGCATTTTTTTCTTACGTATTTTTCTGAATGGAGAACTCATGTAGGTGATGACGTGGCACCCTCCACAGCCCACTTCCTCGTTTGCTTCTAGGATCTTTGATGAAATTTTAGAAAACAATAGATCATCAATCTAATGGCGAAGATTGAAATTCTAACGTCCTAGAATTTCTCATTATGGCTTCCCACTTTAGAAAGTTAGTTTTTGAAATTTGAAAGGTTGCTTTTGTATTTTTATAACTGATTAGCTTCTGTCTTTAGGAAGTCCTTTTTTCATTTTGAAAAGTTGCTTTTGTGTTGCTGTAATTGATTGATTTATGAGGGAGGGTGGGATTATGGGAAACGATGGACTGAGGGTGACATTTTAGGGGTTAAAAATGGGCTCTATTTGGATGAAAAAAAGAGATTTTAGGAATTGAAAGAGATATTATAAGCCTTAAAGAGAAAGTTTAGGAGATACAAAATGCAAGCATGTACAAGTATTCCCAAGTATTAGGGAGGGATCATTGGATGAACCTAAAAGCATGTATTTTTTTCTTATGTATTTTTCTGAATGGAGAATTCATTTAGGTGATGACGTGGCACCCTCCACAGCCCACCTCCTCGTTTGCTTCTACGATCTTTGATGAAATTCTAGCAAACAATAGATCATCAATTCAATGGCAAAGATTGAAATTCTAACGTCCTAGAATTTCTCATTATGGCTTCCCTCTTTAGAAAGTCTATTTTAAAATTTGAAAGGTTGCTTTTGTATTTCTAAAACTGATTCGCTTTCGTCTTTAGGTAGTTTTTTTTGAATTTTGAAAAGTTGCTTTTGCGTTGCTATAATTGATTGATTTATGAGGGAGGGTGGGATTTTGGGAAACGGTGGATTGAGGGTGAGATTTTAGGGGTTAAAAATGGGCTCTATTTGGATGATAAAAAGTGATTTTGAGAATTGAAAGAGATATTATAGGCCTTAGAGAGAAAGTTTATGAGATTTAAA
The DNA here is from genome assembly GCA_029852735.1 of Persea americana. Lineage (NCBI taxonomy): Eukaryota > Viridiplantae > Streptophyta > Magnoliopsida > Laurales > Lauraceae > Persea > Persea americana. The sequence continues at coordinate 55,702,225 of CM056816.1, read as the reverse complement.
ATGCATGCATGTACAAGTGTTCCCAAGTATTAGGGTGGGACCATTGGATAAACCTAAAAGCATGCAATTTTTTTTATGTATTTTTCCGAAAGGAGAACTCATGTAGGTGATGATGTAGCACCCTCCACAGCCCAACTCCCCGTTTGCTTCTAGGATCTTTGATCAAATTGTAGTAAATAATAGTTCTTCACATCAATGGCAAAGATTGAAATTCTAACGTCCTAGAGTTTCTCATTATTACTTCCCACTTTAGAAAGTGTGTTTTGAAATTTGAAAGGTTGCTTTTGTATTCGTATAACTGATTAGCTTCCGTCTTTAGAAAGTCTTTTTTGAATTTTGAAAAGTTGCTTTTGTGTTGCTATAATTGATTGATTGATGAGGGAGGATGGGATTATGAGAAACGATGGATTCGGGGTGAGATTTTAGGGTTTAAAAATGGGTTCTATTTGGTTGGAAAGAAGAGATTTTAGGAATGTAAAGAGATATTATAAGCCTTAGGGAGAAAGTTTAGGACATTCAAAATGCATGCATGTACAAGTATACCCAAGTATTAGGGAGAGATCATTGGATGAACCTAAAAGTACGCATTTTTTTCTTACGTATTTTTTTGAATGGAGAACTCATTTAGATGATGACGTGGCACCCTCCACAGCCCACCTCCTCGTTTGCTTCTACGATCTTGATGAAATGGTATAAAACAATTGATCATCAATTCAATGGAAAAGATTGAGATTCTAACGTCCTAGAATTTCTCATTATGGCTTCGCTCTTTAGAAAGTCTATTTTAAAATTTGAAAGGTTGCTTTTGTATTTTTATAACTAATTAGCTTTCGTCTTTAGGTAATCTTTTTTGAATTTTGAAATGTTGCTTTTGCGTTGCTATAATTGATTGATTTATGAGGGAGGGTGGGATTATGGGAAACGGTGAATTGAGGGTGAGATTTTAGGGGTTAAAAATGGGCTCTATTTGGATGATAAAAAGAGATTTTAGGAATTGAAATAGATATTATAGGCCTTAGAGAGAAAGTTTATGAGATTCAAAATGCATGCATGTACAAGTGTTCCTAAGTATTAGGGAGGGATCATTGGATAAACCTAAAAGCATGCATTTTTTTCTTACGTATTTTTCCGAAAGGAGAACTCATGTAGGTGATGATGTGACACCCTCCACAGCCCAACTCCCCGTTTGCTTCTAGGATCTTTGATCAAATTGTAGTAAACAGTAGATCTTCAATTCATTGGCAAAGATTGAAATTCTAACGTCCTAGAGTTTCTCATTATTACTTCCCACTTTAGAAAGTGTGTTTTGAAATTTGAAAGGTTGCTTTTGTATTCCTATAACTGATTAGCTTCCGTCTTTAGAAAGTCTTTTTTGAATTTTGAAAAGTTGCTTTTGTGTTGCTATAATTGATTGATTGATGAGGGAGGGTGGGATTATGAGAAACGATGGATTCGGGGTGAGATTTTAGGGTTTAAAAATGGGTTCTATTTGGTTGAAAAGAAGAGATTTTAGGAACGTAAAGAGATATTATAAGCCTTAGGGAGAAAGTTTAGGATATTCAAAATGCATGCATGTACAAGTATACCCAAGTATTGGGGAGAGACCATTGGATGAACTTAAAAGTACGCATTTTTTTCTTACGTATTTTTCTGAATGGAGAACTCATTTATATGATGACGTGGCACCCTCCACAGCCCACTTCCTCGTTTGCTTCTACGATCTTTGATGAAATTGTAGAAAGCAATTGATCATCAATTCAATGGCAAAGATTGAAATTCTAACGTCCTAGAATTTCTCATTATGTCTACCCTCTTTAGAAAGTCTATTTTAAAATTTGAAAGGTTGCTTTTGTATTTCTATAACTTATTAGCTTCCGTCTTTAGGTAGTCTTTTTTGAATTTTGAAAAGTTGCTTTTGCGTTGCTATAATTGATTGATTTATGAGGGTGGGTGGGATTATGGGAAACGGTGGATTGAGGGTGAGATTTTAGGGGTTAAAAATGGGCTCTATTTGGATGATAAGAAGAGATTTTAGGAATTTAAAGAGATATTATCGGCCTTAGAGAGAAAGTTTAGGCGATTCAAAATGCATGCATGTACAAGTATTCCCAAGTATTAAGGAGGGATCATTGGATGAACCTAAAGGCATACATTTTTTTCTTACATATTTTTCTGAATGAAGAACTCATGTAGGTGATGACATGACACGCTCCACAGCCCACCTCATCGTTTGCTTTTACGATCTTTGATGAAATTGTAGAAAACAATAGATCATCAATTCAGTGGCAAAGATTGAAATTCTAACGTCTTAGAATTTCTCATTATGGCTTCCCACTTTAGAAAGTCTATTTTGGAATTTGAAAGGTTGCTTTTGTATTTCTATAACTGATTAGCTTCCGTCTTTAGAATGTCTTTTTTGAATTTTGAAAAGTTGCTTTTGTGTTGCTATAATTGATTGATTCATAAGGGAGGGTGGGATTATGGGAAACGGTGGATTGAGGGTGAGATTTTAGGGGTTAAAAATGGGCTCTACTTGGATGATAAAAAGAAATTTTAGGAATTTAAAGAGATATTATAGGTCTTAGAGAGAAAGCTTATGAGATTAAAAATGCATGCATGCACAAGTATTCCCAAGTAGTAGGGAGGGATCATTGGATGAACCTAAAAGCATGCATTTTTTTCTTACGTATTTTTCTGAAAGAAGAACTGCTGTAGGTGATGACATGGCACCCTTCACAGCCCACCACCCCATTTGCTTTTAGGGTCTTTGATTAAATTGTAGAACACAATAGATCATCAATTTAATGACAAAGAATGAAATCCTAACGTTCTAGAGTTTCTCATTATTGCTTCCCACTTTAGAAAGTCTACTTTCAAATTTGGAAGGTTGCTTTTGTATTCCTATAACTGATTAGCTTCCATCTTTAGGAAGTCATTTTTGAATTTTGAAAAGTTGCTTTTGTGTTGCTATAATTGATTGATTTATGAGGGAGGGTGGGATTATGAGAAAACGATCGATTGAGAGTGAGATTTTAGGGATTAAAAATGGGCTCTATTTGGATGGTAAGAAGAGATTTTAGGAATTTAAAGAGATATTATAAGCCTTAGAGAGAAAGTTTAAGAGATTCAAAACGCATGCACGTACAAGTATTCCCAAGTATTAGGGAGGGATCATTGGATGAACTTGAAAGCAAGCATTTTTTTCTTACGTATTTTTCTGAAAGGAGAACTCATGTAGGTGATGACGTGGCACCCTCCACAGCCCAACTCCCCGTTTGCTTCTTGGATCTTTGATCAAATTATAGAAAATAGTAGATCTTCAATTCAATGGCAAAGATTGAAATTCTAACGTCCTAGAGTTTCTCATATTACTTCCCATTTTAGAAAGTCTATTTTGAAATTTGAAAGGTTGCTTTTGTATTCATATAACTGATTAGCTTCCGTCTTTAGGTTGTCTTTTTTGAATTTTGAAAAGTGGCTTTTGTGTTGCTATAATTGATTAATTTATGACGGAGGGTGGGATTATGGGAAACGGTGAATTGAGGGTGAGATTTTAGGGTTTAAAAATGGCCTCTATTTGGATGATAAGAAGAGATTTTAGGAATTTAAAGAGATATTATATGCCTTTGAGAAAAAGTTAAGGAGATTGAAAATGCATGCATGTACAAGTATTCCCAAGTATTAGGGAGGGATCATTGGATGAACCAAAAAGAATGCATTTTTTTCTTACGTATTTTTTTGAATGGAGATCTCATGTAGGTGATGACGTGGCACCCTCCACAGCCCACCTCCTCGTTTGCTTCTATGATCTTTGATGAAATTCTAGAAAACAATAGATCATCAATTCAATGGCAAATTCTAACGTCTTAGAGTTTCTCAGTATGACTTCCCTCTTTAGAAAGTCTATTTTAAAATTTGAAAGGTTGCTTTTGTATTTCTATGACTGATTAGCTTCCGTCATTAGATAGTCTTTTGTGAATTTTGAAAAGTTCTTTTACGTTGCTATAATTGATTGATTTATGAGGGAGGGTGGGATTATGGGAAACGGTGGATTGATGGTGAGATTTTAGGGTTTAAAAATGGGATCTATTTGGATGATAAAAAGAGATTTTAGGAATTGAAATAGATATTATAGGCCTTTGAGAGAAAGTTTATGAGATTAGAAATGCATGCATGTACAAGTGTTCCCAAGTATTAGGGAGGGATCATTGGATAAACCTAAAAGCATGTAGTTTTTTCTTACGTATTTTTCCGAAAGGAGAACTCATTTAGGTGATGATGTGGCACCCTCCACAGCCCAACTCCCCGTTTACTTCTAGGATCTTTGATCAAACTGTAGTAAACAGTAGATCTTCAATTCAATGGCAAAGATTGAAATTCTAACGTCCTAGAGTTTCTCATTATTTCCTCCCACTTTAGAAAGTGTATTTTGAAATTTTGAAAGGTTGCTTTTGTATTCCTATAACTGATTAGCTTCCATCTTTAGGAAGTCTTTTTTGAATTTTGAAAAGTTGCTTTTGTGTTGCTATAATTAAGTGATTTATGAGGGAGGGTGGGATTATGAGACACGATGGATTCGGGGTGAGATTTTAGGGTTTTAAAATGGGTTCTATTTGGTTGAAAAGAAGAGATTTTAGGAATGTAAAGAGATATTATAAGTCTTAGAGAGAAAGTTTAGGAGATTCAAAATGCAAGCATGTACAAGTATACCCAAGTATTAGGGAGGGATCATTGGATGAACCTAAAAGTATTCATTTTTTTCTTAAGTATTTTTCTGAATGGAGAACTCATTTAGGTGATGACGTGGCACCCTCCACAGCCCACCTCCTCGTTTGCTTCTACGATCTTTGATGAAATTGTAGAAAAAATAGATCATCAATTCAATGGCAAAGATTGAAATTCTAACGTCCTAGAATTTCTCATTATGTCTACCCTCTTTAGAAAGTCTACTTTAAAATTTGAAAGGTTGCTTTTGTATTTTTATAACTGATTAGCTTCTGTCTTTAGGTAGTCTTTTTTGAATTTTGAAAAGTTCTTTTGGGTTGCTATAATTGATTGATTTATGAGGGTGGGCGGGATTATGGGAAACGGTGGATTGAGGGTGAGATTTTAGGGGTTAAAAATGGGCTCTATTTGGATGATAAGAAGAGATTTTAGGAATTTAAAGAGATATTATCGGCCTTAGAGAGAAAGTTTAGGAGATTCAAAATGCATGCATGTACAGGTATACCCAAGTATTAAAGAGGGATCATTGGATGAACCTAATGGCATGCATTTTTTTCTTACATATTTTTCTGAATGAAGAACTAATGTAGGTGATGACGTGACACTCTCCACAGCCCACCTCCTTGTTTTCTTCTATGATCTTTGATGAAATTGTAGAAAACAATAGATCATCAATTCAATGGCAAAGATTGAAATTCTAATGTCTTAGAATTTCTCATTATGGCTTCCCACTTTAGAAAGTCTATTTTGAAATTTGAAAGGATGCTTTTGTATTTCTATAACTGATTAGCTTCCGTCTTTAGGTAGTCTTTTTTGAATTTTGAAAAGTTACTTTTGCGTTGCTATAATTGATTGATTTATGAGGGAGGGTGGGATTATGGGAAACGGTAGATTGAGGGTGAGATTTTAGGGGTTAAAAATGAGCTCTATTTGGATGATAAAAAGAGATTTTAGGAATTTAAAGAGATATTATAGGCCTTAGAGAGAAAGTTTAGGAGATTAAAAATGCATGCATGCACAAGTCTTCCCAAGTGGTGGGGAGGGATCATTGGATGAACCTAAAAGCATGCATTTTTTTCTTACGTATTTTTCTGAAAGGAGAACTAATGTAGGTGATGACGTGGCACCATCCATAACCCACCTCCCCGTTTGATTCTAGGATCTTTTATGAAATTGTAGTAAACAATAGATCATCAATTTAATGGAAAGATTGAAATTCTAACGTCCTAGAGTTTCTCATTATTGCTTCCCTCTTTAGAAAGTCTATTTTCAAATTTGAAAGGTTGCTTTTGTTTTTCTATAACTGATTAGCTTCCGTCTTTAGGAAGTCTGTTTTGAATTTTGAATAGTTGCTTTTGTGTTGCTATAATTGATTGATTTATGAGGGAGGGTGGGATTATGAGAAAACGGTGGATTGAGGGTGAGATTTTAGGGGTAAAAAATGAGCTCTATTTGAATGGTAAGAAGAGATTTTAGGAATTTAAAGAGATATTATAAGCCTTAGAGAGAAAGTTTAAGAGATTCAAAACGCATGCACGTACAAGTATTCCCAAGTATTAGGGAGGGATCATTGGATGAACATAAAAGCAAGCATTTTTTCTTACGTATTTTTCTGAAAGGAGAACTCATGTATGTGATGACGTGGCACCCTCCACAGCCAACCTCCCCGTTTGATTCTTGGATCTTTGATGAAATTGTAGAAAACAATAGATCATCAATTCAATGGCAAAGAATGAAATTCTAACGTCCTAGAGTTTGTCATTATTGCTTACCTCTTTAGAAAGTCTATTTGAAGTTTGAAATGTTGCTTTTGTATTTCTATAACTGATTAGCTTCCGTCTTTAGGAAGTTTTTTTTGAATTTTATAAAGTTGCTTTAGTGTTGCTATAATTAATTGATTTATGAGGGAGGGTGGGATTATGAGAAACGATGGATTGAGGGTGCGATTTTAAGGGTTAGAAGTGGGCTCTCTTTGGAAGATAAGAAGAGATTTTAGGAATTTAAAGAGTTATTATAGGCCTTAGAGAGAAAGTCTAAGAGATTCAAATGCATGCTTGTACAAGTATTCCCAAGTATTAGGAAGGGATCATTGAATGAACCTAAAAGCATGCATTTTTTTCTTACATATTTTTCTTAAAGGAGAACTCATGTAGGTGATGATGTGACACCCTCCACAGCCACCTCCCTGTTTGTTTCTAGGATCTTTGATGAAATTGTAGAAAACAGTAGATCATCAATTCAATGGCAAAGATTGAAATTCTAACGTCTTACAGTTTCTCATTATTATTCCCTCCTTAGAAAGTCTATTTTGAAATTTGAAAGGTTGCTTTTGTACTTCTATAACTGATTAGCTTCCGTTTTTAGGAAGTCTTTTTATAATTTAGAGAAGTTGCTTTTTTATTGTTATAATTGATTGATTTATGAGGGAGGGTGGGATTATGAGAAACAATGGATTGAGGGTGAGATTTTGGGGGTTGAAAATGGGCTCTATTTGGATATTAAGAAGAGATTTTAGGTATTTAAAGACATATTATAGGCCTTAGAGAGAAAGTTTAGGAGATTTAAAATGCATGCATGTACAAGTATTCCCAAGTAGTAGGGAGGGATCATTGGATGAACATAAAAGCATGCATTTTTTTCTTACGTATTTTTCTGAAGGAAGAACTCATGTTGGTGATGACGTGGGACCCTCCACAGCCCACCTCCCCGTTTGCTTCTACGATCTTTGATGAAATTGTAGAAAACAATAGATCATCAATTCCATGGCAAAGATTGAAATTCTAACGTCCTAGAGTTTCTCATTTTTGCTTCCCTCTTTAGAAAGTCTATTTTGAATTTTGAAAGGTTTCTTTTGTATTTCTATAACTAATTAGCTTCCGTCTTTAGGAAGTCTTTTTTGAATTTTGAAAAGTTGCTTTTGTGTTGCTATAATTGATTGATTTATGAGGGTGGGTGGGATTATGAGAAACGATGGATTGAGGGTGAGATTTTAGGGGTTAAAAATGTCCTCTATTTGGATGATGAGAAGAGATTTTAGGAATTTAAAGAGATATTATAAGCCTTAGAGAGAAAGTTTAGGAGTTTCAGAATCCATGCATATACAAGTATTCCCAAGTATTAGGGTGAGATCATTGGATGAACCTAAAAGCATGCATTTTTTTCTTACGTATTTTTCTAAAAAGAGAACTCATGTAGGTGATGACATGGCACCTTCCACAGCCCACCTCCCCGTTTGCTTTTAGGATCTTTGATTAAATTGTAGAAAACAATAGATCATCAATTCAATGGCAAAGATTGAAATTCTAATGTCCTAGAGTTTCTCATTATTGCTTCCCACTTTAGAAAGTGTATTTTGAAATTTGAAAGGTTGCTTTTGTATTTCTATAACTGATTAGCTTCCGTCTTTAGGAAGTCTTTTTTGAATTTTGAAAAGTTGCTTTTGTGTTGCTATAATTGATTGATTTATGAGTGAGGGTGGGATTATGAAAAAACGATGGATTGAAGGTGATATTTTAGGTGTTAAAAATGGGCTCTATTTGGATGGTAAGAAGAGATTTTTGAAATTTAAAGAGATATTATAGGCCTTAGAGAGAAAGTTTAGGAGATTCAAAATGCATGCATATACAAGTATTCCCAAGTATTAGGGAGGGATCATTGGATGAACCTAAAAGCTTGCATTTTTTTCTTTTGTATTTTTCTGAAAGAAGAACTCATGTAGGTGATGACGTGGCACCTTCCACAGCCCACCTCCCCGTTTGCTTTTAGGATCTTTGATGAAATTGTAGAAAACAGTAGATCATCAACTCAATGGCAAAGATTGAAATTCTAACGTCCTAGAGTTTCTCATTATTGCTTCACTCTTTAGAAAGTCTATTTTGAAATTTGAAGGGTTGCTTTTGTATTCATATAACTGATTAGCTTCCGTCTTTAAGAAATCTTTTTTGAATTTTGAAAAGTTGCTTTTGTGTTGCTATAATTGATTGATTTATGAGGGAGGGTGGGATTATGAGAAACGATGGATTGAGGGTGTGATTTTAGGGGTTAAAAATGGGCTCTATTTGGATGATAAGAAGAGATTTTAGGAATGTAAAGAGATATTATGGGCCTTAGAGAGAAAGTTTAGGAGATTCAAAATGCATGCATGTACAAGTATTCCCATGTATTTGGGAGGGATCATTGAATGTACCTAAAAGCATGCATTTTTTTCTTACGTATTTTTCTGAAAGGAGAACTCATGTAGGTGATGACGTGGCACCCTCCACAGCCTACCTCCTCGTCTGCTTATAGGATATTTGATGAAATTGTAGAGAACAATAGATCATCAATTCAGTGGCAAGGACGATGTGAATCATTAAAGCGATGACAAATATGCCTTGCATCAGTCATATAACAATTAAAGTGAGGCGATCTAACGGTGGAAAGTTAGAAATATCTAAGAAAGTAGATCAAATGCAATAAAAGAAGTTGATCATTTATAATAATGAGAGTGACTCAATTCGGTGTCTAAGTAACAAATAAAAGTGGAATACTAATCAAAAAATGAATAACCTTCAAATCCTAGAAGTGGAATACTAATCAAATAATGAAAACCCTTCAAATCCTTGATCTGGTAGTAAAACAAATGTAGATGATCTATCCCAATGCACACCCCACCCGGCCCATAGTGTGAAATACTTTGTCAAACTTTAGATCCAGGTCAAACACCTCAGTCGTCCATTCCTCTCTGACAACCGACTGCCCTTGGAAGATCGATCACTTGTTAAAGATGGAAGGCCTATGTATGGAAAGTCCCATGGAGATTGAAATTCTAACGTCCTAGAGTTTCTTATTATTGCTTCCCTCTTTAGAAAGTCTATTTTGAAATTTGAAAGGTTGCTTTTGTATTTCTATAACTAATTAGCTTTCGTCTTTAGGAAGTCTGTTTTGAATTTTGAAAAGTTACTTTTGTGTTGCTAGAATTGATTGATTTATGAGAGAGGGTGGGATTATGAGAAACGATGGATTGAGGGTGAGATTTTAGTGGTTAAAAATGACCTCTATTTGGATGATAATAAGAGATTTTAAAATTTTAAAGAGATATTATAGACCTTAGAGAGAAAGTTCAGGAGAATCAAAATGCATACATGTACAAGTATTCTCAAATAGTAGAAAGGAATCGTTGGATAAACCTAAAAACATGTATTTTTTTCTTTTTTATTTTTCTAAAAAGAGAACTCACGTGGGTGATGACGAGGCACCCTCCACGGCCCATCTCCCGTTATGCTTTAATATATATATATATATATATATATATATATAATAAGCCCCAGGTGGAGAGTCAATTATACAAATGTCCCCTTAAACCCTATACCCCAGATGCGTCAATGTGACGTCTCCAGCACCAACAACAAAAGACCGATCAATATCATCCCCTTCGATATTGGCATTTCCTTTCTGGGTTTTCTTTCTTCTTGGCATTTCTGTTACTTTTGTGGTTGATTCTCTAAATCTCTCTCCCTCTTGGTCCTGAGTTGTATTTTGGTGATCGGTATTTCATTTCATTGATTGCTTTGCATATTTGCATGAAGTAGTGGAAGTGCTACTGAGTTGGTCTCTGTCCTGACCAACCATGTATGCTTTTGTCCTTCCTTGATTGAGACAGTCTAGCATAGATTCCATTCTGTACAGATTGCATTGCGTATAGCATATGACAACCCAAGCAGTAGTGGAAGTGCTACTGTAGTGGTGGCGTATTTGCCTTTGCTTTGGTAGGAAAACTAAAGAAGAAAAAGAGAAGAAAGGATTTAAGATGCCCCGTCTGATTTAAAAACAGCCAAAGATTTTCAGTAACAATTATCACTGCCAATCCTCGGAAATGGGATCGACCCAAAAGCAAAATCCCCCATTTCCTTATGAATCCTTCAACACTCAGAGAAAACATAGTTACAGCTGGTTCTCTCCAGAAACAGGAATCTACACTAGCAAACACACATCTATACAACTTCCAAACAACCCATTTCTTGATGTTGTCTCCTTCATCTTTTCCCACAAGCACCAAGGAGTCTCTGCTCTCATAGATTCTTCATCTGGGTGTACAATCTCCTACACCCAGTTGCCAGAACTAGTGAAATCCATAGCTTCTGGCCTTCATGAGATTGGCATTTCTCAAGGCCAGGTGGCCCTCCTCCTATTGCCAAATACCATTTACTTTCCTGTCATTTACTTGGGTGTTTTGTCCCTTGGTGCCATTGTCACTACCATGAGTCCCCTCAGCAGTTTTCACGAGATTAAAAAGCGCGTGAGTGATTGCAATGTAGTCCTTGCTTTTACCATTTCTGCCCACCTTGAAAAAATAGGAAAATTGGGTGTTCAAGCCATAGTTGTTCCAGAGACAGGGGACTTTGATTTGAGCTCAACTGAGTTTTCATGTTTTAGTAAGCTTATGTTAACCAATCCCAATTATATGCCAAGACCTGTTATTAATCAGAATGACACAGCGGCGATTCTTTATTCTTCAGGTACTACTGGTGTTAGCAAAGGGGTGGTTATAACACATGGAAATTTGATAGCAATGGTAGTACTCTTTGTCCAGTTAGGAGCTTCTCAGTATGATTATCCGGGTTGGGAGAATGTCTATTTGGCTGCCTTACCCATGTTCCATGTGTTTGGTCTATCGCTTTTGGCAACAGGTTTGTTGTCATTGGGCTCCACGATTATTGTGATGAGGGAATTCAATGTGGATGAGATGGTTAGAGCTATAGATCGATATAGAGTTACTCACTTTCCACTCGTTCCACCCATATTGATGGTGCTTACAAGAGCAAAGCACGTTGGCAGCTATGATTTTGGATCTTTGAAGCAGGTGATGAGTGGAGCTGCTCCTCTGAGCAAGAACACTATCCAGGAGTTTCTTGAGAATTTTCCTTTAGTTGATTTCATTCAGGTAAAAGAAAATATATTTACTTTCTTTGACTATGTTTCAATGTCCTTGCTAACAATGTAGCTAAGTTTTGGATGTTAAACTTCCATGGATCTCCAGTTCAGGAAATAAGTGAATGTTTTTTTTATCTCCAACCTTTACTTTTCCCTTGAAAAGAAAATTGTTTTTCAATAACTGCCAAGAAGATGATGTGATATCTAATACTGTTTCATATGTGTACCTGCTGATTGTTTGATACTTTGCCAAAACCCAGAGATGATGAATGCTCCGTGATCATAGTGGTTCCCAGTTTTCCGGAATTACTTGAATAGACAGGAAGTGTTATAACCTCGTCTGTTTATCAAAATAGATTACTCTCTCATCCAAGTTTGTGTCTTGGAATTTCCAAGTTCATTAAGTGAATTCAATGAAAAGCTTCCACATTTTACCAAAAATATCTGTTACTTACCTGAATTCCTAGCTAGGGAGTTTTTGAACATTGCTTCTAGTTCTTACTCCGTGCCTACATATAATAAAGTCAATTTAGCAGGTGTTTCTTTGTGAATGATATAGAAAGCCCATGTTTACCACAGGGAATATGCATGTATATATCTATTTCAAAAGGATGACACTACATACCAATAGCCATAGGACTCCAATTAGTAATACAATGTGGAGACTCACGATTTATAGTGTAGTCTAACCATTTTCAACCAATTGAAATCTGCAGATTTATGAACCTTTCTGGTCATCAAATTTCTTGTAGCTGCACAGAAAATGGAAGAAAGCCGTACAGCGTAAAGTAAAAAAAAGAAAAAGAATCACTTGTTTGTACCAAAAATAGAGTAGAATCTTCGCAATAGGGTGTTTAGTTGTATATTAAACACTGAAGAAAAGGGAAAAAAATTCAGCTCTTGGAGTCTTATTCATGTTATCAGAATCTTATGTTTTGTAGGCTGTCTCCAAAACAACCCTTTCCTTGCTTAAGAAAAAGCCAATCATTCTTCTTCAAAACTTCTCCAAATTCAAGTCTTTCCTTTGCCAATGATGGTCTAGAACAATTTAAGCACCAATAGATGGGCTTGGATATGCCTCCCCGGATGAGGATTCATGTAGGATGATGAATAGTTGAGGGTTGAAGATTGGTGACTCCATGGGAGACCATTCAACAAATATTGTGCAAATGGTCCAGTCTAACACCATTCAAAGAAAAGAAAAGGTCTTGTCTAATTTCCAGGAATCTTCCTAATACATATTTAGCCTTTTTTATTACGTTGGTTTTGAACTGTTTCTTTCTTTACTATCAATTTGCAGTTCCGAGATTTCTTTCACATTGTCTATCTGTGGTGGCCCCAGTATATCAATGCTCTGAAACCCTGGTTCCCAATTGTACAAGACCCAAGGCCTAAGGCTATTTTATGCATATATTGTGCATGATTCATTCTCTTGTCAGTGCTGGATGTAGTTGTGAGTTGTGACTTCTCTCAACTCTAAAACATGCTATCTTGTGAATTTCATGTGCAGGGCTATGGCATGACAGAGTCCACAGCAGTCGGTACATATGGTTTCAACACTAAAGAGATCAGGAAGTATACATCAATAGGATTATTATCCCCTAATATGGAAGCCAAAGTGGTAGATTATAAAACCGGCTACCTTATGCCACCTGGAGAAAAGGGGGAGCTATGGCTACGCGGACCTGGCATCATGAAAGGTAGAACCTACATTACACAGTTAAGAAGCCAATAATTTCTGCAAGCGCTAATCAAGATGGAAATATTCACCACTTCTGCGATGAAAATTTTACTAAATGCCTTGTGCAGTAATACCTTTAATGGTCTTTCAGTCTCTCTCATACCAGCTTGATATCACATTCTCTATTCCCTAGAAACTAATTTTTCGCTGCTTAAAGAACTCAAATAATAATGAAAACTACATTGTCAACTCAAATTGGGTTGATAGTTCTGACACCATTTAGTGTTTACACCTCCTTTTATTTTCTTGTTTGCTTCATATCAGTATTTACACTGAAGCCTTGCAGGGTACTTGAATGATTTGGATGCCACATTGTCAACAGTTGACAAAGATGGCTGGTTACACACAGGAGATGTTGTACACTTTGATCAAGACGGGTTCCTGTATGTGTCAGAACGCTTGAAGGAGATGATCAAGTACAAAGGGTATCAGGTAAAACTATGTAACGAACTAGTTGTTTAATCTCTACATTTGAAAAAATCTTCTTGGTTCTTTAATTTGGCAACCCATTTCTCAAGTGTCCCTATAGATCAATGGATAGGAACAGGATTAGTATTAGGCTTTCTTTTACCTTAGTTTGCTATTTAAAACTCATTGTAAGTGCTCACCAACATGGTTTTGTATTGAATTTGAAATTAAGTGCAACTGTGTTAAAGCGCTTTTTCTCTTTTGTTTTCTGTGTGAAAACTTAGTGCAAGACCCACCTTCACCCTTGGTGCAAGGCCATGAGGGCATGAGGGCCTTAAGATTTGATAGGCCAACCTATCAGCGAGCTTGCAGTGGCTACCTTACCTAGGTTGTTCAAAGTCTAAAGCAAGGACTTGGTACTCAGAAAACCCATTGAACTAGGTCATGTGAGACGTACAAAACCTATTGGCTGGTTGTTGCTTTACACAAGGTGGGATCCAACCTTGTTCAGATATATTTCTTTAATCTTAAGCTGTAATGATCATAGCACAAGAGGCCATACAATGGTAGCCCCACTATCAATTCACATCGTGAAATAAAGGGCTATTGATATATTCTAAAAGCTGTGATTGTTGGACTGTGGATGTTGCTATTGACGTAGGTCATAAAAATCCAAAAGTATGGATGTCTGAAATGTTGTTAAACCAACCCCCTGCCCCACAACCCCCCTCCCCCGAGAAAATAAAATAAAATAAAAACCGCCACCTTTTTGTACCAGCAACCCTGTTTTTTAGTTCCAAAACTGCCCTTTTGTACAATATTAACAAAATTCTCAAAGATGGCGTTGGGTTTTTTTATGGAGAATGAAAATGTGCGATATTGCATAAAATGGGCAGTTTTGGAATGAAAAATCACACTTTCAAGTACAAACACTGAGTTGAGCAATATTTTTTGGGTTAAAAAAAAAAGATGAAGAAGAAGAAGAAGGTACATGGTCATTAAAACTTACAGTTGAAAAAAATGTCATTTCCTCCTCTTTTGGGTGGTGGAGAGGTAGAAACCATGACATAAGGGAGACAAGAAGAAAACTAAGGGGAACATGAAATGTACTTGCTAGAGATACAGACAGCCAAACACCACATACTTTTTGTACTACACTGCCTGAAAAATAAGGTGCATTTCAATGGGAGTGAAAATAGCCAACGACAGCCTAAGCAAGACAAATGGGAAACATTACTTATTTCACCCTTGTACTTTTTAATTGAAAATGTACCTTATTTCCACATAATGTACCATGTATATATCAGGAAATGCACGTGGTCCAATGAAGTCTTGGTGACTGTTAAATAGAGTAAAGCTATATAGTTTTAATAGCATATTAGGTGAAGGTGCTTTAATAATACCTTGCTTCCCCACTAGATAAACAAGGCATGTCTAGATCAATGTGATAAAAAAATGATCCTTGTGCATACAAAAAATTAAAAAGTTATATGAAGATACACTGACTTTCTATCTGACAAGATCATCCTTGTGCAGATTGCCCCAGCTGATTTAGAAAATGCACTAATTTCACATCCTGAGATTCTCGATGTTGCCATAACGGCGTAAGTGAATGCTTTGTTTTTAAATTTTTTTTTTCATTCCTGGCATTCACTAATATGCACCATGGAAAGGAGAATTTAGTAAATGGCATGTCTACCCTCTTGCCTTTTTTTTTTTTTTGCATTTTCTTTTTAATAAATGTATCTTTTATTATTTAGTGCTACTAGCAAAGAAGTGGGAGAGATACCTGTGGCATTCGTAGTCAAGAGGCCTGGAAGTGCACTTTCCTCAGCAGATGTAATCAACTATAGTTCTGAGCAGGTAATTGGCTTTCCGATTTTTATTTATGCTGCTAGATTATCCATTTGAAATTCTAATTGGCTGAAATGTGTAGGAGGATTTTGAACATTATGATTTAACTTGTAGCCAAGTGATCCATTAATTACCACGAAGAAAGAAAAGTTAATTCATAAACTACATCACATAAATGTTTAGATATCCTTGTAAATTTCCTAATTTTGCTCACACTACTTAATGCAAATTCATCAAATTCGCAAATGATAAAAAAAACTCAACTTTACAAGATTAAAATCTAAACTTTAAAGATCTGAACAGAAGTCCTGTAGAACAAAAATTAGGAATGTTCCCCAAGCAACAAATGGATGTCAATGGGTATAATGAACCGTACAGTAGATTGATCAATTGGTTTATTCCTAACTGAATATGACCTGAATCAAACTGCAAACCTTGTAACTTCAAGTGCTGGCCTGTAGCTCAATCAAAACTGCACAATGTGAATCAGTGCATGACATGGCATGCTATTTTCCACTTGGACTATTCATAGTGGAAGAGCAGACTACAGTGTTTCTATGTAACATGAAACTGGCAGTTTTTTTTCCTCCTACTTCAGGCTTTGTTTCTTTTGTCTTCCTTAATGTTGTAGGTTGCTCCTTACAAGAGGGTTAGGAAGGTGGTATTCACAAATTCCATCCCAAGGTCCGCGGCAGGCAAGATCCTCAGAAGAGAACTAAGAAGTAAAATGGTTTCAAGAATGTGAATAAGTGCATGGTCTGGGTACATTCTCATTCAGTTTTTTTGTTGCTTGACTGTTAGTTAAGGGGTTTTTTAGGTTGTCAGAATAATGAGGATAATTTTTGTGATATAATAGGCAGTAACAGAGGTTCTTTTTCTTATGTATGCTGTTAGAAACTCAGGGTCGTTTATGGGAAAACCCAAAAGGGAAAATGAATTAACATTTGTGAAAAACTAGGAACATATTATTAAGATTGTGACATCAAAAAATCCAGAGTCGTGATTACTGACAATATCATCAAGAGAGATAATGAAGACATTTCTCGGCCTGGCCTGGCCAAGTCCATTTGTGAATGTTCAGCTTATTTTTATTGAGTTTGTTGGAGCAGATCTAAGGCTGACTCAGCACATTACATGAGCTTAAAAGTCCAGTCCAAAGCAGACTGCATGGTACTCAGTTTGGTCCGCTCATGCAATATGAAATTTGAATTGGCCCAGCCCACCAAACCTATCCAGAATCTGATGCAAGTGAAAGGAAAAGAAGATCTTGTTGTGACAGAAGTAGAGAGGTCAGGTCATGATTGGATCCTTGGACTTGGTTACCCTTCTCTCTTGCCTGTCAGTCTCATTACCCTGGACTCTATTTACCTGTAGTTAATGATAGCAAAGAACATAACTGTTATCACTTGCAGGCAATTCAATTTATCTAAATGCATACCTTGGGTAAACCAAGTTGGTGCAAATTTACCAAGGCCCATCCCTTGGGAAGCATCATTGCAAATAAAGCTGAGGAAACCTTTCAGAAAACGAAGGCATTGACATTTAACTTTAAAACTGGGTTGTAGGTTCTAGACTTCCAGCAGCCATTTTGTAGGACGAGACCATCAACTCTGCACTGTGGATGCCAAGGTCCATCCACAAATTTTATAGGGTAATCTAAGTCATCCATCCATCAAGAACTTGCAAAATATCCCGTCATTTTTACATCTTCCCAACAGACGGGCCTGGGTTCATCTAAAGGGGATGGGGCTCGCAAACTTGTCTACTAGCCATATCTAAGGCAAGGATGCCTAGATCTTTACAATAAACTCTGTTTGAGCTGAAATCTATTTGGAGCATGGACACTCTGTTGTTTGCTTCTTTCTGCCCATAGAATGGTATCATTCTGCAATAAATTCAAAAAAAAAAAAAAAACCCAACAACAACAACTGCAAAATTAGGTTGCCGGTGAGTACTTGGTAACTCCTCATCTGCATCGCAATGGAAGATATGTATTGCACTTTCTTTCTTTTTTTCACTTGTAGTTTTCTTTAATAAATAACCCAGGAGAAGTATAAAACTTATGGGTAGAAATAAAATGAAAGAAGAGAATTGTGACCTCAGTACAAATGTCATTGACATCAGAAGGCCCATGGATAAAGACGGTTAAAGCTAGAAAGATGGGATCAATTAATTGAAGGCATGATTCACATGTTCTAGCACACTTCAAATGCGAAATGTTTGGGTTACAAATGTATACTGCATTTCATCTCCTTTAGCTCCTATGTTTTTTTTTTTTTGACAGGTAATGGTGAACTATATTAAAAAGATGATCGATTACAATGAAACCAAGCACCCCCTCACAACCATAAGGAAAAGGTGGGGTATATACCAAGACAAAAACCAAAAAATTAAAACAATAAATTACGTAGTGAGAAAAACCAAGTCTGAAGATCTATCAACCCTTGGTTTAGCTAAAGAGCCCACAAAACCATTAGCCAATCGCCCCACATGCTGAAACTTCACCCCAACCAAGGACGATAGATACCTAATTTCTTGAAATACTACATTGTAGGAGACCACATCCAATGGTAATGGGGAGGAAAATTAGAGGACTGTTGATCCTTGGGCTTTGCTTGCTTGTAATGGAGATTCCACCTTGCTGTCAGCGAGAATCTGCTCGTAGAGATCCCTTATCTTCAAACCTACTATGGTTTGGAAGAGACCAGTCCCATTGTTACTGCCAGGGAAGTCTGAATGTTTCAACATTTGCTGTGTAACTTCGCCATAAAACTTTGTAGATAGGTTGCTCAGATGGTTCTCCACATAAATCAGTTCATCTAGTCTCTCAAACTTCCCATCCATCTCCAAAACAGAAACCTATTTAGGGAAGTAACAATTAAATGAATCAGACAGCCAATGCATGATAGTTTCTATTTTTCATTACCAATATGTTCCACGTTTTTATTAAGAACTAGAAGTACCTTATAATTTTTAACTAAAAATTCAACCTTCGTGTATGGACAGGCCTATCGCATATATACACGTCCTGTCACATGTAACTGATACCCCAAGGATTTGATAGATCCAAATGGCATAGATGGAAATGCTGCCTGTAACCAAGTTGTGTCACTTAATTTTTCCGTACTCCCAAGTCATTGAAGTCTCTTTTGACTGAAAAAGAAACATTTTGCACTAAAGGCTTCTCATTTTTCAAACTCAGAATTTTGCAGACAACATTTACATCAACTAAAGCATTGAAGTGTGAGTTTGTGGATACTATTATCTGATCATATACTGAAATAAGGATGACTTTTAGTTTTGAAAAGCTTGAAACAATTACCTCATGGGAGAAGTAGGTGTCTGGTCCATAAGAGAATTTGATGCCAGGGTAGGAGCATGTGAGTTTCCTCCCACAGGGTATCCATGTTAGTGTGGAGCCCTCATCAAACAGGTAGACAGGACTGAAATACTTCACCCCTTCTTTCATCACCAACCTAACTCTCAACACCTTCCCTTCGTCTTCATCAGGAATCAGCTGTGTTGGCAGAACTTCTATCACTGCATCAGCATATTGTTTCTGCGGGTCTTCACGGAAGAAAAAGAAAACGTATATTACAGTACTGCAGACTTAAAAGTATACATATCAATATAGTATATCATATATAATTTTCTTGGGATTTACTTATTTCTGAAGTTCAAATCTGTTCTTTTATTCCACTACAATCGTGATTGAATTCATAATGGACAGATTTTAAACAGAAGAAACTACTTAATATCATTTTTAGGAACAGATAAAATACCCTCCCACACATCTGGTGTTTCTTACACCAGCTTCCACAAGGCACATACATATAACCATTTTTACCGCCTTGCGATTTGGGGTACTTCCAAATGCTCACTTCTAAAGGATAAGTGCAAATAGTTCAGTGTTTTCTGAAAACCATACAACAAACTACTACTTTGCCAATCACAGGATACGACTAATGATCAAGAAATTTACCAATGTAAGCATCAAAGTCTGGCTTGCGAGCTTCAATGCTGGCTTTAATGCTTTCAAGACTGTGGCCACGTTCTGCCATGTCCCTCTGCAACCAACTCTTGCAACATTCAGACAAATGAACACAGAAGGGTTTTGTGGGTGTAACTCTTTCACAATTGGTCCAAATATTTTCATGACCAGATGATTATTGGCCCCATTCTGTGTCTGGGGCAATGCAGAAGCTGAAAACCAAATTAAGCTGGATATTTTCTGTACTCTTCTCCACCCAAACAAAGATTGGCAAATCAGTATCACTGATTAATGTGATAAAGATTTGGGGTAGGAATGGAAACTTTTAATAATGACCACTTATATGATTCCAGTTACAATATTAATGATACATACCCATGCAGTAGCAATATTAGTATTTAGAACCATTTGCGAAGTAGTGTACATCCAAACACACAACGTCAGGACTGGATGCCTGTTTACTGACCTGAATTTTCCATGCGAACTTGACCTCATTGCTTATGTCCAAATAGATGCTGAAGTCCAGGAGTTCCCTCACACGAGGATCGAACCTGATAGCCATGAAAGTATTATCAACTGGTGTCAGCTTATCATTTAAACTCTTTCCATGGAGACCAAATAACTACTATGTTTCAAAATGCAAAACTACCTATCAAAAAGATGCAAAACTATCCATTTTTATGGAGAATTTTCTATTGATTCTAACCAACTAATAGTGTCATCATCCATTTGATCACTGTGCTTAACTAACCATTCTCACCTAATGACTAGGATCACCTGATAGTTAGATATTTGGGCATCACCCATCCCATTGTGTAGCCAGTAAGATCAATGGTTTATATACCCTTAGATGGCTTTGGTCTATATCACTGCAAGGTTCAAACCCACATAAATCATAATACATCATATGCTACCTCTTCTGATTCATGAATATAAACAATCTAAAAGGAGATGATATCTTGGCCTCTTTTTACAGTGACAACGCTTTTTTCTGCTTTTGATAGAAGAAAACAGAAGCACTGTTCAGCTATTCTTAAAACAGTCAGATGATGTATTAGAAAGTGTGCTATTTTAAATCCTAGGAAATTGATGATTCCCTCTACATCTCCACTCATATCATTCAATATTGACTTCTTCAATACGACATAAGCGACTTCTCCATGAACTTCTTAGAGTTCAGTATGAATTAAATAACAGCCTCTTGCTACCCAAAATAAGACTAATTATTACATCAACAACAAAGTGTGTTTAGTGGAAACCCAATAAAGTACATGTGGATAATGTCTTCTTTGAAGCCTGTGGATGTTCCAGAATCACTTAAAAAAAAAAAAGAAAAAAGAATCACTTTATAAATAAATAAAAAAAGGAAACCACAGGCTCCATAGATCATAAAAAAAAATCTAATAAATACCATGGCTTATAAAAATTAAATAGAGGCATCCAAATAATAGGGGAAATTGAAATTAAAACTCACATTGGATGGAGCCCTTCAATGACCAGAATATGGGGAGGCTGAATAAGCTCAGGAGGGTCCAGCAGACCAGTGACATGATTGTATATTGGCTTCTCTACTGCAACCCCATCCTTGATAGCCTTCACATGCTCATACATGAGATCAAAGTTATTGGCTCTTGGATCTAGTGCAGTCACACCCTTCTCCTTTCTCCCTGTCCTATCAAGGGAGTGATAATCATCCATGCAAATGACTGTGGTTGTATCACTGATCAAGGTATTGGAGTATGGATTTCCACCCTTTGGTGGCTCTGCTGCCCCACCAAAAACACTAGTTAGCCTCTTCATGAAAGTGCTCTTCCCACATCCAGAGTCAGCTGCCAGCCCAATCACAACTGTCTTTGCATCCCCAGTTGCAAATGATATCTCACTGCATCTGCTGTTCCTAGTGATTTTGTTGTTGTGGGTGCAGAAGAAAACTTGCCACTGGTGAAAAGCCAAGTGTTTTTTTGTTTGGGTGGACACAGAGCAGGTTGAGTGCAGTGCATGGGTGGTGTAAACTGTACAAAGTGCCATTTTTGTGGGTCTTCAGATTTCTGGTCAAATAGTGAACTTTTCCTTCTCTAATTCATTTGAGAGAGATAGAAGAAAGGAAGCAGGGATTTCTCTTTTGATTTGAGAGCAATAAGCAGGAAAAGATGAAGTGGATGACAGTATCTATGTAACTGTTTCTTGATATTTGGAATTTGGAGGAAAATGAGTTTGGTTGTCTTGATGATTGAATGATTGATGTATGGGTGTGTGCCACTTAAATGGGCTATGGAGGAACGATGGGCACTTCTCAGTAGTTTCAGCCTGAGAGCCCATCTTTTGGCAATCCAAACATTGAGCAGATAGGTTGGGGTTGGACCGCCTCTACTGAGTGGGAATGTAACCGTCGGCAATCCAACGGTTGACCATATGAGACTTTTTCACTTAAGATTTCCCAAATTTAGAGTGGGGTCCATATGATCAATGGTCTGGATAATCTATGCATGAATTGAATCAAGCATCTTGGCAAAGTACATGCATTTAGATTTACTGGGGCTGGAAACCATGGATTCCAGTAGCCAGTCCCAGCCTCTTGTTTCCACCGATGAGGCTTGGAAGGATTGTGTTTGTTTGTTTGCATTAACTTTGAGCTTTTGACGTGGAAAGACAGAAGACATGGTGGCACTAAACTTACGGCGCCCCCAAGGTCTAACAAACTTTGGATCGTAGGTTCAGATGGTCCATTGATTGGGCATGGTCAGAAGTAGGGTGCCAGTTGAGCCAGAAGGGTTGCTTTTGGAACCAATCCAAACCCAATTGAACTTGGCTCGAACCAGTATTCAACCCAGCCCAATCTAAACATGATTGGAATTTCAAATTGGGTTTTAAAATTTCAGGACCTACTGCATTGATGAGCATGATGAAGTCTGCACGTCTCCTATATAATTAAAGAAAAAGGAGGATTTTACTGGAAAAATGCCCTTGGATTCGCTATAGATCATAAAAGACCAAAAAGATATAAATCAACCATAGTAGCTCCAAGGATCCTTTTTGGTTCTTTTTTTTTTTATTGTTCCGCTGAGCGACAATATCCCCTCTCACCTACATATACGAACAGGGGTATCCTCCTTCTTTACAGTTTAGCAGCAATATCGCCACCCAAGTCAAATTCAGAATATATATATATATATATATATTTCTTTTATTGGATGGTAGTCTAACCATCCAATTTCAGGCCCCCACCGCTCAATGGTTTCGATTGGCACAAGACATCTTACAGGTACACAATGAGTTTCCACATAGTTCATTTTTCACACAGGAGCAAAAGAGTTCTTAGTTCTTTTCTTTCTTTTATATTAAAAGAGTTCTTAGTTCTTACCATCTATCTATTCATTCTATTCGCTCCAAATCAACCATATGAGATATTTTTCTTTTAAGATTCCTTATTCTAAAATGGGACCCATTTGATCAACAGTCTGGATCACCTATACATGGATTGAATAAAGCATATGTATTGGAAATCATGGATTATAGTAGCTAATCTCAGCCTCTTGTTTCAATTAATATGCGTTGAAGGGTTTTTTTTTTTCCCTTGCCATCTCAGCCTCTTGTTTCAAATAGATGCGTTGAAGGTTTTTTTTTTTTTTTTTTTTTTTCACCTTGCCAAACAACATAATGGATCTGAGACTGAGGTACTGGTATAATGGGCTAATACTACTCGAGAAACATTTCAATTCTTACTCGAGAAACTTCTCGATCATTGGATTGAGTTTGGGGAAGAGAGGAAGAAGATAAAAACTTCAACCCTACTCAGGGTCAACGGCGACCCTCACCTGTTATAGCAAGGGCCACCATTAACCTTCAACACAGAAAATAAAAGCCGATAGCAACCACACAAAAATGGTAAAAAAAAAACTTTTTATTTATAAAGTTATTTTTTTGGTAAACTCCTCTTAACAACATTGAAAAAAAAAAGAAGAGGAAGAAGAACAAAATCTCCATGTTTTGTTTTAAGAGGAGACGTTCCTTAAATCCAGACACCTTTAAATTAAATTAAAGGCAATAACATGAGAAGTTCATTAAATCCGAGTCAATTAAACCAGGATTGATGCTCTCTGGGCAGGAAGAATCGGACTGGATCCAAAGAAGGATAACCTTCTTTAGATCCAGCAACCAGGTAACAGAGATTGGACCTGCTGAACTTTCCTGAATGTTGGCCATCCCCTAATATAGTCCACTAGATGAATGGTCCCATATTCTCAACGGTAAGCTGTATGGATGATCAAAACTAGCAAAATCCTCCCCCATAGTAAAACACACGGATGAGCATTGAGCACCCGACAAACAACAGCCTCAATGTATTAATTTATTTAACTGCAAACAAACATAATAGTAGTTATTATTATATAATAAAGGGGTAGTTAAAGCTTTCCCAAACAAATGCTTAGTAATTAAAGCTAAAACAACCACTTTCAAGAAATGGCAGTACAAGACTACTCTTCCTACCTTCAAGCTTGTCTCTGAATTTATGTACATGATAGTCACTATAGAATAACCCTAGAACAACAACAGTAGGTAAATGAAGCTTTATTCATCATCATGGTAAAAGAACAGAAGCACTCCTCACCAAATCAATTCCATTGGTTCTCTGCACTATCAGGGCATGACCAACGCAAATCACAACCAAAAGAGAGAATAAAACAAGGATAACAGGTGAATATGTGAAAGTTCCGGCTGAAAATGACCAAAGAACCTCTCAAGTAACGGGGACACTGAAAAAGGATGATTGGAAGAAAGATCACAGCATCAGACCTCAATTCTTGGCACCTCTGAAATACATGTAAACTTTCTGCAGGAAGAAAAAGAAACCAAAGAACAGACACTGTTAAACATTTTATATATTGGTTGTTTAAGTCACAGAAAAAAAAAAAAAAAAAAAAAAAAAAGTCCACTTTCTATTATTGGGTCATAATGCAATAGAACAAATTTTTTTTTTTTATAAAGTTTACAGATTCTATTGGCCCTATATAATTTAGTTAAAGATGGCATTTCTAAACAGCATGACAGTCTCACAAAGATCAATCTGAAACACTTAAAAATTCTAGCAGTGAAGCATTACAGATTATGACATAAGTAGGTAGGTGTTTCTGGTACTAACCTGAAGTACCCACAAGCTTATAAGTGTTTCCAAACAAAATAAACCAAACCCAACCAAGTAGAAAATCTGCAAGAAAAGAAATAAGATAACTATGATTTTAAAGAGAAAACAAATCAACAGAAATATGACAGTAATTAAAGAAAGAAAGACTATTGATATAATTCCTTAGAACTGAACTTGAGTTCGAATGGTCTGGTGTTCCAAGACTAGTTCTGTCGGTTTACATAAAGTTCCTGAAGCTACTAGCTTATGAATAACTGAGTGTTCCAACTGGGTTTGCCACAGTGGGGGGGCAAGCTCTTCCACTGGGTCAGCTCAAACCCTGGAGCTCCCTATGGGACTAAACATCCCTCCTACTATGCTATGCATATGGGTATGCGGAAAGTATCAGAGAACGTTTGGTAATAGGAGAGGAATCCGCAGATCAGAGGATTCCTCACTGCCTCTGAAACAAGGATTCTTCAATGAGGATTTCTATAGCTGAGGATTCCACAGTGATATGAGTACGCATCGACGCATATAGTTGAGAAATCTGCAGTGAAAATTCCAAATCCAAAGTGGGGAGGTTGGACCTAAAAATCCTCAAAAATGAGAATTTCCATTGGTCCAAATCCTCCAAGGATTTACAATTGCCAAATATGGTTTTTTCACGAAAGTGCAAATCTTTTCCTCGAGAATTTGGTTGCCAAACATGACCTCAATTTAGGAAGTACTACTCTAGGCTGTTAAGGTACCCTTAGTTTCCTATTTTCTTTAAAATTGCCTTGGGGATTTACAATTTCCAAATGTGGGTTTTCCATGACTCTGTGGAAAGTGAAAATCTTTTCCTCGAGATTTTGGCTGCCAAACATGACCTCAATTTATGAATATGACTACTCCAGGATTTTTAAGGTACCCTTACACTTTCCTATTTTCCTTTTAAGATTGCGTCAAATGTGATGCAAACCCGTTGTGAAGGATTTGGGTTGAAAGTGCCACAGCACATAAATCAATGCTCCAATGAGAATCTAAGAAAGAGGAACAATCCATGGAGGAAAATTTTTATTACTCTAAACTACTTTAACCTCCTGTAATACTCATATAAAAAGGAAAAGAAACCCCTAAAGTCTAAGACTCCTAATCAAACTAGAAGACTAAATAATAATCAAACAAAGAAACTAAACAAGGTATCCTACAGAAATTAGAAAGCTAATCCTAATTACATAATATTACAACTCATTAATAAAATAAGAAAAAAAATCCTTAATACTTTCTTGGTTCACACACATGGGCCACAGCCAGGTTGCTACAGTTCACTGGCTTTGCATAAAAATGCACCCTTAATTTCCTATTTGACGCAGCCTTGGATCCGTGAATGAAGGTAGACCAAAAATTCCTAGAAGGTTTTGGCTGAATCCGCAAAGAATTCAATGATAGGGACCAAGCTCCAAACCAGAGAAAAACTCAACCATAGGGAAACCCATAAAACAATTTTATTCAATAATCAAGATTAGTCTCTCCTAAGGGGGACTACATATTTATGGGAAGGGTTGGACATTCCCTTTCCTAGTGGGACTCTACTTTCCTAAACATTAAGAAGGACATTAAAATTGCTTACCAATCCAAACTAAAAAAAAACTGCTAAGTAGTTAAGTAGTCTATTTAAATGGATATTTGATTGGCTTGTGGACTGGGTCCAATGGGTTGGCCGACCCATGGTCTGGCCTGCATCACTATTTTCCTTTAAATTGGATCTTCCAAACATTAAGCATAATGCATGAGACATTTAGAACCAGGTTTAACATGGAAAAGGTATAAAAGGAACAATAAAAGAGAGGAGAGAATGAACATGAACTCAATCCTTTAGGGCCCGTTTGGAAATTTACTAGGTTAGTAAAAGTAATGTAAAGCCTCCATTTTTCAACGATAAACTAATCTACTTCTGGAAGTACATTAATTAAATGGAGACATTTTGGAATAATAGATTATAATGATAAACAAACAAACACTTTCTCAATATATACTTACATATATATATATATTGCCAAATGATCTTGAATGCTGAAAATGAAAGCATTGCACAACTTACCCCCACAAACACGTGATCTGAGAAGACATCAATTGCCGCAAGAATCCCCCTGAAAGAAGGGTATTCTCACATCAGTTTCACATGATTTTGAATGTTCGCAGTTGATGATTGTGGGACCCAAAAACTAACAATGGATACAGAAAAAAAGGGCATGCAGACACAATATGATTCTGTCAAGAAACAGCAAAAGCATAAGCAAAGTAAAAATAAATCCAGATATAACTCCGGGGATGCTATGACTCCTCAAACCAAACAACACCATCACTGCAGAATGTTCCTTATTAAGAAGTCGCAATCTATCAGAATTCAGAACATACTCAAATATTAGAGCAGTTTTTTTTTTCCACTTGCAATAAGGGGGCTTGAACTAAACACACACACCCATGTCCTAACCAACTGAGCTAAAGCTTGGACCTATGTACGAATATACTCAATAGTAGAGCAGTTATTGCGATTGAATATTTACAGAAGAGACTCTCAAGAGGCTGCACTCAAGTCTTTCCTGCATTGGTGCAGCAGTAAACACACCTCCATTAGGACGTGGCAGAACAGGTTCCAACCTGTAGAAAGTTGTTCTCATGCTCCTTTAGAAGTGCATTAACGTGGGTGAGAGAAGGGGGAGAGGGGGAACAGACTGTTCAAGATATGAAGAGAGTGTGAGAGGTCCCTAACAAGGTTTTGGGCGAGTTTTGATGATCAAAATGACTTGTTTCAAGATAT
Organism: Persea americana; assembly: GCA_029852735.1. NCBI lineage: Eukaryota > Viridiplantae > Streptophyta > Magnoliopsida > Laurales > Lauraceae > Persea > Persea americana. The sequence goes on along the minus strand of CM056816.1, from coordinate 55,674,666 downwards.
ACAGAGGTCAAGATTACTATTCACCAGGACATTAAACAAGAGGCGTCCGCCTAAGACCAATGAAACTTATTGAGAAAAAATTAAAATATAATGTGAGTCCTTAAATTAATAAATTCTATAATTTCTAGAAAAGAAATTTTCATTTTTTCTAGATTTCTATATGCATTTTTCACATTACTAGTAGTTCTGTGGGCTCTAGGTGCGACAAAGTCTGGCTCAGTCAAGTCGGCCTGACACGAGTGAACAAGTGGCACCCTGAGTCCAAGTTCAAAAACCTTGAAGCTCAAGCAATTCTGGGATTGAAATCCAGAAAACCCCACACATCTAATAAGCTTCCCTTTATTTAAAACCAAAAGAACGATATAAACTAAGGCAGATGAGAAAACATGAAACCTTAAAACAAATCACCAGATTAAGTTGCGAAAAATATTGTATCAACAATGGATACATTCTCCAGATTGGCAGGTCATTCCCGTTCGATCAGCACTAAAGAAAATTAAAACAGTTGAAATTTGTGGTTATCTGTATATTGTGACACCACAAAATGTTGGCCCTCAGATGGGAGCTATAATGCTGGATGCATAGGCTCTAAGCAATGACAGTACTAGAGAAACAGAAACCAGTCGGAAATGGTGCTCTTTTGTGAGTCCCTGACACAATAAAATGCCAAACCTCTGATGAGAGATAATGTTGGATGCATAGGGCCTGTTTGTTCGAAGATACTCTAACAAGAATTGCAAATGTAGGGGATTTCTGATGCTAGTGTCAGATCATTCTTTACAGCATTTGGAATTCTCCATTTGAATGTTAGAATTCTGACAACCAACCTCCTCAAAAGTCACTTTTAGCTTTTGAAATTCTCAGAATTCCAACTTCCTGAATGCTGGACTGTACTTGAGCATTTTAAGAACCACTTGGGTGCAGCATTTGGAGAAATAATAATTCTCCTTAAACAAAAATCCTCAAAATTCCTCTAACCAGACAGGCCCATAGGCTCTAGCAATTTTGGATACAGTGGCCCTAGGCCACAATAACAATGAGTGTAACCCATCAGAAAATGTTCATATAAAGAAGGATTACAAAAAGATAATTCAATAGCCAAAAATAATTATGACACACACCATGAGAACTAGGTCCCAAGTACCTCTTATCTTTTAGGGTTCACAAGATGCTTCTCAGTCCTCATGCTCAGAGAAAGGACTCAACAATTTGTAAAAAGTTTACTCTCAAGTTCAGGTGATATGAATTCCATGATCATGAAGGCAGCAACAAGGCAGATCAATTAGCAAACATTGGCTTGCATTGTAATGCCAGGTGGAAATGGACAGCACACTATAGCTACAAATGGCTGTTTAAGCCTAGTGCCTTTTCATCCTTTTCTTTCTTTCTTCTTAAGGCGCATGAATGATGAAGGAAAAAAAATGAAAACTGAATAAAAATGAAAACGCATTAACAAAAAAGGCGTATTCAGTTCAATTTTCCCAGGTTGGATGTTAAGGCTATCCAGTGAGGAGGCGGGTTTTACATTTCCTAGACCCGTAGTTTGTACAATCTATATGGGTAAACAAGCAAACAAGAAGGCCTAAATTAAAAATTAGATGATAAAAATAAAAACTCATTAAACACTATCACTCAGGATCATGGAGATGAGAGAACAACCAAGTCAGTGGTAACCAGCGGTAAGAAGACATGTAGCAGGGACAATACTCTGAGGCTTTGGCTTAGGCACCAACATAGGCATCTCAGCAAACCTCCCTGACTTGTTTTTATTGATAAGCTCAACAAGGAGTTTTTCGGATGAAAGTAAAATCCAGGGAAAGAAATGATTTCCATTGAAAATGAAGTTTGCTATATTAGAATGGCACATGCATTACCATGAAAGAACACTCTACGAGGAAATTAAAATCCCCAGAAAGATAAAGAGCATATTTAGAGGATTAGGTTCAGCTGAGCATGTTCAAACTTTAAAGGCCCATCGTTATGATCAAAGCCAAAGCAATGCAAAGTCATGGTGATAAACCACTGTTCAGGACTGAATTTTCCTTTACCTTGGGATTAAGGAAAACAGAAATAACTTACGTCAATGATTTTCCGTGAAAGATGATAGGAGGAGCAATAGCAGCAAATATGCAGAAACCAATGTGAAACTGCAATAAGAAAATCTCATTATCACAAAAGGAGTCAATGAATAATCTAGAAGGATGCTTAAATCTGATGCGCCGCTAAGTCGAACATTACCAAATACAACAAGAAAAACCAGCCAAAGTTCAGAGCACTATCCGTCCTGTAAATAAGAAACAGCAATTAGGCATCATTTCAAGAATGAATTCAATCGATTAGTGTTAAATGAAGGCAGTAGTGAAACACTATTTTTCCCCTTTTTTATTTACACATGCGATTGATGCTAGTAGCAAAATTTAGTGAGTTCATAAGTGTTATGCAATGGTTTTAGCCTCTGTTTAGCACAACTAACGAACTTTCAATGTCCAGAAATGAGGGGCATTCAATCATTTTTATCATGAATGAGTATGATGCCACTAGTTCACTCAGATGATATCAAATAATACACCAACCGCATGCTAGTTGCTTCTCTAAAACCAGGAATACCAATAACCTAAGCATAAGGTCAACCTAGAGTACCTGCCCATGGGTCTTTAGCCGGTACAAGAAAATGAATGTCTTTGGTCATAACAGTTCTTAATGATTCAGTTACTTGTGTGCATGGAAGAAACAAGCACCCCAAAAATATAAACGCAATTAGCCTACCTCACAGCGCGATACAGAGGTCTGTACCACAGCACATATGAAAGAGGACATCCAAGTAAAGCATAAATTGCCGCAAGGAAAAAGATTTTAACACCTGCCAGATGATGAAGATTCTCAAAAATCATAATAGGAATAAGACCCTCTTAATAGAATTTACCAAAATAGATCACATCCATACTGTTACGACTTAGGAGACTGAAGCTTACCTCCACCTTTAATCCAACAAACAGTGATGGCAACAATATTCCACACAAGGCAAAGCACAATGCCTACCAAAGAGCGAGACTACCATGATATAGTTAGTTTGCAAAAGTGTCTACTGGAAAGAACTACATTCACAACATGACTCGAGCACAGCTCAGCCAATTAAAAAAAGAATCTGACATACATGCCCAAGTAATAATGGCCATATTCAATGAGATTGAGGCCCCATAGCTAAAGCTTGATTTGTCATATGGCATTCTTAACATAAATCAAGCACAATTCAGCAGCCATTAAAGGGGACTCTGATATGAACACATTCAAGGAATGATGGTCATATTTAATAGGTCTGGGCCTCTCGTAGAGGATGCTTATATCAATCATGGTGCACTGTAGCAAATGATAATGTAAATCTTTGTCAGTGGCTTGAGTTTGAAAAGGAAAAGGATAAGCATCCATTAATATTATCAGGTGCAAATGGTAAACATATTTCAATCAAAGGCTTCCAAATGAAAGGTCGAAAAGTTTGCAATTCCAAACCTAGCCAACTTGCAAAAGCTAGATACTGCAACCTTTGAGCATGGGCCGGTATTTCATTTGCAATATCGTGATGAATAATTGGAAAGAACGGAGGCCAGTTTTTGTCATTAGCAGGGACTCCAGCTGTATTTACAAGAATGAGAAGCACAAATTTCAGGTGTAAGAAAATATGGAGCTGCCACATGCACCTACTTAATAACAAACCAACCTCTTGACACAGCATCTTCCCTCCGTTTGATGTCCTGTAAAAATAAACTAGGTGAAAAAATAGTGTGGCAACTGGCAAGGTCACAGAAAATGTTGGTTCCTAGCTTTAGTGAAACAACAATTTAACTGAAAGAGTAGTAAAAGTTAACCTTTTCTCTTCTCTTCAAATCTGCTTCCCAAGAAGCAAGTTCTTTCTCTTTTTTCCTGGGATCCTGCATCAATCACATTACAAGCACCATCTTGTAAATAGTTAATTCTAGCTACAGGCATATTTTAGTGAGAATTGGATGATAGAATGGAACATACATTCATTGTATCCAGCGGAATGTCAACGGTTGCATCATGCTTGCGGCTAAAACCCAAGGGCTCCGGCGCCAATGGAGGAAGGCGCGAGTTTGAACCAGGTCCTGCTGCATTCGAACCAGGTCTCGCCGCATTCTACAAAGGACTGCTGCATCAGTGACACCATGATAGAACAAACCAACACGATCTAGACAAATAGATAAAGACGATCCAGCATTTCTAATTCCCCCCATAAGTAAATCTCAGAGCAACAGAAGATTTTAGACATAGAAGCTCATTAAAAGATTTTAGACAAGTACCAATCAAAAAACCAATTCCACATTCCTCCTTTGTCCATGAGAAACAGAATCATCACAGAAACACATTGTCCCCAAATACCCTTCCATTTCTCTGTATCCTGAAATAATTTTAGCAACAATCTCTGAAATTCTTATGCATTTGGCAATGCCAAGTGACTAAGCCATCTAGAACTACAGATTAACATGAGGATCTAGATTTGCACAAAGTAAATAGAAGCTGCAATTCCACAAACAGCTAGCATTCGATCTTCGAAAGAGCAAGAAACTACGAGTTTCCTGCCAAGATCCAAATGCTCCGATCTCGCAAAGTAAGATCACATTTCTCAAAACGAACACTTAGAGGATCTGCTAAGAAGAACAAGGGATTTATAGATCAAGGAAAAAATTAGAGAGAGAGAGAAAGAGAGATTTGAGGGCGGTTACCGAGAAGGGATTCACTGCAACTTCCTCTTCATCAAATGGATTCGGATCGTTGTATCGATGCATCTTTCTCTCCTTTTGACGAGGAGAGAGAGAGAGAGAGAGAGGGATTTGGCGAGGAGAGGGGGGAGATGTTTTCTGTGGGCTGCTCGCTGTCAGCCTGGCACCGACGAAAGATGCGTGAAAAGAGTGCGTGTGGAGGGAGATGGGCAGTCCACTTTACCTTCTATTTACGGCTCCTTGCCTTTTTCTTGTTTTAAGTTCTTAGCTTAGTTGCGACGCGGGATGGCGGTGGGACTGTACTCACTGGAGAGAAATGTTTTTTTGTTTGTTACCGTAAAAATTGACTCGCCCTCAATACAGTATCTCCTCCACTGCACTGCAAAATAAATAATAATTTATTTAAATAATAATTTATTTAAAAAATTACTTATTTTTATAGAATAAATTGGATAAAATAAAAATAAAAAAATTAGAGTAAAAATGGTATAATTATATAAGAACAACCAAAACATAAGTTGTTTTATTGAAAAATGCATGGATAGTTAGTTACATAACTGTCGGTCAAAATTAAGATCAAAACCTCTTAGCTTAATATATTATAATTTGGTGATTTAAAAATGTCATATTATGAGCATACTGCTTGCTGCTAATTTATGGTATGGATTGTGGCCCCACTAAATGTATCTCTACTAATAGGAGAGGTTAGGTGGAAAGGGTCTCTTTATGAATAAGGGTTAGCTCGAAAATCAGGTCCATCATATTGTCACAACCCTTGATTTAACCGCGGTAAAGTATAATAGCGTTTTAGCCGTAAATATTTTTTAGATTCAATCAAATAGAAATTAGGCGAGATACCCGATCATGTGATGATAAGAGCATCAAAGGTGCTGCTCTAATCAAAAGTAGGCTCAAGCGAGACCCATATAATACATCTCCAGGAGATACTTTAAATTTGGATATGCCTTTTAAAAAATGAAGGCTTATCACATATGTAACTCGGCAGCTCTAAGAGATGTGTCAAAACGCAAATACAAGTAGGCCCATGATCATTATTTTATTCAAAAGAAAGATTTGCATCCAAAAATTCAAATGCAAGCGGGCCCTCACTATTATTTTTTTCAAAAGAAAGTTTTGAAGTATGCTTTATGGTATGTCAAATTTGGCATACTATCACATACTTTTAAATGCCATGTAGGATATGAAGCATTGTTAGAGACAATCTCATATGTTAATTAAAGCTTATGTTGGAAGCCGACATGGCCTTTTGAAGTGTTTGTTGGATTTATTTTAAGGTTGGTTGGTTTTTTTTTTTTTTTTCGTTCTTTCTATCTTTCTTTCTTATTGTGTGTGTGGTGGGTGGGTGTGGGGGTGGTTTTGTGGTTTTGGGTTTAATGGGGGGCCTATAGAATTTGTGTGCACGACTGTCCATTCACAGAAGAAAATTTTCCTTCCGTGCAAGTGGAGTGCCGCGTGTACGCAGTAAGTGCTGACCCACACTATACACTTGGGTCGTGAGTCACGCCACTTTGCGGAGGAATATATGGGATAACTACGGGTGATCCACTCCATGTTGGTGGGAATCTTGTATTACATTCCTGTGGCTCCATCATGGCACCAAAGGATGATAATTCAGATCCTTCAAAATGAATGTCGCCTTTTTAGTGGTCTATCCTCCCATTTAAGTTCAATTGAAGTGAGTCCCACCATTTGAATGAGCGGGTGTTGAAAACCTGAATAATTACACATCAGTAATGACGTCATGTCAGCACTTAGTCATATTTTTAATCATGTGTTCAATCTTAGGATGGGATCCATTCCTATTATAGTGAAATAGGATGATATGTCATTGAAGGGAATTAGATTCATCATAAATGATCCAAATTATCTCTACCCCTAGATAGATTCATCATGAATGATGGATCCATTCATTAGATTCATCATGAATGACCCCAATTCCACCCCCCTCCCCCCTTCCAAGAAATGCACTACATGGTTCCCATGTGATTGCGGCGACCAGACTCTTGAAGTCCATATTACCCATTATATAGTGAAGAGAATTAATTTGATTGTCACTCAGTCATAGCTTGGCTGAAAAGACTTGAGTATTTGAGTAAGAGTGTATGAATACGAGTTTCTACTACAGTAATATATATATATATATATATATATAAGTTCATATTACCCATTAAATGGTGAAGACTGAAGAGAATTAATTTGATTGTCCCTAAGTCCTAGTTCGGCTGAAAAGACACGAGTATTTGAGTAAGAGTGTATGAATATGAGTTTCTACCATAGTAATATATGTATATATATGGGGAATGTTCACATGCATATTTCCATCACCATGGGGTGAGGGACACTCTCATTTTTGGACATTTTCAAGTACAAAACGTACTTTTCAAGTACATAGGATGATGTACACTTCCTTGTCTTCATGTATAAAAAGGAAAGTGTCCATCACCCTATGATGAGGGAAAGATGCATATGAACATTCCTTTCTCTCTCTATATATATATATATGGAGGGTCTTATTATGCATACTTCTTTCACCATATGGTGAGGGACACTTTCCCTTTTGGGGATTTTCAAGTACAAAAGGGGATTTTCAAGTACATATGGTGAGGTACACTTGTACTTGAAAATCCCCAAAAGGGGAAGTGTCCCTCACCATATGGTGAGGGAAGTATGCATAAGAAGACTCCCCATGATTAATAGCAAATAATATGCTGTTAATTATTATATTAATCATATTGTCAATCATATTTTATAATTATAGATATTATGTAAGGCATTCATTTTGAGTTAGGGCATCGTGGTGGATGTCCACCCTTTCTCTGCTAAAAAAAAAATGAGTGAGACACTCACTGGTCCCTGTCTCTTTACACTAGCAAATTGACAGTGTCACCCCTGGAGACATCTTTTGTTACTTTCTTAAATTGATGCAATAAACTAAATTTATACTAAGTATGGCCACTAAACTCTGAGGATTGAAAATTCAAAGATAAAAATTGTTGGTTACATTGCTAACCGCGCTTAATCTTGGTCCAGACCAACAAAGTTTAGCTTTATTGTCATCTATCCATTGGACCTCAAGGGAACCTACCTGTCAATGGCCCGTGAAAGGTGATCTTTGATTTTTTTAAGGCCCAATGGCTAGAGCCCACAGCCCCACACACATGAAAAGAGAAGTGGAGAAGTTAAATAACAAAACCAAATAATAACACTTCGTTCCGCCCCAGAGTGTATCCAAGGATTGAAGTATGGATAGATTGGTGAGGGACAGAAATCTAACCAGTTGTGCAACTCCTTATTCTCCACAATAGGCCTTGCCAGTTCTGACATTGTTATCACATTATCTTAGCCTTATTGACCAGACAGGTTAATGGGCTATATTACTAAAACATTGGAACTATGAATGTAATCTGGGTGTATAAAATTGCTCTCTCTATCTCTCTTCAATGTTCACTGATAAAAATCAATAGTTATTAGTTTAATGAGGACAATATTTTCCCTGTTAATATATATGATTTTGTTATTTAGTTTTAATATTGCTGATTTACATTGTGTGTTTGTGATAAATGATGATATGTTATGGGGTTATGATACTACCAATGGTTAGTATACTGGAAAGGGAGGAATAAAGTTATCCTTGCCAGCAAGAGAGGATTATGATGCTAGGATTGTTGAATCAACATTGAAACAATCATAGCTATAGTCCCTGTGCATTTGGCAAGAAAAAAGATTAATAACGGCTCTCCTTAGTCTTACCCTCTCTCTAGTTTTGCAACCTTTTTAGGGAAAGCGATTCATGAGGGGAATCTGATTTGGGCTGGAAACGTCCAAGGGCGAAGCAGGTTTTTAGTGTGGATCTCCTACTAATGTTGAGTGAAGAGAGTTGAACTCTCTAATGAGGCCCGCTTATTGAAAATCCTAACTTTTCAAAATCAATGCTCACCCTATCAGTGGGATATCACAAATTTTTATTTCAATGAGAGTTGATTCCACTATAAGATTTGAAAAATAATTAATAATGTGATTTACACAATCTTATGCATTATTTATTTATTTATTTATTTATTCATTGCTAAAGATTTATCTATTTATTTATTTTGATGAGTAGTGCGTAAGATTGTCCTTGGTTATTGACCGATTGGCTAGGAGCATCATTTAGTGAATAAGGGTGCATGAGTTTCACTCTTTAAAAAACTAACAAACAAACAAATAAATAAATAATGCATAAGAATGTATTAATCACATTATAAATTGTGTGTTCGTTCAATCATATGATGGGAGCCACTCCTATTAGAGGAAAACTTGAGGACATCCCACTTAAAACAGGCATTTATTCTTCTCACTGTGACATTTTCTTACAGACTTATAGAAGATGTTACTCACCGTAACATTTTGTTCTCTTTTGGTTGTTGTGTCTTGGCTGTTGATTGAATGATTTTTCAAGCTTAAATTTTGTTGCTAAATAAAATCCCTCAATAACCCAAAGAGATGAAGAAAATTCGTGGGTTTAAACACATCATCAACTGCCTGTGTTTAAACCCACGAATCTTCTCATTCTTCTTCTTTTTCATAAAACACTCTTACAAACCTATAGAAGACGTTGCTCACTGTAACAATTTATTCTCTTTTGATTGTTGCTCTTGGCTGTTGATTGAACGATTTTTCAAGTCTAAATTTTGTTTCCAAAGAAATCCCCCAAGGATCCAAAGAGATGAAGAAAATTCGTGAGCTTAAACATAGGAAGTTGATGATATCGCTTAGTTGATGATTTTGTCAACTTCCTGTGTTTAAACTCACGAATTTCCTTCTTCTTCTTCGTGAAACACTCTTCTCTTTTTTAGTCTTCTTCGTGAAACTCACGAATAACTCACCATCCAACCCAATTTTCAATCCACATTTTATTCAATGAAAAAAAAAAAACCCCATAACAGGTTAATCCATGAAATGGAGGAATGGGTAAAAGAGAGGAGAGTTTCATGAAGAAGAACAAGAAAATTCATGGATTTAAATACAGGCAGTTGACGATATCGTCATGGGTAATTTCGTCAAAAAAAGATACGAACAACTAAATAGTGGTTTTGTTATCATTCTTCATAAAATCGATTAATTACACTATACGCTTAATTATTTGGTAAATGTCCCCATTTTAAACATCTATATTTTAGGAATTGGGGGAGATGACCGTTATATTAGGAAACTTTGTTATAATACAGTGAATTGGTTTAAATATATTGGACTCTTTAAATCAGTCATTTTAAAAGAAATTTCACTTAAATATATTGGACTCTTTAAATCGGTCATTTAAAAGGAACCACGGCCAAAATCAATTACTCAATTGGAGTTGATTTTGAAATCAATTGCAAGGTCAAACTCTAATTTCAAAATCAAACCCTATACCTTTTATATATAAGAGAATTAACTTGAATGGTTCAAATCTTTTGATTCTAGACCCATGTCAATAGATCTAACTCATCCTTGATCTCTAGCACTATGCAATATGCATGGCACATCAATGCTGCTCATCACATGGGACCTAATGAAATTCATGTGATTCCACAATCAAAGATATATAAACGGTAATTATATTTAATAGATTTTATTTTCAGAAATTTTGTCCATATAGTTACAGTAAGATTTTAAAATTTAAGTATTTTTCATAGATTTATTCATATAATATTTTAAAGTTACCTTATAATATAACGCATTTATTATATAAGGGGCCAGCTCTCCTAAGCTCAAGTTTAGAATAAGGTAAGCTCAAGTGTATGATGGGGCTCACCTGGGGACCCACATGGGGATGGGGGTGGGGGGGATTTCAAGGACTCCCTGGGATCTTCCTCTCCGCAAAAAATCAGCTACAAATGTGATTTTGATCATCTTCACATGGGCCCAAAAGTTTAATGGTCAATAGTCCATTCGGATCGATACATAATTAATCCAACAGTCTAGTAAATTCAGATCTAACCGAAAATGGGTGGACATGTGCGATTTAGAGGGTTCATATGTTTGATCCATTTTGATGGACCAAAAGTGAGCCCCACAAGCATAAGTTTATAAGATTTTATCCTAAATTTGAGTTTAAGAAAGTCTTGCTTATTATATAAATAATTTTATAGTAAATATTTAAACTTCAACTGTTTTGGATGAAAAGCGCAGTCAGAGAAAAATCCGTCGTTTTTGAGGGAAAAAAAAAAAACAAAAAAACAAAGGACTCGTGCACCGCACGAGCTTTGGCGATTTAGTTTATTGTTAATTTGGAAGACCCAAATCCTGTATGGAGTTTGGATTAATAAGAAGAAACGAAACCCTCTCACCTCCTCTTCCAACGAAGCCATATCTCGTATTGCGATTTACAAAGGCGGTTTCTCCCTGCAAGGTCTAGGTTGAAATCAAGGTGAATCTATTTCTTCTCCTTTCATAGTTGCAATGATCTGGGGCAGTGGTAGAGGGAAACTGGGTTTTTGTCATTGGGGTTTCGTTGCTAACCCCCTTTGTCATTGGGGTTTCGTTTCTTAATCTTGTTTGATTTTCGTTCTGGGTTTGATATAGTGTGGAATTGATAGCACATGGTTGTATTCCCTTTTCATTTTGAGATCTTCTGTGTACATATAATTATTGGGGTGTTTGTGTATGTGAAGATTTGAGTATCTTTGTGGATTATAGAAGTGGAACTGTGTTGGGTTTTTTGTGATTTGGGGTTTTGAGAAGGAAAAAAGTGACAACGATGCAAACTAGAATGGAAAGCAGTTGACTTTCATTCTCTCTCTCTGTTCTGCAATTTTTGCATTAATCTTACCTTAATCTAAGAGGAAAAGAGGAGAAGAAGTCCATAAAAGAAATAGATTTTAGCCACTTTTAATGAATTGATTAGGTACTGTTTGATTAATCCGTATCTTGCAACATATAATGTCTGCAATTGTTCTTCTTTTAATATAATCCTAGTTATGTTTACAATAAAATAAAATTTTTTTTTGTTAAAGTTATTTCTATGTTTTAAATAGATGAGTGATCTATTAATGAATTGGTTCTACTTCATACAGGAATAGTAAATTGAAGCAGGAAGAGCCTTTTCAGTATTTTATGCATTTTGGCTGTTAAGAATGGTTTCTGGTTTGATTAATGCGAACCCCACAGTCTACGAAAGGAAAGAGCGGCGGGTTCGTAGTTCACCGGCTGATGCAGATGAGTATGCTGTGGAACACATTGATGCGCAGGAAATTTTTGATATCCTTTGTTGTGGTTCTTGAATGCCCCTTTTTTTTCTTTTTTATATCTATTATTTTTTTGGATGAATTGAAACAATGGCTGAAATCAACATTTGTAGCAATGCGCAGACTCTCCTGTTTCTCCTTTTTTTTTTTTTCAGTGACTCATTAAACACATTTGACAGTAGGTGTTTATCATTTGTTTTCTAAGCATGACTTGGGTTTTAAAGACAACTGTGCATGCCTTTTTGAGTTTAATTTCCTTAACAATCTCAAATCATGTTAGAGATATTAAAGATCCAGAGCATCCTTATTCTTTGGAAGAACTGAAGGTGGTAACTGAAGATGCAATCGATGTGGATGATGAACAAAGCCATGTCAGGTAAAATGCACTTTTACTGCCTTTAAGTTGGAAAGTTTCTTTGTATTTAAGTTCCAAGTTTGTTTATTAAGTTGTTGTTCTGTTAAATGGATTCAATGCTTCTGCATGACATAGAAAGTCCTCACAGCATTTCCCCGTAGGGAAGTGGTACCAATTCTACTTTCAAGTCTCCCCTCCACTCGTGATTTAAAATGGCCCACCAATATCCACAGAGAGTGGCTTGTTTTGCAGTTAAAATATGCCCCTCTTGAATAATTGTATAACCTCCATGCCGAATTCAAATCTAATTAAACGATTGATTATGAATGACTATTTTTATTTTATTTGTAAGAAAAATAAAAAATCCTGCGATTTGTGAAACGATTAACGATTTGATTTGATTCATCCCCTTAAAGGATTTGAGATACGATTTTGATTTTCAGAACAATGCCCATAGGGTTTGCTCCTTCTCTTTAGCACTTATATAAAGATGTGGAGAGACAGAATCTGTATTTGAGTATTAGCTTCTGTGTGCAATAGGACAATTGCTGTTATCTTAATCCATTTAATGAATCCCGCTGCATTTTTTCTTTCTTTGCTTTTAATTTAGGTTTTTGTAGTGATATGTAAATGATTGGCTTGTGATATGTCTCGGTTGTGAACTTACCAGCATCAAGAAATTCATGGAACCTGAAAGTGTAGAACTTACATTTGAATTCATATATATATATATATTAATATACATTCTTTTGTGTGTGTTTTTTTTTTGAAAAGTATGTGTAAATATTTCCAAAAAGGAATGTAAAATGAATTTGGACTTTGGAGATGCTCCCTACAGTTCCAATCCCCAGCACCTAAATAATGTTTATTTATTTATTTTTTGCTAAATCCTTTTATTTAGTTCAGTTCCATCCAGTAGATCATTGAGTGAAGGGTCATTGGCTTATGAATCAGGGTTACATTCACTCCAACAGTTGAGCACTGCAGTATGGCGACTGTTATTGGCCTTTGCATTCGTGTCAAACTTATGCGTAGCTTACCTTCTCGTTACAAGGTATGGTGCTTACCTTCTCCCCTCACTTTTGGTAATAAATGTCGAATACAATTGTTCAATATAATTTTTGGGGCCACCAACTCTGTAATGTGCAGCTCCTGGTTTCTATATCCAAACCCCTGACCCAATGTTCCTTACACGGTTTGTGGTGGTGGTTTTGGATTCTTCTAGGTTGGAAGACCCTAACTAATTCCATATCAATGGAGAGATGTCGTAGTACCTCAACTGTGGCATAAAGAGGTGGCAAAGGCACAGAAAAATAAAATAAAATAGACAGAGAATGTTCTATGTTGTATTTAATTGCGTGGAAGATTTTGGAGCATTCCCTATGCACTGTTTTGTTCATCAGATTAACAATGTGCTTGTGTGCTGTTTTGCTCCTTAGATTAATGACGTGTGGATTTGCATAGATGAGTGTGGTTCCAGAGTGGCATGTAGGTTTATGGAATGTGAATATATGGGTTCTATCCAGACTCCAGAGGTTCCAGAGTGGCATGTAGCTTTATGGAATGTGAATATATGGCTTCTATCCAGATGTGCCTTTGTCACTTCTTGTGAACTGTTGCAGTTCTGCCCAATTTGTGCATCTAATGTCTCATAGCTTCAATAGCCTCATTATGCTAGACTATTGCTTTTAATATGTGTGAAATAGGCAACAACGTTACGTGTGTGTCAAATTTATGGCAGTTACCAATGGGAACTTACAAGATGTCAGACACCAAGGGCATGTTTGGTTGCAAATGTAGTATTATTGCTGGATTAATTAGCTTGTTTCTCTTTTCAAGTAGAACCATTAAGCCAACCCTAGATCAATGGGACAAGGCTAAGGTGTGATCAAGTACTCCATTGACTTTTGTGGTAAATATGGAGGGGTTTTGTTCCCCTACGGGACTCCTGTTGTTAGATTTTCAGTCCCTACTTTTAATTCGGGGTGTGGGGGGGGGGGGGGGGGGGGGGTGGTGTGCGCGCTTTGTGGATGGTGGGGGATTGAAAATCCCATGCTGCCCTTGTGCGGGACTCCCGTAGGTGAAAAGGCACAAATATGTGAAGCCAATAAGTTTACCCTGTAAATTGTTCGGATGCTATTAGTCTATTACTGCTTGATAAATGCTCTTTCTACAGTATGCTGTTTGGTTGATGACTAATCATCTACAGTCACCTGAGAGTGTGTGCTTCAAAACTACATTTTGAAGCACATTTTGTAAACAACTATGAGCAATGAAATCCCCTAGCAAACTACCACTGACCATTTATGTGAATGAGTGGAATCTAACTTTGGCTGGAGTGACGTTGTAAACAACTAGGCATATTTGGTGCTTTGCTCTCATTTTAATTTCCGTCGCACTGCTTTCATTTTAGTTTCTATCTCACCCATTTCCTTCAAAACCCAATTACTATCAAAGCTGGAATGCTAGGAAGAGAAATACACGATTGCTTGCATCTCACTGCCTGAAGATTATTGTGAAGATCAGTTTAGTTTTTCAAATAGAATCTCTAAACTTGTCAGCCAAATCAGCTTGGAAGAAAGACGCCAACTCCTGCATCAATGGCAAAATTCTTTAGACAAAGAAGCCTTCACAAACTCAACACATCAAAAACCACTGCACTGTTGTCACTGTCATGAATCTTTTCCCCTCTTTCAAGGATTCCAGATGGATTAATTGAAAGGAAAGTCTGCAATATGTTATGCCACTTTCTTCATATAACCCATATGTAAAAATTTGTTTTCTTTTACTAGAACCATAGTTTTTTAAAATCCGGTGAGTCAGCAAGAAACTCGGTCCTGAGTTGACTGGGCCTGGTCCCTTTTTGGGTGACCAAGTTGAGTATATATCGGCTAGGGCAAGTTTTGTCCCAAACTTTATCAATTCGCCAGGTTATTGGGAACTCATTCGGCTAAGCCCTATTGAGATGAGTTGCCCAAGTCGAACTCAGGTAAAACCTAAGGTAGCATTTGGTTTGTTGGAATGGTTTTAGGCAGGAATGGAATGGATAGTGGAATGAGTCTGGAATGGAATGAGGCAGGAATAGTCATTTCTATTCCAATATTTGGTACGCTGAGGGATCAACCAGTAATAGAATTTTGGATTCCTGTTCTTGCGTTTGGTATGCTAGAATGATGTCGGGAATGGAATAAAATTTATATAAAATTGACCAAAACACCCTTGGTACCACCAGGCATCCCTCCCAACATTCCAAACCAGATCCCGATTTTTCGCCAAACATCCGCCGAAGATTCTTCTTTTTCGCCGGAGAATCCCTAGCCCCGCCCCCTTTGACGTCGACTTCGTACAGCCCCACCGTCCATCCGCCACCTCCCCAAGCTTGCCAACTTTTGTACAGCCCCACCGTCCATCGACTTTCCAAATGAAGAAAACTCTGACATCTGCGAAAGGCTGTTGCAGCGCTACAAAAAGTCCTCCGCCTCTTAGCACCACCATCTCTGCGCCTCTGCCGCAGCCATCCGCTCCATCCTCCAAGAAGAGCAACTCCCCCTCACCCCCCACGCCTACTTTGCCGCTAGCATCTCCTCCATCCACGACGCTACCGCCACCGCTGGAACCCTAGACCCCGACTCCGTTTCCGCCCTCTCGTCCTTCCTCTCCGTCCTGCTCCCTCTCGTTCCGCCAAAATCCCTCTCCTCCCGCAAATCTACAGATGCTGCATCAGTCCTCGACGGCCTTCTGTGCGGTCGGAATGATAAACTTTTTGCTGCCACTGTGCGGTCCGTCATCAAGTCAATTGGGCTTTTGGTGCCTTTGTGCGGCGGGGAGGATTGGGGTGCGGTCGAATTGCCTCTCAAGTTGCTTCTTGAGTTCTCCGTTGATGGGTTTTACGGGAGGATCACGCCGAAGCTGGGGATGCTGAGGAGCTTGAAATCCATGGGCTGTGAGATGGGTTGGTAATAGAGAGATAGGTCCCGGGGCATTTTGGTCTCAAGGATAAAACAGTCTGGAATGGAATGACCATTCCTTCCCCTTCCTAGTGGAATGATCATTCTCTTCCATAAAGGAATGGTGATTCCGGAGGTAATGGTCATTCCGCCACTTTTTTGCAAACTAAACGCGGGGGTGATCATTTCATTGGAATGACCATTTCATTTTGACCTTCATTACAGCGAACCAAAGGCTACCTAAGTGATTTTTTTTTAACAAAGTTATTTCAAGAACATGATCCTTTGAAACCCTACCTTTTATTTACTCAAAAACCCTCTTGTAGCTCTTCTCCACATCTCATTGCCTTTTGTGAGCGGAATGGAACCAATACTCTCCTCTCCCTCTCTTCTTTCTTATTGTCATTTCTTTTTCACATATATATATATATATATATCTATATCTATATATATATATATATATATCTATCTATCTTTTTGAGCTAACATGAGCTCATGAAGATGTATACTCTATCATTTTTCCTTTTTTTTTTTCCCTTTCCTTACGCTATTCTTCCAAGCCTAAATTGAACTCTCTCTCTCTCTCTCTCTCTCTACACACACACACACAAACACGCACACTTCCTTTCTTTTTTTCTTTTTTGTGAGCAGAGAGCAATCATTAAATTAATTTTCTGTGCTTTCTGTCATTTTTTGCGTGCAAATTACAGTCCATATGATGCTTTCAGGTCTTTTTCTTTCTTTCTTTTTATTTGTTCTCAACGTTGTCTATTATTTGCCGTACAAAAGTTTTCTATTTGAAAACACTAAGAAAGATATAGTAAGGGTTTTGAAAATTTTATTTTGCTGTTGCTTTCTATCAATAAATTTTACTTTTGTAGTTGGAGTTGTCAATGCTTTCTGTAATTCTGGTCCCTCAGTCGTAGCTCAGCTGTTAGGGATATGGTTGTGTGAGTAGAGTGCCTGAGTTCGAATCCCGATGTGGAAGAAAGGGCAAAACTGCTTTGTTTATTTCAATCCCATTTGTTGTTGTTGTTCTTCTTCTTTTAATTTCTCTTACAATTATCTGCAAAATAAAAAAATAATTTATTGACCCACCTGGTTGACCTCCTGAGTCTTCCGGTCAAAACCACCTGTTATCTGGGGAAGTCTGGTTGACCCATTAGAAAACTATGACATTTTTTTTAATATTAACATTCATTAAGAAACAGGATCAGTACAAGAGGGTAGCACTGTCAGAGCCCCAAAACAAAAGGACCTAACCAAAAAGACAGAAAATAAGTTGGCCAGCACAAAAACCAAATACAACACAACTGCACCACCAAAATAGCTAAAACTACAACGTATTAAGTGAAGGTTACTTCCCTCCAATAAAACAGCATGAGATCTATAGGGATGCCACGAAATGATGGACGGGTAAATGCCCAGGACGCAATGAGGAATCTTGATTTAGTAGTCAATGCCTGCACTTGAGATGATATGCCCTCAAAACATCTTTAGTTTCTCTCCTTCCAAATGACCGAGATAATAGCTGAAAAAGAGCTCCACAAGATTTTTCCTTTAGAAGAGTCTACAGTCAATTTCCAAGCCTTGATGAGGTCAGGGAGAGTACAAGGGAGCACCCAACTATTTCTGAACTCCCGTAAGATTGAAAGCCAAATCTCCTGCGCAACCTTGCAATTAAGAAGGAAAGTGATCCACCATTCTTCTGCTTGAAGACACAAGGGACAGGCATTGACAATGATAACCTTCAGAGGGAGATCATCCATGGTAAGAATGGCTCAATGAATAACAAATACAAGACCACTGCACCACCAAAAGAGCTAAAAATACAACATATTTAGTGAAGACTACTTCCCTCCAATAAAACAGCATGAGACCTATAGGGATGCCACAAAATGACGGAAGGGTAAATGCCCGGGTTGCAATGAGAATCTTGATTTAGTAGTCAATGCCTCAACTTGAGAGGATATGCCCTCAAAACCTCTTTAGTTTCTCTACTTTCTAAATGACCTATATAATAGTCGAAAATGAAGATCTTCACAAGAATTTTCTTTTAGAAGAGCCTACAATCAATTTCCAAGCCTTAAAGAGGTCAAGGAGAGTACAAGGGAGCACCCAGTATTGCCGAACTCCCATTAGAATTGAAAGCCAAATCTCTTGCACAACACTGCAAATAAGAAGGAAGGTGATTCACTGTTCTTCTGCTTGAAGACACAAGGGACGGACATTGACAATGATAAGATGGAGGTTGTCCGTGGTGGGAATGGCTCCACGAATAACAAGCTAAAGGTGATCACCTGAGGAGCACTTTTGTTTCCAAATATGAGAGAAAGGGCTGGCAGACAGAGATCCCTTCAAAAGGGACTGAAAGAAAGTGGCCACAAAAAAATTATGACTGAAAAACAAGGATGAGCATTGTTCTGCTTCATCCCGGACCAATTGCATTTCACCTTTGATTGAAGAATGAGCACCCAAATGTTTGAATTAAGATAGTTGACTAGTGCAAAGGAGGTGAAGTTTCTACCAGGTTAAGTATATCTTAGCAAAGAAAAAGGCAACTATCACATCATTCCCACTCTTCAGAGGAGGGATGATTACCCCACATATTCCAAAAATACTGAATCTAAAAAAACGTAAGCTCCTTCAATCCCTGGATGAGAACAAGTGAGGTCTATTACCTGCACCTGTAGACTTTCTGCAATGCAAGAAAGGGTCATTTCTCCAAAGTCTTCCATAGAATATAATCTCCATAGGATGCCTGTTGCAATCACCCAACACATTACTAGGGAAATGGAGCAGAAAAGGAGACATCTTTACTTTATTGTTGTGTTGGGTGGATTTGCCTCATATAGATAAATATTTTTACCCATGTGAACCCCCTTACCGAACATGTTTATTCGTAAATATATTTCTGTAGCTGGTTTCAGCAATAATCTTATGGAAGATTGTGTATCCAACACAAAATATATTAGAACTGTATAATTGCTTCAAAAAAAAATATATTAACATCTAATAGAAACTTTATCCTACCCATCCGCAGTCTGCTTTCCGAGTGCTACTTCTCCACTATTTCTCGTTTAAGGTTATGTTCTCTACCCGACTGTTACTCCATAATCTAAATTTGTTGCTTCGATGATGCATTCGAAGTGTATTGGTTTCACTCTAATGGCTCTATTGACATTGTGCACAATATGTTCTTTGATAGGGCTGCCAGCGATGACAATTATTTAGAAGATGGAGTAATTTGTTAGAGTCTTATTAGAATACCATTGGAAACACAATCAACACCCAACAGTCCTAGAATTGCAGGAAGTTTGATGGTGTTTTCATATGTTAAGGTAGTGATAGTGTGGTTGCCACTTTCATTGCATGTCGGTATCTATCATTTTTGTTTACTTTATGGTTTTTCAGTAGCCATGTGCCTGTCCAGAAAGGTAAAAAGTGCATTTTGAAAACACTATTTTCCAGGATTGCTTTCTAGAAAATGTTATTTATTAATGTACTGCTTACCTTATTATTAGCCCGTTTTGTCCTCTCTGAAGTGCATTGATCATGTAAGGATGTTTCTTTCAGGTAGATATTAGGCTAGCGCCTGGAAGTCATGCCACTGAAGCTGCAGGTATCCATTCTTTTAGAAAGTGATAATCTTTTCAGTTTGCACCATAAATGGTGGGAGGCCTACGGTGGCCCATATCTGTTGCACAACAGAAATTCTACTGGAAGGGCCTACCATGGATACAGTACCCCACCCTCAATCACCTTGACCAGATGATTCCATCTGGCAGGACCTTGGAATACGGAATTTGGTTTGAACAAGATATGGTTGGAACATTCGTTTTGATGCTCTTGATGGATGATTGCAATCATCTGAATGCCAATACGAGGGACCTAGTGCATTCATGTTCAAATGCATTCATGGTCAGTCTTTTGAACCATCCCACCACACCCCCCACCCCACCCCACAACCCCCACCCCCACCCCCGTGCCCACCCGCCTGCCGCGTCTCTGGTATGTTTTATGACACTGTCACTGTTCTTGATGTACAGTTAATAAACAGTTGAATGATAAAGAAAGGATAGCAGCAGCATTGGAAAATCCAAACCTCTTGGACATGGTGGATGACTGTCTTGCTCCAACGTACGCTTGATGTAGTCGAACCTGATAAATTTTCTGGTTCTGGAAAGTCGGAAAATTAGTTCAAAAGTTCTCATAAGATTTGTTCATGTTTGCCCATAGGCTTTGATATACAGTCAGATACAGGATTGGCTTGCCAACATGTGGCTTTCATTTTGAATCTTAACTTGAAATAGACAGATACAGGATTGGCTTGCCAACATATGGCCTTCATTTTGAATCTTCACTTGAAATAGACCAAGATAAAGAAAGCCAGATAAAATTATAATTTCTTCGGTTAAGTTTTGTACAATACAGTATAAACAGGGATAAAGATCATGCCGTGGATCTCCTTATCACAACTATATTTGTTGCTGGATTCTTTTTTTTTTTTTTGATAACCCAGGTATCTCGTGCCTAGCATATATGTTGCTGGATTCTTTCTTAGTTGTTACCAATTTGTGCCCCAACTCTTACAATGCATTCCAGGTTCTGTCTGTGACTTGTCCTATTTGCCGCAAGTTTTGAACATCCAAGCAGAGAAGTTGGACTTCCAGCTTATTCCAATTTGTCTCCTTTTCTTGGGTCTCTCTTTTCTTGCCAAATGAATAAAATGATGACACCCTCCCTTTATTTTTATTGGTAACATGACTTGACTAGAATAACCCACAACCTAAATGATGATCTTCTTGAACTGATAGTTTTATTCCAAAGGCCTAATATAACAATGATAATAAACTTTCCAGTGGTGCCATCCAGCACAGCCATAAGCTTCTGCCAGATAAATATGGCAGTGGTGGAGTGATGATGAAGGCTGTTGAATATATTAATATTAGGTAGGTTCCAAATAAATATGATTTTGTGGTTTTGCACATAATAGCTATTTATTTTGAATAAAAAATGATATCTTAACTGATATTAGCAGTAATAATCATATATAAACGGTCAAATAATATTCATATCATTGTCATATATAGAGTGAAAATGATGAAAGGTCATTGCAATATTTTATATATTGTAAGACAATGTTCCAATCACGGCATCAAAAGAATGAGAAAAATTTGACAGGGTGTTGAATTACTTACATGTTGACATGAATCACAAAGAATTAATGAGATATGTATAAAAGGAGGTAGAGAAGAGAACTAATGTAGTCTTTTTTTTTTTTTTTTTACCCTACCAGTGTCTTTCTGTTACCAATGAAAACCACTTGGTACATCAATGCGTCCATAACACTAGCCTTTGTCTTTTACCAAAAAAACACCAGCCTTTGTCAAACTGACATGCAGATGTTTTGGAAAATTTCACCCTTTGTTTTAGAGACTGGATAGAGGGCTTGATATGCAGGACAGATGGTGTCGTCCAAATTGGCTCGACGGCTACAAGGTTCAACTGGTTCGCTCACAATGTCACAATAAAAAGGTGAATACTAAATGACTAAAATCAGATGAAAAAAAGTTCAAATTGAACTAGTTTGACTGGGCAGTTCGGTCCAGTTTGTAGGACACTCCATACCATCCATACCACTGGAAATTAATAAGACGGACATTTTGCAAGATTTTATCATGAGTTTAAAATTTTTGTAGTTACAAACGTGAGTACTTTCTGTGCAATATTTCATACTTCAACAGCTAAAATACTTAGGGACAAGGGGGCAGGATTGGTACAGGTTAGGGTAAAATCCAAACTCACCTCATCTTGGAATTTATCTTATCCAAACTTGATCTGTTCCGTGATGGGTCATTGGTATGTGATACCAAACTTACCCCACGATGGATGATAAAAATCAAGCATACCACCTTCTCTTTCCACGTCCCTTTAAATTAATGCCTAACACCACCTATTCCATATGAATTTTGTCAATAACATTAGTGAAAAAAATACATATAAATATATTATATGTACATGGCCGGGTGGATATAACAACAAAATCCAAACCTCCCCCTAATAGGTCTCCAGCTAAACCCGACCCATTGCCATTCCTAAAAATACCAACAGATTCTTTTTTATTTTATTAGTCACTTCAGGTAACTTATACCATAGACATGTCCCATTTGATGACTATTTTTTTTTCCTATGTGCCTCCTAATGTGCAAAGTATTCCAAAATCTTATCCAGTCATCAGGAGTTGGCTCCACCTTAAGATTATATCATCAGGTTTATTTTATATCAAACTTCTAATTTTATGGTAGGACCGACTCTTGAAAGGGTAAAATTGAAGATACTTTATACATTGGGAGGGCTTACTTTAAGCAGCTCGGATTTTCAACAAGTGGGCCGATCCTTCCACTGAGGATTTCTCTTGGTCATTCCTACAAAATACGAATCACAATAAGACTAAAGTTGGAACCATTAAAGAATGCTTAATGGCTTTAATGGACAATGGTGATGAGCATTGTAATTTATTGGAAAGCTCTAATTTCCGGGAAGTTGGTGTGTGGACTCGATTTACAAATACCGTGAATACATACATATTCGAATTGCTAATTTGAATTAAGTGGATGCATTTTGGAGAAAAGATGTGGAAGATATTTACGATGGCACATGTCACCAAAGTCCAAACTCAATAATTTTTAATTCGATCCATATCCATTACCTGGTGGTCCCCCCCTTGTATGAACGGTGTGGATTAATGTTCCACTCACCTACTATTTTCAAGAAAAAGAAAAAAAAAATCAAGATTCTTCATGCATCTTCAATATCAGGTGTCTGGGGTTTCTTTGGGTCTTCACCTGCTCCTCTTTTTAGTCTCTCTTCTAGTCAGAATAAAAACAGGGGATTCCCCCATTTGGATTCCTGCCCTTCTCCTTCTCTCTCAGGTTGGCAATCTTTTTTTTTTTTTTTTTGCTTTTCATGCTTTTCTTACTTTTAGTAAATCAGTCTATGGTTTCATGTCATTTGTTTATTTGTTGTTGTGGTGGTGGTGATGGTGTTGTTTAGCTGGATTTGGGTCAGGGATTTCTGTTTCCTTGGAAACTTCTGAACAATGATGCAGTTTCTGGGTGTCTACGGCGACGGATTAGGGGTCCTTCCTGCCTCTGGGGGCTTCAAATCGCCCGATTCTAAGCTTTTTCCTGCAATTCCCGACACGAAATTTGGTGGGTTTTTGAAGGTATGAAGGAAATAACCGCCATTTTCCTTGTTTTGGTTCTCAGAATTGATTGTAGAAAAAATTGTATTTGTTTTTTTTTTTTTTCCCTCCATGATAGATGATTCATGTTCAGATAGAGATGATAGCTGATCCACTATTTTTGTCCTGGTAAATATTGGGTCAAAATTGTCATTTTAGATGGTTTCAGAACTCAATTTACCCGATATGTAATGGTTTCGGTCCTTTTCGGTCTGAGAAAACTCAGTGAAATTGCCTTGCACTCCCCATGGCATGTTTCTGTGGTGCCCCCACTGGCTTTTATGTCCAATTTGATAGTGATCTTTCATTTGCTTTTTCATTTGATGAATCCTCATCCATGCGCATTGAATGTATCCATATTAAGAACAACATTGAATACATCTTCATCTATTAGAATAATTATGAATTATATAAAAAAAAAAGCAACATACATATATCTTCTGATTTCTGGAGGATTTGAGTGCCTGTCCATGGTTTGGGCTCCTCATTTACCATGCTGTCTAAGTTTGATGGTATTAAAGGTCTTATCTTTTGGGTTTTTAATCGGACCGGGAGTTATGGTCATATGAGTGTCAAAATGGGGTGAGTGCTAATACATGCGCAGGTGGTGGGTCACCATCCCTAAGTATTAACAGTTCTCATAATAATATTTCCCTACAAGTGTGTATGTATAAATGTAAATATATATCTTGGAGGGCGTGTTTGGCTGTAATAAAGTCCAAAGCTGTTTTACTTTCATATATTCAAAGTGTTTTTTTTTTTTTTTTCCTAATCAAAAGTTAGTTTAGGTTCATTCGAGTCCATTAGTGTTGGGTGTGGTCCTACATCCATGGGTCTAGGACACTGAGTCCAAGAACAGCAAACATAATTGGGTCCTAGGAAGGATACCATGGGCTTCTCATGAACTGACTTTACATAGGGTTGGTTGGTGTTTAATCTTTCTGATCACAGCCAATTCATCTGTCAAAAGAAACATGAAACAATTCTACATTGGATACAAAGAAAAAGCAAGAAAATATTTCTGGGTTCCTCATGAATTCTTTCTTTATCCAGTGTAGTCCTTCAGTTTATGTACCGAAACTCGGACTCCGATCGGAAAATCATCGAACTAGAAGCATGACAATGAGAGCATTGGGTAACTCTGGTGACAATCCAACAGCAGTTGCTCCGCTACAGTTTGAATCTCCAACAGGTCAGTTTCTATCACAGATACTTCAAACCCATCCCCATCTACTTCCTGCGGCCATTGATCAGCAGCTGGAGATCCTTCAAATGGATCGAGATGCCAAGAAAGAAGAAACTTCACCTGCAACTCAAGATCTCCTCTACAGGTTAGTTATTGAAGTAGACCATTGATCTGATTTCTCCATTTGTTTAATTTTCTGTGGTCTCACAAGAGAAGAATAATAAAATATCATTATAAAATATCATTTTTCTTTTAGAAAAAGATGGGCTCTTTTTTAATGTATTGAGGTTAAAGCATGCAATTGTGTTTTTGTCATCGTTGTGGGTACTACTATAGAGTCTTGGTGCCTACGACTTGACTCTTGTTGCAGACCAGTTCATGTAATCCTTTCTGCCCACTGATACTGACTGAAAGCTCATTGCTGCAACAAAAACATTATCTCTAACTCAACAAGGAGTTTCCTATTGCTTGATTGACACTCTAAGAAGACTAGATTACATTCTTGTTGCATAATAAATTAATATTGTTGTTCTGTCCCAAGAATCGGTAATGATCAACTATGACAAAATAAATTCAAAGCGGTAGCAATTTTTGGAGTACAGCTTAGTTGAGTCACAGTGTTAACTGATAAACTAATACCCAGGAGAATTGCTGAAGTCAAAAGCAAAGAAAGGCAGAAGGCCTTAGAGGAAATCATCTACTGTTTGATTGTACACAAATTCACGGATAATGATATTTCAATGATCCCTACAGTATCTTCATCCACGGATCCTACAAGCACTGTAGATTCCTGGCCAAATCAGGAACACAAGTTGGAAGCTGTCCACTCGTCAGAAGCCTTCGAGATGGTACAGAGCCATTTATCTCTTGTTCTTGGTGATAGGGTTGTTGGCCCTTTGGATACAATTGTCCAAATCAGCAAACTCAGACTTGGGAAGCTCTATGCTGCATCAATAATGTATGGATATTTTCTTAGAAGGGTTGACCAGAGGTTTCAACTTGAAAGATCCATGAAAATGCTTCCAGTCAGTATGGAAGAGGATAAGAGAGTTTTTGAAAGCTTGGCTCCTGGAAACCAGCTGTGGGACATGGATTCACTCATCCAGATTTCAGCTGACGATGATGAAGTTATTGAGAGAAGTCAATTGGACTCTAATGAGGCCAAGAAATATCAATTGAGATCCTATGTCCTCTACTTGGATTCAGAAACATTGAAAAGATATGCAACCATAAGATCCAAGGAAGCCATTTCATTGATTGAGAAGCAAACACAGGCTTTGTTTGGGAAGCCGGATATCAGGATAGCTGAGGATGGATCGCTTGATGCTTCAAATGATGAAGTGGTTGGGATAACATTCTCTGGGCTAACGATGTTGGTTTTAGAGGCAGTCACATTCGGGTCATTTCTCTGGGACGCAGAAGATTATGTCGAATCAAAATATCATGTTGTGAATGGCTGAAATTTAGGTATGTAATGCGTGTTATGTAAATTTTACTGGATCAATCAATTTTCTTTTACCTGTGAATTTGTACTGTAAATGAGAGTTTGCTTGAATAATTACATAGGGTTTTGCTGATTTCCGTGTTTTATTGTTTGAATCCTTGAAAATTTCTGTCTTGGTAACCCGTGGGTTGATGATAAGTCATTCTGCACAGTGGTCTTCATAGTTTGATTATGCATGCCTTTGGAACAAGACTGATGCTTAAAGAAGTTTCCTGATCTGGAGGTCCTTACTATTGAATATCTGGCCTTTTCTCTTGGGTGTTGTAGCCCTTAATCATCTGTGAAATAGGGTCCATTAATCAAAAAGTTAGGACCTTCAGTATCTGGGAATAATTATACATATTCCCTGAGCCACTGTGGATGCACTTCTACATGAACCCGCGTTGTAGAATGGATGCATGCATCAGGTTTCATCCATGCGTGTATGTGCAAAGCTTCTCTTTCATCATTTTTGTATGGTTTGTTGAATTGAATACAGATTGTTTAGGAGACTTCTGTTGCATTCCCCATCTAATTTGTGTCCAAGAGATCAAACAATTTTTGCACATGCTATCAACATTAGGGTCTAACAGATGAAAGTTCTGGTACACAGGCAGATGGGTCCACCTGAATGGACTGTAATTCTCCCTTTTCCTCTGTGTGCATTCTCTAATTAGAGAAATAAGCTATGTATTAGTTATCCAGATGGTGGATGGTCTACTCCGTGGATGGGCCATGCACAGAAGGTTTGACCGGATGGGAGCTCTTTCTTTGATGGCCTTGGAACTAGACGGTTGAGAAAGAAACAAGGTGCATCAATGAACAAGGGTCGAAGTAGGGATTCGGATTTCCATGACCAGTGGACCCTGATTATGCATCCTAATAAAAGCCCAAGAAAGCTGTACGTTGTGAAACGCCTCAGAACCATTGAAAAGGGCACTAGTCTTCTTGTTGTTGACTTCTTGTCATTTTGGATAAAGACATAGGCCTGAATCTTCTTGGCATTTAGTTACTAGAGAGATAAGACTAGCATCCAACTGATGTAAGACAGTAGCCAGGTGGGTTGATATGAGACTGGGAGCCGTAACATTGGCTATAAAATACAATGCAATGAAAGTGTTACTTTAGCCATATTTGACTCGTTTATTCAGTGAGGTTTCCTTCGTTTTTTTCAACGTCCGACTAAGATAAACTAGAAAATACTAGTTTCGGAGACAGTACCGATCAAACGCTGATTGATAACCATATTCACTATTCCTGGACTACGAAAAGTACCACTACAGATCCCATGCAAGGCAGTGATTTCAGTTTCCATGGGACCAATCTACCATCAACCAACCCCTCAGGTTCAGTCACTACCCTCATCAAAATTATACTTTCGAATAAGATTTAACTTTATAAAAGAATTTAGCCAAATTTTAAATTTGAGGCCTTTAAATCAATGGTCATGATGATTATTAGATTGGGTTGGTCTTTCATTTTTTTCACCCAAACAGTAATCCCTAATGAGATCTTTCCATCCCTCTAACCCTTACAATTGTCATGCATACACAAGTGGATCCTACAAGTGGTTTAGATTTGTTTCGATTGTGGTGAATACTGTGAGATGTCCGTCTTGCCTGAATTCTGTATTTATCTTCCACTTCTATTGATGCTGATTCTTTTGCCTTTTTAGAAAATTTTTTTATGATCTATTCCGTATGGTGGGATAATTGGGCTCACCCACCAAATGCTAGGAAAACTTTCACCAGTGAGCATCTAAACCGTCGCAGAGGGGGATCCGTGCCTGAAATTCACCAGCAAGGATGTGGATGCACATCATGCACAGGAGAATATTTTTCACATGAACAATACATGTACAAAGGAAACAAAGGAAGCGATTAAATTAAATACTTCGTCAATTAGGCTTCTCATGGCACAACGCCTACCATTAAAACCATAAATCTGGCAGGGCCCCAGAAAGCACTGGCCACAGAAAAATGAGATTGATCCATCATCCACTGCACCGGACCATATCATACAAATGGATCATTAGAAGCTACATTATTGTCAAATGCTCTTCTCCCCAGGTCTAGGCCACCAGATGATTCATTCAACCTACCAAATGCCCCAGGCCCACCGCCACTGTACGGGCATCTATACATGAGCTCATGAAGTAAATTAAATCCAACAACTGCAAGTCCATACACTTAGAAGCATGGCTACATCTGATTAGCTCAATTTCAAAGCTCACCACTAAAAATTATGGAAGGAAAAAAAATTGCATTCAACGACACTCAACAAGAATCAACCACTTCCCGAATCAATCCATATCTATCTATATCTTAATAATATCAGTGCATAAACGTACTCTATTTCCTATCAAATGGAACGAAATGAAACAATGAAACAAAAAAAAAAAAAAAAACCATATGCTCTAAGAGAGCATCCGTACCTTTCCACTCCCGACTTACTTACAGAATCTGACCTCTTCTTGTTCATCCTGAGCTCTGGTGAATAATACCTTCAACAACCAACACTGACAACAGCTTTTAGTTTTGCCAGCGAAAAGTAGGGGAAAAAAAATCTCAAATCAGTAAAATTCATCTCAGTACACATTGCACCAAAGGTTTACATGAAAATAGAATCAAGGAAACTGGAATGACCCCCCAATCTGAGTACTCCCCGTTGGAGGATTGATTGCCACCCAAAGGAGTGAGATTGTTATGGCAATGAGTCCTGACCAGACAAACACAATTGTTGGTGTTCTCCCTCTCCTGCCCATTAGCCCCTTGGCAAATGGGTAGAGATGGGCCAGAACCCAGAAGCTGAAGAAAACACCACCCAGAAGCTTACTCCACTGTGGCAACACACTGTATATGGTCCGACTGATCCCAACAGCAATAGCGATCAGGTTTGTCATCATGATTACAATTGGCGGTATCATAAGTGATGTCCACTTGACAATATAAAGATCAGCAAATTCATCATCCAAATCGTCACCAGCTGATTTTGAAGTCAGGGTAAAAGAGATCTCGATTCCAGCAAGAACCTTCAGTAACCCCTGAAGAACAGCAGCAAGGTGCGCACTTGTGCCTCCAATCAACCAGAACTGCTCATTTCGCCACCATTCTTCCAATTCGATTCCTGACCACTTGATCTCAAGCACTGCGAGCATGGAAAGAGTCACAGTGATGACAAGAAGGTAGACAAGAAAAGTGACGTTGAGTGTTTGGACTATGAATTGGCCCGAAAAAAGAGAGAGCGCCGGGAGGAAACAATAGACTATCAGAAAGATTGACGTGAAAGGATAGATGCCAACATTCAGATATGCAATTCTCTGCAGGAACTTCATCCTTGGGCTGGCAAGGAGGGCATTGTTGCGAGAGAAGAAGATTTCAACTGAGCCAGTGGCCCAGCGGAGAACCTGGTGCAGTCTATCAGTGAGGTTGATTGGAGCAGTTCCTCGGAAGGCATCTCGTTTAGTCACACAGTAAACTGATTTCCATCCGCGGTTGTGCATCCGATAACCAGTGACCACATCTTCTGTTACAGACCCATAAATCCACCCAACACGGTTTCCCCATTCTGTTTTATCTTCAAACCAGCAGGAAATGACGCTGATTGCTTCTGCAACTGTTGATGCATCAAGTGGTTCCCGAGGTTGGATGAGAGAACCTGGTGCGCGACCATTCTTCACGGATGGGTGATCTGCAAGAGGCCGACCTTGGAACTCTGCCAATGGGATTGACTCGACAAGGAAAGTTGAGTTGCCAAACTTCTTTGAAAACTGTGAAATGTTCATGTCTTCTTCATCAGAGTCTCCCATTCTTAGTGCACGGTTTTCTTCAGGGCTAGTAGTTGACCGTCTCTTTTGGCGGCCAAAGCAGCAGCTGCAGCATCCAGGCTGGTGTTCTTTGGAGCGGGGTGGATCAAAGCCGTACAAGGCAACCCGGCGGAAAAGGCATCCAGTGCCGACATAGACAGGGCCCTGGAGGCCATCAAGAGCACGCATATTGACATCAAAGAAGACAGTGTTGTGGTTGGCATACCGATCAGAGGGATCAATGCCCTCAAACCTCTGAGGGAACTGGACATAGCATAAGCGGTCACCACCACGGTCCATCATGAAACACATTCCTTCCCTCATTGCCTGGGAGTTGTATATGTAATGATCACAGTCGAGGTTGAGGATGAAAGGCCCATTGGACATGATTGCAGAGGCACGGACCAGAGCATTCATGGCGCCAGCCTTCTTATTGTGGTCATAGCCAGGCCGCTTCTCACGGGAAACATAAACCAGTAAAGGAAGGCGGATGTCAACATCAGTGAAATCAAGGCCCTTAATATCATCAGATGTTCCAGTCAATGGTTCATCACTTGGGGGCTTCAGCATCACCTGTAGATTGAACCACCAGTTTTTTATTTAGTGACATAACAATTGACTGAGCAAAAATGATGCAAATGTTATACAGGACAATTCTTAGTCAAGCTGAAGAGGTCATGATGTAATAAATTGCACAATGAGAACACCTGTATGATTCCAGCATGGTCACCCCTAGAATGCTCAGGGGAAGAAACCACCCAAGTGCCAGGCCAGTGAGTACCATCAGCCATCCAAGTAGCTTTTGGGATCTTTACACTTTCAAATAGTTCATCATTTGCATTTTGTCGCTGGAGTTTCATAGCCTTAATCTCCTCCCGAGCGTGATAGGCATCAGACCTGCGACGGATTGAATCTGGCAAGCCATTTATCCGGACCTTGAACTCGTCATACTCTCGCTTTACCCGTCTACGATCCCTAACGAAATCTGGGAGCACCTTGTTCTTGTAAGGATCCCTCTTTGAGTTAAAGTAGCTCTCTGGATTCCTCGGTTCGATGGCGTGTTTACGGCAGAATGGGACCCAGAGGTTAGCAAAGCTAGCAGCTTCAGCCATGGCTTCAAAAGTCAGAAGGGCACCTCCATCATCTGAAACGTAGCAAGCGAGCTTCTCAACAGGGTAGTCAGCTGCAAGGATTGAGAGTATTGTGTTTGCTGTGACCAATGGTGGTTCTTTCTCTGGATCAGCAGTAGACACGAAGACATCTATTCCTGGAAGATCAGATTTTCCGGTGGGATTGTGGGGGCCAGGTTCTTCAAATTTCTCTTTCAGGACGGTGAGATCAGTTGAACGATTGATAGGGCAGAGCTTGGGAAGCTGATCAAGCAGCCAGGAGAAAGCAAACCAGACCTCACATACAACAGACATTCCCCACAGCCATATTGCATCCTCATTTTGGTGTTTGATTCTCCATGCCAAAAACAGAGTAAGGGCTACCATTCGAATGAATATGAGAAGCCTATGGAAAGAGATAGTAGGCAAAGGTAAAAAATATAAGTATTTAAATGACAAAGAAAGAAAGATACAAATTAATTCTAGCTCTTTCATCAAATCATGAAAGGAACAAAACAAAGTTCTATCATATTCTGGAAACATTTTTTTCCATCAAGATGGAATAATGAAAAGCAAGCACGATCCAAGTAGCAGTTCTACCATCAAGATGATGGAGGCAAAAAAGAAAATTCAGATGCATGGCATATATCTCTTCCCTTATGATCTGAAGACTTCTGTTAAAACTTTGACTATTCATTCACTTCCACCAAGGTATGGCCACCATTCCTAGGTTGCATTGGTAGGTACTCACTCCAACTGGCACTATTGTAACTGTTACTAATGCTGGATTGAATCGCAATAGGATCGTCTAACTGGAGTGATATTTGGCCCACCTCAAAAACCCTTCCCATCCCCGCTTAAATGGCAGGGGAAGGGGTCTCAACTGGTCGGATGATTATAAAGGTGGTCCTTTAAAGTCTTCAATGGCATAGTAAACAATAATAACATAGAAAACCAAAGAAAAAGTTTTGGAAATAAAATGGGGAAATTGAAGTTTGCTTCAGACATGGAAACTGAATCTCCTGTCTTGTAAATTTTGGGGCCTTTCCTCTAAGCCATGTAGATTTTCCTATTTTATGAAAGTCATTTGAAATATATATATATATATATTTATATATATTAGAGAGAGAGAGAGAGAGAGTCCTTCTCAAGTTCCAATGGAATTGGCAGTACTTTCCACATAAAAGACCAAAACTAAAACAAAGAATAAGAAGCTAAGGAAGAAGAGGTGAAGGCTAACCTGACTGATATATTAGCTGCCTTTTTCGGTTGCTGTTAGCAAGTAGGTTTAAGCTACTATTAACTAATACATGGAGGTCTATTGTTCACAATTCTGATCCAATGGCCAGGCCTATGAATCCGCATCCATGAGGTCCATTATGAAATCAAAACTACTTAAAATGAAAGTCCCAGAGTGTATTGGCTGTCAACAAAATTTCAATCTCATAAGAGTTGGGCCCATCATCAAACTGAACAAGTATTAAACACATACAGAATACAAAAAACAGGAGTGAGTCACATGTTTTAAATGCGGTAAATCAGAAAGAAGCCCAACTCCTATTGGAAAAATTTATCTCAGAGCCTTTAAGCCGGATCCTCTTCTTCATTTTTAGTGTTCTGAATTTTAGAAGTTAAAGCCCTATAGGTACATTTAATGGCCAGGCAGGTTTCTCTGATTTCTAAAGTCGGAAGATACATACTCTCCAAGACTAGTATACAGAAGAATTAGGAGAATGGGACAGATGGCGTGAAGCAGGCCCCACCACCAGCAGATACAGTGATGGTTGCTGGTTATTTATCAATTGATACATTGGATCTTGTTAGCTGCCTGACCCAGTGTGATGATTGGGAGTCTTTCATGGTTTTCATTTCAATTAGCTATTTCTCTTGCTAAGATCTGATGGCCAAATATCAACAGTAGAGCTAATTTTTGGTATATTGCTGATCATAGAGAACCCTTGTTTCTGGTGGGGTACTGGACCCAACATCATGTCACATCTCCAATTCAATTAATTAGTAAAATCGACTCCAAGTGGCATCACTTTAGATAAATCTTTTATCATCTATTGCCTACTTTTGTCCATTATAAGCATAATTCCCTTGGTTGTAGGGATTTTTTTGGCTCTCCCTGCCCCATGGCCCATGGTCTGCATGCATCCATGTGGGCAAACA
Source organism: Persea americana (assembly GCA_029852735.1). Classification (NCBI taxonomy): domain Eukaryota; kingdom Viridiplantae; phylum Streptophyta; class Magnoliopsida; order Laurales; family Lauraceae; genus Persea; species Persea americana. Next base: position 55,641,401 of record CM056816.1, on the reverse strand, counting down.
GAAAGTGGTGCAATCATAGTTAGTAGAGCGCACTCTCTCAAGGATAATTGAAACGAAACATCTCTCATCCCTCATTCAGAATAGAGAAGACAAAATCAACAAAGAAAGACACAAGACACAAGTGAATATTACAAGAAATAAATTGGCCATTACCTGTAAGGGCTAAGAATTGCTGCAGGGATCTTCAATTTGCGGGTAAGCGGCCTCCATGGCTTGTTGATCACTTCTGCTGGTACAGCCCCATTGCCATCATCATTCCCATTCCCAAAACCCCCCTCCTTTGGCCAGATAGCATTTCCATACCCATAAGTCCCCTTGGTTTCATACAGCCATCGATTGTGATCAAAATCACCTGTCTGGCTCCTCATCAACGCTGATTTGGTCGATTTCATCATAGACAACCTTCTTTCCATCTTAGACATTCCATTTGGAGGGGGAAGCGGAAGCGGCCTCCCTGAATCCAAATTCAACTCATCCAGATTCGTCACCTTATAAGGTTCCTTACAGCCAGGGCAATTCGCTTCCCCCGACTTCACAGCATCCACAAAACACTCCCTACAGATCTTGAAATCGCATTCACATGGAAGGATATCCACCCCACGCTCATCACTCATGACCTTGGAATCACAGCCCGGAACCGCACAAGAAGACCCCTTGGCTCCAGCCATCTGAGGATGGTTTGCCTCAGACTCAATCACCTTGTCCATTAGATGGGCTCGTGTGATGCTGTTGAATCCACCAGTGAAGAGAGAATTCGAAACATACTGCTCTTCGACCTTCACCGATATGGATGGATCCATGGGTTGATTGTCAGGTGTGGGTGGGAGGTGAACAGTGTAGCTTGAGTAATCACCACTACCACCAAGTTCACTGTCAAGATCATCCCTTGAGAGGTTGACATACCTGCCTGATGAAGTTCGCCTCGCAAAGGCAACAGTAGAAGGAAGTTGAGGCTTGTTCTGCTGCATTTCAGCATCTGATGCCGACGGCGCAAATCGAGAAGATCGGCTAGCTTTAAAAGAATGAGACGCCATATATAAACACTATCACTAACTCTCAATCACCAGGATCCTGAAATTTCATAGAAGAACAGGGGAATTCAAGATCCATCTTCATTATTTTAAACTAGAACATTGCAAAATCCAGCCAACTAGATCGACGACAACTAAATTCAAGTCACAGAAGCTTAAAGCAATAGCATGTATTCGTTCAATAAAACCCTGGATAGAAACTGGAGCATGTAAATGAACTAGAGACGTACATAGATTGCAAATCACGCATTGAAGATTGCAGCAAAAAAGCATCCGATCAAAGTAGTCCAACCTAGTTAAAACGGGAAAAAAATCAATTCACAGCAAGATTTTCAGCAGCATTTCAAGTAGAAAACAATCTCAACACACTCATATTTCTAAGATCTCAGAAAGAACAGATTTTGATCTCCGATTCTCAAAGATCACTACAAACTAAGCGATTTCCGCACAAAATCTCAAGAAAATCAATTGCAAATGCAGGATTACCTCAATCGCTCACGATTCACAACGATCCTCACACCAAATCACATTATTTTTCCACGGATCGATCCGACTACCAGATCACTTCAAATGAGAATACACAAACACACAGATCTCGACCGATCTTCCACCAATCTGAACAGAACAAGCTAAAAAACACTGCTCCAAAGTATCAGAATCCAAAACGCGGAGATGCGATCCAACTGTCAATAGCTTGCATATCGAAGAGCTCCGACGCAAAAATCCAAGCTCCATACGCCACCATTCAAGTTCTTCATTCGTAAAAATGGCGTCTTTAGGTAGATTTCTCAGCAGAAAGAGACCAAAAACCATTCAAAGATCGCGTTTTTAGAGAGAGAGATATCAGAAAACGAAGCTGGCAATGGAGACATTTTTGGAAAGTAGAAAGAACGAAGCGAGTGGAATCGAAGCGTGGATTTTGTCTCGTCGGATTTTCTTGCAAAATGGAGTGACAGGAGGCGAGATTTGGGGGATTTATAGGGACGTAGATGTAGAGAGTGGAAATGCTGTGGTCCGTTGATGGATGGTTGTTGGACACGTGGCGACAGATTGATTGATAGATTGATGAGATGGATCGTGGATTGGGTTGTTTCCTCAAAAATCAAGAAGCGGAATTCGCGTTGGGTTACGGGAAGGCCCTACTGGTTTTGTGAAATCTCAAGGACGGGTCGGGAGATTGTTTTTGATTGAAAACAACTTGAATGTGGGAAGATGATAAAGACCGAAAACGAAAGAGTAGATGTGAGTCTCTGAGTCATGTAACTCATGAATTTGACTTCTCTGTGGGACCACCTATTAAAAATCTGAGCCGTCGAAAATGAAACATTTTCCAATATATAGGATGTCACCAATTCTTATAGAAGTAAGAGTAGATCCCACCATAGGATTGGACGGTCAATCCTATGGTAGGACCGGCAAAATCCGGATTTAATTTGGTGATGTGCCGTATACAGGAAGGTTTGGATTTCAAATATGCAACCTCCACAGTTTAGTTATGATTTTTTTTTTTTTTGTATCTAAGTCAAAGCCTCGACCAGTAAAGGAGAAGTTAGGAAAGAGAGGCATCATTTGGAAATTGGAAGGTCTGATGTTGGGTAAGGGATCCCAACGGATTGGTCCCACTGAAAAATGGTGATTGCTGCACCTTTTCATTTTAAGTTTTTCTGGGTCAAAATAAAGACATTGATCCCATCATGAATGAACACTTGAATTTTAAGAGCATGGGGCCAGTCAATGTTTTTACAATGACTTTAGAGGACATTAAAGTGAAGTAATCATACATAATAAAATCTATAACTATATGGTAATTGTTAATGTGCTCTCTATCATCATTGATATATTTTTCAGTTACTGATACAAATATCAAATCAAGACTATAAATCATAAAGCCATCTGAGCTGGACATGAGAAAACCTTTAATTGTATGAATGGGTAGCAGCTCAAATTTCACTTTAATTGCGGTAAATTCATCATTAGATTAGACAGCATGTGAGACATTGATTAATTTGATCTAAGTTCCTTCCACAGGTCAATCCAATGGCTTACATCCTCCGCATGATGTAAAATTAGCAAAAATAAACATTAAGATGAAGGCCTATTGCACTAATGGATTAGATTAAGTAAAAAGTGAGGCCCCCTTGTATAAAATTAATGTGTCCCCAATAAACCACATGCCACATAAGACATAACTAAGGGTCGTGCTCGCACAGATGTATATGTATAAAGCGTTGGGAACCAGGAGATTCCTTGTGGGCCCACTTTACCAGCACCTACACACGAAGAAGCACGCCACATGTCATGGCGAGTGGAGGGTGCGTGATTGAAGGAGCAAGGAAACAACCATCCATTCATTCCTGTTGCCTACTTTCTTTCTTTCCTTTCTTCTTTAATGAGAAAGAGTCTGACCCCATAGACTATGACTTAGGTGGAGATCCACTCCTCATACTCATGGATACGGACCTCCTAATTTTTTTTTTAGATAATTTTTGAGTTGATAAATTTTTTTCGTCCCTTTTTAACATATTTTATAATATAAGGATAAAAATACTAAAGAATTATATGAAATAATGAGCTTTATAAGTAGAATATATTAAACTTGTTCCCTGAAAATATCGGTACACTATCAGATATCAATACTAGTGTCGTATCAGCTTGATACAAATATATTGGACTTACACAAGTATCTAGATAGCATAGGTAATTTGCATAAAATAGAGAAAATAAAGATGGAGAGATCTATCTACAGCTCAAATATGATATACGATAAGATTTTTTTTTATATGAGGAGCCTACTTAAGTTCCTTATGGTCAAACTAACCCTACACTTGCTAGCATCACCTCGGTTTGAGGCTCTTCTGATCTACATCCACCACTGGCGTTGTTTGGAAGTGGAGAAGACGTATTATTTTCTCCACCTTTTAAGCTGACCTTGAGCCTATTTAAATGTGAAAAGAATAGGTGGACAGCTAGAGAACAAATGCAAGAAATTGTCTATAGTACCAAAACTTTATCCCCAGGCAGTTTTCTCTGCCTTCATTCTCCTTGAAATTTCTTGAAGGTCTAAGATTTCTAAGCAGTTCCTCTATGTTGAAAGAGTTAAAAATGAATGAATAAGGTTTAAGATTCATGAGGGTCATTAAGATCCCTTTTCATTTATTTGAAATGATTTTCCACCCATCATCATCTTAATAAATCAAATACTAATAATGTGATGGTTCAGCTGGTTAAGGACGCATGTGTGTGGTTTCAAATCCCTCATGTAGCTAAAATAAAAGGTGGCAAGCACCATGGGCTGCAATTGACCATTGATAAAACCTGATATATTTTACTATAAATAGAAGAATGTTTTCTTAGATATAACCAGATTAAAATCAAACTTGTTTTGGTGGTCCTTTTGTCTTCTTGTCCCAGATTTTGGTAGAGGTGCTAAGTAATTCACAATGGAATTGGCCTTGGGGTTGGGCCAGACGTGGTGAGTGGGTATTTAGAAAATTATACAGACAACCCAATAGCAAGCTTTCTTTTATCTATTCTCCTTTGAAATTTGAATATTTTAACTGCCTCCGGGTCCAAAGGCTAATCATGCATCGCATTACCTTACCTACAGCATCACGCACATGGTAGCAGCCCGCACCAAGGAAATAAAATTACAAAAGGAAGCATACTTACATATGGGCATACCCACTTCCTATATATTTTTCTTGACGATGAATTGTATTGCTTAAAGGACTGTGCGGCATAAGTATTGACTCAAAAAACCCCACAAAGAAAGAGACTAAGCAAACAAACCAAAAGAGAAAACAAGGAATACCCCAAAAAGATGGACACAACCCCAAACCAAAACTGAGAACACCCTCAAAAAGCTAACAAGCGCGCATTACATATGAACAATCAAAGCAGTTTTAAGAACTCCCTCTTTGGCGAGCTTATACACTTCTGACATATTTTTCTTCATCCTTCCATTTCCCATCCACAACATATGACTTTAGATATTGTAGAAGCGGTGAGTTAGCGTTCATTTGAAAAAGAAAAAAACGCACCCTACAATAGATTTTCCAAACATAATTCATATATGTACCTGTCTCCTCATTCCACCAAAATCTTAAAAAAAAAAAAAAACAAAAAATTCAAAAGGGGGTTAATCCAAATCAGAAATAGTCAACTACGGCATAAAAATACCAGGCATACAAAATCAAGATTTTGATTTTGATCCCACACTTCGAGGGTGTATCAGGTCCCTGTCACCCCACGAAGTATAGCAAGATCATTTCTCTTGAGATATCATTTTGCACTTTTAACTAAGAGCATACCTAGTGAACCATTGCAAGAATGAGCTTTTTAATTACTGTCATGAATGTGCAGAAACAGAAATTCATCTGCTTTCAATACCAAGTGAATCTTTGAAAAAAAATAAAAAAACCGTCCCCAATCATATCCCTTCACTGAGATGACCATCTTCCATCTAATAAGGATGACTGAAAGTTTCACCTACAAAGGGCAGATATTAACATCAGTCGTGAACTCAAAGGGTAAATGAGAACACTCAAAAGGTGATGAGATCATCTTTCTTTTGCTGCTGCTTCTTTGGATCCTGCCCTTCTGAAGAGCTCCCTCCATTCTTTCCAAAAATCATCTCATCAAGGTCATCCGCGACTTTATCTTCTTCCCCACCCCTTGCGCGAGATGCTGCTGGTTTTCTAATAAGTGCTTCTTCTTTTCCAGCCCGAGGAGATTCATCCGGTTCGATGGTCATAGGTGTCACAGGAGTTGGTTCAGGTGCGACGACTTCAGAAGGCTTCTTCAAATCTTCATACCTAGAAAGGACCTTTTGGAGTTCATCATTCACATTCAAGGCCTCAAAAAGCAATGCCTCATTGTCACCAGCCGTCTCGATGATTCTTTGCACAGTGTACTGTGATTGACGGCACTGCTGTACAAGTGTAGGTGCCAAGTCATCCTGCCAATGCAAAAAGAAGCCCATCAAATAACATGTGACAAGAATAGGCACGTATGATCATGTAAGGGTGTGTTCGGCCTTTGATGTAATAAAATCACAAGCAAGTTGAATGACTGCTTTGGTCCTTGGCAACCATTTGGAGCAGGAGAGGACAAAAGTATACCACATATTTTTCCCCATTTCCTCGTGATTCAGGTTTCCTCATTTCTTCTTTCTGAAACATAAACAGGTCCACTTGGAAAGTTTTTAAGCATTCATCATCATTCTAAATAGTGACAACATATACAAACCAACACAAACTAGTACATTCGGATTTTTTGCGGAGGACACAATCAGGTGTAAGTGTGTTTCAAGGATACAAGTGGAATATGATGACCCATAGTTTCCCGATCCACACATACATTATACAGGTGAGTTCCACACATTTCATACATTATACAAGTGAGCTCATGTTCCAATGAGCCAGATGGTAAATAAAATGAGCCCACTACAGGTGGGGAATGTATTAAAACTAGAAGTCCCGCAAGATGGAAGAATATAGCCATCTCTACTCTGATTGTCTGGATTGTTATCTGAATCGTCTGTTAGAACGTTCAAAGGTCAAACCCAACCCATCACTGGAAGGACTGATCATATCAAGTATCAACAGTAATAACGAGCCCAGGACAAAATCCAAATTATACTACCAATGTGGCTTGGAATGCCCTGACACCAAAATGATGCAATATAGAAAAAACACATACTAAGTTTTGAAGTTCGAAGAATTGATAAAACAAGGGTTCTGAATTCTTGAACCAACTTTAATATAAAAAATTAAAGCTAATCTTCAATTTTAAAGAATTGATAAAACTTGGGTTCAAAATTCTGAAACAACCTCTAGGTGTAATTTTCTAAATAAACACAAATATTATTGGATTTTGATAATAAATCAAAGCTAGTGATTTTTACCAAGTACCATTGGACACAAATCCCAAGTTGCACAGATTGCAATGAACCTGAAGCTTTCGATAAAATAGATCTTTGAATTGAGTTCGGTGTTTAGATTAGAACCCAACAAACCCTAAGTTGGCACAAATCTAGATTGGCTTGATTTTCACACACACATATAAAAAAAAAAAGAAAAAGAAAAAAAGAAACGCAAATTATAGAGTAATCCTAGGATTTGCGAACAAAAATCTAACCTGCACAATATGTATAAGTATGTTTCAACCCCAAGTTGCATTGGACACAAATTAATAAATCAAAGCTAGTGATTTTTACCAAGTACAATTGGACACAAATGCCATGTTGAACAGATTGTAATTAACCCGAACCTTTCGAATAAAATAGATCTTTGGATTGAACTTGATTTTTCAATTAGAACCCAACAAACAATAAGTTGGCACAAATCTAGATTGACCTAATTTTCACACAAAAAAAGAAACAGAGATTTTAGAGTAATACTAGGATTTGCGAACAAAAATCTAACCTCCACAACATGTATAAGTAGGGATCAAGTTACAAATTAAGGTTTACAACACCACCACCACCACCACCACCACCAACAAAAACAACCACAAAAGAAGTAAAACATCAACTACAATGCCACACCCAAATAAGTCCAAGTTCACATGGTGCAAGTTGAGCCAGGCCCAAGTCCAATGGGCCCAACCCGTGAGTTTTTGGGTCAATCAAAATCCAACCCATTAGAATGGCCCACACGTCCAATGGGAAGGGCCGACTGCGTTGTGGGAAGCTATCCTATTTTAGTAGTCTTAAGTATTTTAGAATTACTAGGTTTCTTTAAATTGGAATTTTATGTTTAGCAATAGAATCCTAATGAGATAGGAAAGATCGTAGGAATTTTATTATAAATATGTAAATCCCCTTTAGGGATCGACACATCTTATTATTTAATTGAAATTGAGTTCTGATTTGCTATTGCTTTGGTTAGTTTTTCTGTGCATGAGTTCTTGGTTGTTGAATCCATCTGGATTCGGCCAAATCCCTGCTGCGGGTTCGGTCCTCTTCCCTGGGCTGCATCAGATTGGTATCAGAGCAGATCAGATCTTGAATTTGCATTCTGATCATCAATTCGAGGTAACCCACCATCCATTCATCCCGTTTGTTCATAACCCATCACTGTCCCACACCCCCACGTCAAAATCCCTAGTCGCAGAACCCTCCCTACCAACAACCCAAGCCCATACACTGCCAGAACCCACATTCCCCCACTTTCCCTCCCGGCCAGCCCCTACCCAGCCTAGACCCCATCCACAGCACATCACATCACCAATAAACTCCAATCCATTCCGAACCCTAGCCACCCCACTCTCCCACATTCTGACACCCACCAAACCGAAACCTCCAGACGGCCGAACCACCCCCCCCCAGGCTGAGTTCAAGACATACCTGGCAAGGCGATCTTCATCTCCCCAAGCTAGTTACCACCAACAGCGCCCTAGGCCACCTCGCTGTCGCTCCTTGTGCTTGCCTCCAGCAGCATCATCTTCTCTATTGTCGTTATCGCATTTGCACAGCAACATCATCTTGATAGTTGCAGCGTACCTGGTTTGCCGCTGCCACTTTTGCCTTCTCGCCATCTCCCCCTTCTCTTCGTTGGAGCATATATCAAAAAGAGGTTTTCAAAGCCTTTTCTCTCTTCAGCAACAGGAAAAAAGGTTCAGCCTTTTCTTTTTGTTCTTTCCTTTCGATGCAAAACCCAAGGCAGGGCTAAGAGCCCCCCTGCCACGTGTTCTCCACTGGGCCTTGCCTGCAGTCTAGGCCCGACATGAGTCCGAATCCAGCCCGGCCACCAGATAGCAAAATAAAAATAAAAATAAAATCTCAAGAATGTCCACTCGAAGCGGTCAAACTTTCCGGGGAAAGATTTCTAACAATCAACGAGATGCTCTGCTATCCAAATTGTCACAATGGGTACATGCATTGGAAACCAGACTTTTTGACAGGGTACTTGCATTAGAGACCGGGCTTGCAGCCTTACAAAAACCAGCAACTGATGCATCGTCCAGTACAGGTATTCCACAAATTGTACCTCGCCAAGCTGATGCCAACATACGTGAGTCTATTCATGATTTTATTTAGTGTCTTTTTTCTGACAAAGACCATGAAGATGCGCCACCAGCATCCAAAGTTGATGATATTACCAACCGCGTCAAAGTTGAAGTGGCTGATTTCTCTGGACGCCTCAACCCACAGGCTTTTATCGATTGGCTCAATTCTCTTGAAGATTATTTCAACTGGTACAGCATGGATGATGCACAGCGTGTGGCCTTTGTCAAAGTCAAGCTTAAGGGTTCAGCAAGGGCATGGTGGCACGGCATTGATCATAACAATTTCGTCATGGGAGGCCCCGCTATCACTAGGTGGGATGACATGTACAAAAAACTTGAAAGTAAGTATTTGCCCTCTAATTATTTGGATATAGTTCAGCAAGAGTTTCTCGTCTTCAGGTAGGGCACTTTGTCATTAGATGAGTACATAGAGAAATTCAATGATTATGTTATTCGGAGCAAAAGTCGAGAAGATAACCGAGAACTTGTCAACCGTTATCGAACTGGTTTGCGCCAAGAAATTAAGTGCGAGGTCCTCATGCATGATTTTGATACAATTGATGAGATCTATAACAAGTCAAAAGGAGTTGAACTAGAATTATGGTCATCAAATATGAGACGCTTCTGTACTCCAACCAGAGAATCCATACCTCGCAGAGCTCTAGAATTCCAGAATTACTGTGCTCCACCACAAGGTTGTTGCCCAGCTTTAGAATTCCAAAATAACCGTGCTCCACCCCAAGGTCATCGTCCACCACAAAGGCAGCAGCAGCACAACCAGCCTAATCAGCGTCCTTTTGTACCAAACCAACGGGGCGCCGATCACAGGGACGTGGACCTCTAAGGCAGGATCGGCAGAATGATGGTTGTTGGCGTTGTGGTCAACCTGGTCACTTTGCTAATGATTGCCCATAGGTTCGAAATCTTTATTATTGTGAAGAGGAAGCCTATTGTGATGTTGAGCAATATGATGAGCACATTGAGATGGAGCCGCTCCCTAAAAATCAACAAGTGGAAGCACATCAAGAGACTCAGCAAGAAGAAAGGTCAGATCCTTTTCCTAGAGCCACCACCACTGCAGAAGAAGGCGGTCCTTTACTTATCATACGCCGACTTCTCACTACCAATGAACGGGAAGAAGATTGGTGAAGAACTTCAATCTTCCAGACGTGTGTGAGATGCGAAGGTAAGCTGAGTAATTTAATCATTGATGGCGGAAGTGCTATGAATATTGTTGCGCAAGAAGCGATAGATAAATTGAAATTGCCAATTGAAAAGCACCTGAAACCTTACAAAGTTGCATGGGTAAATGATCATTCCATTCCTGTGACCCGCCAATGTTTGATTACTTTCAAAATTGGCGTTTATGAAGATGAAATATGGTGTGACATAATTCCTATGAACATTGCTCATATACTTCTTGGTCGGCCTTGGCTCTTCGATTGAGAGAGGTAATTACTGATCAAAAGAAGCACATGCATCCTTTCAAGTGGAAGGGACAAATGGAGGACCTTCTTCCAATGCCACCACTAGCATTTTCTCCAGCGACTCCTACTACCCCATCCAATCCATATGTTCTCACTATGAGTAAATTTGAGGAAGAAATCAAAGAGCAAAATGTGATGTTTGCACTAGTCACCAAGCACGTGCAGGAGCCTCCTAAGATTCGTATTCCTACTGAAGAAGCTCAGGCTCCCCTTCATGAATACTCTGATCTGACTCCTGAGGAACTACCAAAAGAACTTCCTTCCATGCGAGATATACAGCATGCTACAGACTTAGTTCTTGGTCCTCGAGCATCTCTACCAAATCTGCCTACTTACCGGATGAGCCCAGGTGAACATGCCGAGTTGAAGCGCCAAGTTGATGACTTATTGCAAAAGAGGTACAGCAAGGACAGCTTAAGTCCTTGTGTTGTTCCAACCCTCCTTACACCAAAGAAGGATGGAAGCTGGCGTGTGTGTGTTGACAGTCGCGCCATCAACAAAATTACGGTAAAGTATCATTTTCCTATTCCTCGTATAGACGATATGTTGGATATAATGCATGGATCCACTATTTTTTCCAAAATTGATCTAAGCAGCGGCTACCACCAGATTTGCGTCCGACCGGGTGACGAATGGAAAATAGCATTCAAAACAAAAGATGGCCTTTTTGAGTGGTTAGTGATGCCATATGGTCTTTCTAATGCACCAAGTACTTTCATGCGAGTGATGACCCAGCTATTGCACCCCTTTCTTGGCAAATTCGTTGTGGTTTATTTTGATGATATTGTGATATATAGCAAGTCAAAGAAAGAACATCTTGATCATTTGAGGGGTGTTCAGCACCCTGCGCTGCGACAAATTTTATATCAACCTCAAAAAGTGCTCTTTTATGACTGATTCTGTACTTTTCTTGGGTTACTTTATTACCTGCTCAAGGTGTCGAGGCGGATCTCGCCAAAGTAAATGCTGTTATTTCTTGGGAAGGTGACATGGTCATGGTCAGAATCCGTTCCGAGCGCCTTCCTCTCAAAGCAAATAAAAACTTGCACCCTTGCAACGCGGGTCTTAAGATCTTGAAGAAGATAAGTTCCAGTGCATATGTCCTTGAACTGCCCGCAGAGTTAGGCATCATTTCCACTTTTAATGTATAAGACTTAACTCTCTACCGTGGGCATCACACAGTTGAAGGAATTGAAGAGCACATCTTATCTCTATCGCCTAATCCTCCTCCGCCCGATCAAATTGTGGATGTACTTGATGATCAACTCGTCTCTACACGTCGCGGGGGTTTTCAGAAGTTTCTTGTTCAGTGGAAGGATCGCTCCATCTCAGATGCATCATGGATGATTGCTATTGATTTCCAGCGCATCAACCCGGACCTATATCAACGTTATCAAGCTATACACTCGCCGGAGTCGAGTTTTTCTAAGGCGGGGAACTGGTGCAAGTCAAGCCAGGCCCAAGTCCAATGGGCCCAACCCGTGAGTTTTCGGGTCAATCAAAACCCAACCCATTGGAATGGCCCACACGTCCAATGGGAAGGACCGACGGTGTTGTGGGAAGCTATCCTACTTTAGTAGTCTTTAGTATTTTAGAATTACTAGGTTTCTTTAAATTGGAATTTTATGTCTAGCAATAGAATCCTAATGAGATAGGAAAGATCGTAGGAATTTTATTATAAATATGTAAATCCCCTTTAGGGATCGACACATCTTATTATTGAATTGAAATTCAGTTCTGATATGCTATTGCTTTGGTTAGTTTTTCAGTGCGTGAGTTCTTGGTTGTTGAATCCATCTGGATTTGGCCAAATCCCTGTTGCGGGTTTGGTCCTCTTCCTTGGGCTGCATCATCACATGAGCAAGAGATAGAAACTCTCTCAACTTAGTAAAATCTGAACAATAGAAGTGTCTTATCTCTAAGGTAGGCAACCAGAATTATCTGGTTCGAGCCAATCATTCACGTACAAACTTCAAACTAGTTCTTTCGAATAATTTACAGTTAGGTTCACTTAATTGTTCAATAATGATTCAATCAACTTTGCAAATTGGATCAAAGTAACCTCTTGAAAAAAAAGAAAAAAGGATCAAACTAGTACAATTCCATTTGGGACCCATAACTTTTACCCTTACTTTCATGTTGAATGCCTATATTTAGGGCCCGTTTGGATGCCTACAGAATAAAATATTTAGAGATTAAAATATCGCTAGAATAAAATAATACATAATAGAATAGTGACATACTAAAATATTGTAATATTTTTATTATTAGGCAGTTTTTGAAGAATGCAACAGATTATAATATACGTTAAAAAAAGTTTCAAGGTATAAGATTAAAAAATTATTTATTGTAGTAAATTTCATTATTAGATTAATCACTTATAAACACTTTATTTTTGGTGCAATTTGTCGCTTTGAATCAATTAATGGGGCCCACTGACCTTTGAAATCAAACTACTTAAGTTTACTTTCCTACCTTGTTCTATCATTAAGGAAAATTTCACCACGATTGCCGCCACCACAATCAACACCACCACCCACCACCACCACCATTATCATCTCCATCATCGTCATCATCGTGAACACCACCCCATCATCATTATCACCACCACCATCACCGTGATTACCATCACCATCGTGGTCACCGCCACCCATCATCATTATCGCCACCATCACCATTTATCACCACCACTACTCATCAGCACTGCCCCATCATCATCATCATCAACACCACCACCATCACTTAGCATCATCACCGTCATAGTAATTATAACCCATCATCACATCATTATGACTGCCACCATGATCACCATTGTCACCATCTCACCATCACCACCACTTATCATCATCATCATCATGACCATCGCCATCAAGATCAAATTACCACAACCACCACCACAACCATCACCACCACCGTCACCGTGATCATAATCACCCCATCACTCTTCCTCCTCCTCATCATCATCATCGCCGCCACCACTGCCCCCCTTCTCCTCGCAAGTGCATTTTCTTTTGGGAAGGGCGAGAGGTGAAGGATTTTGGTAAAGACTACACATTGAAACAATTTAATATCATATAATGTTTTCTAGAGGTGGAGGTGGGGGGTGGGTGGAGGTTTTTTTTTTTTTTTTTTTTTTTGTTTATCCCAGCTTAGTGGGGGCCTTTGGAGAGGGGGCCCTCGGGTGAGGGGAGTAAACCTCGGGTGAGGTGGGGGGCCTTCTGGTGAGGGAAGTAGACCTTTGGTGAGGCATCACAACCCTGGGTGAGGAAAAGGTGCTTGCCCTGGTTCGAACCTAGGACATGCAGGTAAGAACCGATGCCTCTTACCACTAGGGTAAGAGGCTGTTCTTGGGTGTGTGTTTGGTTTTTTTTTTTGTTGGGGGGGGGGGGTGGGGGGGGGGGGGGGGGGGTGGGGGTGGGGGTGTTAAAATATTGCATTTTATATATATATATATATAAACGAATCTTTTCTTTTAACTTATTTTTCTTGGTTTGCCAAACATACAAGTTGTATAAAAAAATATTGTACTTTTCGAAAGAAATTAATCTTTTCTTCTTACTTTTCTTGATTTGCCAAACATACAAGTTTTTTTTTTTTTTTTTTACTAACTTTAGAAACTGAAAGATTATGTTTTCTTGTGCATCCAAACAGGCCCTTAACTTTTTTTCTTTTTCATTTTTTTTTTTAATTTTATGTTTTGCTCTAACCTATTTTAAAATGACCTTCTTTTGATGAGGTTTTGTTTCAAAAGGAATTATAAAGAAGGTCATGTATGTAGTTTCACACACCATTATTTCTACATCTAAGCTTTGTCAAGGTCATTTCAGATACCTGTAAAATAATTGAATTGGACCAAAGACCATGCAAATTTAATCAGACTGTATTGAACTAGAAAACCAAACTTGTTCAAGTCAGTGGACTTTAACTACGAAGTCAGGAAACCAAAAACTAAACTTAATGAACCAACCCCAACAAATTAGGAAATGGCGACAAGTTGCAATTTGCCTCATTGTTACTGCTTTGCAGTTGGTGTAGTTTGTACTGAAGTTCATATATTGCATTTCAACCAAGAATCATATTTAACATATAGATTTTGCATATAATATTGAAGTCACTTCACAATTACCACCTAAGTTGCATGAGGCATATCAGAATCGGACACTGATACAAGAATGTCTCATTAGCGAATCCCAAAATGATAGGATTTATCGATTTGGCGTATATCCAAATTAATTTATAGATAAATTTATATTTGAAACAACATAAAATGAACCCATTAAAAAAAAAGGTAACATTAACAACACCACAGAAAAAAAAAATAATAATATAAAATCTTACTCTAGATAATCAAGCAATAAACAACTCAATACTTTTTATTTAGATTTAAAAACATAATAATATTTTTTCAAAACCAAAAAACGCTTAAACTAGTATTAGAATAATCGAATTGTCAAGAAGAATCTGGCACAAAAATCCATATCAAATGAGTCGATATGCAATACATTGCCCGTTATCTTTCCACTTTCCACATACAGGAATGACAGATGAGGAATCTCACGGAATCTAAATCAAATCAACAAGGATTCTAAAACCATCTAGGTTTCTACCTATGTGAAAAAAGCAAATCTCACCAAAATGAGCAGACATAACATGTGATAATGGATCAATGTGCATCTCAAATAACTCCGTTGCTGGAATAACAATCTAACACCAAATCGGGACACTGATGAAGTTACAAATTAGCACTCCCTCAATAAATAAAAAATGCGTTCCTCCGCAATATGTCACGCTTCACTGCGTGCTGATCAAGCACAGAGAAAGGAGGGTGCAATTGGAATCAGACAGGCAAGTTAGTTGTAAAGTCTCAGCAATCCAATTTGAGTTCTACTTCAAAGTAATCAGCAACCCCAGTTAGATGGGATATGGTTTTTGCTACTAAAAATAATAGAAAAAAAAACAGGGAAAAAGTTCCCGACCCAACCCAGTTTTAATTGGCAGGGTTTAGAAGTCAGGCTTCCAATGAAAAGTTAAAATCACTTAAGATAAATAGTGAGTAACATTTCTCATGATTCATTCAACTAGCATTCAAGCACACAGAAGCAGCTGAACAGCACCTTTATTTGCAGAAAAAGACAATTGGCACTGGTTTGAGTTTTGGACTAACAAGAAGAATGCAATGATAAAACTTGCAAACTATAATCCAGGATTTTTAATGGTTGGCTGTTATGTTGCAAGATTTTTTAATGGTCAACTGTTATTCTGCAAAAGATGTTTTAATGTTCAAGAGTTAATATCAATGAAACAGAAAGTTGATATCAAGGCAGCACTATGCAGTTAGAAGTGCAATTTGAAAATGGTGGACCAATGGACATCCAAGATGAAATATTCATAAGAGAATGCAAGCCAGGAAACTGTACAGAGTTCAAGGGAAGAAACATCTCAAGCATAAGACTAAACAATAGCAGCAAATTATTATATCCCATATAGCTTGAACAGTAAAAAAAGAAGGACAAATAGCAAATACCAGACAAAAAGAAGCTCAAGACAGTAATACAAAATCACCTCTAGAGCATCTTGATGTGGAGAAGAGGATAAAACCGTTGAAAGAAGTTCAATACTATTTTGAGCCACATCAAACGCTTCCTTTGTTTGTTCCAGAGAAAAGATTTCATGAGGAATGTCATGGTGAGCCTGAGGTTGTACCAAATCAGCATTTGATTCTAAACCAGAAACAGTCCGGGGTGGAGTAAATATTGGAGCCAAACTCTCATTATCACGTCCAGGGAAACGTATTCCTCTAGATTTTAAGCTCTAAGAAACACAAACACAAAAGGCAAAGGAAAGAAGCAAGTCTCAGATGAACAATATCAACTAAAAATACACAATTACAATGTTGGATGTCCTGAGGTACCCCAAATAGCAAGCAATTTGAATCATTAACCATCATCTGTTATACTACTTGTAATTGGGGTGAAGAAAACATTAAAAACCCAATTAGGCGTCCCAGATTTTTTTCCCAGCCTTTTTCAACCCAAATTATTACCGGTGCTGATTGATGATAGCTGAATAAGCCAGAGAAGCCATCCATCTTATGTGAATTACATCTTACACCATCAAAAGTGCAGACCCATCCATTCTTCCAAAAATATTCAAACCAACCACAATTTGGGGTGCATTTGAATCCACTCATATTGAACAATGATACAAATCAAAATGAAGAATACCTTGTACGTCTCTTCATAAACAGGCAGATATTGGAGCTCGTTCCCCGACTCCCCCCATGCTTCAATCAGAATAAGAGCCTTGTTCCTATTGTTCACAACAGTCCCAGGGTCATCGATAAGCTTCACCATCTCATCAAGAACCCGCTCGGAGGCAACCTCTGAGAATGCCTTCTCACAATTCTTAACACATGTCTCAAGCAAGACCAGAGCCAGATACTGAACCCTGGCATTCTTCAGCATGATACGCTTCTTGATACCGCGGATAAATTCAATGCTGTCAATCTTCTCACTGTTGATCATGTCGCAGATCTCAAGATTGGCCGCCCAATCAGGCCCTTCCAATGTCTCTGAAGTAGCCTCCTCAACAATCTTCTCTGCATGGTTCTGGCCCTGGAAGAGCTCCTTCATCTTAAAGCTCATGGAGCTCATCCCTGCTGTCATCTTACGGCCCACTTCGGCTCCCCCAATCTTCAGCCGCTCACCGAATGCGCTGACCTTCTCCATTAGATTATCACCCATCTTCGAAACCCTAATCCAAAATTCTTTCCACTCAAAAAGATAACCAAACCCTAACCCTAGCGAACTCCTAGGGCTTTCAGAAGGTCAAGACCTGATCAAAGCAATGGATTCAACTCTTCATGAGAATGGAATAGAACTCCAAACGAAACTGCAACAAATCAACAGTAACAAAACAATAACCCACGTAAATTATCACAAAAGGAACTCTTATTGATGAGAAAACCCACCAAAAAGAAATTATCAGCTCATTCCCACAAACATTTCCAAAAAGAGAAAAAAAAAACGCCTCAAAACTCAATCCCATACATAAGGCATCCACAAGATTTGCCAAAATTCAATCAAAATTCAAAACTTCACATCGAAACATAAAGAAACCCAAACTACCCATGGATTAGGGACAAAGAAATGAGGGATGGGGGAGAAATGGACAAAACAAATTCCCCCAAAAAAATTCTTCAGAACATATCTTGCTCCAAATGACAGGAACTGCAGTCCCATCTAGACCAAGAGCCCAAAGAATCCAACAAAATCATCCAAAACCAAATAAAACCCAAAAGATATTTTCATCAGATTTACCTCTATTACAGTGAAAAATCCAAACTTGGCATCATAGTATCAAAACCTAATCTCATCTAGACCAAGAGCCCAAAGAATCCAACAAAATCATCCAAAACCAAATAAAACCCAGAAAATATGTTCATCAGATTTACCTCTTTTACAGTGAAAAATCCCAACTTCGCATCATAGTATCCAAACCCAATCTCATCTAAACCAAGAGTCCAAAGAATCCAACAAAATTATCCAAAACCAAATAGAACCCAGAATATATTTTCATCAAATTTACCAGTATTAAAGTGAAAAATCCCATCTTCACATCATAATACCAAAACCTAATCTCAACAAGAAAAACAAGGGGGGTGTGGGTTCAGATCAACCTGTGAACTTCAATTACTAGTAAAATCAAAATAAAACAAGGAGTAATGTAAAGTAATGCAGCAAAGGAAAGACTAACAAGACCTGAATCGCAATTGCAACAACGAGTGTTCTCACGAAATTGCAAAAAAAATCAGACGAGGAGATTGAAGAAGAGTTGGCTACTCTTTCGAAGCTGGAGTCGGCCTTTGCCTTTGGAATGAAAATGAAAAAGTAAAAAGGGCAGCGTAACGATCCTAAATCGTAATCCCGTCGTTACCGAAACGATGGAGGAGTGCAAAGAAACGTGGCATGAGATGTCGCTCTGCGGTGAGGGCCACCGCGTAAAGAGGGATCGTTCGTTAGTTGCATTCGTTTCTGATTTTAAAACGAGGCCACGTGTTGTAATTTGTGAAACTTAGATTTTGGAGAGGAATATATTCACGAGGATTTTACTGGAAAATTCTCAGTAAATACCCGTTGCACGAAAAGATTCTCCATAGTTGGGGCCTTACGAAATGGTTCCGTCGTCCCTTTTTTTTTTTTTTGAACTTTAAGAGGAGTGACGCTAGCGTCGCTCATCGTTTCTTCTCTGACGGAGCAATAAAGATTTTCGCGTCCATGGCTTTGCCGGAGAAGATATTTTAGTTACTGGACCTACACTCACACCTAACACCCCTGCCCACCCCCCAAGAAATATATGATGCCACGGAGGAAATGGGTCTCAATGTTTGTGTCCTTTTTTCCCTTTTTTTTTTTCTCTCTTTTTGTAGGCATGGTGCAAAATATCGGGCGATACCGGTTCATATCGGCCGATATGAACCGGTATCGGCCCATACCGGGCTGATATATTCACTGCGATACCGGTATCGGTATCGTAGGGAAAATATCCCCAAAATATCGGGATATAGCGGCCGAGATGAACCTCATCTTGAGAGAACCGATTATCGGCCGATATTTTCCGAAATATCAGCTGATATCGGTCGAGATGATATAAAATAAATAAAACCCTATTTTTTCTAAAATTTTTCCCAATCTTCATTTTCTTCTCCTCTCCTCTCATCTCCTTGCTCCTTAGGGCAGTAGCCACACTCCATCACACATACCTCTTGCATCTTTTCAAATCTTACATCTATTTCTTAAAGAAAATATTATTCAAGGTAAGAGAAAATCAACTTAAAGCATTTTAGTATGTGTTTTTTGTTTTTTTTATTTTTAGATGAAGCATAGAAATCATTGGGTATGTCACTTTGGTTGTGTTCTTCACTTAGAAGTTAGATCGACATACTTTTATGCTAAATCTACTCATACACATGATTTTGATTTTTTTTTCCAATTTTTTTATTTTCGGATTTTTTAATATTTGAATTATAATATTCGTCAATCCGTCATACACTCATACTCATCATCTCTCTCTCTAGTCTCTGCTCTCTAGTCCCCTCTAATTTCAGGTAGACTATGAACCTTTTCATGCCCAAGTGCTTTATGATTTATCCATCTCACTATCATATTTCAGATCTTAATATGTTATCTTCATGGTCTTGAATTTCACAACATATTTGCTGATTTAGTTAGTATTAAATAATGATTGATATGTTATCTTTATTTTCTTATATTTTACATTAATAAATTGATCATAAGCATCAATAATAGTTGCATTATATGAAATACTGGATAAGACACGAACTTCGAAACAGACGATACTCATAATTTAAGGTGACGATATTTTGATTTATTGTTGTTACTAATGCAAAAAAATATTGTTTTCCAACATTTTCTAATATTATGGATTTTTTGGATATTTTTGCGAATTTTTTTGGATTAAAAAAAAATTCACATTGCGACGACCGCGACAGACCGATATCCGCTACCGATACCAATATCATATCGGTTTTTCGGCCCGGCTGATACCGCGACCAATACCAAGATTTTTAACTATGTTTGTAGGGAAGAGTTGTAGATTGAGGTGGTTTTACCAACTTGATTTCAGAATTAACAGAAGGCCTTTCACCCTAGAAGAGGAAGAGAGGTTGCAGACCGCACATCGCATTCATGGGAACAAGTGGGCTCTGATTGCTCGACTGTTCCCCACTAGGACCAACAATGCTGTGAAGAATCATTGGCATGTGATAATGGCAAGACGGCATAAAAAACGGTTGAGGCTCTTTGGAAAGAGAAGTTACCAACATCCTCTTCTTAGTAGCACAGAGACGAACATCAATGGCCTACACCTAAGATACCTAACACCCAAAGAAGAAAACAACAGCGTGAAACAATTTCAGTTTGATACTACTAACTTTTTTGATTTCCGAAGCCATGGGAAAGATGGAGCCTTCTTTATATTCCCTTCTACTGGTTCATTCCCTTTTTGGGCATTCGACTCCCCAACGTCCTAAACCATGGCACCATTTTGGGATTTCTTGAAAGGAATAAGAACAGACGACTTCAGTAGGGTCATTTAATATCCATAAGAAACGAGGAGCGACGCTAGCGACGCCCAAGTCAGAGACGAGCGACGCTAGCGTCGCTCCTCTCAAAGTTAAAAAAAAAAAAAAGAAGAAGGGATGAAGGAACCCTTTCGTAAGACAATTTCAGTTTGATACTACTAACTTCTTTGATTTCCAAAGCCATGGGAAAGATGGAGCCTTCTTTATATTCCCTTATACTAGTTCATTCCCTTCTTGGGCATTCGACGCCCTAACGTCCTCAACCATGACACCATCTTGGGATTTCTTGAAAGGAATAAGAACAGACCACTTCAGCAGGGCCATTTAATATCAGTAAGAAACGAGGAGCGACGCTAGCGGCGCTCAAGTCAGAGAAGAGCGACGCTAGCGTCACTCCTCTCAAAGTTAAAAAAAAAAAAAGGGATGAAGGAACCCTTTCGTAAGGCCCCAACTATGGAAAACCTTTTCGTGCAATGTCCACATACCGGGAATTTTTCGGTAAAATCCTCTATATTCATTGTCATGTCATGATTCCCTTGATGATAACTAATTTTCCTTGATGAGTCTTGATGCATATATGGTTGTGAAAAATTAGTATCCAAGTATAAATTGAATTCACGAAGTTAAGGACTGCCAAATGCTGTTGGATAGGGTAAATGGTGAGTATGGTTCGCACCATATTGATTTCGATTACGATTTTAATTGGAAATCCGTTTTGTTGGTTATTGATCCAGTTTGAGAATCAAACCCACCTAGAAGACTGAAATTTAGTTTTAAAATCAATTCTAAAATTTTTAATTAATTAATTTATATTATAACTTAAATATATCATTCATTTATAAAAGTGCATCAAATTTGCTACCTTTGGAATTAAATAGAAAAATATCTAAAAAAGTTAACCTCGAGCAATAATTTATACCATGAAATGACACGTATTCTCGATCCCTTTTTGGGAATCGTGTGTGGAACCCACTTGCCCTGCAGCCAGCGTTGTCAAAGGTACTAGCCTGGGCAGTGAAGGGTAAATTCTTTTTTGCCTTTTTATTCTACACCATCATTGACTTCAACCCATGGGGTGAAGGGGACCATGGGGACGCCCTTTTAACTTTTTTTCATAGGATAAAGTGAAATTTGAAATTTTGGTTTTGCAATTCATGTTTGGATAAGATGGAATGGTGATATTGCAAATTTGATTGAAAAATCTCTTAGATCATGAAATTTCTTAATTTGAGAATTCTATTGAATAGGAAGATTTGCATGTGCTCACAGGGATTAGTTCTCGACTGTCTAGAATTCAGTGTCCTTTGAGCTTATGGTCAAAGGCTCCGGGGTTGGACCGGGCGAAAGATACCTTGGGTTAAAAAAATAAAAAGTCGATTGAATAAGGTAGGAAAGTGATACGGTACGAATAAAGTATATATAAAATTTTTTTTCATATCGAACGGTGGTATTGAACAATTTCATAATAAAATGAAAATCGTGGCTGCTAAGAAGGATAGTAGATCACATGACATGATAAATGTATGTGCCGAATCAAAGGTTTTAATGGAGCTAAATCTGACCTAATTAGGATCGAATCCGAGTCTCACATTCATATGGAATAAGATGAGCTGGACATAATTTATGTTTAGGGTCAAAACTCCTCACTAGTTGAATTTTGATCTAAAGTTGCACTTCACTTAACTTTTATTTGGGCCATTTATATTTTATATATGGATTATGCTCACATACATATGTCTCTCATGGACCCTCCATGTGGACTCCCCACGTAGGTCACAACAATTATGGGGCAAATAGGGATCGAAAGATCTGGATAAAATCTACATGCATACAAGATTTCTGTCCCGTTGGATCATCCCAATCCCTTGATTCATGGTCCTCATGTTTTGAAAGCCCCAGTCCACAGTCCAATCTCCCACCTACTTATGGTAGATTTGCATTCAGAAACACATGGGCGCTGCACATTCCGAACTGTCTCATTTCAAGGTTTTTCCAATTAAGTTTGGACGATACCATCGTGAATGAAGATCCAGGTACAACGTGCGCACTGCGAATTAGGGATAGTTGGGGTGTCAAAAAGTTAACTAGACTTTGATAACCTGCAATGATGGCCACATTCATCTGCAGTCATCCTTGGCCCCCAGGAATGAATTGGTGAATCAACACATTCACACATGGAAATTCCAGACCAGTCTTTGAATTTGATAGTCGCATCATCACTGAAAAAAGTTGATTAGCCCGTGGGAAATTCGAAGATTGATGGAGGCAGAGTGACACATCCACTTCATTAGCCTTTGCTCATGCATGATCTTTCATCTCCATGACAGAATCTTGTGATATGGAGGGTGCATCAAGTCACAAAAAATACTGGATATACATGTAACATGCATTTCATAATGCTAGTCGCATTACATTGGCACAAGTATCTACCTTCTCTCTCGTGACAAATTTCAATCTATAAACAACGATGGAACAAATATAAATTTTCTTATGCAACTGAGATATCTTTTTCCTCATTTGAGTACTCCACTGCAATTTGGATTAGTGATAGTTGAACTGTGAAATCAGAATTCATTTAGAATAGTCTGATCCATTAATGTTATAGGCCGATTTTGACGAAACTGCAGTTCTGTTTTTATGATACACCAATAATAATATCACTTGGTTGATGGGATCAAGCCTTCGTATTTTATTAATACATAAGTAGCAATATCGCTTCTACATCAATACCTTGTATTTTATTGATGGCATCTATCTTATTCATGGTCAATGGTCTTCAGATCTGATCAATAAGATAGAAATTGCCAATGCATCTATGGATAGGATGGGACACGATGTTCTTACAAGTGATTGCAATAGGGAAAATCGTGGACACAGGCCGTCCCTTGTAAACTGTAAACATAAACTGCTCAGAAGACTGGAGATCAAACTCTTGTCCAGCACTTGATAGGAGCTACAAAAAACCAAATGCTAAGTGATGGTGCCATCTTTCCACCAAAGGCCTGTGATCTGATGAGGAGATACCTTTTCCTAAGCATCAGCCATATCTGCTCCACTTGATGGGTCCCAACCAGGTGGTTTGATGTTCGGCCAATCACCTCGACACCCCAACCTGATATAGAGACTTTTCTTGCCTACAAATAGCACAGACAACCAACATAACAAAATTTGTAGCACAAATTAGTGTCAGAAAGTTCTATACATTAAAAAAAATACCACCATCAGTATCACTAGAGCCTTACCCCATTTATTTAGGGTTGCCTACACTAAGAAACATGATTACCTGATATTAAATTATGGTAATTTGATGAACTAACTCTTCTTCACTGTTACATTATAGAGGGCACCCTTCTCGAAAGGATGATAAAGTTGCTGATTCACGAAATTTGGGATGCTTAGGGAACCATTTGAAAACTCACCAGATCATCATTGGATCAGATATCAGATAGTTTACAAGTGTGTCTAAAGCCCATCAAACAGCTGTGAATTAGTGACCATGGTGAAGACATTGCCGAAGAACCATTACATGGAATTTTAAGATGATAAAAGAACATAAAAGAACTCACTCTTTCGAATTAGAGATCACCCCCCACCTACATATATATACCCGTATTATATAATAAGAGTAAATCTAAAAAACCCATATACCATAAACCATCTCCAAACCCAAATCAGAGAAACCAAACAAATAAAAAACCAAAATATCATGAATTCTCTTCTTCAAAAATTTCAATTTAAAACCCAAATAGAAAGAACAAACACAAATAAACAGATAAATAATCCAAATTATAAAACCCCAAACTGAAAATTTTCTTTCTACATAAAAATCCAAATATGAAAATCCCAGATTAAAAATTCAAACCCAAATAAAGCAACTAGTAATACTAAAAATAATCTAGCAGACCAAAAGATTCATACATATTCTTCAACACACACATGGAAATTCACTCAAGCAATGTTATTCATATAAAATAAATGACCTAAACTCTCGTAGGGCTGATGTAGGCCAGATCCATGATCGACCAACCCATTGGGCCCAAGCCCACTTAAAACCCATAAAAAAGAAGGTCTCCAGATCGTCTAACAGTTTTCTATTTTAGTAGTAGCTGAATTTTAGGGATAATTATGAGATTAATTAGAAAGTTTTATCTTATTTAATTTAGTGTTTATTTTAATTAGAGGTGTTTCCAAATTAGAGCTAGAGTATGAAGCTTATATAAAGGATTGTAATGCCTCCTTAGGGATAAGTTTTATTAATTAATAAAATTTCCTTTGAGTTTTCTCAGAGTTCCGTGTCTATGGTGTGAGACAAAGACAGTTTTGATCCTATGGACCCCTATCGTTAAGCCATTGACTTGGAGATTAGCCTGTTGGCTTTTCTCCCCATCCGAGCTGCATCAATTGGTATTGGAGCGAAGATCTGTCTCAGATTGTTGTTCCGATCGCCGATCCTAGGTAACCCAGTATCCTATCTTTCTATTTATTTTTTCTCCTGATCCATCATCACCACCACCCAATCATCATCATCATCCATCCTCTAATGAGAAGGAAGAAGAAAAGTGGAAACAAACAGTGATATTCCAGACGCGAGTCAAGTGTGAAGACAGGTTAGCTAATTTGGTTATTGATAATGATATTTCAATAAACTTTGTTGCACAAGAGGTTATTGATAAACTTCATTGGCCAACTGAGAAGCTAGCTAAACCCTACAAAGTCACATGGTCTAACGGTTCTGTCATTCGTGTGACTCATAGATGTTTGGTATCTTTCAAGATTGGTGGTTATCAGGACAGTATTTGGCGTGATGTAATCCCTATGAATATCACTCATGTTCTTTTGGGATGACCATGGATTTTTTATCGGGAAGTGCAGCATGACGAAGAGAAAAACATATACTCCTTGTGGAAAGGGCGATGAGTTTCCCTCGTTCCATTGCAACCAACAACATCACTGTCTACACCATCACCTTCAATTGAAGAACCAAAGGAAGACCAAAAACATAAATTGCTAGCATTGACAAGCAACATCAGGAAAAGGAACATTTAATGGTCAAATCAGCTAAAACAACATGTGGAACTCATAAGATGGATCATAGTTCAGAAAACATGGAAGCCAAAGAGATTGAGTTTCTTTCCATGGACAACGGTGCTCAACAGATTTAAGCAACAAAGGAATCAGACGTAAACATTGAAGACTTGGATATGGTTAGTAAGGAAAATGAACAATTGAAGGATCTAATGGAAGTGCTACTTTCAGACAAGGTAATTGGATCATCAAAAACAAGTCAATTATTACAAAAGGTTCGGAAGAAGATCCATTACTTGAAGTCCATCACATTGACTTTATCTTTGGAGATCAACAAGAGAATTGAAAATTTGTGCAATTGGTTTTCGACCCAAGAGGACACCTACTGAACTCGAGGTTGAGTTCTCTCCAAGAAGGGGAGAACTTATGCAGGCGAGATCCATGATTCACCAGCCCCTTGGGCCCAAGCCCACTAAAACCCATAAAAAGAAGATCTCCAAACTGTCCAAGAGTTTTCTATTTTAGTAGTAGCTGAAATTTAGGGATTATTATGAGATTAATTAGAAAGTTTTATCTTATTTGGTTTAGTGTTTATTTTAATTAGAGTTGTTTCCAAATAAGAGCTAGAGTATGAAGCTTATATAAAGGATTGTAATCCCTCCTTAGGGATAAGTTCTATTGATTAATAAAACTTCTCTTGAGTTTTTGCAGAGTTCTGTGTCAGTGGTGTGAGACCAAGACAGTTTTGATCCTATGGATCACTATTGCTAAGCCTTTGGCTTGGAGATTAGCCCATTGACTAATTTCCCTTTCCTGCACTGTGTCAAGGGCCTACTTGGAAGTGGGAACCCATGTGATCAAGCAATCTCCTTCACAGTCACTAACCCTCCATTATTTGGCCCTAACCCCAATTTGACACTCATTGGACTTAAGTTCACCATTGGATTGAGAAACCCTCTTTTCAAATAATTTTTAACATTGATTTTGAAGCCTTAAAACCCACACTAAAGAAAATCATGTTAAGCTCATTTTTTGTGCATCACTTATATATGCGTAGATGTTCCCATCCCTTTGACACCAAGGATAGGCCCCACATCTGTGCGCGCGCGCAAAGTGGTACTTGATTCTATACGACACCCACCCCGAATTGGATCCATCATTGGATTTCATGTTGAACTTATTGATCACTTTCTGACTCTTGATTTTAAGCCTTAATATCTTTACCATTTAAAATCAAATAAAGATGATTTTTGGTCCACCCCTATCCATGCATATTTTTCTATCACTCCTCCTTGAATGATCAGCCAGGTAGGCCGCACATGCTATCGCACACAGTCACCTATCATAACTCTCGCACAGAAGCACCAGTCCTCTCTCTCTCTTTATATATATATGTATGTATGTATGGGAAATGTTCCTATACATCCTTACAGTGAGAACTTCCAGCGGGCCCACCTTCTGACCCATTCTAACCTTTCACACACATGGGAACCCCCTTGATAGTCACTGGACCCTAGGGCTTGCACCCAATGAATGGACCGGACCGTTTGATCGAGGGTCAATTCCTTTTGTTTAATATAAAGCAATTAAACTTGTGAGCCATGGATAAGGGGTTAGAGGCATGAGATTGGCCCCATTTTTTATATTTGGAGTCCATCATGAGTGGACCTTTCCATCCCCATATGTCACATGATCTGTGGGCCCACCTTGGGCCCTAGCAGCCGGTGTGGGTGGTTTGTGCAAGAAAATTGCCCCATATATGTGTTATATACATGCATATAGCTCTAGGGAGTACCCTTATATAAGCACCCTTTTGTAAACATCGATCATTTTTTGGCTAGGTGGACCCATCATCAAACCCCTACCAATCTAAATAAAATTGACCGTTGGATTAAAATTTTCAAAAAATGTGCCTTTTAAAACCGTTAAAATCGAGCGCCATGGATCAAGGGGTTAGGATGATTTGATGGACATGAAATTTTACACAGAGGTCAGGTCCATTGAGAACTTTCGATCCCCCACCTTTCCCTTGATTGGAACATGGCATGCACAATAAGGCCACACACATGAGGGTAAACCTATGTATGAGCGGTGCTCCTGTGCACGTCTGGCATAGGAGCACCATGCGAGATAGCTGTTAAGGGGTTGGGTTTGGACGGTCCATTCGGATTGATCATATGGAGGGCCCCATTAGCTGTCTCACATGGTATGTGAGACAGAAGCACAGGAGCAAAAAGTCTCTCTCTCTCTCTCTATATATATCATATCTTCACTGGCATCTGCTGACTTTATTCTCTGGCATCTATTGATAACGCAGTTTTTTTTCCTTTTTTTTTTTTTTTTTCAGAGTTTGATGTGTCTATACCTACAAGAAAAAGGCTTTTGTGGATGTCTTATGTGTGAAGAATAAGAAGAACGTTTTGATTGGTAACAAATTTGCATGCTTCTTGTCATTGTAATTGCATTGATGGTACCTACATAGTGTTGTATATTTCTGCATGACCATTAACATCATGTTAATTTAGAGTGGTTTCTCATGGGATCATTCACAAAAGACAAAACATTGGGTTTGTTTTTCATTACACAAGTGCATTAATGGTACTTCAATTTTTTTATTGGTATATTAATGGTACTTCCCAGTGTCGCATATTTCTGTCATAACCATTTACACCATGTTATCTCAGAGTGGTTAAAAGAAAATCTCAAAAACCTCCAAGCATTTTTGGCAAAAGGGAAAACATCTGGTTCTTTTAAAAAGACAAAAGGCAGGGGTTTCATACACGAACCTCTCTCTAAATCCAATAACAGTGCCAGACTTGAAGTTATGCAGATAGAGATTTTAAAGCATATTCTATCCTCTATAAAAGCAGACATTATGGAGCAGTCAAACGCTCAAGTGACCATGCAACTGATTTCCTTAACACTCCCAGTTCAGTCAAAAATAAAAAATAAAAAATAAAAAATAAAAATGTAAAGCATTCGTTGGAGAGACGTGATCCAGCAGAAGATGATACCTGGAAGCTTCTTGTCTGATATGATTAATTGTTTAAGCGCGCTGAGACAAGCCTGAGCAACAGTTTGAGCATGATTGGAGTCCCATCCTCCAAGCTTGACAACCACGTCAGCATTTGAGTAACCCTGACTTCCATCTTGTACAATTCTTCGGGCCTCCTCCTTAGCAGATGCTTCATCTATATGGATAAAACAGCGAATCATTTAGCCATAACAATACAACTGAAAACTATTCCAGTAAATATAATTGTTGGAAGAAATCTGAACAACCAGGCTATCCCTTTGACCTTCAGGAGGTGCAAAAACACAGTTTTTTTTTTTAACAAATTACAATTGATCCTAGGGAGAGAGATTAACAAAACAGATCTTAGGGGAACAATTCTCAAACCCCAAAGACCCAAGGGTTGTCCTAGTGCTATGATGATATCTGGGAAGCTAAATAGACATAAAGAGATGCAAATGAAGAATTATATTAGTTTTATGTTAATTTGCTCAACCTCAAACACAGCTATAGAGACTAACATGACAAGATACATGCCAGTAACTACATCTGATAGCATTCCAACAGCGTACCACAATTAGTGATGGACCAAGAACAAAAAAGGGGACTAATCTTACCAGATCTCTCATTGCCAAAATTGAACCTCAGCTTGATTTACAACCACATATGGCCTGAGAAGCAAAATAGAGCGGACCTTTTCTTTAAAAAAAAAAAAAACGCGCTGCCTACACTGAGGGACCAATATGTTAAGAGCACATCCATCTACAATATTAAGGGCATGTCTTCGGTTGAACTCTTACAAATGCCCTACTTTGTGGTTGTGGCTACCCTTTAATCCATACTGGAGCCCCTTTCAGTTTGACTCCAAACTGAAACATTTTGACTGTTTTGGCATTTCGGTGCTCCATTTCAAAGTTGTGCCTGCCCATTCCAGTTCCATAGCTGGATCCGGAACCATCAATAGATAGTAGCCGGGCGGGAATTGAAGAAAAAAATTGTTAGTCGAAGTCCAGTGAATGAGGTAGTTCAGGTTTTCCAGAAAGATAGGGTAGTGTACCCCCCCCCCCCCCCCCCCCCCCCCCCCCCCCCTTCCACCACAGTTATGTTTTCAGTGCGATTGTTGATATAACTATGAGAGGAGGAAACCTAGCGTTATGATGCGATCTCAGACAAGGCCTGTTATCTGCATCTTGATAGATGCTCAAGTACTCCCCTTCTACATTGGGGAGGCAAGGGCCCTGTTAGGGCCACCACCACTTATCTTTCAATTCACCTCTGACCATAAAATGAAATGTGAATAACCGATCCTCTTCTCTTTAACACGAGGGTCACTTCCGCTTTTGTCCGGAAACAAGCTACAACGCTTATTCCGGGTGTGTCAGTCATTCACAACCACTGATGAAGGATTCCTCGAAAGGTTAAGGATTAGTAATCCTTTCTAGAAATCGAACTCAATAGAGGCTCGGAAAACAAAGAGATGATCCATATATCACACTAGATAGATATCATATTCATGGAATAGAATTCATGCAGTTTTGGGGTGTCTCTGGCAGTTGAGCTTCCCCCAACCTGGATCGAGTGGATATAGGCCTGCATGTCTCCTATAGCTTCACGTTTTTGCAGTGCGAGGACCCAAATGAAGAAGTAGAGGCATATTGGCCAAAAATCAACTCAGGAAGAGAGAGAGAGAGAGAGAGAGAGAGAGAGAGAGAGAGAGAGAGAGAGAGAGAGAGAGAGAGAGAGATCCTTGCCTTCACATCAAATTTCAGCATAATATGGAATTTTGACCTATTCTGCCGAAATCTCTAAATTTCGAACCAAAGATCAAATCACATCAGGGGGGTTATTCATTTCAGTCCATTGACTGAAAAGAGTTTCAGCAGTCGGTTCGAAATGAACCAAGTTTTACAACCAGGCTTTGATCACCACTTTTCACTTACAAATCGAATAATGACAATTCCCTTGAACTCCTTATCTTTAAATCCCCCACTGAAAAATCCATACATTCACTTCCACGCACTAGTGATCTTGGAAAAGCAGCATTCCCATTCTAGATCCTCTTACCCCGTTTCCTATAATATACACCAAGTATCTGCCAATGGTAACATTTTCATGGTATATGACATTATGACCTCTACTGGCGAATGGCCCCACAAACCACCTTCAATTAGTTTCTGAAATGATGAAGGGAATGGATATGAAAAACCAAACAAGGGTAAGAAGAAACTCCAAATGGTTCTAGTGGAATTGCAGCGAGTATACAGGTGACCTATGGATTCCTCAATAGGCTAATGTATTTTTTTTTTCTATTTAATGGTAAAATTTGCAACCTCATGGTTGCAACAATTAGCACCTTCTAACCCTGGTATAGGCTTTTGTCAAGGCAAAGTTGCAACATTTAGGGCACGTTTGTGTAGCCCATTTCCATGGAAAAGGATGCGGTTTTTTGCGGAAAACTCATTTTTCATGCGTTTGGTGTGGCAGTTTTCCGCGAAATTGCTTTTTGGCCACGTCAGATTTTTCCTTCCTAGGCATGGAAATGGACTTCCTATGGCGGGGTATGGGAAGTCCATTTCCACGAAAAACTAACCCCCCATTTCCTCACTCCCGCCCCCACTCCACCCAACCACCCTCTTTCTAGTTTCTTCTCCCTCCCCTCCCAACCCCACCTACCCACTCACCCAACCCCACCTACCCACTTACCTACCCCACGCACATACCAACCCACCCACCTAGTAGTTTTCACTAAAGAAATCCACAGCTGCACCAAACAACATTAGCACCAATTCATCGGGGAAATTTTTTTTGCACCAAACATGAATTTCTAACTTCCTTAGAAAACCTTTTCTGAGGTATTTAAAAACCATAGAATTTGCTGATGTGGGAATTTTATCTTTCCATGGAAGTTGCCTCTACACAAACGTGCCCTTAAGATAATCTAAGAGTGACATTTTGTTAGACAGTGACACCAAACAAATGCATTAACACTAGGTGGGACCAAGGAATAACAAATCAATATATGAATATATTATTTTGGTAACATGACTTGAACTCACAGCCTCAAGGTTGCAATAGTGAGCACTTTCCACTGTGCCATAGGCTCTTGTCGACATGAAATCCATATATGAGGAATAAGGATGGAAGTTTAAAGGGACAGGAAATAAAGTGGGATCTTACTTGAAAAGCACCGAAAAGAATCCGGCATCCAAATCTCTTGTAAGGGTATTTACTCACATTTAATTCACAAACCAGATATCATTTTCCATCTAGATCCATGTGGAAACCTCTAGGCCCTTGTAGAGTAAAAGCGTATTGTTGGGCTTGCAACAACCAATCAAATGTTGAATCAGGATCACCTTAAAAGGCATGACTTTGCCATAAGGCATGACTTTGCCATGCCGAATTGGTTTTTCTTGTTTTGGTCAAAGGAAGAGTCAGGAGTTCATTTATTCATTCATTGCCTAAGAGTTAGGTCTATTTGGAGTACCTACTTTTCCTTGTTTTCAATATCAAGAATTCTTCCTTTGTATTCCGAGTTTCCGACGACCTCATTCTTGGATGGTCGTTGGGTCCGCTCAAGGGAAGGGCAATATCTTTTGCAAAATGATTCTTCAATATCTTTTTTTGAGACTTCGGAGAATAGGAATTCGAGGATCTTAGAGGGCAAAGTTCATTTAGTGTCAAAGACCAAAGCTACACACTTGGATTGGATCTTCAAGCAAACGAATTTCAGGGTATACCTTCATCAAAATTTAAAATGGAGACTTTGGACAGCAATCATGGTATGGTGCGGGTCACGTACATTGGGGCTAGGTGGGCTCCCCCACAAAAATGGTCCTTTAAAGTAAAATATGGGTGCTGCTCCATGCACTGGCAGAACTATCAAATAATGGTAAAGGTGCTGTAGTGTTGGCATCCTCTTGGCTAGCAGGTTATGTGATCCCTCACAAGCAGAACTTTAAAAGAAGGTTTCAAGAACTTCCAAGTCCAGGGTTTCAGGACTCGTCACTGTCAAAGACCTGCTCTAAAGTTTTAACTCTTTGAATCAACGATAGGGTGCAATGTTGGATGCTTTATTTCACTTTAAATGAAATCAAGGCTTGCGCTAAGGTTTAGACTCAGGGAGGTAAATAGGGAAGTGGATGCTTTGGCAAAAGTGGGCAGTTGGTAACATAGAATTCTTAGACTTCTTGCCTTCTAATGTGAGGACTGTTGCCTGTTAGGCTAATGGTTTTTTTGCTTCATCTAATTGTTTGTGCCAATTTATATAAAAACCCTATAACAAATCTTTTCTCCTATTCTCCCATTGGAAGAAACTTTGGGATGCTTTTGGAGATCCTTTACACTGACTTCATAAGATTAAAACCATAGGCTGTGGAAGACCTAAAAACTCAAAGGTTGGAGGAGATGTTTATTTGATTGAGTAAAAAGCAAATGACAACACCCTTTTGTACTTAAATTCTTTCCTACTAACTAAAACATGATGAGTGACCTTTTTTTTACTTCAATTTTTTAGATTTTTGCATATTTTTCAATATTTTTTAAGGGTTTTGGGCTTTAGGTGCTAATCAATCCCACTTGACCTAGTTGGACTTGACTTGAGGGAAACCAAGTCGCCCCACCGACTCCAATTTTTTAAACCTCATGTTCGATGATATTGTTGTACATCTCCTCCATGTTTTATTTTTCCTTTTTATCTAATGATCATTTTTGTTATTTCTTAAGAATAGGCACCATCCCTGCAAGAGTTTCTCTGAGTTGATATAAACAAAAATCCGTACCTGTTGATTCAGATTTAGACACCCAAACAGTGAAGCCTGAGTAAAGATGTTGCCACTTATCAGCTCTTCCAGCAGCTCCATGCTGCCCACCTAGTGTTGCAACTACAGTACGAACATGACTGAAAATCGAATAGACCCAGTGGATGAGGTTTTATTTTTGTGAGGCAAAAAAAAAAAAAAAAAAGTACCATACCTACTAAGACTCTCTAATATGGCAGCTTCCCCTTCTGCTACAGAATTGGCACCCTCAGCCAACAGCCCTGAAAGTTATTACGGCCATTAGTTTACTGCAAGATAAGCATCTTTCAAAACAGAAATGCATTGCAAGATAAGGGATGAAAAGTTGCATAGTTTTACACTGTACAGACCAGTTCCACTATACATGCAAACCCCATTAAATGGTTATAGAATGTGTATTTAGTTTGAACCTTAGAATTAGAAGAATTGTTAAATAGAAGGAAAAAGAAGGAAAAATCCTATAGAAAAAAGAGGAAGAAGTAGTACAAAGGGAAGAGAGAAAAGAAATAAAAAGAAACTAGGGTTGGTTGTCTAGCACTGCTGACTGACCAGAGTCAATTCTAATTATGTTACAAAATAGTCCCTAAAGATTCCTGAAATGAAAAAAAAGCCTAGTTATATAAAAATACAAATCAGCCTCTAACCAATAAAAAATAATTACAAAATAAACCCTACATCACCTCAATGTATTTTACCATTCTTCAAAAAAAAGAAAAAAAAAAAAAAAACTAGCTAATAGTTTGATAGAACGGCAAGACCTTTAAGATAGAACATATATTGTTCGCCATCATGCATCGCAAAGATGAAGTCAATTTAAAAAAAAAAAAAAGAAGAATTCTTTGAATTGCTTTATCCATTTGCGGCTAAATACTACAATTAAATAGATAAAATCTCATTAAGTATGGATTAAACTAAAATGAATCTCATAAAGTATGAATTAAACTAAAATGACCCTGATTTTAAGTTTAGAAGGATGTTCATTTCCTTAGTATTGAAAGCTAATTATCCCACAGGACTTACTGGTGAACTTTGCACATAAGCCATTTTTCTTCTGAGAAATTGTGCTTGATAAAAGAATGCAAAGAGGCATAACAGGAGTTTGACTACAACAAACAATGATACTCACAAGACTCAATAGTTTGTTGCGCAAAAGTTTCCAGCAAATCACTTGTACTAAGTGGAGTGTACCTGCAGAACCATTTATGTAAAATTTAGCAACATATCTCACTAAGGGTCTATACAATTTACACACACAGTTCTGATCCCATGTGCGCGGTGTGCATGGAACATTCCATGAGTGCCGCACCTGATGGTCCACATGGGGAGTACAAAAAATCAGCCCCATTTGATCCTCCTACCCTTCCATCCACGGCCCACAAGTCCAATCCATTCAGATGGGTGCAAACTCAGGGGAAATGTGACTATCAGTGAGCGTGTCTGTGTGTTCCAATCAGATGGACGATCAGCTGGGCCCCACCATAGGTACACACAATTCACATGGTGTGCATAGGATAATTTCTATATACAAGATCAGGTGTGGATCATGCAGGGCCCACTCGGATCCCACATGATCAATCCAATCTTGACACCCTAAACCCCCACCCCCCTGCATGTCATAGATCCCATGAGTTTTACACTGACTTGAATGGACCGGACTGCTGAATTGAAATAAAGATGGTGCATTCTGAAAATGTTAAACTTGAGGGCCACATATCAAGGAGTTAGGATGATGGGATTGACTTGAATTTTACATATGGGCTGGTCCCATTTGGATCTTTCGATCCCCCACCTCATCCATGATTGGTGGGGCTCCAGGTGGACCCCATAGGTTTCTCGCAAGGTTTGTTCACCTAAGACCTGGTTGTCATTTAGTTATATGAGAACGAGCTTGTGTGGGCCACCTGGATGGATGACAATCATGGAGGTTGGGGGATGAGAAGGTTTATACATGGATTAGGGATCCCCTAAAGGACAGCATAATCAAATCATTATAGCTATGGAGTTTGATGCCCCAAAGATGAATGGTGAAAATAGTTTAGTTAAAACTGGTGTTTCGATCCAACAATAAATGGACGGATGAGTGTGAAATTGGGGTGGGGTTGGGGATAATATGTGAGTAGACTGACCATAGGATGATTTCAGTTTTGTTACATGAGAGCCTGTTCCTGGGTTCATGTGATCAACCTTCCACAACTACTAAATTTTCCCTTGCCTGCCAAAATGATTGGCATGCATCTAGGCATTTACCTACCCAAGACCAACGGCAAGTTCTCTAGCAACATATTTATTGACTTCTGTGGAATCTCCAATGATATAGATAGATGTTCCTTGCAGAAGTTGCAATGCTCCTGTTGAAAGGGACTGCCAAGTCTCTAAAATGTCGGGCCATTTCAAATCTGTGTCACGCTTCTTCAGGTTTAATACCAGCTGATCCTCATCTATGTACCTAATGATGTCAAAACAC
Organism: Persea americana; assembly: GCA_029852735.1. Lineage (NCBI taxonomy): Eukaryota > Viridiplantae > Streptophyta > Magnoliopsida > Laurales > Lauraceae > Persea > Persea americana. The sequence continues at coordinate 55,605,470 of CM056816.1, read as the reverse complement.
AATATCAGGCCTACCATGTGATGATTGTATGTAAGTTAGAATTGCATCAGGAGAATGCTTAATATTTCTATCTAGTAAAGCATAAGGGAACTCATGTAAAAGCAATCCTTCGAACCATATAGTTTCAGCAGGCTTTATCTTCTCGTACAGACGATTGACTCGCATAAGAGTTATAAGAGATCCAGTGGAATGAACTTTGACTGTTAAGGAGCTCTCATCTACATCCACAACAATGTCTTTTGAACTTTGAATATTTCTTCCACCAAGTTGCAGCCGTAATTCTACCTCTGCAGCACCATCAGAAAACTGAACGTAGTTTCACATCTGAAGTACACATAGTATGATACGATATGGAGGTCAAATTGCTATTAAACATTGGAAGGATATCATTGTGCTTTTTAAACTCTCCAATAACTCCATGTATGGGAAAACACTCCAAAACAACAGTGCTTCCAAATCTTAGATGACTGTTCAATTATTGCAAATGCACAAAGCAAAAGATATAAATTCTTCTGTTTACTGCCTAACGTAAATGTTTTTTTTTTTTTAATTACAATCAAAGAGCTCAAGTTCTATGGTTGATTGTCTCGATCATGATGACCAATTGGATTGGAAAAAAGTGGTCCTTTTGAAGAACAGCTCAATTGCATCCAATCCCATAGCCCACTCCAACTTTTCATAATAACCACTTCATTCATACCTATTCTAAATTGCATGCTGGCCCTTCCAAAAAGCTTTCATCCAAGCCAACATATGCCTCCTACCCTAGGGTCCCTCAGAGGATGGATGAAAATTGGAATCATCCACGGCAATGGTCTACTCAAGGAGTCACCTCTAAGGCGCTATCTTCCATAAATTGCATTCTCCTCTTCATAAATGGCAGGACAATCTTTCCAGCACCCTTGGTATGCTAGATTAGAGCCTCAGTTGGTCCTTAAGCCCATCTTAGTACAATTTAATAAATATCTTTAAACTAGAAACTTGCATCCTTCAGTTGTGTGTTCCATATATAGTGAACTGATTATTAGCTCTCACTTGGTAAAATCAGTGCTGTGGGTCCAACCACCTTATGTCCCGATGGTCCCCATGAATTGGCACTCATCCATAATTAACTCCAACTAGAGTGCACCTTGCTGTTGGATTGATCACAAGTAAAAAAAACCAAAATTTATTCGATCAGAGTTAATCAAGTATTTTAGATGCGATCAATCCAACGACGGTTCCCATTCTAATTGCACTGAATTACTTTCGTCAATTACGGTTCTTTGATATGATCATCTTACATTCATGAACAGCAGGCTCATTGCACAGATTTTAAAAAGTGGAAGCAAGCTATATGGACTAGCTTTATAATATACCTCCTACTTAAACCTGTATTTACATCTTTCTCATCCTATAAACAGATATTGATGTATAGACCCGAGTAGACCAAGACTCAACCTGATTGTTAATCAGGCGACCTGGTTTTCGATTGGGTCCTGAAATGGGTCCAATCCTGGACTTTTGGGTCTATAATCGGGTAATGGGGGTGCCCCATACTGCAGTCTTTTCCTCACAACTTCTCTTCATTGCAGAATTAGGACTAATTTCAGGTCCAGGTCCTGAAACACTTGCATCATAAATAGTGTACAAAAATCTCACGTCCTTCTATTTAGAAAAAAAACCAAAACTCTAGAAAGATTATCAGACAGAGATATAAGCGTACCTCGTAATCTGTCTTTCCGACAGAGATAGTGGAGAGTGTTTTCGCAGAAACGCAGCCGAGCCTGTTGAAGGAAGCGGTTTCATTGGAGAAAAGATGAGATTTTTGAGACCAAGAACGGGTCTTGAGGGGGAGATTGGACTTGGAACAACGGATAGGGGTTTTGGAGGGTGAGATTTCTAGGGTTTTGTTGGGGTTTTGGAGATTGAAGCAGCAGAGAACTGATTGCAGAGAAGCCGCCATTTCAGATTGCGCGCGAGCGCGAGCGTGAAGAGGATGAAAGTATGGATAGATATCAAGAGGACCCAACCACCCAACCCGAAAAGGGCTCTCAGGGGATCTCGCTCCGGCCCAGATATGCCTTGGGGTGAGACCATATCTCTTACCACCAGTTTTGGACTTAGCTTGAGTAGGTTTATTTGATTTGCTTTTTAATTAGTTTAATTTAAGGTTAAGTACTATGAACTTGCACTCGAAAATTGAACGTTGCAATTTCAAACTCACGCTCTCACCTTGAAGCTACTTACCCTGTAAAAGCCTAAAACTAGAGTTTGAGGTTTTAAACTCGCGGTCTCTCCGTGAAGCTATTTGCCTTGTAAAAGTTTGACTTACCTGGTGCCCATGTTATAAGTCCATGCGTGCCCATGTTTTAAGTCCACTAGAATCTGCATCTAAAATCCAAATAACTCAAAATTATTTACATGTAGTCTAGGCGAATTTTTATTCCAATCATAGTTCGGGCCACAATCAAATTATATGTTTTTACTAATGATCAATCTTTAACTGGGGCTAATTCTGGTTGGTGTTAGATATGGATTGACACTAATACATAGGGGTGCAATGCATTTGAGTGGCTTGGATTTTTAGGTAGGCACTAACTAATGGAATAGATTTATAGGACGCAACTTAGAGAATCACGTGAAATTAAATAGCTAGTAGTTCATGAATCAAATTGTGAATTGTTCGAAAATGAATTATTTGTAATTCAAATGCGTCTTTGATCGAACTAGGTAATTTTGGTTTGTCCATGTTGGTCTGATGCTAACTTTGCCCTTATCAAACTCATGCTTTGGGCATAGAGGGCTGGCCTTGTGGATAAGGCGCCTGCTCCATTGCTTCCACCAGATTTTGAACTTTGGTGGGGAGCCCTTTACTTCGTACGTCTTGGCCACTGGGCAAACCAAGCAAAAAAAGAAAAAAGAAAAAACTAAAAGAGAGAAAAAAAAAAAAAAACTCATGGTTTTATTAGAAAAGGGCCTTTTGTTTTTCAATTCTACATGAACCTTTGTACAGGAGATTGGGGGCCTTCCAACACCTTTTACTGGGCAGGTTTAATCAAGGTTCTAGGGCCCGTGTCAAGCAATTGGATTGAGATTTTGTCAGACTTTGGCTGGATTTGGGCCTAATATCTTTAGTGGACCAGGGCCTGGGTTCAATTGATTCCAGCCCATTTATAACCATTATGCCCAGGAGATATGTAGGTGTCCTATCACTGATTTCACCTTCTATTATCTCTTCAAATGGACGGTAGACATTCGGCAGAGAGAAGGGATGGCCATGATTGTTATGTGGTTATTATTATTATTATTATTATTATTATTATCAAGAATCAGTCGTATATGAAGACAATACAGACAGCATCATATCCATTTGTTGACAGATGGGCTTGCCCTAAGCTGGTCAAGGCCCAGGCTTTGAACTAGCTAGTAAGGCTGGGGCATTTCTAACTACTTGGAACAGGTCGATCAGTTGAGTGGGAACTTTCCATTTTGGAAGAGGACTAGCAAAAGCCCATTACTGTTGGATGGTGATAATCATCAACCTAGGTTCAAGGTCTTGATAGGTAGTGTGAATTTAGGATGACTAAAACCGTGGTTATTGTCTCCCTGATTAAGATCAAAGGGGGACCAATTTCAACATACAAGCTTAGAAAGTTAAAAAAGAGTAATTCCTGATCCGACCCACTAATCCAATGCAAAATCCTCCTAGTAATTTTTAGGGTCCAGTTGGCCCTTCTTACTTCCAATTAAGTAGGGTTCGAGTCTAACAATTTCAACCTGACTCAGGTTTGGGTTGAGTCCATAATTTCTATTCAACCCCCTAACCTTATCCAGACGAGCCCCAACCTGTCAATAAAGTCACCAAATATGTAGACCCCTTACAACACATGAAAGAAAAAAAAAAAAAACAAGGATGTGAGAAGGAACACAGTAGAAAAGTCCACAACCTGGGAATAAACCAAAAGATTTAAAGTCATAGTTCTTTTCTAGCTCGCTTTCAAAGTCAAGCTGTGCAGACCAGACCCATTAACCCATCTACTTACTAGTACTTGATGGAATCCTCAAACCAGGGCACAAGAGGTCCCTTTATCATCAAAAGGCTTTGATGTTGATGATAATGATTTGAGGGTCACCCCTCCTGATCACTAGAGGATTGGATGGATATTTACCATGGAATTGTGGTCATCTTCACCGCAGGGATACCCTCGCATTTTACCTCTATCCAACCCAAGAACTGCCAACATACTACATAATTGCAAAGTTGTATCATAAGTTGGACAAATAGAAAGAAGTGTGTGATAACTTCAAACAAAACAAAAAAAAAAGCATGACATGTCCTTTTTGGGGTTTTCCAATCAATCAGAATTCGCCATTTGGTTTCATTGGATAGTCTGCAGATTTGTAAATTGGGACTATGTTAGATGTTGTACCAAACAATGAGGCCATCTATGGGCCAAGATTACACTTGGGAGAATCTACATTTTAAATAGGCTCAGCCCGAGGGCCAAGATTACATTTGGAAGAATATTTAAAATAGGCTCATCCTGCAAGCTTGGGCTGTTTCCTTCAGAATTAAAGTCCAAACTGCCCGGTTTATTCTCTAGTCGATTTTATAGCATCACGACTCACTGAGCCGACACACTTACTCAGTCAAGTTGACTCCACCTTTCAGGCTATGGTAGTTGAGTCAGTCAGTCATAAGACGTCGGACATGCTGAATTTGCTATGCTCATTTGTGTGTTCCACTAGTTTCATTTAGGGTTCATTCATTTATACGGAATTGTATTCTTAGGAATTTTTTAAAAAAACATTTAAAAATCTATTTCCATTAAAATGGATAAAAACTGAAAAAATAAAGCTGAAGATCCAAATACCATTAAATATTTCCCCTCTAAGTGAAAAACAAATACCTAGTCATAACTATAGTTTATCAAATCCTTGGAATGTTAGGGTCTTACCTACTTCTTTACTTTATATCCTTCACGCTTCATTTCTTTATTAACGTTTTTTTTTTTTTTTTTCACTAGATAATGTCCTTTTGGTGGAACCCTTTCAACCATGATTCAATGGAACTTCAATTTCATGCAAACAAATGGGCCCTTAAGGTTTTACACGTAAGGTCCATTTTTTTATGGCTCCACTTAACCTTACTTTGATTGTGTTCTTCTTAATTTAGAAGAAAAGTTAAATCTTTCATTAGATAGAACAAAATAAAAGTTAAAAGCCTTACTAATTAGTTACTTCTTAAGCCCTATTTAGGCTACCCGAGCCCTTATTTAACAACTCGTGAGGCCCATTTGTATGCATTTATGTAGGGGGGCTAAAATTGATAGAATGGTCACTTCCTCATTAAGGGTCATACAACAAACCAACCTTATTAGATTACCCTAGCCCTTGATTTAACAATATTATAGTTTAGTAGTCTTTTAGCTACATACATATTGAGATTCAACCCATTAGTAAGGGAAGTTTGATGTGTACTAAACTAAAGATGGTGATAGGTAAAAAAGAGTTGAAATGATATTAAAAAAATGCAATTACGACAACTTTTTTTAATATAAAATTGAAACAACACCAACAACAACTTTGAAAATGAAAAGGTACATCTATTGGTATACAAATACAAAATAACATTGCAATTAAATGAAAGAGTCCTTTCAAAGTTATATATGCGTATGGTACAAAAGTATAGGCATGGTAAAGCAATGAAAGTAAAAAAGATTGAGGATAATTTATGAATACGATATTTGCTGCGTGCTGAGAAAGCAATAAAGGTGTAGTCATATCCATCTCAAAGCAGCAGCTGCTCCTAAAAAGCGATGGAACGGACGCACTTCTCGGGCGAATGAATTGAAATGTAGAATATTTAAGAACTTTATGATGAGTGAATGATTTCAAACCAAACCCAAAAATATCAGATCAAACCACCCAAACCCTCCCTTGTTAAAGGGAGGTTTGTTCAGTACTCAGTGCAGTATAGTGCAGTATAGTGCAGTACGACTCATCTTTACTCACTTATTCTTTAATATCTCTCTCTCTCTCTCCATTGTGGTGGTGTCTGTATTCCTTGGTAATGGTATCATCTTCTTGTCACTGCACATCACGTGTGCTGATCAATTTCTGGGCCCCACTACTTATCCGTATCCACGGCCTTCTTCTCTTTTCATGTTTCGAGGCATACAGGGAATGAATGGCATGGAGATAGCCAGTCAACCCTTCTTAATTCCTGAAGCATCACATATACAGTACCTTCCTCTTGCTTTAAATTAACCTGTTCATGACCAATATTCATCTTCGAATCCATGAGCATTGAACTGTTTCTAAGGTTTGGTTGATCCAACAGGTGGGGCAGTGTGGCAATGAAAGACAAATAGTCAAACCCATACCCATACTTCCGAACATAGCTATCTAGTTTACAGTTCAATTATTCCCAACTTGAGGTTGGACTCTGTAAATTGAGATTTCGATTTTGATAAAAAATAGTACGGAGCATTCCCATTTGATTCGCTCTTGTTTAGAGTTTGAGTTCAACAAGTATGATGAACTAATTCATTTGTGTCCATTTCATTAATCTATTGCTAGGGCCCATATCTAAAATCTAATCCAATCAAAATAATTATTAATTATATGTAGTCTAGAATTATAAGTTTTACTTTAATGAGTTGGATTTTTAAAATATAAGATTTAAGCCATAGATATGATAAAATATATGTTATGATGGCTAACACACCCATGGTAGAGTGGTGTTATTACTTGGTTTTACTTACATGTGGAATGATTGATTTCTAGATTAACCCACCTAGCCCAAAAAAAGAAAAAAAGAAAAGAAAAAGAGAGTTATTAATGAACAGTTTTTAACATGAAAACCAACGTTGCTTGAAATATTATATTCAGTAGGATCAACATTTCAACCCATGAAATATGATACTAAAAATAAAATAAAATTGAAGTCTGTATGCAGCTGGTCCCAAGGGAAGGGATCTTGAAGCATGGACAGGCAAGAAGCGCAGCCAGGATGGATGGCTGTTTCCGTCGCGTCAGCGTCAGCGTCACCGTCAGCGTCAACGCAAACTGCGGGCTCTGCCCGAGAAGGCGAAGGGCGGGCAGGCCGAAGGTGGGTAGACTGACGGGTCAGCAGCAGCAAAGGAAGCGGGCCCTTCAATCATAAAGCAATGGAGTGCAAAATCATTTTTACCTTCCTTCCTTTTCTCTCTCTCTCTAATTCTCGATTCTTGAGCCTTCTCTGCAGACTTGTTACTGACTGCTGAGTCCTGACAGCTTTGGTTTAGCATAGCCTGTGGGCTGTGGGGTCGTCTTTTCTGCCCGCACTGCCCGGCGTCTTCACTCTTGGAGCGTACAATCAAGACAGATGGACGTCCACACTTGAAACGTCACATCCACATCCTCTCTCTATTAAAAAAAAATATATATTTTGCTGGACACCTCAACACAAGCCATGCCCGTACATGTGGGACCCACCTAAGCAGATCTAGAGTCTAGAAAGTAGAAACTTAATATGGTTATGCCCCCACCTTTGATTTGATGGAAGGTCTATCCTTCCATGCTGCTGGTGCTTTTTTTTTTTTTTTTGAAGGCTAGATCCTTGGTGTTGTTTTTCGTTCTTTTTTTCTGTTTTGTTTGTGGTAGAGTTGGGTCTTTTGACTTCTTTTTTTTCTTTTTTGGGTAAATACGGGGCCTTTTAACTTGGATAGATCTTGTGTGGGGATAGTGAAATCTCAATCTTTTAAAATAAACACCCTCAAGTGTCGTATTTACAAATGCCTTGTGTCGGTGGTGAAGCAAATTGAAAAACTCGAATGGTACTTTCACTGGAATGATAAAGGAGATAAAAGGAAATTTCATTTAGTTAATTGGGTCACGATTTGTAAGCCTAAGAAATAGGGAGGTTTGAAAATTAGACCCCTAGTAGTTAAATCAAGCCCTTTTCACAAGTGGTTGTGGAGATTAGGGGAAGAGCAAGAAAGCCTATGGTGACCGGTGGTTGTATCTAAATATGGTGTCTCTAGGTGTGGATGGGACATTAAAGGCCCGCCATATCGGCAATTGAGCTTATGGAAAGGTATTCTCTCTGTCAAAGGAGCTTTTATAGCTAATATCAGATTTAGAGTTAGTTCGGGTGAGAAGATCCACTTTTGGCTGGATCCATGGCTTTGGGATAGATTGTTGGCAATCCAATTTTCCGATTTATTTTCCTGCGTCAAGGACCAGATGACCACAATCAGTAGCTATAGGGAGAGACATGGAGACTTAGTTCAATGGGGCCCAGTTTTCAAAAATCTGCGAGAATAAGAGAAAAAGACTCTTTTTCGTCTCTTGGACATCCCGAACCAAGTTTCTATGTACGAAGAGGGGCAAGATTGTAGGGTGTGAGCTCCATCCAATGATGGTACCTTCTCCGTAGCTTCTTTCTTCCAAGTATCATTAGAAGGTTCTCATGAAACTAGCACGCTTCACGCTCTTTGAAAATTCAAGGTTCCTCCAAGTGTCACTACATTTGGTTGGTTATCACTTTATGGAAGAATTCTCATATTGGATATTCTTCATAGAAAGAGAATAATAACATGCACCTTGCTTCAGAAGAGAACCTGGACCACCTCCTTTTTGTAAAGTTGTCCAAGCAGTTTGGAACGACTGAGGAAAACGCTAGAGGAAAGGTCATGTGAAGATCCTCATTTCTAGCGATCTCATGGGTTTTATGGAAACAAAGAAGTGTAAGGTGTTTCTTCGTCGGTCGATGCCATAAAAGATAAAACTAAATTTCTTGTGGCCCTAAGGGTTACCATCCTTCCTATCTTCCACGGTGTTCAAATTGATTTGATTATTCATAATTGGAGGGAAGTTGCTTATTCTTTTTGAGATAATTAGCCTCCTTTTCCTTTAGGATGTCTGTCATTTATTCTGCCCGTTTGTACTTTCTCTTTTGTTAGTTGTTTTCTGGCAAGGGTGTAGCTTTTGTTTTGTAGGCTCTTTGTAGGTTCTCATCCTCTGGTCTACTCAGTTTTTTTTTGTTTGTTTTTCAATATATCTCTCTTGTACTGTTTTGCCTCTTTTATCGAATGTTACTATTCAAACTAATAATAATAATAGCAACTTGTTTACATTAAAAAAAAATTATGTGAGTGTCTTGAAATTGTACCTCAATTGGAGTTTTTTCCAATGTTGGAAGGATTGTTTGAAAATGAAAATGATTAACACATCTTATGCATATCCGTTATCACATTTTTCATTAGACAACCAATCCAAGGTCCTGACAAACTCTAATTGATGAAATCTCAAGATATCCCAATTTACTTGGGGGTCTTTTATTTTGAACGGTTTGAATTCCAATAAGTAGGCCCCACTATGAAGATCCACTTTTTTGGCTTAGGATTTCTCTAGGTTAAAGCCTCAAAGGATCCAAACTTAAGGATGTGACTCTTTAGAGAAATCTTGAGTTAAAAAAGAAAGGAGATTCACATTGGGGCCCATATACTGAAAATTCAAGTTGCTCAAAATAAACTCCCTGCCACTGTGCTTGGTGTATGCATCCCCAAAAGATAAAACAAGATTTAACCATTTTGTGAAAAAAAAATGTGATCATCGGATAAGCATAAGATCATGTTTATCAAGTTTTTAATTAAACAGTATTAATCAAGTTTTTCATTAAACCACTATTCTTATGGTAAGATCAACTACTACTGGAGTGAAATTTTAAAATATCCAATAAATTATAATGGTGTTAATTTTGAGCTGCCCAAATTTTTAATAATTGTACCCCATTTTAGGGTTCTTCCACTCCTAGGGAATTTTTCTAAGTCAACACATAATAGGATTAGAACTCATTGGGATCGCATGAGACACAAATATTGCTCACCTAAAGGGCAGCCCTTCATAATCCCACAAATATTCTTCTTCCTTCCATCTTCCACATTCCTTTCATTTTGAAGAGCTCACCAAAATGATGGGGCACGCTCGATCGAGCTTGACTTATGCTTGGCTCAACTGTTCATTAACCAAGATCAAGCTAGGTCACACATTCAGTTTGTTGACGCTTGTCAGGAAACTTCAAGTCAATTTTTTTTCTTTGATCAAGTCAAGTTATTGGTTTGACACAAGTGACACCCACATTTTTTTTTTATCAAAGCCATTCATACCACATGCCCATATCTAAAATTTGATTTCATTTGAACTGATACACATTGTTTGTCAATCTGGGTGAAAAGGTTGGACTTTGACCGTATCTTCATTTGTTTTTATTTATAGATGGTTTAAATGCAAGAAAAGTGGGGCGTACATTTGCCAATAATATAACAGTTACAAAAGGATCATAAAAACCATTGATTTAAGGACTTCAACTTTTAAAGATCTCTTTAGTCATAATTTTTGTGGAACTCAATTCAATGGTGAATATAATTCAAATAAGTATAAGATTAAGGAGTTCTAATTCATGGGAGGATGACAAGGATCCGGACCCTCAATGTGAGTGGTCCACTTGGAGGATCTAGAGCTTCAACTTTGAATTATCACATCATTCTTGACTTGGTGATGGATTTAAATATTACCCTCTCAACTATCCATGCCTATTGCGGAATCATGGCTTATTAAACAATCACAATTAACTATTCAATAAACTTAATCACAGATAAACTGATTTATATTTAACCAATTCAACATGAGTTCTAATTTGATTGGAGCGAAATAAAACTCATATTAAAATAAAGAGAAAAAACTTATGGATCCATTATAGTGAGACCTACTATTTGGATATTTTATTTTTCCTCAAAACTTGTATTATTATTATTATTTGTAAAAAGTTCTAGTATACACTTGCATGTTCTCCTTATAAAATAATGAGTTTTTTTTTTTACAAATATACCCCTATATTTTCTTATAACCTCAAAAAGGCTCCTATGTTTTCTGTTTTTAACTAAAAGCCCTTTGACTAACAATGAACTTATACCATAGGTCACTTGACAGTCTAACTTTTCTTTAATTTTAACTGATTTACCCTTTTAGAAGTACTCAAATGACCTATCCCTTGAAGTCAAAAGAAGAAGAAAAAAAAAAAGAATAATTGCCCCTTATACTTTGAGGATATAAAATTAAAGGTTAGAATCATATGAATGGTTTAATGATCCAATCTTTTTTTATAACCATGCCTCCCTTAGTCATCATGCATTTAGATAAGCCCCACTAAAAGTTACTTGAGTTTGTGAAACTTCCTAGAACTTAAATGAAATGTATTTCTTTCATATGTCATACCATCAAATTAAGGGCCTTTTGTATAAATAGAAAAGACATGATCTTTTTTAGATTGTGTGAAAATATAGGAGTCTTTTTATGAAAAAACCTCAAAAACTTTTGTGTAAATGAATAAACGACTGATTGGATAGGGGCCCACCCACCACTCTGTCTATAAGTCCTGGTACAACTTTTTTTTTTTTTTTTTGTTTTTTTTGGGGTGAAAAGATATTTTCCACATATGATGAAAACAAGGTGTGAAAGAGGCTGGCATTTGTCAATGACTTGCGCCACCCACTCCGACAGCATCTCGAGGCACCCGCATGGCTTTCCCATGCGTCACATTTGAGACGAACAGATGAGCGACACGTGTAGTCAAGACGATGATGGTGGACTCATCATTGTTAAATCATTTGACCTGGAGGCAAATCTACTGAGAATCCACTATCCCTCTGCAGTACATGGTTCACTCGCCTTAAAAAACATAATAATAAAAAAACCACCCTTTAAAAAAAAAAAAGAAAAAAAGAAAAAGAAAAGAAAGTATACCTCTCAAAATCAAGCTTTTGTATGCCCAAGGAGCTCTATTTGTGATTTAGTCCTAGCCAATTGTGCTACTATTAATAATAAAGAAATCTCCGCGCGCTGTATCTAAATAGTTGTTATTCTGGATAAAAGTTAGAATATAATATTTTTAAAGTATATATCCGAATAAAATTAAAATTTTAGGTAATTAGGAAGAATGTACAAATAACAATTAAAAACACTCCATTGATTTGTGCTAATTATTTTTTTTATTTCCATTTTTGGTGACTTTTGGTAATTCTTTATATTAAAATTTTCAAGATATTGTAGAAACGATTAAAATATCACAATAATATCATGGAAATTATGATTCAAATAAATGTCATAAATCATTAGATATTTTCAAATTATGTTCAGCATTTGTGACCTTTAAATTGGAGCTATTCACTATTTATGCATATTGGCTGCACAATGAAAACATAGTACAAAAAAGTGTACGACTTGAGTCTTTGACAGGACTCGGTAATAAATCAATAAATGTGTGTATATCAATATGGGAAAGCATTCACCCGTGGTCCATGTGGTCACACATAGTACATGAAATTAAGAGTGGGCCTCGCCTCTGAGGCATGGTCCGAGCGCGTATAAAATGGTGAGCAGGTGCGCAGGTAAATATTTTTCATTAATATGATGTTCTAAAAACTATATAAAATATTATAATTCTTGGCTATTTATAAAGGGTAATTAAGATCATTAACATGAAACCAAGAAATTAAAGATATAATGAAATGTTAAAGGAATGCAAGGTAACCGAATCACATCCCACACTAGAGTCCGGATTCCTTGATAGATTGTTTCATCCAATCTGCATTTGCCAACTATGCAAAATTTATTCCTTAATTTTTTCATTCTTGAGAGGGTACATGAGCTGGCATAGGATTTTCCATAGTTGGCGAATGCGGATTAGATAAAACAGTATCTCTTTGCATACCTAATCTAATTGATAATTAAGATCATTAATCCCAAATCATGAAAAAATAATGAAATCTTAAGGAAAGCAAGGTAACAGAATCACATCATAAACTATAAATAATCTAATTCCAATCTAAAATCCTATCAAACATTATTATCAAAACATGTCAAACCTACCTAATAGGTGACACTCTCTAATCATATGAGCACTTTTACAAAAAGACTCTTGTGACTGATTACATCAAATATTACTCTTTGATCTCTTCTAATGAGTCATTGATCTATAAACATTTCTTGATATGCGGATGGTCATCTTCTAATCAGGACAGTTAGAAAACTCATAACTCAATCTCGACTAATTTGATGCAAAGCTTTTAACTCGGAGAGAGTAAATGCGGGACTCAAGAAAGTCATTTAAAAAAAAAAAAACACTCTTACCAAACATGGGCTTGAGAGAGGGTATTGTTATGTAATTGAGGTGAGGGTTGCATCTCTTTTGTAACTTCTCGTTGTTGTTTCTCTCTCTCTCTCTCTCTCTCTCTCTCTCTCCCTCCCTCCCTCGCTCCCTCTTATTGCTTCCTTTTAATGAGATCTTTTGTTATTGTTTCAAATATATATAAGAACAAAGATATAAATTCATTTGCATGCATGTTGAAGATTGGGCTCTATTTGGGGAGAGTATTGAAAAATATTTGTACTGTATCTGCTAACACTTTAAGATTTTAGTAGGAATGGTTAACAAAGAAGAATTAATATGGTATCAGAGCCAACCAGCCTTGAGTTCAAATTCCAAAAGTAACGACTTAATGTGAAAAAAAATGTGGGCCGTCAAAAGTGCGCCAATTGAGTTCCCCCTAAGGGGGAGTGTTGAGGAGTGGCCTCTACTAACGCTTCAAGGTTTTGGTATGAATGGTTAATTAAGAAAATTTAACAATACATTCATGATAATCATCTCAAATTAAGAAATCTATATGTGCAAGAAAGATGCTATAATAAGAAAAAATAATCTATATTTGCACTTTCAAGTTAAAAAGTTTTACAGAGTGGAAGGTGAGGGTGATCTCTCCAACTAGTAAAGAAAAAAGACTTATACCACCTAAACCAAATGGGGCATCCCCTTTGTCCTTGGTTTTTTTCTACTAGGGCCTTTTTATCTAATCTATTCTTTTTTGTGCAATGCTGCCCTATTTTGTAAGCTTCTATGTTTTCTTCTTTCCCAATTGCAAACACCACCCCCCTCCCCCAAATGCAGGTCACCTTATGCTACAACATAAGTGGCGCCTTATTGGGGCATTGTAAATGGGGCGTGGTTGATTTCATTTGTATAGTAGGTTTTCCCCATATTTTGTAAGAGTTTAATACAACTCTTGCTTAGCTTCTAAAAGTTTATTGAATGTAAAAGATCAAGTATAAATCTAAAATTACATTCCAATAATCAATTTTAAATTGCTGACTCTAAACTATAAATATAATTAATTAAAAATAAATATCAATCCTTTCAAATCAAATTTGCGTATAGAGTTTCCCCTACATTTAACTCGATCATTCAACAAAATAACGTGCCTCACAGAGCATCAGTCAACTAGTGGAGTTTTGTTACCTTACTTTATATAGAGCTCAGATGAGGCATTCAACATATACAACCACTTTGGATTCTACTAGGGTCTGCCTTTCCTTAAAAACAAAGTTAGTTAGCCATTCTTGACAAATGAGTTTTGTATCTCACTTAAGATAAGATAGAGAGCTTGTACAATGGACTCTTTAACAAATTTCAACAGTCTCCTCAGTAAACAGAAGCTAGTATAATTTCACTGTAAATAAAGTCAGGCTCGGTCATTTATATGGAGATTTGTTTCAACTTAGATATGGCAATGAATGTCATTTGGGTACATCCAAACACTACTTGTATGCATGCACGAGAGCACATCAGTATGCAAGACACACCAACACCAGCTCAGTAACAGACACAAGACAAGACGCATACACCGAGCAAAACAAAAGACAAACAAATGCCATCATGAAAAAAACATCGAACTGACATGAACTTTTGCTTTGTGGGTGTAAACACTTGCATTATCAGCAAGAAAGAAATAGGAAATCATCACTGTCTCAGCTAACAGTAGTAATGGGCAAGTACAGGAATTCGATTTTATATAACTTAAGCCCTCTCTCTCTACTGCTCCTTTTGGGACCCAACTTCTTCCTTTTCCTTTGTCAGAAAAGAACTTCAAAGTGAGCACGTGACCATGCAAAGGAATGAAGAAAGAGCTCCCAGCCATTTTGTCAAAATCTAAAGTTGCTTAACAAAAGGGCCCCAATCCAATTACCAAGGATCGTTTCAATGCTTTTTCAGTGTGAAAGGACCTCTCTCTCTCTTCATGATGCAACATTTCAAAATAATAATTGGATATCATATTTACGTAGGGAATATTTGCTTGGGCTCTCACAACTTGATATGGACATGCTTTTTCACTCATGTCTTTTTTTCTTTTCTTTGCTTTCTGTCTCTTTTGTCTGCTCTTCTTTCGTTTCTTTCTTACTGTTTCTCTCTTTTTACTTTTTCTTCCTTTCTCTAATTTTCAAGCGGGTATCTGATTCTCACGGGCGTAAGAAAGATTTTTAGTTGAGCACCCCAGCTCAATGCGATCTGCCCAAGGTGAAATCCAGATTGGGTTTGTTGGGGCTTGTCCCTGGCTGATTTGATGCATTTGAAAGCGATATGTTTTCATAGCTTATGCAATTTGAATCCATCTCCTCCTGATAACAGAACACACACAAAAAAGAAAACAAAAGGTGGTTAGTTGCAATTAGTAAATGTAATAATAATAGTACTACTGGTGGTGATGGTGTTGCAACAGTGGTGCTAAGATATAAGTATTTTTAAGGCGATGGGCCATCAAATGTGATCCAGTCTCTTGATCAGATGGCCATAGCAGTACCCCACTTGATCAATCCTATGCCTTGAATCCACTATTAGAAAACAATTAACATGATTCATAAATCTCCTATACTTGATTAAATACTAAAATCTGATAGTACTAGGCAGCAACTTCTCATGATGATACACGGAGCGTTATCTCCTCCTTGAGTTAGGGAATGACAAATATGCTCCTTGGAATTTTTTAAATGACCAGACTACCCTTTGAATGATGTTTCCCTTTTCTCCTCTTGCTCTCTATTTCACCACACCTCTCCCCCAAAAGGGGGTAGACTGAAAACTATTCCATTTAACCTTTTCCTCACATATTTCCAGGAAAACTTCCACCCATGCAAAGGGTCAATTCAGTCCTTTGCTGAACCTCTTGGAATAGCAAGAAAATCCATTAAAGTGAGAGTATACTTTAAAAAAATCTATACGGAACATTTCAGTGACACTGTTTTTTTTTTTTTTTTTTTTCAGTGATTGGGTTTTAAGTGGATACCTCAAAAGAGGGTAGACTGCTTCCTCTTGAATCCCTTGTCTTGTCATGCAGCCAAGCTCCCCTACTGCAAGCCATCATAGAGAAGATTTCTATCACTGGAAGCCCATGCATGAAAAGAGGGGAAAAAAAGTACTCTATGCTGAAAGAAAGCAACTTTCAAGCTTTTTTACTATATTGATTTGTTAATTATACAGCTCGATAACTTTATGGATTATGCTGATTGAAATAAAGTTGAATCCCATGTGATAGCCCAATAACTAAAAGAGGAAGTTACTAGGAAGCTTCAAGGACTTAACTTTGGTAACAAGGTTTCTTCCTTGTGGGGCTCCATTTCAAACATTACAAGCCCACATGATCTCAAGAACTGACCTTTCCATTCCACTCAGATTCTTTTAAACAGTTCAATATTTTGGATTGAGTGAGAGATTGTTCATTGCTGTCTTTTTTGGAATGCTAGGGATTATTACCCCATCATAGTGCCTCAAAGTTTGCATGATCATAGACAGAGAGAACAAAGCTACGGTACAGTCTTTGTTACTTTTTGTGAGCATTTGTAGAGAGAGAGAGAGAGAGAGAGAGAGAGAGAGAGAGGCCTGTATTAAGCAACCGACTCACATGCATTAGATACCGATTTAAGACCCAGTGGCTCGATTTGTATGATTTTGAATCAGTCAGTTTTTTCTTTGGATGAAACTCGGGTGACCTGTCTGGCGATTTTGTGAGTCAGCTTGACTCGTCCAGGCCTGGGCTAGTCAGTTAAAACATTTTATTTGTTGCATACTTTTTAAAAATCAAACAATAACTTAATGTTAGTTATACATTAGTATTTCCACAAAAATAAAAAAGAAGTAATACATTTTTAGAATGGTAGAAAGTCACTAGAAGTTATGGGACTACAATTCATATGAGATTTCTTCTGTTAGATTTTCTTAAAAATAACACATATTTTCAGTTTTTTTACATAACTTTCTATTTTTAAGTTATTCTAAGCATTTGTACGTATAATAAGAAAATTGAGAATTAGTTTATTGATCTTCCTAATTTTCTGGTTGTTCATTTCGCCAAACACCCTAGTCGTTTTTCTTTATCACCACAAAGAAGCTGGGACCTTATGAGACTTGCACATACAAGGTGACAGGAACTCGCAGATGCGAGGAGATACAACTCACACATGGAAGGTGATGGGAACTCACAAATGCAGAGATCCACAACTCACACATGTCAGAATGCAAGGAGACACAACTCACACATGTGAGATAATAACAACTCAAATATGCAAGGTTGGGGCGTCACATTATATGTATTTGTCCGAGTGTAGCTGGATTGGATCAGAAAATATGACCATTATAGGTATTTGACACTATTGAGGACAATATTTATATGAGTCACTGTGAAAGAACAGAACCCTTACTTTCTATAGAGGATGTTAGACTACTATGGCTGTCCTATTTTGGATCTTCCTCAACTGAGTTCCTTGTTATTTTTTTTCTAGATGCAGTCATTTTAAACACCATCATCCATCTATATTCTGATTAATAATATCAACATTTGCATTTCTTTCAATACAAAGGTCTGGTATTTCTTCCATTGTGCATGACTAACCAATTGGTCTCTTCAGGGAAAAAAAATCCACCACTCCTTTCAATCCAAATAGGTGACTGATTATCATAAGATATAATTATATGATGGTACTTTTATATATGCAAATTGACAATTAATTGTCCCACTTGGGCAAGAAACTTTGGGAATGATCATTGCAACAAATACAGCTCAAAGGGAGGGAGAAAAAAAAAACTAGAAACCAGATAGAGTTCCCCATGAACAGAATCCTTTCGTCACTGGTTTTGAGTATGTCATGGCATTTGTACATGGAAAGCAAATGAGTTCATAAGCTTAATTTCCCAAATTCAAGAAAATCAGGAATTCGAATTCACCAATCACATGATTAACTTTTCCAAAACATCAGCTTATCCAAGAAACATTCCTTCATAAATTCCCCGAACAAAAAAAAAAAAAAAAAAAAAAGAGGGAAAAGGAGAGAAATCAAAGTAAATGAACGATGGGTCACCTGGATGAATTGCTCCACACACTGGAACAATCCATGCTGGGATTCGTAACCACCCTGCCTTGTTGAATCACTTGCTCCAATCCTCTAGGATTGCAAATGTCGATTAAGTTGTCGTCGGAGATTTCTCCTGCTGCTCCATTTTCAAATGCCCCAGATTGGCCTAGTATATATTTAAAAAAAAAAAACCATCATTATATAATCCAAAACTATAAAAAGAAAGACTCGATGAAAGCATTTTTAAGATATAATGCTAACCCTAGTACCTGAAGAAGATGCAGGTCGGTCAGTCGTCTTCACAGTCCGATACATCTGCAATTAATCATTAAATAAGTAGAAAATATTAGTAACCGACATACATTGTTGCTGTAATCTTTCAAGGACTTACACTTCTATAATCCCCTATTAATGTATAGCAGTTACATACATAAACATGTATGCCTAGTCCTACACGTGTTCATACGGTTTTGTGCATGTCTGTATGGAGTTATCTATGGGTATTGTTTCGGTTACAGTGTCAAGTAAGAAACAAGTGTTTTCTAGGGACCTCTCTCTCTCTCTCTCTCTCTCTCTCTCTCTCTCTCTCTCTCTCTCTCTCTCTGATGTTTAAACGTTGGAAGTGCAAGTTTCAGAAACAGGGGTCTAAATATAAATATTTGTATAGAACAGACCACGAAGAGAATAATAGGACAGTCTGAATTATTTCTCAAGCATTTGTATAAACCTGTCCCATTTACTTAATTACTTGGCTTGTCAATTCACTTTCATACCTTTAAAAAAATCATTTTCATAATGTCGTCTTCATCTTTTTCTTTCTGATATGTTTCATTTGTATCAGGCCTCTGAGCAAAAAACTGGTTTAATGTCGGTGCATCTCAAACATATACAAAAGGGAAATAACAGAAGAGAGGAAGAGAGTTAGCTTTTAGTTTTGGGAGCCTTCTTCCAGGGCAATGGAGTTGTTTCATGAATATACCAATGGGGTTGCAAAAGAAAATGAAAATGTACTTGCACAAGAAAAACTAAGTAATTCTGATAGGAAAATATAACAGAAGAAACAAAAAAGGGGAAATGAAAAGAAAATTAAAGGGAGAAATCTGATATTTTTCTATAGATCCATTTCATTGCAGTGCAAGTTATTCTTAAAAAAAAAAAAAAAGAAATCCAAGATTACTAGAGGCCTTTTAACCTTTTTTTTTTTTTTTTTGATGACTACTAAAGGTCTTGATTTCTTTTTACCTGTAAATGTGATTTAACGTGAGCCAAGGTGAGCTCTTTTACATCCATCAGCTCAAGAACTGCTTTGGGTGTTGCCCCTGATTTAATTTAAAAAAAAAAAAGAAACAATTAAAGAGGAAAGATTTGCATAAATCAGTTTCAAGCGTGTGAGCTTAAAATTTGAAGTAAAAACTAGAAGAACCTACTCTCATGGCCACCCAAAAGCTCGACGGCGTGAACGAAACGATTATGAAGGTTGGTAGTCCAACGCATCCTAGGCGCTCGCATGCTCCTTTTCCCCGAGAACCTCGATAGAAATCTCGATCTCATGATGCTTTGAGAAGTAAATGGAATGGTAGCTCTCGAAGACGACGACGATGAAGCATCAAGCGATGGCGGTTGAGCGAAACCGAAGGAAGGAGGGTTGCGATAGACAGGAATTCCTTTTATAGGCTTCATGAAACAAACATCTTGTGGGTTAAGGCGATGCAGATGATGATTATGTCCTTGTAGTTGATGTTGCAGATGAAATTGATGATGATTGGTATGAAGAACATGATGACCAAGAAGCTGGCCTAGATGAACGTTGTTTGTGTTGTTAAAGTCAGAGGTTCTTGGCTTGGCCAAGGAGAGCTCAGAGATATTATCTCTTTTCACCATGTTGGAGTCGAGAGCTCTCCTCCAGAAGGTCACGTCCATCTCTTCATCAGTTCTGCAACTTGATATGGGTTTGTTGGTCTCTGGAGGCCTGATTTGTAGAGATAAGTCTGGTTGAACTGGAAACAGCTCCATCACCAAAGCTTTCTTTTCCTTCTTCTTCTTGTGTTAGTTGTGTGAGGTGATTATCTAGCAGCTGTTTTGGGGATGTGGGTGATGAATAGGAAGGTGGGATTTGTGGGTTTTCTTCAGATGATGGCAGGGAGATTTGAGGGTTGGGGAGAGGTAATGACAAGTTCTGGAGTGAAATGGGGTTTTTCCTTCTTGCTTGTTCCTGTGAGGTATATGTGAGAAAATGACACATAGGTCAGTTATAAAGAAAGATGTGTGTGTGTGTGTGAGAGAGAGAGAGAGAGAGAGAGAGAGAGAGAGAGAGGATTAGAGAGAGAGAGGTAGAGGAGAGAAGAAAAGGTGGGTGTTCTCTTTTGTGGACGTGGGAAGTGACTGGAAAGGAAGGGAGAAAGAAAAATCACCTTAGACTCAATTCCTTTTGAACTCTTACACAAGTTTTTCTTTGTGAGGAAAGGAAATTTTTATGTAGGCTTTAACGTGTGGGTCTGACTCTCAGCCACTTAAGGCATCTATCTGTCTCTTAATTAAAAGTTAGGTTTGGTGCTCTTTTCCACAAAACCCTAATTCGACATTCTTGGATTTGACCAAGATGAAAAACTGAAATTACAAATAATCATTTGCGTTATCTAATGTCTACTAGAGGATAGCCTAGCAGTTGGGAGTCACGTAAATTCTCGCCCAACTCTAGTTCAGTTCCTAGATTCTGTTATCTGTGTGTGCCGGCGGTCTTCACCTCTACACGTGTTGCGGTTTACTCCTACATTAGTAAGATCTCTCAAGAGTTCAACCACTTTTGTTGATACCCCTAGCAAAAAAAGAAAAAAGAAAAAGAGAAGGCCTACAAATAACCACCTGTGATTATTGGATTTGCATATTAAATGCATCTATTACTCTGGCATTCTTTGTGCCAAAAAAAATTCGGCATTCTTAGACAGCCACCTTGATGACAATCAGAGACTATTCCTTAATCAGTTGGCCACCTTCCATATGTTTCCTCGTAGATGATGAAAATTCCCCTCAACTAACTCAGTTGGATTAGGTTTTGTAATTTATTTTGAACATGAAAAACCAGCAGTAGCAATTTGGATGGCCTCTGACTGCTGGTCAAAGTGGGTGACTTTGTATAGGTGGCTCTCTGTGCATTTCCCAAAATATTAGTTACTTGACTACTGAAAAGGGAGAAAAAGGAAAACCCTCATTACACTTTCTTTGGATTAAAATCTTGCAACAGGAAGTTCTAATAATTCTACCTTCCAAGTTTCTTGTCCATATCTCAATATCCACAGGCCCTGACTTCGTAGACTTGGGCCCATGGCTCGGCGACACTATCAATATGGTGTGCCCTTCTGGGTATACACCATGGTCCAAAAGCAACCCCACTTGGGAAGAATTCGATCTCCATCAAACATTTGGTCATTTCTTCTGTTTGTGTGAACTATTTCCTCAACCTGCAGATTTGTTCTGGTGGCTATCCATTGGAGGTTTTGGAATCCCATCAAAGAGACATGGTGGTATTTCTTTGGTTAAGGGTCCCACCAGTTCAACAGTATGGATACAAACAGCGTACACTACCGCATTCTTGTTTGTCCAATCATATCAACAGTGTAGATGCAGACAATGTACTCCACTGTATTCTGAATGGGTGCAGTTTCATTCTGTTCATATCATTTTGACATTTACACTCATTTCTCATTGGCCATTGCCCATTGCATGTATTCTCCATAGATTGAAAGCTCGTTTGGAGTTGTTCCGACTCGCTCGAGTTGTCTAGACTTGGAAGTATTGAGTCAGGCGAGTCATGCAAATAGGGGAAATTTTGCTTTGAGATTGGCTAGACAGATGACCCATGTTTCTTGACTCGGTGACCTTCCAATCCAAATTTGAGTTTTCACATTTTTAACAATTTTACATGCACATGCAGCACTGCATTGTGGACTTTATCATCTAGTTAGTTGGATTTAACCGCATGGGCAATGGTTCAATGGCATAAAGCATGGGTTTGCATTCCCGCATCATGTGTTTGGGTGGACCACCCCAAACTTGCTGGGTTGTATGTGCACCGAGGAAGCCATAGTCCTGTCAGGTAAAAATACCATGGGGATAGCTACTTCATAAAAAAAAAAAAGTTAGTATGATTTAAGAATATGATCATTTTATATTTTAATATTGTTCCTTCACAAAGACGGCATAAGGCTGTATCTAGGGCCTCTTTGTTTGTATTGGTCTTTCAAATGTTCAGGTACAACTAGCATTTGAGAAAGCCAAAATTTGAGGTTCAGTTTTTCTAAAGGCTACCAATCAACAACAAATAATTACAAATGCTCCATAAATACCAGCCAACATCGCTATAAAATATTTCAATAACTGAAATTATTGTCAGAAATTCCTCCAAACAAATGCCCCGGAAAAATGTGTGTTATAAATTGTTTGCTCATCTTATTTTTATGGGTAGCATAATTCAAACTTGTAACCACCTGATTGCGGCTATAAGCACCTTCCAAATAGTATGGGCAATCTGCATTAGCCTAAAATGACGTTTATGAATACACTGTTAGGATCTTACAATTTTAATTGTTTGGATTGGCATAATGAATAGTCTCATAAAATCTTCTTTGGGCATGATATCTCTTAACCTTTAGTTTCATCACTTCATATGGAGTCTGGATCCCACCAGTGTCTCCCACACACTGCCCATAAGGTGGGATGTGTGGAATTCCAAGGTAGGACCCACCAATTGATAAATCAGGTCATTCAAAATGAATATCATTCCCTTCAGTTATATATCTAAAACTTTACATCAATTTGAGTTGTTCATGCTGTAAGATATTTGACCACTTGCCTGATAAAATGATTAATAATACTTAAGCTTTGTGATAATCATATTATCAGCTATGAGACTAACTCATATCGAAGTAAAATTTAACGACACGTGACTTAAGAGGATGACATTTCTATTGAACAATCTGGATATTAAAGGGTGAGACCTAGGGTAGAGTTGCACATGCCACACCCACGGGGAAGAAGCGTGTGGAAGACACTCAGGGATCCAATCCGGATTCCAACATTAGGAGGGTCCAATAACCATAAATTTTGGGCCCACCCCACTTCTTATCTGCTGCTCACTTAACAGGTAAAATGCCACGTGGCTTGTGTTGGCTGGCCCAAACAGCCTTTCGTCAGTTTTATATTTTCTGTTTTTCCTTTGTAGGTCACGTCTCCTTCCCGGCCTATTCCCTTCTTAGCTTTTATCAATTTATCCTCTCGAGATATTGAATGACTGCTGCTCTTGATAATTACTGTAATTTAATGAAGAAAGAATGATTAGGTCATGTCTCCATCCCACTCACCTAGAAATCAGTCAATTGAATCCAGGACCGAAGGATGGATATTAGGGAGGGCCATGCTATCCTAGATAATACTCGTGATCTTCTACAGTCGATGGGCCCATCTGTCAGTGGTAGGTGGAACTAGAGATGCAAACAGGTCAGATCCGAGACCCAAATCCCATCTTTATAGATCCGGTTCCAAATCCGGATTCAAAAATGGAGATGGAACTCATGTGTTGTATATGGATCCAACATAAAGAAATGGATCTGATTGTGAATCCTCTAGAAATAAAAATGTAGAGTGTATTTGTATAATTGGATAAAAGGGCTTCAAAAAAATATTTCTTTTGATCTAGGAGTGAGACTACCTACATGGTTTAAAAGGGCTTCATACTCACCCAGGTATTTGTCTCCATTGGTTTTTATCATAATAAATTTGCACGATAAATTCCAAGGATCTAAGACTAAGAGTTAAAACCATATTGGACTAATGTATTATATCTCTTAATTATTCCAATCCAAACCTTTTTATTGTTCATCTTAAGGGTGTGTTTGTGCAGAGGAAGAGGGCGCCGGGTCGCTCATTTGTTTGGTGCAACGAGAAAAAAAATGGACGTGATCACATTTCTTGTTCATTCAAATTAAATTATGCCCTTATCATCTCATGTTGAAGGATAGTTATTTCTTATTTAAACTGAGATTCAACAAATGATATTAGTAATATTAACATAACGTCCCCACGAAGAACTGGCACTTGGTTATGGTGATTCCAAACTTCTGAACGGATTTATGGATAAAACCAGTTACCTACTGCTATCATGCCTTGGAAGACCAAAGATGGGCCTTAGATTGACGTAGTGGCATATGACATAGATCTAGTGGCTCATGTAATTGATCAAGCCCTTCATTATTTGGATCAAATTAACTTTTGATCCATCTCAATCAGGGCCCAATCAAGAAAAGGGGCTCTATTCTGATTTTGGATGGTCAAGATGCACGATCCAAACCAAGATCGATCCCAAATCTGAAAATATACAGATTTCTCTTCCACTGATGGCATCACAGATGCTGCTGAAAGGCATATGGTGAATCTCCCACATATCTCTATCTGGGGCCCACCTGTCCTCAAGCATGATTAATGGACCTGATCATCAGGCCAGGGGATTAAGAATGTGAGGAATCACATATATCCCATTTCAATCCAACGGAGATATTCAATTGCACCACAATCACAGTATTGGAGGGCCCTTGATCAGATACATGATTTACTTTAAATGGTGTGGCCTGATATTCCTGATCAGTTCTCCAGTATTCAATGCTGACAGCAGCAGACACAATGGAGATCAAACAACTGACAATTTGTTTTCTATAGCAATATTATAATAATCACAGAAAATTCGAAATCTTTTTAAATGTCAACTCTGTCTAGGAAATGAAGATTAGGGTTTGAGATATACAAGTTTAGGAACATTGGAAGGGGTTGAAGAAGCATCTATTCTGATTTCTGACCACCACAGAGAATCCCATGACAATTACAATGTTGTATTTCCCCAGATCAAACCATGTTTGTGGAAATTGAAAGAGAATCTTGATTAAGAAATTGTGGTTAGACTTCTACAGTTTTGTGCACATTGAGCAGATAAATGGTTTTGAACATGTGGTTACATTTATTATGTAAGGAACATGATGAATTGGTATTTCATAGTGATACCCAGGATTTTTTTTTTTTTTTTAACCACAGATTGTATTATTTTGGATTTAAACAGGGATTGATCTGCTTCAGCAGGTTCATGACGAGATGCATCACCACAAAATACCATGAATTTCTAAAATCTTGGGTTGTTATTAGTGCATGTTTGATTGCATAGAAAACATAGATATTCATAGTGAAATGAGCTCCAACAAAGGATATTTCTTTTTTTTTTTTTTTTCTTAACAGTTGCACTGAACGATTATTAAAGAAGTGATATTGAAAGATATCAGGTGAAGGGTGAGATGTAGATGAGACTTGATGTTCTTAAGTTTTGAATTACATTCGGCTGGGTACTCATTTCCATTTTTCCTCTATCCAATTACATTAAAGTGGAGGTTTTGTGTGTGTGCGTGCGCGCGCGTGCCTGCTGATGAGGGTATCCGTGGGGTCTTTGACTCAAAAGGATTAATCTCTCGGGGTGGCACCCACACAAATGCACACCGGTAAATCGAAGGTGGGGTTTGAACACGAGGTGGAGACCAAACTCACACCTTATCATGCCACTTCACCAACTTCCAAGTGGGTAAGTGGAGGTTATGTGGTGATCATTTTTTGATATTTGTCTTTGCTTCATTTTTTAACTGCCTATAGAACCCCTGTATAGTTACAATTCTAGGTACTCCATTAGGTGCAACAAACAAGCTTTTAGAGCAAATTTGTGTGAAGAAGTTCTCCGGTAGCATTTATTTTCACTGTGATCTTGTTTTCCATGAAAATGATCTTTGGCATCAATTTTCATGCATGCTGCGAAAGAACATTTTCCGGCAGTGAAATGTGGCACTGCCACTTGTGTGATATTGCAGAAAATGGTTCTGCTCAAATTTTGTTTTCTGAATAAGTTACAGAAACTGCTTTCACCTTCAAAAATAAAAACAGACGATTAACATGAAACATGGAAAAATTATACTAACTGATCAAGTTGGAGTCTCACCCTCTTTACCTGTAGGTTTGAGCCTTTCTCAAGAGTGTAATCATCCATTGTTTCATTTAACAAAAGAGCGACTAATTAACAATGCACATATGGTTAGCTACCCCATTTTCGTCGATTTGACGATTCAAATTTAATACGTATGCAATGGAAGGTGTCCATGCTCACCATTAATTTGGACATGTTAACTTTCAATTTGTGCTATTGATTGTGTTGAAGTGAGACTTGCTGATGTGTCTGTAACTAACAAGGAGGGATGGTGGGAGGGAGGGAATAAGGATAGGAAAGAGCATATACGCGGTAAAAGAAACAAAAAGAAAGCAACTTACTTTGCTTTTATTCATCCAATGTACAGGACGGACAAGTTGTGTGATAAAAAAAAATAGAATAACAAAAACTTACAATGGAAGCACCCAAGTGACTGAAAATGGAAGAATAATCACTTGCTCAAAAGAATTGATCAGCCATCATATACATTCATCTGAACTACACACAACTCTCTTTTTGCCTACTAGTGAAGGTTCCCAGCCAAATGCCAGAAAGAAAAAAAAAAGGATAAAAGAAAAAAAAAGACCAGGCTGGGAACCACAAGAATCCTGTAATTGTGTCAGATGCCTCAATTCAAGGCCTGCACAAAAAATTTCAATTTTATCGCCTTTTTACTAGTCTAATCACCCTATTATAGTGCTTCGCATATGTCAGTTCTTGCTTTGTGTTGTTACTTGTTAGAGTCCCTCTAAACTTTGCGGTTAGTGATGTCATGCTCTAAAATTAGACGTTGGATGAGGCCTAATCGATACTACTTGTCACCTTCTGCCCATTGACATATTCACCCAGCTTGCTTACCATTGGGAAAAGATGGGCCTTTAACCTTCAAACGTTTTGGCCCAAACTCAACAGATGGCAATTCCCTAACAGCCTTTGCTTCTTTGATCTGTAAACCATTCTTTCTGAGTTGCTCTCTCAGTTTTGGTTTCATACACATCTCCTTATTAGCTGGCTTTGCATCTGTAGATGGCAGCCTCAACTTGAAGGAGATGGGAGCAATTCCACCAAATATACAGTTTTGGGGAGCAGCAGGAGCTTCTGTTGAATGCATTCTGGGGCCCGAATGCTGCAACAGATTATCGGCTATGCAGTTTGGTGATGATGATCGCTCATTTCTTCCTCCTGCATTGAGTCTCTTCAGCCGTTTCAACACCTACAAAAAAGGGGGGAGAGGAAGGGTGGGGGACAAATATCAATCAACCGTCAGAAATAGAAGGAAGACCTAGCAAAAAGGCATGAATGAATCTAAATATATTATTTATAGACTCTAATACACACACACACACACACATACAAGTAGGCTGAAGAGGAAATGGATAGAAGTAGTAAAGATAGATCTAAAGAAATACAACCTATGGCCCAGGATAGACTAGAATGAATAAACATAATTCAAGTAGCTGACCCCGAGATAGTTTGAGACAAGGCTTTGATGATGATGAAGATGATACAAGTGAAAAGAAGGGTAAAAAATGAAAGAACTGAAAGTGCAGCAAGTATAAAAGTCTTGTTAAGTGTCAACAGCCTCACTTGGATTAAACGGGATGCAATCATACCTTGATAGATAGTAAAAAATCAGGAAAGATCAAACTAATGACAAGAAACAAAAAAGAACTGTTGACCCTGGGGGGAGAGAGAGAGAGAGAGAGAGAGAGAGAGAGAGAGAGAGAGAGAGAGAGAGATGATGTCTCTGCACACAATCCCTTACATCTAGTATAATCTCAAAAGTAATCACACTATGATGCATGTCACTTCAATGCCCATCAAATTAGCTGCATTCTTCTATTCAGGATTTTGATGAACAATATAGTTAACCAAATACCCATTTTGCCATCAAAAGTCCAAACCCATATTTTATTAGTTGGAAACAAAATGATAGAGCCAACTGCACATGATCTTTTTGTGAGGCCAACCAGTGCACCTACCAACAAGTAAATTCCGAATGCTTAATAACCAACGAATCCCTGCCATATCATATTCAATACTTCATTTAATGTAAATGCCTTTGACAAATGTCTGACATCATACTATGATGCTGACAAACAACAATCAAGTGAGGCTTGGTAGGTGGACAGTGGGGAGAAAAGACAGTCTATATAATAGGACTGGGGCAATGGTAATGACTGGAATGGGCTACAATTGGAGGTCAGATGATCTCCACTTGCACCAAATTCCTTAAAGTTTAATGTGGATTGTGCATGTAGAGGCAAACAAAGGTTAGGTTGGTATAGATGCGGCTTTAAGGGGCCACAAATGAGATCATTCTAAAGGCAGGTCTGGCGCGAATCAAGGATTCAAATGAAACAAAATTCCTTGTTGCAGTATAGATTTTCTGTAACACTTGCTTAGGCAGACTAGTAAATGAAACTCAAGGAATGTTTCGGTACTGGCAAAGAGGGGTTCAACCTGTGCCGCCTTCAAAACATTGTAGTGGAGTCGTAAATATATGGTAATATCTACTTGCAATAATATAAATGCGAAAGTGGCAGATAGTATAGGTAATTCGGACATAAATAGGATCAAGACATGTGAGAGTTCAACTTATGCAGGGGATTTTGCAGAGGTTTCTGGGGTATCATTTGTTCTTTTATAAACTATACCTCTCTTATATTCTTTCTTGGATGAAATTGCAGTCGCCGATCTTTTTCTTTTTTTTAAATTGCATAATCAGGGTTTTTCCTCAAGGTAAGTGGCAAAGCCTCCATAAAGTTATAATAGAAACCTTGAGTGTCGCCTTTCCCATTGCTTCCCCCACCCCCACCCAAAAATAAAAAATAAAAAACCCCAGTTCAATGGGACAAGGCTAAGATGATGATGAAAAAAAGAACAAATTGTTATTCTCTTGTACGTAACTGTGCAATGTGAGAGAGAAGAGAGAGAGAGAGGGTTTCAGATACTCCATTTTAATTTATTGCTTTTGTGGTGAAGAAGTACCTTATTTTGAGACAGTCCATTTTTTTTTTTATAACTTCCCAAGTAAATTTTTTGGTGACCTGTTCATACAACCTACCATTTGAATACAGTTCATGGGAAAACACACCCATGTAAAATCTTTTTGTTCAAAAAAATGACTTTGAATGTGTTATTTTTTCCTCTTTAAGTTCCACAACCTTGTTCTTCGATAATTCATCACTTAATTATTGTCTGGCACTTAATATGAACATCCAAAACTGCTAATCTATGTTCTGCGGTAACTAAGGCTCTCTCTTCAAATTATTTATAATCCATGCAGATGGATTGCTTCTACATCACAGCCACAGAAAGTTAAATCCAGTTTTGGTGCTAGCCTTAGTCACTGCCAAAACTAGTACAACTAGGTCAATGGATTCCGCAAAAAGCATATGGAAAATATGGGCCCTCTTCAGAAACAATCCTATCTGTAAAACCCACCTGAAAGCTATGATGCCCAGATATGGATATGGATACGGACACTGATACGAGGATATGACTCATCACTTTAGAAAATCTTGGGCACGAATACGGATGTCCTAATTTTTTTCTTCAGATCATTTTTGAATCAATGAAATTATCATTTTTTGAATCCTTTTCTTGCATTTTTTTTATGGCGAGAAGTAAAAATATTAAAAGAACTATATGAAATAAAGGACTTTATATGTAGGATATGTTAAACTTTTCCTTAGACATATCAATGCAGTATCAAGTACCAATACAAGTGTCGCATTGGTCTGATATGTATACATTGGGCTTGAACAAGTACCCGGGTATCATAGCATGGAAGAAGGTCTTCCTTTGACCTAATTGTGTGAAAAATATAAAGAAAAGAAAAAAAAAAGAAAAAAAATAGGAGGAGCCAGCTAATCAAGGAAGGTACAGTTTTGAAAGCTTCAAACTTTTGCCAAAACATAGCCATCAGGTGGCATGGGTGCCAAAATCTGCATAACCAATTGAAGGCCTACACAATCATATGAGTGTCAAATTTGAGCTGTTTGCAATTCATTGGGGACAGACTAGGAGGTGAGCCCCACAGGTGGACCATTCCTTGCAAAAGGAATGGTCAGACCATTCCTGAGAATTCTTGTGGACCATACTATTTAACATTTATAAATTATAATTTTAGTAGAAACACGATGGTTTATCAAAATGGCAAGCAATTTTTGGTTATAAGACAAATACAGTGTCATTCATTATAAAGAAAAAAACAAAGAATGAGAAATTAAATTATACCTGGTGTTCAGTATCCTTTGAGTTCATTATGCAGTTCACAGTTCTTTTCTCTACTCTTGCAATGGATCTGCGCTTAACTCTGAATATTTCAGTATCAGAGTCATCGCTATATTGATTGCCAACAGGCACAACCTGAACCCCATGAGAAATTCCATGCTTTATAGTAGGACATTTGTTGTAACATGGAGAACAATGTGTGGTTTCAAATGCACTGCTGGATAAATTTTCAGAGCCCTTGCTTGGAAATATCAATTTAAGATTTCCCTACATATAAAAGAACCAAGAGGTTAGCAAAATGGAGAAAAAGTCATGAGCCTCACCTGTCACCACATTCCTAACAATGCAAAGAAGCTTACATCATTCTGCAAAGAAAAGCTTTCAGCTGGACGAATAGAACAGGTGACTGATGAATTATGTGATAGAGCAGCTGCGCCGGCATCAGATTCTATAGATGGATTTCCATTACTCAGCATAGGCAGCGTGTGAGGAACACAATCCAAACCTCGTGACTGGATCTGAGTGTGATCTACAATCTGAGAGTTTTTTTCAGATTTTATTTCACAATATGGAACGTATTCATCTGCTTCAGAACACGAGAACAAAGTAGGCCAAAGACATAAATAATCACTTTGTCGAATTTGTCGTTGAACCTCCTCTAATATTCCATCCTGCTGTTCAAACTCTTTGGATGCAGCTTCCATTCCTTGAAGCTCCTCGCTGACAAAGATAAGGCGGTTGTGGCCACACTGGCAGTCCTTGGCCTCATTCACTGGAATGCACAACCAGAGGTAATGGAATTGATAAGACACTATAGATGAAAGGGAGAAGCACGGCATCTTAAGACTGATGCCAAAGCAAAATATGAGATATCCATACCATGATGCAGGCATATAGGATTCATGTAACAATTGCATTTGACATATGTCACATAACAGTCACGTTTGCAGAGGCTGCACAACATAATTCCTTGGTAACTAGGATAAAAGCTTGTGCGTGCTCCTAATTTAATAAGTGACCCGCGAGCACGACGTTGAAACCGCATTAGCTGTGCAAAAGAGACCTTTACACAGTGCCGAGAATGCAATTCTGCTGTTGAAAAAACAAGATCTTTGGATTCTGGAAATGATGACCTCTTGAAAAGAAGCATTGCTTCTCTACAGAGAAGTTCCTCATAAGGAAGGAGGGGCATCCTATTAAGAAGCCCATAAAGTTGGCTAGCCACAGAACCCGAGGGAAACCAATCACCTATAGCAAAGTTCACTGCCTCGGCACAATTGAAACCTAAAGTGGTATAAAGAGAAGTATAAGTTCCAATGAGGCACACAAAAGAGACATACGTAAACTGGCAATAAGATCCTAAAGTGTAACCTGAACTGACAACTTTAGAAAGAACTTTTTGGAATATTAAAAATATAAATGAAACAAGATCAGCGCTAGAAAATATTACCATGACTAAATCCAGCATGATATGCTCTAGGAAAGGTAATAATAAACTCCCCAGGTTTTTGAACAGCTTTATAGATAGGGACATCATGTTCTAACAAAATATTTGGAGGGAACATGGTGGTCTTTCCCAACAGTAAATCAAATGCAGCACCATCTCCTTTGGAGGGTAGGATTTCATGAGTGTATACATGTTTCTGAACTACCATTTCAAAGTCTGAAGCTGCATGGCCTGGAATCCCATACCAAGTTTTTGATGCCCCACAGTGATGATAATTGATGCTGCAAGGGCATGGCAAAACCAGATATCTAAATGTATTGCATCGACCAAGAACAAGGAAGACATGAAATTTCAACACAAGATGATTGATATGTACCTGTACAAAAAGTGATCTTCCACATGCCATGCAAACATACTGAATAGCATTCCAATGTAAAGCATGGGATCTGTTACTCCCTGAAATGAAACAAAAAAGTTACAAGACAGCCTAAAATATAAAAATAAATATTATATATCAGATGACTTAATCAATCATCTAAGTACCGGGATTGCATTTTTAAGCAGTCGTAAGATAGACTTGGGCAGCCGAGAAAGTTTCTGAAATCAAAACAATACACAAATTGATCGGTCAACAGAAAATATCAAACCAAAATCCCTGAAACTCAACTAGACATGTCTATCCTAGGTAGTTTGAAGAGCAAGATGCTTTAAGAGCAGGCGACATATCTCTGAAGACACTGAAGACATCTCTGAAACAAATTGTGCAAAAAAATAATAAATAAATTCATATTTAAGTGCAAGCATGTGTTTGTGTCAGTGTGCTTGGATTCTAAAAAGTAATGTGCCCAGAGGTGATAAATGTGTTTGCTGAGATATGCAGGCTTAAGAAATTCCATGAACAAATATAATGCTGAAATCAGTAGAGAGGGAAGGATGAGGAAATTTGATATATATATTTCCAAGAGGAAGTGTCTTGGACCGAGCCCCACAATGAAAATAGATGTTTTTTTCTAAATTTCTGAAGCAAAGTTGACCTGGTTTTCATGCCTCACAAGTAAAGCCTGGCATAACAAAGAAAAATGTAAAACACTCGCCCAAGTTGGACTGTCATCTGAGTCACACTGCAACTCGGTGAAACCTACCATTGAACAATAATAGGGTCTGCCAAGTCTACCATTTAGCATATCACTTGGTCAAAACTTATTTTGTAGCATGGGAGTAGGAGATAAGAAGGTGACTCCAAGACAATTTTCAAAAAGAAAACCATGTAAATTGGATGCTTAAAAATCCACTGCCTATGATGCTCAAGAAAGAATATGGCGATAAAACTCTGCAGTTTCCAAAATCCAAACTGCATATTTTCTTTTATCAGTTCAAAAACCCAAGATACCGATACAGCTATCCTAACCATGATATGAAATTTCATATTCTATATTAAGATTTTTAAACGAAAAATTATTTTACATCTTTTACAACACTTCTAAATTAATGTTATCATTATTCACTTTCCTTTCTAACATTTTTTTATCATTAAAAAATAAGATTAAGTAATAAAACTTTAAAAAACAATGGAATTCGTACTGTAAGATAGGCTAAAATTGTAACTTATCGGGTGTAGTATCGACTACCAGTAGTAGTATCGTATTCTTCTAATATGGTTATGTTAAGCATGTAAAATTGTATTCTTCTAATATGGTTATGTTAAGCATGTAAAAGTATCCCAGTGTCATAGCCCACTAACCATTTACCCATTTTGACTGAGTTAATTCACTCCTGCAATTACTTTTTGGTACTTCATACCCAAATTATGACTAAAACACTCATTACCCTAAGATTTCTCTTTTTCTAAGTTATTTCTTTATATAATTTTCCATCAAACCTATAATTTTTCACATTTCTACACATTATTTTAGGAACTTTCTTTCTTGTATGGTTAGTTTATGTTCCGTGTGTTGTTTTTCTTTCATGAGGCTGGCATAGCTTTGCTTCTTGTTTTTTCTTCTTTTTCGGTGCAATAAAATTTTTACAGTTATCAAAATTTTTTTTTATGGGATTCAACTGAGGAGTGCAATTTGTGTTGGGCCCAATTCAAAGCCACATGGCCCAACCAGGCCAAAAGTGAAATTTGGATTGGGCTTGTTCGGGTTCAGTTCAGGCTCAAGCCTGAATTGTGAAGTCAACATGGAACTCAGGTCTAACTAGACTTTGACTACCTGAATTTTGTCAAGGGTAACTGACTTAGGCATGAATATGTACAGACTTATTGTAAAAGCATACTAAATATACTACTAATATAAACAAAGTGCATACAAAATTAAATTTCATAACCTTTGAAAAGAAAAAAAAAAAAAAGAGAAAATTCGGGCACCCTACCTGACGTGAGTCAGTCCAAAGCACCCGAGAAGGGAATTTACAATTTGGACTGGGTTTTGGTTTACCAACATACAATTTAGGTCAGCCTCAGTAGAGTCAATACTGGACTCACAGTCAAGACCAATTCCCTCAAAAAAAAAAAAAAAAAAAAGGATATTCCTTTTTATCATATCTTTAAGATAATCACTGTCATATCAAGAGATAATTATGTCATGATGAGGAGAAAATCACATTCAAAACAGATTGGATGTGATTAAAACTTGAAAGAGGACTGCATTCCATATTTTTCTTTCCTTTCGCATCAAGATGCACGTTATAAAAACCAGGAGATACATTAAGGAAAATCAACCAAGTTACTTACTTCTCTTATCAAAGTAGGCACTGTAGATTTAAAGAAACAAACAAGAAAAAGTGAGATCCAATTCGAGATAATAATGTATCGTATTCTCAAACTGATGTGGATTGGTCCACATACACTAAAGAAGATCTAGAAGATCACGCAGTGGCCCAATCTTTGGCTTATCTGGAGGCATATGATCACTTTTGTGGGATACATACCCATCTCTTTAAGTTTGGATACATTTGGGGCCAAACACATTCCCTTAACTATACTCATTATGGACTGTTTTAGCAGAACAGTCCCAAAGTGGACTCAATACAAGCCCTGATTTGGGCCTTAATTACTACCACCTGGTGAAACTCGCCCATGTGCGCCAGCAACGGAGCCAAACAGGCCAAACAGGCCATGGACCTGGTCGTCCAGCCTAATGGATCTGACAAAAAGCCCACAGGCTCTGCGCAGATGAGCACATGAGCAAACTTTGGCAATTCTCTTCCTTCTTTTGTTTCCATTTTCATTCTAAGTCTTCGAATGATTGAGATTTAATACCTATGCTGTTGTAACGTACGATCAACAGTAGGGTTTAGAGCCCATAATAAGCTCATATAAATAATATTAGATTAGCCAACACACACTGACAGTTTTTGGACATCTTGCAGAAACTCAGTCCGCAAGGGATATATGTGTGTATGTGAAGAAATGCTAAGGTTTAGTTTCTAAACCCCATATCCATCCATGTGACTAAGTGTGCTGAGTTGTTCTCTCTGATTATTCTCATTTCTTATCATTTTTTCTTGGCGTTTCTGTCTCAAACTGCTGTCACAACAGTCCCTTCTTGAAGCATGCGGGACTGCATTAAAAATACAAAATCAAGTTTCAAAATAAATCCACTTTGACTTCTATTCTACCCAAAAATAAACCAAAGCACTCTATTAAATATAAGATAAAGAACTTCTATCAGAAAATTCATAATAAGGGTAAAGATATGTGTTTAAAGAGTCAACACCTTCAAGTTCCATTTGCTTTTTCCAAGTGGATCATTAGGAGAAGATGAAAAGGCGCTCCCTTCAACATCGCATGCATATTCAACAGTTCCTGTCTTGCCAACTGCTATTTCATGCCAAAATTCCTCTTCCATGTACCTAGAGGGAAGACATCCAGAACTAGAGTATCTTCGAGCAAACACCTTATTCGCCATTTTCTCAAACTCACGGAATGTATAATTTCTGAAAAGTAATGAACACTTTAAGAACTACAGATATTAATAAAGGGGTCCTATTAATCTTGTAAACAACAGCTTACCTTCCGCTCATGAAAAAGGTCACCTCATCTTGTGTATCCCACTCAGCAAGATGTAGAGGTTGCACTCTAGTCGTAAACTTAAAGCCAGCTTTCTCCTTCATCAATACAAAACCCGCAGGTACGGAAGCACTCACAGGGGAAATAATCTTGCATATACCTGGAAGTCAATAGTTGAATTATATGTAGATAAAAGAAAATAAAATAAAAACAGCTAGTGTAATAACGACCATTAGATCTTCAAGTAGAATTTGTAATGTTCCACTCGGATTCCTGAGAGTACATAATGATTATGACAGTAAAGATTTCAAACTGACAACTGATCAAGTTGAAAGAAAAAAAACCAAAAAAAAAATGTCTTGGCACTATCAGTTCTGAAAAATTAAATTACTTGGGCATAAACACATTACCATATTTTGAAGCCACTGGAGCTATTTGCTGAAGATAAACTAATGGATCCTCAAACTCCTCCCTTGTAGGACTAAATACTGGACAATCTGGAATTTTGTCTATCCATCCCATATTATTGGTGTCCAACTTTTCAACCCTGTGTTTTGAAACACAATCCTTTGAGCTTAAAGAAGCACTAGGTCGAGAATTTCCATCAGCATTTTTATGTAATCGCATTCCACATGATGTTGAAGCTTTTAAAGCATCTCCTCCGCTTCTGCTCATCATGTTCGTGACATATGCTCCTTCAGGTTTGATGCCCAACATCATCTGCTTAAGCCTTCTTCGTTTCAGAATGTCTGGCCCATTGTTGGCCTCTCTGGACAAACATAGTCTCCTTTCCACCTGTCAAATAAATGAAATGACTCAAATTCTTAGTCAAATGAAAAATAGTCAAAATCACATAAACCACACATTTTATAGCAATAAAATAATTGGCTCGAAAAGGAGTTGAAACCATTAGAAATGGATATGCCCAATTGCCCATGCACAACACAGAAATCTCAAACTCCTAAATTCTAATGCAAAATTTAAAGTATCAAAAGCAAGTTCTTCAAGCCCCACAAATCTCTTTTGGTTAAGCAAAACTCCAAAGTCGCAGCAAAGGAAGATAAATCATGACATATGCAGAAAGGTAAGGTGTGCTCATCTTGATAAACGCCAAAACAATTGAGAATCATTGCATACTTTCCCATCCAAGGTTAGCAAAAGTTGGTACCATGTACCAGAAGGTATTGGCATGTTATGGTAAAAGATGTCGCAAATGCACTCCGCAAGTATGCCATGTTTGGCAAGTAATTGGGTGCAGAACTAGTCAAACTACAAGTTAATCTAACATAAATTCAGCTCGTTCATGCTTGATACTGTAAAAGTTGCAGTCTCCAGTAACTAACTACAACATTAAAATTAAAAATATTACCAAGTGAAATTATCTAACACTGCCAGAATATATGTACATGGTGTGGCAGAGTTTGTGACCTGGTGAGATCTACTTAGAATGATACCTATTGATGGACTCCAGATTATGTAGACCATAGCCTAAAATCATTCTGGCAGCAGATCCAATAAATTAGACTTTTAGCCATTGTCGGCAAACAGCCATTAATTTGTTCTTTGCCATTCGTTTGCAGGCTCTCAAATGAACAGGGGATCATCCAATCAGACAAGATAATGGGCCAAATATGGGGTCCCATATCAATCAGTTCAAAACAAACAAACAAGGAGAGACCTGCTACCCAATTAAGATACTTTCTTACTATGGTAGGGTTACTCTCTCTCTCTCTCTCTCTCTATATATATATATATATATATAAACAGTATTACATAATCTACAATTCTAGACTACACCTATGAAACTTTTCATTCTCAGTATAATGCTTTGACGGACAAACCATGATGGTAGAAACTTAAGACTACTTTTTACGGGTCATGAGCATCATGGCAATGGAATCTTTCCATTCAAGTCTAAAACACCGAACAAGTATCCATATCCCAATTGAACTGCGGGCCACTTGCAAAGCCTCACAGCCTGCTTTGGGAAGGAAC
Organism: Persea americana; assembly: GCA_029852735.1. Classification (NCBI taxonomy): domain Eukaryota; kingdom Viridiplantae; phylum Streptophyta; class Magnoliopsida; order Laurales; family Lauraceae; genus Persea; species Persea americana. Next base: position 55,567,568 of record CM056816.1, on the reverse strand, counting down.
CATAGGTCATCAAGTGAACCCGAAACCCCTCTGAGAATAAAAAAAAAGAGGGTAAACCACTCCTGGATTCTGCCACTCATATGGCTTCTCTCCTTACAACGCATTAAACACCATAAAATCATTTACATATGGACAGCAAAAGCAGGTGCAGATTCTCTCTCCAACAATGTCCCAAATGCAAGTGTCAAAGGTCTAAATGCAAGTGTCAAAGGTCTGTTGTCACCACATTATTCTCCTGATTCTATTGAAACACTCTTTAGGGACCCTACCAAGATCGTAAATCTTCCATTAGAAAATTGAAAGCCCCTTCACCAAATAATCTAATAATCTAAGATTAGTAAATACTCCAAAAAAAAAAAAAAAAGGTTCATAAGGTTAAAAAAAAAAACTCTAAAAATGGTAAAAAAGAATAACAGTAAAAAATGCCCAATCACAATGTCACACAAGCTTTACATCCCTTTAATCCAACACTAGCATGCTTTTACACCACCCCCACCCCCACCCCCCCCCCCCCCCCCCCCCCCACCACACACACACACACAAAAAAAAAAATATATATATATATATATAAAATCAAACAATCTTTAAAAAAAAAATTTGAGTTTCTCTCTCTCTCTCTCTCTCTCTCTCTCTCTCTCTCTCTCTCTCTCTCTCTCTCTCTCTCTCTCGTACATAAAGATCGAAGCTTTTACACGTGAGGTGAAATAACTGATCAAAATCGTAACTTTTACATGAATCAGACACTCATCGATCATGAAGTTAATCATCATTTCTACGAATCGTTTTGCATTAAAAAAAAGTGATTCAGAGATCTCTTCAGATTAAAGACACCGAAAAAAATCCTTCCAAGTCAAGAAATCAACAAAATTTCTAGTTGTATGAAAGAAAAAAATACAAATTTCTAGATCCATATGAAAAAAAAAAAAAAAAAAAAAAAAAAAAAAAACTAGAGATATTCAGATTGTAGAAAGAGAGAGAGGAAAGAAGCAATCGATTCCTGCAACCTACCATTTCATTCCGAACGAAGCCTCTGGAAACCTCCGCCGGCCCTATGATCGGAAGGAAAACGCCGAGATCCTTCGAAACCGAGACCCTAGAAGCCGATCTCTACCGCCGGAGATGGAGGAAATGCCTTCTTCGACTAGAGGAGACGCCACATTACCTTCCGGAGAAGAACTCCGGCGGTTCCAGAGACCGAGATTCGGCGGTTTCTCTATGAAGGTGGATGGGTTTCTACGGAAAATAGAAGATTTCTTCTCATGAAATGAGGGAGAAAGGATGAAATTTGATGGAAAATGGGGTTTCCGGCGATTGTGAGAGGTTTTCCGGCTAGGAAAAGGAGGTTTCCCGGGAGAAGAAAGCAGATAAAAGTAGGGAAACCACCCGGGAGAGAGAGGCTCTAGAAAAAGCTGAAATATGGAAAAGAGAGGAACATTTATACTCAAATAAATTAAAGGATTTGCAAATGACCCCCTTAATTTTGTTGGCTTCGTTTTCAAATAACGTCCATGTGAATAAATAATTGTAAAGCACTCCTTTTGGTTTAAATATTCAAAAACCTCTTTAAGCTTTGGTAAATAGTTCTTGGCAAGAAGTCAAGAATCTATAAGAAATTCACAAATCTGAAAGCTCTTTACTATTCTTTGAACTCACTACTCTTTTGGAAAAGTGATTCCTCGATAAAGACTTCACATTCATACCAGTGAATATCGATATACATATACATATATATATATATATATATATATATAGACACACGCATATAAAGCAGAGAAAAGTTGGTTTTCATGTGCAAATGTGCAGAGTGATAGTTTCAAAATACCATGAGAGAGGTAAGACTTGTAAAACCTTGGAGATTTTTAAGAATTTACAATTGCTAAATATGAATTTTTCATAATTTTATGGAAAATAAAAAATATTTTCCTTGAACACTTGGTTGCTAAATATGACCCTTTTTATTTTGAGAAAGATGAAAACTTCTAAAATAAAATATGGCCTAACCATTTTTTTCTCCATCAATAAAATGACAATGGACTCATAGTAAATTCAAATGTGTGGACCCTGCTTAAAACAGTTAATTTATTTTTGAATAGTTGTTTGAGTATTTAAATCCTATTCATAAAATAAGAGTATTTTCACCATGGTGGGATTTACTTAATTTGTGTAAGAAAAGAAAATATTATCCAAATTGGATAACCATTAATATAATTTATATATAAGGAGTAATTTACAAATAATAGAAAAGGGTGTGGGTATTTACAAAATGAACCATGAATATAGAATGAGAAGGAGTATAGAAACTGAAATGTGGTAGTTATAAGGTGGTTCAACCAAACCCACATGACTGCAATGTTAAAAAACCCTCCACATTTCTACCTAGAAGAAATCCCCAAAATACCAAAATCTCAGTAAAATTACTTTTTAGATTTCTCCAAGTTTATTTTATGGAAGAGATATTTGCCTTGAGGGCCATTTGGGTGTGGAGAAAAGATCGACAAAAATGTGTGATTTCAAATTGTTTTCTTTTACCCATTTGCACTCCATCCAAGTGGATCCTAATGTTTATTTTAACTTTGTTAACTGTTTTTACTGATAACATACCAATGAAATTCAAAGGATAAATATATATATATATATAAAAGAGGAATAAAGTATTAAAAAAGAACCACTATCCATTTGATAAGTTGTGAGAGTAGTTTGTGTGGAACCAATTTATGGAGTTGAGGGGAAATTATCAAGTCATGTCATGGAGAAGGAGAATCTTAAGAATTCTACTAAAAACAAAAAGAAGGCATTGATAATATAAATGAAAGTATGCAAAATTCAAAAAGCATAATAGGAATTTAATTTAATTTTAACAAAATGCTAGTATTTTTATTTGATAAAATATTATTTTTACGAGAATTTGATAAAATATTTGCACGCTCGTACACAGATACTATCCAAGTCTCTAACAAACATTGCTATCATCCGTAATCTATAGTTGGTAGTCTTTGGAGAGAGGGGGATTCCTCACTAGTCACTATTGAGTCATAGTTGATACAAAATGCCGATTACAAACTAGCGTTCGTTTCTTTTTCTTTTCTTTTCTTTTTACTTCTTTCGGTTTGAATGATAAAATTTGATTAGAAAGGAAAAAGAAAATGCAGCAAGAAATGGGCATGACAAGAATGCCAGCCACCAAAAACACAAACACGGATCTTTAAGTAGGCCCATAAACAACCAACATAGAATAGATGGAGCTTTTTTGCTTTTTCTATTTTACTATTGTTTTGTTTGATTTAAATGCACTTACTATGGTGTTTGGATATTCATTTCATGTTAATCCTTTTTTTTTTTTTCCTTTTGGTCCAGTGCCTCTTTATTTCTAAACTCTTATTCAAAGCAAGCAAGTAGAGTGAAATTTACTAAAGTCTCGAGGCGTTGGTAACGGGTTGGCACACGCTCTTTTTTTACATAAAATCGTTCCTCCTCGTATTCGAATTTGTGACCGTTTGGATCTGATATCATCTTAAATATCCTTTTTTATATTTTCATGATATGGTTCACCAACAATGAGCACTATTATACCCTACTTTAGAACTTGACAGCTGACACTATTCACCTTGACTTGGTTGATTTCGAGATTTCCATAAAATGTACTAGAATCTTGATTTTATATAATTATATGTTGGATAGCAACAGATTCCTAAAACCGACTTCTTCAAGACTAAACAAAAAATTTGGCTGACTCAGTCAAGATTTTACAATCATTTGAAAATACTTTTGTTTGTATGCATTGACACACCGTGTCTTCTTTTACATTGTGTTGACGAGGTTACTTTTTAAATATCCTTAAAAATGACAAAAACTAGGTTTATAGACAGAGAGCTACCCCAGAGGCAATTTGGATCATTGCTTTTGATGGGTCTTCTGATTTAGAAGATCTTAACCATTGAAATTGCAATCACCCAAACAGGCAATTAAGATTTTTTCCTGGAGTCTTGATAGTCTATCTAAGGCTTTGACTCGGAGAAACCCTCAATTAAAAGAGTAGAAGTCCGAAGTAAAACCCATCTAGATAAAATCAAAGATGCTCAAAATAAGCGCCTTTTCCATGTATGTGCTAATGGCATTTTTAATCAAACAATAAAGTTTATGGTAGGACTTACTTTTATTATGATAAAATATGAAAATATTATGTACATTCAAAGGTGTTCATTTTCAAGAGGCTCAAATTTTCAATAGGGGAGCCATGCAAACTTCTGCTCATGTGATCTAAGATTTCTCCATACTCTTTGGTGTTTACTTGTACAGTGAAGTTGAGTTATAAAAAAAAAAAAACTAGATAGCAACAAAGAAGTAAAGGGCCAAAAGTAAAATTGCTAAAAGTAATAGTGCTTTTTTACATTTAATGCTTTAACCTTTGATTTCCACGCTCTCTCTCTCTCTTCCTTTCGCTTTACCTCACTTCACCTTACAAGTAAATTTATTAGAAATGCTTGCTAGCATATGCAAAAATAACTAGACTGAATGACACCGGCAGAGAGACCTCGAATCACGAATGGCATCTGCTCATCCTCTAGCTATGGCAGAAATGGTTTAGCTCTTCTGAGTCTCATGTCTCTCTCCCTCTCCTCTCAAGTTAAGTAAAAAAAATCTATTCAAGATAGCAGCAAAGAAGAAGACGGTCAAAAGTAAAATTGCTAAAAGTAGTAGTGTATTTTTACATTTAATACTTTAACCTTTGACACAAAAATAAAAAACTAGCTAGACTGAATGACACTGGTAGAGAGACCTTGAATGGCATCTGCTCGTCCTCTAGCTACAGCAGGAATGGATTTGCTCTTCTGAGTGTGACTCTCTCCCTCTTCTTTCTAACTCTTCTTCCACGCGCTTACATGACTCGACTCACAATCACCGATCATCAATCGTTTCCCCCACCCCCACTTTTACGTGTTGGAAAGGAAGCAAGAGAATCACGAGCGCAAGACCGGCTATGATTGGTGGGTTTCCTTGGTTCGTCTTTTGGCGCTACTGGTTGGTTGTTTGGTGATTACTTTCGGTTCCTCCAATCATTTCTACTACTTGACCCACCCACTGCCAACCCATTTAGACTATCAATTTTATAAATGGATGGATGGTTGGATGGCTGGATTGGAAAGGTTTTGTGGAAAGAACTGAAAGTAGTCGAGAAGGTTTTACTTGACCCATTTTGTCCTACTCCTAACAGCTGGTAATTTAATTTTATTTGATCATCAAATCATACAAAAGTCTGGGGTCATGTGTGGTAACAGTGAGCTATATCTGATTGACCATTTAATTAACATGCAGATGAGTGGTTCTATTGGGCCTTAAAAGGTGGATTGAACTCTAATGTTGTAGTCCAGCAGCATGGACTTGATCATTTCTAAAAGGAGAAAACTAGGTACATATATATATATATACCATGACTGAAATTACACGTGTGATGGTTACTTGAAGCAAGAACAATTGTGAGCCTTAATATGTTTTTAATTAATAAGCATTACTAGCATTCTTGCATACTAAATGCTAGTTGTTTACTATTGGTCCCAAGCCTAAGGGTTGTAATACGTAGGTTGAAAGAGCTAGCGTAAGATTTCATTACAACCGAAGCATGAATTTTGACGAGAAATGGAATTCATATTGCCGATCCCAACCTAGGTAGTTCCAGGCTTTGGTAATGATGATTTATTTTTTTGGATACTCAAGGTCAATGTATATTTGATTTTAGGATGTATTTAAAAAAAAAAATCATTGGTGTGTCTCATCATCTCAATGGACAAAAAATTGTACTACTCACTGCTTGTTTGATTGTATGGAATTGAACTCCTTAAAATTTATGGGCACCAAATGGACTCCAACAAATTAAGGAGGATATAAATACATAGGGGTTGATTTACTAAGCTAATGGTTAGGAATTCATTCTCCATTATTATGTATTAAGCTAAAAGCTTTTTAGATAAATCTAACCACTTGATTTGACTTTGACCGTAACTAAAATACAACTTCTCACTTCTTATCACTACAGCACACTTCTTCTAACTATCCATTACGTTTTCTTTTCTTTTAATTTCTGTAAAATTACATTTTTGCCGGCATCTCCTATTCCATTTCTAGATACACTTTTTTTTTTACCTTACTTCTCACATCCCCTTTCTACTCTCCCTACTTTCAATTCTGAGAATAGGTACAATCATTTTATATTTTCTTTTTAAAAATTCATTGCTATGCATGATGTAACACCCTGTCCTTAATTACCTTTTTGCCGGCATCTCCAATTCCATTTCTAGATATACTTTTTTGTTTACCTCACTTCTCACATCCCCTTTCTACTCTCCCTACTTTCAATTCTGAGAATAGGTACAATCATTTTATATTTTCTTTTTAAAAATTCATTGCTATGCATGATGTAACACCCTGTCCTGAGTTAATTAAGATTAACTCTAATTAATCCGGATTAATGCTAATTAAACGTGTTTTATTGTATTAATGTTGATTGATGGCCAAATTGAATTGAACTTGTCTCAAATGGTCAATTTGAACATAATGAAAAGGTAATGAAGGTTATGCAAGGAATTGAAGTGATTTTAGGCTTAGATTGAGGAATACAAGGACTTTTTTCGCAAATACGAATCTTCGCGTATTTCGTCGAATACGGAAACTCTTGATGCCCGTGCGTGTATCTTGAGGAGTACGTTAGTTTCCATAATAGGCGCGACTCCATTCGACGTAAATTGGATCAAATGACCATTTATTTGACTCAATATGTAAATAGTGGAAATAAGAGGGGCTTAACTGCAAAAATGTGGTTTATAAGATGAGGATGAACTCTTTGAGTTCATTCTCTCATCTCCCAACACAGCTCTCTCTTTCTCTCTTTTTCTTCTTCTTTCTTCCAAATTCCCTCCATCAAGTGTGGTTTGGAGGCTTTACAAGTTAATTGAAGGGGGACTTCACCTTCATCATCTTCTCCATCTTTTTCTTTGATTTCTTGAAGTTTAAAGCTTAGGAAGATCTTAAGAAATTCTCCAAAGAGACTACAAGTAAGTGAATTAGGTTGTTTATAGAAATTCTGAGTCCTCTTTGGTGATTTGGAATGGTTTCTAGCACAAAGAACTCGTTGGAGTTCCATTTGTGGTTGATTGTGATTTTAGATTCAAAAGAGGGTTTCAATTGGAGTTTTTATCTTGGATTCAAGCTAGCAAAGGAGATTTTTGCTAATTAGTCTCTAAACAAGGCAAATGTACTCAATTCTACTGATTTCATATGCTAATGGACTTGTTTGAATTACAAGAGTTCAATTCCAAAAAATTTCAGTTTAGCATTTCTCTGAACTTCTGGAGCAATTCGGTACCGACACCTGACCGACCCTTTTCTGGGTTGAGTTCGCAGGAGATTACAGCTTCTGGAAAGCTGGCCGAACAGAGTTCGGTCAGTCGAAGTTGTGAGCTCGGTCGATCGACAGTCGACCGAACCACCTGACCGAGTGATCTAAGACCTCATTTGAGCTCTCTGGATTATGGACCGAAGGGTAACTGAATTATGTTCGGTTAACTGACACCGTAGGTTCAGTCAACCAACAAGGTGACCGAATTCCCTTGGAAAAATGCCAGGATTTGTATCAGGAAACTGAGCTCCTGGAAAGCTGACCGACAGAGTTCAGTTAGCCGAAATCCAGAGTTCGGTCAACCGACAGGTGACCGACGAGGTGACCAAACTTGATGGAATTGCAGAATGATTTCTGCTTTCTCAGAATAGAAGCCTATTGACTAAGGTTAGGGTTAGTGGTATTTTCCTAAACCTTCATGTGTGTTAGCTAAGGTTATGTGAATGTAAATTTTACTAAAGGTTATGTCATCTAACATAACACATACATTACATAACGAACGTTTCACCCGAATGTTGTTTTAGGAAAATTTAATTGTTTTATTGTTTGAATTGACTTATCCTCTCACGTCTAATACTGTAGTATGTTTGTTATGCTCCTTGTTGAGTTGCAATTGAATAATGCATCGAATTAATGAAACAAAAGGAATTAATGAAATGAAATAAATGAATAAGGAACAATCCTACTACAGTAGATGAAAATGGAGTGTTCTGGAGTTCCGTGGTGATGTCGGTGATCTCTGATCAAGACACTGGTAAATCCCATGCATTTGAAAAGCCACTTAATAAAGTGTATAATATGAAATTGAATTTGAATGAGTCCTTTCTTAAGGTGCGTCCTTCCACCCTATGGCATTAAGGACAATGAAAAGTCACTTAATAAGTGTACGAAATGATGTTGAATGCTTCCTTTAGGGAAGAACTAAATGATATTGAATGCTTCCTTTAGAGGAGAACTGAATGAATGAATAAATGTAATGTAATTGTTTATTGTTTTGATTTGAATTGTTTAGAATTGCTAAACAAATTGTTAGCATGAAATTGTGTATACATTGTTGAACCGTTGTGTTCACAGTATTATTGATGATATTACAGGTCAAGTTGCCCATCCCGATATTGCAGAGGCAGCGCTGCCAGCGGAGGAGGCCAATCAGGTTCCTCTAGGATGACTAAACGAGTGGACATAGATCGGATGGTAAACACCTTAGAATGTTTTGGAATATTTTGAGTATACATTCATTTTGGTGTAAATAGTAGTCACCTGCATTGTATTTTGAATATGCAGTGGCGGACTTAAATAGGAAATGAAATGTATAAGTAAACTTTACTCTTATGTAAAGAACTTGTAAGGTTTGAATTGATTGTCAATGTATATATATTTTCTGCAAGATTGTACATTTAACAGATATGTATGATATCCCTTGTGAATTTCGTATTAACTTCGGTAATGTGGGGTTTACGAGAGTAAGTACGGAGATCGCGACTCGGGATTTAGCCGTGGTAACCCTAATCTTAGGCCCAGGTCGTGACACATGAATACTTTATTTGCATTGTATAAGTGAATAATTGAATTGCATTGTATGGACGTACCCATGCTCGGCCCGGGTTATTGTGTTAGTTATTATATATTGAGTTAGGGGGTTTTTTATTCAATTTTGACCATCGATTATAATTTTGACCAACAGTTATGCCTTTTTTTCTCAAATGTTCCACATCTCTCTCTACTAATCATGCAACTACCCACTAATTTTTTTTATCAAACCACTCGTGTTTTAGTTGTTCCTTTATATAACTATGCCTCTTCTGCTCTAATTTCTCTATTTCTATTTTATGCAATTTGTCCTGTGGAAAGAGGTAACTTCTTTTAATATATGATTATTTATTTTATAATGTAAAGAGATATCGTGCCGAGCACGGGTTATTGGGCTAGTATTAATTAAAGAGGAGCTGACTTTTAACTAATTTTAGACATACATTTCCGGACAGATGTTAGGGCCTGTTTGTGGTGGGATTTTGAGAATTACCACCATGTGTCCCCGACTGCTATCTCCCACTTGATTTCACAAATACTCTAATATAGAAGAGAATTTTGAAAACAATAATTTAAAAAATCCTACCAACCAAACATAGGCTGGTTCTTGGTATCTTTGCCATTCATGACGGAAAATTCTAGATTTCCCGACATACTAAATTCCCATCAGAAAAATCTCCAAACAAACGTTCCCCTTAAATGTGTAAACACCATCCCTGGATTGAAAAAGGAAGCTAATGACAAGACCATGGTCGGCTTTCCATGTATGTTTGTAATGGTCACCGTTGAAAATGCTCTAGCTACCAACTCATGTCCAATTGGGGTATTGAAAATTCACACGTCTCACTCCAATACAAATGCCAAAAATAGAGGAGGTGCCGACTCTTTTTCCTAACCAGCAGCCAACCCAATCACTTGTGTCCATGTATTATCTTTTCCTTTTCATTTCTTCCTTTTTTATATCTGGCAGATAAGATTCTTCCTACATCAATGATACACCGTAGTCACACATCCCTTTTCTTTTCAATCTCTACTTTTGTCTACCTCTGAGATTTTAGAATAGGTGGATTCCAAGGATATCAAAGATTATTATATATTCGTGGGTCAAAAGTAGGAAAAGGCATATTGAATATTATACTTTGGGTCTTAGATTGCCATATCTCCATTTCTTTAGGAGGGAGATTTTTCCTTGGTTTTGACTCTGATATGGATGTTGATGGTCTTGACAAAGTCAGCCCATATGTGCTGTTTTTCTGTTTGCTGGAGCCAGTAGTTTCATTGAGACCTCATGAGTCATGGAGTTGACGAGAACGAGTGGCCTTCTATTTCTGTCTTGAATAAAGATTTTTGTAAGCTTTGTTCAGTTTCCTGAAAATGACTTTGGAAGCTCTTCCGTAGTTATTAAAGGTAAATTTAAATAGCCTTCTCTTTGAAATGTAGTCTCAAGAAAACATCAGGATAGGTTTACACCAGTAAAACCCCGTGCTATGCACGGACTACAGAAACACCAAATACACAAATTTTTGTGAATCGCTTTTATTAACTTTAATAAGTAGTAATCTCTATATTCCCTTTTTGTTTCTTTTGCTAATTTGAAGGTTATATGTTTTTCAGCTATTTTATTATTTACTTTTGGGGTAATTGTAGTTTGATGTTGGCGGGGCAGTTGTAATAGGAAATAAATTGAGAACATATTCACAGTACGACCACAGAATAAAGCAAGTAAATGTAATTTGAATTAACATGGGGTTCACAATATACACATTCGTTTAAAGTAAACAAATTAAAAGGCAAATGAATTCATCATTTGAATTTTTTAAGTTAATATCTACGAAACCAAAATATTTACAACTCAAAACACAGACAATATAAGACAAAGTAATCATGATGAGTATGTGAAAGTCCACCTTTCACGTGCTGCTCGGTGGACCTGTAAGCAACAAAAAACTATGTTAATATTTAATAAATATTTATATTAATGGTAAATAATACATTGAAACTATTTTAGTAGTCATATTAATAAGACATTTTTACCTGGAATAGGAAGATCGACTTGCATATGCTGGTGTTGTTTTTGTTCAGTCCATCTTCTAAATCTTCGAAAGCCTTTAATGTAGTAATGTCGATCTCAATCTCTTCCAACATTTCTCCTAATTCCCTCAAGTCTAGGAAATTAGTCCTGAGCTTAGTATGGATGTCCTGTACTGGCCAAGGAGGTGGTAGAGTGCTTACTATGGAATGCACAAGATCTGCAATATTTGGTTCTAATCCACTTTTTTTATATTGTAAAACAACCGTTCGTTGATTAGCAAATGTTCCCGAACACCTATTCCTTCAACCATTTTCTCTGTCCGGAACTGTATCCATAAGGGATGAATATATTTTTCAAACAACTGTAATAGGTCGACGAACTCCACTGCATGCCATGGTCGTAATATTTCAAATATCCTCCTTTCTGCAGCATCCCAAGCCGATGGCAATGTTTCAGCAATTTTTATCATTATATATCTTTCAGGGATGAAGTTGCCACACACTCTCAGCCACTGAGCCAGTTGTATTTTACAGGAACCATGCTTTGCTATTGGGGTTCCATTTTCGAACGGTTTATGTTCAAACTCATCTGTCCATTCCCTAACACGTAGAGAGCCTTTGCCCCGACAATATTTTAGAGTTGCTCTCATATCTTATGTGTTTGAGTTGATGATTTTTTTTTTTATCAACTGTAATTTAAAGGAAAGCAACAACGTATCAATCAAATAAGTAATAGCATAGCAAGCAAAGTAACAAATTGGCACACATTATAAAATACTTGTAAAATAAACATAACGAAAATGTGAGCATATTCATATGAAAATAACATTAACGAAAATTGGATAACTCATACCTAAATGTTGTCCTGATTTATTTATACATAAAATTCACCTGATATCAAAGCTCATACACAGATTTTAATATGAGATATCGTTGTAGACTTCCCTGTACACAACATTTTTTGTCATATCATTTGGCATCCCTTGTTTATTGATCAACAGCATCTTCAAAACCGACGAAAATGTAACACGTGATAGAGCTACATATAGCTGGCCATGTGAAAATACTGGATTTAGGAGGTAGACACCCACATTTTTTAGGGTTTGTCCTTAACTCTTATTTATGGTCATTGCAAATGCCAACTTTACAGGAAATTGTCTTCTTTTCAATATGAACAGTGAATCACCAGATGTCGGTGTTAGGTTAATGCGACTTATCAATACAGATTCTCCAATGCGGGTCCCTGATATGACTTTAGCTTGTATGACTCTGTCCCCCATCTTGTCAACAACCAATCAGGTACCATTGCACAATCCCAAACTTTGATTCAAGCTTTTCAACAACATTATTGAAGCTCCAACTTTTAACTCTAGAGTATGACTTGGTAAGCCTGGTAAGTCCAAGGCATTCAGAAACTCTGGAGGGTGTAAAACATGATCATTGGATTCTCCTGATGTAGGGCATAGTTTATCTGCACTATAAAACACCTGCTTTTCACTTGGGATCATCGATAACATCAGTGAGTTTAGTTGGTTTACATCGCTATTTTTCGAAGCCAGTATTCCTCGCTCATTCAAGCATGGCAAATCATTATATCTGTTGATCAGCTCTGGATAAGTTAATTCAATCAACCACTGTACTCCCCTTTCATCATTTTGGATGAGAAACTCATCAGGGATTTTAATCCAATTTGCATCATAATCGTTTCTGAAAGGTGTCCCTGATACCTTTCCCTCGCCAACCATCTTAATCCACTCGACAAATTCATGTAACTGAGATCGTAAAGTTTTAGAGACACTGTTTGCCGTAACACGCATATTTATCTTTAGATGTAAAACCTGGCAATATTTCCAAATACTCGACCTCGGTAGTGAAGCTCCAACTATTTGTTCACGTCCCCCCTTTGTTATAATCGGCAGTATTTGTCTAAAATCTCCCCAAGTACAAATAATTTTCCTCCAAATACCTGCTCTGAAGAACAATCACTCGTATTTTACAGAATGTCTATGAATGTTCGATCTACTGCATCAAAGGCGTAACTACTTATCATTGGAGCTTCATCCCATATGATTAACTCCGCTTCGTAAATTAACTTAGCCAAATTGGTCCGATGGTTGATGTAACAGCATGACGTTTGGTGAAGATTTAGCGGTATTTTGAAACGGGAGTGCGCAGTTTTTCCATTTGGTAAAAGCAGAGCAGCAATGCCAGATGATGCTACGGAAAGGATAATTTTTTTTTCTGACCTGACCTTTGCTATTAAAGTCCTCCATAGATACATCTTTCCAGTTCCTCCACTACCATAAACAAAGAAGAGACCCCCCGTCTGTCTATGGTATGCATCCATTATCATGTCAAAGACCCTCTTTTGATCATCATTTAAGCCAACATGTAATGTTTCAAACAAATGGCTTTCAGCAACGCTATCATAATCGAGTTCTTCAATTATGAGCCTGTTTGTAACGCATTGGCCTAATCGAGAAGACGAGAGCGGCATAGTGGGGAATTCTGTCAATGATCTACCATTCCTATTTAGTATACCCTCAATATCCAGTAGCCCTAAATTTCTCAATTCACTTTCATTCAGACATATATCTCTGTCTCCAAGCTGTCTCCTCGTTCGATTCTGTAAATCATCTGTGAGGTCCACCCAGTGCTTTTCCCACAATTCCGTTGGATCTATAATTTCTGAGAACATTAGCATTGAGCATAATATGTGTCTAAGTTGGTAACCTGTGGCCCATGTTGATGCTTCGCCTAGTGCGTCATGCCATTCACCATCATGCTCAAGTAAGCCAAGTGCATAGCATGCTGATTTGTAAGTCGGGTGCACCACTCCGCTAACGGTCCTTATATCCTCATAGCATTTTGCCCCCGTACTTTGTTAAGAAGGATACCAAGATAATGACGTTCTCCCGAATTTGGATGTGCATAAGCAAGCCTACCAATACACATACGTTGTTTTCGCCTTGTCCATTGTTTTTGTTTTGCATTCCAGACCCCCCACTTTGTTGGGAACTCAACGTATGTAAATTCATTGGCGTCTGGGTGGTTAATATTGGCCTCGAACCATTTGGTGAACATTGTGTCGTTAATCCATTCCCGATTAATCACGGACTCAACGTCATCCGTGTCCCTAAAAACAACAAACTATTCTCCTCATAGATGATACTGCAACCTTTGCACTGAGAGATATTGTTTTTGCAAGTAGAACTTCAGTATTCTCCAGCATGCTTCAATCGAAGATATGTATCGACCGTCCTGAAATTGCCTGATCTCATTCACACATCTGTACATACGTTGTCCATTGGTATTAGGTTTTACAATATTATCCTCGATCACAATCGTTGCACGATCTGGACCCTTATGAATGTACTTGTATAAGTACTTAATGACTTTGCTGTGGGTACACCGCTCAATATTTATGTGCGAATCATATCTTACAATGAGATCACGATTATATGGCACCACCCATCGGTTATCAACATCAAAACCGTTGATTCTGTACGTCATGTTATTATTTCGACGTTTGTACACCACGAATCCATTCTCCGTTATTGTCATTGCACTGACAAATGGTTTTCGATATCCTTTCGAACACTTTCCATTTACCATACACGGAGCATTAATATTTTGATAACCACATGGCCCATGTAACATGCACCTCGTCGCAGTCGCGAATGCTAATGGATCTTCCACCTGACATGGTATTTTTGCCGAAATAATGTCATCAATCTCTTCCGGTATCTGTGGTTTGTCTTCACCAATGAGAGTAAGGATGATGTGAGCATGCGGTAATCCTCGCTTTTGAAACTCAATGACATGAATATCTGTTCAGATGTGGGATATTTTTGTAATTAATAGAATGTTCCAAAATCATTCCTACGCATTAATACAATTAATATAATTAAGAAGAATTATTGAAGCTACAGTATGCTGAGACTTGGGTTTGTATACCTGCAATTACTCTGCTGAAAATTTTTTTTTTTTTTTAGGTCCTCCATTAGTTGTCTCAGCCTTATATGGAATACCCTTGCAACTATATTTGGCCTGTCCTCAGTGCATTAACCAGGTAATCGTGATAGTTGTTGCTAAATCTCTGGCCAGCTCAGGTTACATGTGAATGTTACAAATAGATCGGGGAATCCAATCGTTCAATAAATCGCCATAGCGTCCTGATAATGTTGTATCATGTTCCTTGGACCACCAGTGAATGACGAAGGAATAATGTATCGCATACCAACTGCAGTCGCATCCGTATCACCAGCGTTGACTGCATCCTGTAAACCCTTATACAAATCTGCACGCAAAGCATTATGATTGTTCCTGATGAAAGTGAGCCTTTCTTGCTATATTGTCGCATAGCAATCAACCACAAACTGTTGGAACAGTCGGCCTCCCTGAAGCAGAGATGTAACTTCTCCATCCCGAGACATCAGTCTAAATGCATAGAACTCCCTAATCGATACACCCTCACACACATAGTTTGTCCCAGGTGCGAGCTGTATGCGCTTGTTCCATCCATTAGTCCCATATGGAAAAAGTAATGGGTACTGGAGCGGCATGTATGATGGGTGTGTTTCGTTAATCCTCTTGAGATTTCCATCTAACTTTTGAACTATGATGTCACGATTTCTTGTGATTTCAAACTCATCTCCGACAATAATGGCTGCAACCTCATTTGCTGTTGGTCTTGCGTACTGCCTTCCTTCACGTGAATGCAGAATCCTGATATGCATATTTTGGGTACCATTTTCAGACAACCTATCTCTTGCATTACGGAACACTTTTACATACGGGTTAGTGTCATTTAGCATTGTTTGCAAGCCTTTCAATACATTCAAGTCAAATTCATTTGCATCTCTGTTTCCTTGAACAATTCTTACCGTATTGGACATTTCATGTTCTGTATCATATATATACAGTTGATCAAACTTAGGCATGTCTCCAGGAACAGGAATTAATGAACCGATCCTGTGGAAATTCGATCCACTTATTCCGAAGACATATTGGCCTCTTCCATCGAGCACAGTGTCACGCCGCGAATTCAAAGATCCTTGGGACCCTCAGATTTCTGGAACGCAACGGTCCCACATTAAACATGAGGGGTCAATCTCCTTAATAAACATAATGTGGACAATCTAAATCAACTAATTTGAATTAATGCACCAATGAACAAACCACTATTAATTAAATTGAGCAATAATATAAAAGCTCAATAGTCTCAAAATATCCAAAGAAATATAACATAATCCATCTAAGCCACTACAGAGAAAATGAAATCTAAGGTGCTAAATAGTGGTTCGCTTGTCAAGCTTCACTCGTCTCTGCAGAGGTAAGATTCTTCATTGTCAGGGTCAACCTCAACATCTAAGGAAAACAAAAAAAGAAGAATACACATAAGAGCATAAAGCTCCACAAGTAACAAACTATAGTGCTATAGCAAACAATTATTCAATCAAATAATAGTAATTTGTGTACGATGAGTAAATGCAGTTAATTCAAGGATATCCCAATAAAATGAATTGCTAGGAAATATTAACAAGACAACTTGAACAATGATACATGATTAATTTTGCAAGGATTCATGAATATTGGCAGTAATTATAGATCACATGATCTAATCTAAGAAAAAGCATATCCACAGTCACAATAAACAAAAGTACTCGTCAGAATTAAGCCTTGACCAGGTACAATATGATCACGCATATAAGGGCCCGAAGCCATAATAACACTCACAAAAGGGCCCGAAGCCATAAGAGACTAGCTGCAGTCTAGTTATCACACACAAAGGGGTTCCCAGATCCCAATGTCATACCCATAAAGGGGGCTAAGTCCGCATTTGGGTGGCCCCACATCGCGTTGCCCAATGCGTTGGATGTTGCCTTAGAGATCAAGGTTTACATACAAGGGTGGACCATAAAACTCAGAATTCAGGTTTCTAATCAAAATGTGATTTGAAGCATTTTTCCAACATAAATGGAATTGTGTCATGATTTTGAAGTCCAACCATGATATAAATATTTCTAGCAAGGATTCATATAAAAAATTCTATATCTCATGGTAGCATCATATGAACATGGAACAAGTTCAATAATTACAATTTTCATCATTGATGAGTACACGAATTAGTTCATAAAGGTATAGTTATATCAATAAAATCAATGGCCCTAAATAAGCTAAGATGACAGGACAGGGCCCTGCATGAAACATGAGGATTGTATATCAATTTAACATATTGGAAAGCAAGGGTTATAAAACTCTAGCCACTAGAGGACCATAGTAAGGTTACTTGCCTCAATTAGCGGTAGATGTTGGATTTAACCCGGCCTGACTTGAATGCTCTAGTGACTCGGCTTGGGTTCCTGTTAATGACGGTTCACAATAGAATTAGCAATGGAGTTGGAAGACTAGGTTCACGCACCAATTGTTTGACTTGGGTTAGGCTTGAGTATGGATCATGTGTAATGAGCTAATACATATTGGTTTTGGGTTTGGGTTACTAAATAATGCAAGTGGACCTCACAAGTTAAATTGAATTCATCATGCATGTCTAATGGTTCAAGTATAATGGGCCTCATATCTAAATTGAGCTGGACTAATTTATGAGGATATAACAATATGTAATCAGGATCATAGGTGAGATCAATGATTGAGATGGCCTCGGTTCTTTGCAAGGTATAAACCTAAGGGTATGAGCTAGAAAAGTGATGAGTGGGCCTAGTTTGGATTGGGCCCACGGTAAATAAGTTATGCAAGTGGGTTCAATTTTGTGAAGCAAAGGTGGGCCTAATCTGGGTTGGTTTGAGTTATAAAAATTCAAGTTTTTATGAAGTGATTTGATTAAGTGGGCTCAAAGGTCAATTGTTGGGCTGGACCTTGATTCGGATCCAATAGATGGGTCAGTACTTGTGTTTAGTTAAGAGTTTTCATTCTGCAAGTGGGTACAACTTCTTTGGTTGCAAAACATAAGGATCAAGATTCCAAGATGGGTAGGAGACAAGGAGGTTGATTTTAGTTCTGAAAAATGGAAATGGAGGTGAAAAAGGGTGGTTTGGGATGGGTCATGTGTGGTGCAATGACTATGATTTTTATTAATGCTCTGTTTGTTTAGAGGGATTGCAGAAGTGAAGCTCAACTTGGATGAAAAATGATAATCATCATGGGTTTAGATTCGTTGGGTTTGTTTATGAGATGAAGGGATGATTCAATGGTGATGAGAATGGCTCACTTGGTAGGTGAGAAAGAAAGAGATGAGGCTGGTTGTTTGCAAGAATTGAGAAGTATGAAATGGTTGAGCAGGTGGGTTCTACACAGAGTGAAGAGGGCAAGTTCTGTATGAATATTTGGTTGATTGAAATGAAGAGTAGCACACTAGGTTCATGGAATGGGTTTGCTGTAATTGTTTGGAAGAAGGGTCTGACCTGAAAGTGGGCACAACAATGGCGTTGGATAAATGAAGTTGGGGATAGGTGAAACTTGAAGTGGGTCCAGATTGACAAGTGAAGAGGAAGAAGATGGGTCTCTTTGTCTACAGATGTGAGGGAGAAAAGGTATCAGCCAGGATGAGTAGGGATGGCAGAGAACAAAGATGGAGAAAATAGAGACAAAAAAAATGATAGGAATAAAACAGAGAAAAAAAAAGAAGCAGGGAAAGAATGAATATAAAGAAAGAAAGAAAGAAAAGAAGATCGGCTGAAGGGGATGGAGTGATGACGAGGTTACAGGTGATGTTGGCATGGGTTGGATATCTTGGTTACTGATGTTGGGGTCATGCACTAAGTAGAGATGAAATCCAATCATCACATGGGCTCTATGGGTGACAAAGGTACTGTTTCAGAGGTATGAATTGTTGACGAAGGCCATGATGATAGTTGATGAATTCATGAAAACAGGGGCTGTTAATGCACTTATTGTAAGGCGGAGGTGTGGCCTAGATGCACAACGAACCCAAGGATGTGGATGAGTCTCACTGGTGTAATCCAACATGCTAAGGAGGTTTTAACAGAATTTAAGCACCAAGAAGATAAAGCCTATCATAAACATAAATGGAGTGAAGCAGTAAAGAAATAAAATAAGCACATACAGAAAATGAAATAAACGAACCAGAAAGTTTGTAGGGAAGTACCTTGAATAGAGAGAGCTTGAGATGAAGAGGAGATTCGTATGAGAGAAAAAGAGTGAATGGTGATGAGGGAAAAATGGGCCGTGCAAGTAATATTCCTCTAAATAAGGAAGAGATGGAGTTCTAGTTGGAGGAAAGATCGTGAAGGTGGAGAGAGTGTTCAAACTAACAATATCCATACCAATTTGACTGGGTCTAACTCCCTTAATGAAACCAAGTATAGTGAGATTTAATCTCCATCATCAATGTTGGGTCCCACCCAAAATATGATGAAATTACACAAAGCACTAATTTAATTCAATGAATGGGTGGGGTCCAAGCATAATCCAATTATGATCAAAATTAAATAGCAAAAATAATAATAATAATAGTAGCAATAATCACATTAAAGATGTAGGAATTGGGTCCTTACATCCTCCTCACCTTAGGGAATTTGGTCCTCCAAATTCTGCTCATCTGATGCCCGTTGCTGAAAGAGGTGAGGATACTTTTCCTTAACGAAGTGCACAGATTCCCAAGAAGCTTCCTTCGAGTTGTGATACTGCCAAGAACTTTTACCATAGGAATAGTCCTCCTTTTCGGCACTTTTTCAGTACAACCAGCCGAGAGAAGTTTAGATGGTCGTATCGAAAAAAAAAATTATGGTTTGCCTGTATCTCAACGATTGTTGGATACCTGTAGCTCAACGCTTACATTTTATTTTTGTTTTCCAAGCCATATGCCATCGTCATGTGTTGTTGCATATTTTATTTAGGCGTCCTTATCCATCTCTCAACGAAGGCATCAGAATTCAGAGCCCTCTTTTTCACTTTCCTCTTCATCCACTTCCTCTTCATATCATAATCCATCTCTTTCTCTATCCTTTTTTTTTTTTTTTTTCATTTCTCCTATATCTCCATCTCTTTATTGTGTTTTCATTAAAAGAAACCCTGGTCTCGTGCGATATATTGTTTCCCAAAATCGTTTATTGGGTTTTCAGACCAAGAACCCCATTTTTTGTTTGATGGCATCAAAACCCTCTTCTTCCCCTTCCTCTTCTTCATCTTCCTCTTCAGCTCATCGTCCATCTCTTTCCTTCCTCGTCAACCACTACCTCGATGAGAAATGAGGTATTTTGGGGTATGCTGTGAGCCGGAAGATGGATGTTGCCCTTTTTCCCTTTTTTTTTTTTTTTTTTTTTTTTTAATTTTTTTGTTTCTCCTATCTATCCATCTCTCTCTATCTCATCTTGGTTCGAATCTGTTATTTTCGTTTTGATCACTCTCTTGAACCTTTTTTTTTTTTGGTGTCTGGCGTCATGGTGTGTGCGAAGATGTTGTTTGGACCGAGCCCCGTATTGGATTTCTTTTCTTGGAATAGTTAGATTGTTGGGTTTGTGAGAGATGGGGATCTGCAAAGCGTCCGTAGGCTGTTCGATGAAATGCCGATGAGAAATGAGGTGTTTTGGGGTGCTATGATATATGGGTATTCTGGGAGCCGAAAGCTGGATGTTGCCTTATTCATTTTTTCTTTTAATTTTTCGTTTCTCCTATCTATCCATCTCTCTCTATCTCATCTTGGTTCGAATCTGTTGATTTCGTTTTGAACATTCTCTTGAACATTTTTTCTTGGTGTCTGGCGACAGGTGGTGTGCGAAGATGTTGTTTGGAGCAAGCCCCGTATTGGATTTTCCTGGAACATGTATTCCGTGTTTGGCGACATGGGGTGTGCGAAGATGTTGTTTGGAGCGAGCCCCGTATTGGATTTCGTTTATTGGAACACTTAGATTGTTGTGTTTGTTAGAGATGGGGATGTGCAGAGCGCTCGTAGGCTGTTCGTTGAAATGCCGATGAGAAATGAGTTATTTTGTTATGCTATGATTTATGGGTGTGCTGGGAGCGGGGAGCTGGATGTTGCCCCCTTTTTTCTTTTTTTTTTTTAATTTTTCCTTTCTCCTATCTCTCCATCTCTCTCTATCTCATCTTGATTGAAAAAACCTATATCATTTTGGTGTATTGGGTATTCATTAAGTCGATAGATGTGAGAGGTGAGAGGGCAGGGGCTCTCAGATTTTAGAGTGTATTTCATGTTATCCTATTAGATCATCAGGCTGGGGTATAACTTGCCTGAATGAAATGGAAAAACAGAGGGCGGTGGGATTCTTAACTGGCCAAATTCTTCTCATGTTCTGTGTATCTTTACTGGCCAAATTCTTCTCATGTTCTGTGTTTCTTTCTTGCTTGTTATAGACGGATTCCTTTTAAATTATTTATATCATTGATTTTTGTTCTTGAAATATGTTGTCCGTTTCGGTGGATTCATTCCCTATGTTTTTGTTTATTTTTATGCGTAGGTGTCTGAAACCTTCATTCTTAGAAGAAATTTTCATGATCTACAGTTCATGAGACAGAATCAAGAGAACTGAAAGGAAAATGAAGTAGTGAGAGACATACTGACATGAAGTGTAATGTAATCCACGACTGTAACGGTGAGTTATCTTTTTCTTCTCTTCTCCGGTCTATCTTTCTCCTTTGTTGAGTTATCCTTTTCTTTTCTTCTCTGGTCTATCTTTCTCCTTCTCCTCTTAATTTTTTTTTTTGGTTTTCATATTCGGTTTTTTTTGGTGATGTAGATTGCAGGCAGCAGTTCCATTCAGTTGGACGGTTCAGTTTCAAAGTAGGCAGTTGAGAGAGTGGGTAGTGGAGAGAGAATGGAATGGGTGGAGATGATACTACTGAGCGTATGACACCTGTGCTATTCGATTTTTAAGATTCAAGGATTCGCTGTTTCGACGTTTGCGGTTAACTGCAGTGTTAACCACATTCCAATAGAGTATAGGATTTGTACTTCTATTGTGATATTATTGGAAAATCTCACGAAAGAATAAATAAAGTGCTTTCTGTATATAACCCCTAAGGGCTGTAGGATTTGCAAATAGGATCCAGATTTTAGCATTTACAAATAGGCCCTTGTAATTTTATTTTAATATCTTTTGTATCCCCAAAATCAATAGCCTTTCAACCACCATAGGCTTTTAGTGAGAAATGACACTTTTTCCATCTCTTTTATCCTTATATGCATAATTTTAAAAGTTTAGACTAAATTTTTTTTATTATAAAGCATATAATATTAACAATTGCATTTAGTGGGAGAAAATAACCATATATAAATTCATTTTTTATCATTACAGGGCTTATTTCTTTAAATCCAAATTGATTATGACCACAATAAACACTGTACTTATAATCGATTATGATTTTTTTTTCAATCCATACACGACCCACGATTGAATTGATGAAAGTTTTAAAATATATGATTTTACTTCTTCTAGAGGGGGTGTAAAAGAAATATTGGGGGAATGAGCAAATGTAAAATAATAATAATAATAATAATAATTTTTAGAATTTGCGATAGGGGTGATGTTTGGCTCTATGTAAAAGAAATATTGGGAAAGAGGCAAATGTTAAAAATATATATTGATTTTTAGAATTTGAGGGGGGAGGGGGGATTTTACACTTTTCTCACATATGGGTAGGGGCTTCAGTCCTTGGGCCCTTGTACCTGGGTCTACCCCTGATCATGTGCAAGAGAGAGCTATTGGGAAAAATAATTGGAACTTGAGCTAACATAATGGTATTTTTATAAATAATAATATACTCATTTTATTTAATGGATGTAAGGGCGAAGCTATCATTTATGTAAAAATCTAAGACAAATCTCATAGTAGCTGCCCATTCTTGTTAGGAATATTAATTTTGAGAATATGAAATGTAGTAAAAAGAAAATATAGTGGCCTATTTACAAATACTAAAGCCTTAAGAGCCTATTTACAAATCCTACAAACTTTAAAGAGCTCATAAATAAATATAAGCTACCGTTAAAAATATTTTTACATACCAATTTTTTAAGTTTTTATTAATATATATATTTTTTCATTTTTTGTATTTTTAGTAACCTTTTTAGCCTTATTTAACAGATTTTAGGAGAAAAAGATTAGATTTATGCAATATCGAGGCCCAAGATAACATGGCACATCAATACAGTATATATATATATATATATATATATTTAAAGAAGAAATCTCATGCTGCTAATGTGACACCTCAAGTGCAAGAGCTAGTCTTTTCATTTGCTTAACAACTGTTTTTCTTTAAACATGTGTTTAGTAGGTTAGATTTCCATAAATTTCCCCAAAAAACAGTCATATTTTTCTCTTTAACGACATGTATGTGCCCTCTTGATGATGATGATGATGATGATGTGCCCTCTTGCCATTTTATGTTCTATTCACTTTAATTTATTTTTATAAAAATGTAGCCGCCGTACATGGGACACGTACGCTTGGTCTCATGTCTTTAGTCAATAGTCCACTTAATCAAGGTCGCATGGAGCCCTAATAAACTAACAACATGTGTAGAGAAAGATGAGCGAGAAAGATTTCAATTGGTATTTATTTCCTTTTCTTCAACTTTTTTTATTTGATGAATAAATTTAGACTCTATTAAAAAAGGGTCATATGCAATTTAGATTAAGTTAATGCTAGCACAATAACCCGTGGTGAGCATGGACAACGTTCACCCACCATAATTTTTAAAAATAAATATGTACATATATTGGATCAATTTAATAGAAGGACAAAAGTTCAAACACAATTACATTAAAAGATTCACCGAAGAAGGCACCAAATTTATCACCAATAACAATGGATACTTAAAAAGTGAGAAAAGAAGAAAAATTGAATAAAGAAACCTTTTGTTAATTATTATTAGATGGGTCATGGTAAAGAAACCCTAACAAACAATTAAATGAGTTGAGCATGTGTGTATATATGCATGACAAAAACTCACAACCTTGAGTTGCTCCCACGGTGCCATAATTGAACTGTAAACCACCCGTAATATAATCTCACATTGTTGTCACATATGGCCCCTTAAGTTGCAAAAACATGACATCTCAATTTGAGTTGTACTATTATTAGGCACATTAGTGAGTCGAGAAATTCCAACCCATGATTAAATAAGTCAGACACATATTGACCCCTAAGTAATTAACCCCCTATTTAAACTACTTTAGATATAATCTTGATGGACGAGTCTTCAAGCTTTGATAAGGTTTTTTCACAGTAATAACATATACATGTACTATGAGTGTCATATAAACCAATTTAAGATTAAAGATTGATGTTAGATGAGTACTTTGGTCAAGATGACCCGTCACACGTCGCACGAGTTGTGGCTGTAAACCATTGGACAAAAGAATTTCAAACCCATTTAATGATCAAGAAAGTGGACCCTATTCATTGAAGACTTTAAACCGAAATATGAGTGCATAATTTAGTTTGATAGGTTATAACAATCATATTGTGTGGGTAAGACACCGTAATGACGAGATTAAGCGAGGATTACAATAGTACTTGCTGTCCACCTCGGCCTCTGTAATCACAGCCCAGCAGTTCGGCAGCTCGATCAGGAGTGCCAGCACGGCAGGGCAACTCGGCGTGAGTGCCAGCTCGGCACAAATGCACAGCACGGCCAAGTCATTCTTGGTCTCGGAACAAAACGCTGAAGGCAGAGTGGGCCGTCACCTTCCTCTGGGAAGTACTGCGCGCCCTAACATATATGAGCATTCATTTATGACGATAGGAGTGCTCATTTATGGCGATAAGAAGTTAGCTTTATCAGCCCTTAACATCAACTGACTGAAGGCATGAAAAGTTCGGATGTGATGTTCCCTTTTCACCTACCGCTGAATGTCAGGGTAAGGATCGATGGGACCTCACTCCACCTACCCCCACTCACAGAGAGAATGAACAAGGAATGTCTACATACATACACGTGGGATCAGCCCCATAGAGGTACGCAACACACAATACACAACACATCATCTCATTCTCCTCTTCGGCCTCCTCCTGCTCAGTTTCTTAGAACTAACTCAGGCATTGGAGCGCCTTCGGCTTACATCAACCAGGGGCTCTAACCCAAGCCGTTTTCCTTCCCTTTTCAGGTTCTTAACGTTCGATATTTCCTGATCTACAAAGTTCATCTCAATCTAAGTGGGTGTCGTGTTTCCACCGCCTTGTCATCGAGCAAGCCCTAACATTCGGCTTCAAGGCAACCAATAATGAGGTCGAATATGAAGCACTCATCGCCAGGCTAAACAGTGTCAAAATCTTGGAAGCTCGACACATTGTGGTTTTCAGTGATTCCCAATTGGTAGCGAACCAGCTTAGGCGGAGATTACCGGGCTCGGGACGACAAAATGACGGCCTACTTAGCTCACACGAAGGAACTTCTCTCCCAGTTCGAAAAGGCTGAGATTAGACAGGTCGGCAGAGAGTCCAATTCCCATGCCGACGCCCTTACCAGCCTTGCTTCAGCGGTCGAAGCCGGTAATAGAAGAACTGTCAAAGTAGAGACGCTGCGCGAGCCCAGCATTGAACTACAGCGACCTCAGCAACTCATGTGCGTGGACCTCGGTCCGAGCTGGATGGATCCGGTCATCGCCTACTTAAAGGACGACCTGCTGCCCGAAGACAAGACGGAAGCACAGAAGATTAGGCTAAAAGCAGCCCGGTTTTGGCTCTCCCTAGATGGTAAGCTCTATAGGAAGTCGTTCACCGAACCCTACCTCTAGTGCGTCAACCCAAGCAAAGTCGACGACTTTCTTTACGAAATTCATAAGGAGATCTGCAGCAACCACATCGGAGGTCGGTCACTTGCCTACCGAGCAATCAGCCAAGGATACTGGTGGCCGTACATGCAGAAGGACGCCCAAGTCTATGCCAGAAAATGCGAAAAGTGCCAGAAGTTCTCACACTCTCTCCACTAGCCAGTGCAGGACCTAAGCCCTCTATCCAGCCCCTGGCCTTTTGCTCAGTGGGATCTGGACATCGTCGGTCTGCTACACCGAACTCCAGGGAACAAAAAGTGGCTAATAGTAGCTACGGACTACTTCACAAAGTGGGTCGAAGCGGAGCCTCTGTCCTCCATCACCAAGCAAGACACGAATAACTTTGTATGGAAGAACATCATCACGAGATTTGGAATCCCCCGAACTCTCATTCCGACAATGGGACCCAGTTCGATTCCAACTTCTTCAAGAGCTTCTGCCAGGAGTACGGCATCCGAAACGTCTACTCCACCCCGGCATACCCACAAAACAATGACCAGGCTGAGATCTCAAACAAAGTGATCCTTGATGGACTCAAGAAGAGACTCGACCGAGCCAAGGGGAGGTAGGCAGAAGAGCTTCCTAGTGTTCTATGGGCTTACAGGACAACTCCAAGGCACTCCACCTCGACTACACCATTCTCCCTTGCCTACGGCATGGAAGCAGTCATTCCCCTTGAGGTCGGCCTCCCGACCTTGAGGTCGGAAATCTATAACCAGGGGCTGAACGACTCGAATGTGGCTCCAGAGCTGGATTTCGCGGAAGAACGAAGAGAGACAGCAGCTATCCGCCTGGCTGCCTATCAACAGCAGTTGGCCAGGGGATACAACTAGAAGGTCAAAGCAAGAAGATTCGCTGTAGGAGAACTAGTCCTGAAGAAAACGCTTCTTGGCGACCGAAATCCTAATGAAGGGAAATTAGCACCCAACTGACAGGGGCCATATAAAGTGCTATCAACAGCGGGAAGGGAGTCAGGCGCCAAGTTCTCGCCAGAGCAAACTCAATCTCGGCCGCTTTCCCCCTCAAGGCCATCTCCAGGGAGCCTTGCGCCAAGTTCCGCTGGGAGAGGAGCCTCTTGTTTATCCCTCTAGCGTCCCGCAAGTCCTCTTCCAGTCGCACCACCTCGGTCCGGAGATCGTCGAGCTCAGAGGCAAGATGAAGGTTCTGGGTCCCCTTATCCTTCGGCTCTTCCCTGAGATGCTCCACCAGGGCCTGGGATTCCTCGTAGTCGGAGACGAGGCCAGCATTCCTGCCCGCCTTTTCTACCAGCATCGCCTCCTTGGCCGCTAAGGACGCCTGCAGCTCCTCCCTCTTGGCCACCCATTCGGCCTCCCTGGCCTCGGCTGCGTCCAGCCTCTCTATGCCCATCTGGCATTTCTATAGCAGCTGCAAGAAGAAAACCAGACGTCAATAAAAGAACACCGAACTAAAGGCTCTGGAGAAACACTGCACTTACCGTTACCAGCGAGCGCATCAACGAGAGCAGGAGCGACTTGTTGTCCATCTCTGCCCACCTCGCCATGTCGTAAGGAAGGGCGTAGGGGCGTCCTAGCGCGGCGACCACCTGAGAGTCGATCGCACGATCTATTTCGGCCAGCTGCCTCCCCAGTACTTCCTCAATGGCCGGCCTCCATGGAGCCAGCGGAGAGGGCGAGATCGTTCCACCAGCTGGTGGAGGCGACGAGGGGCCAGCCGAGGCCTCGACCCTCGCTCTCTTCTCGGGTCAGCCTCCCTCAACGACCTCGGTGGAGCGAGCCCGACCTCCAGCCCTTGTAGCATGGTTTGGGGGTGAGTCGTCTACGACGATAGTCATTGACAGCGGAGCCGAGGCGACCTTGACCGCGGTGGACTGAGTGGCCTCGGTCGCGGCTGCGTGGACCGTCTCGACAACCGGGGCAGTAGGAGTTCCGCCCGCGGCGGCAGAAGGCGTCGCAGCCAAAGCGACGACCACGGCCTCAGAGGGATCTCGGGTCTCACCCCCGATGTCCCCGAAGGCCGCGGCAGACAGGTCTTCTGCAGCTTAGCGTTGCCCGCGCTGGCGTAGCATCTCTCCCTCCTCTTCCTCTTCCTCCGAGCTGGAAGATGCTGAGCTCTCAGACGTGCTGGAAACTACTAGCCTCTTCCTTCGTGAAGCTCCGGGCTCGGCTGCCGAGGTCCTGGCAGGCTCTGGGTCTGGGAGTGCTGAAGCGCGGTGTCCGGACTCAACCAGACACCCAGCGGGTATCGAAATGGTCATTGCCTCGGAGCTGGGCACCGCGGTCGTCGCTATCTCTGAGCTGGCGCCTTCCACGCGCAGCACAGAGTCTATTCCCGACACCCTTTTCGAGGTGTTGAAGGATCTGTAGTGGGGCGTATACCCCAGAAGGGACCACGCAGCACGGCTGTTATGATCGCTGTAGTTTCTCACCTTTTCGTGCCACTCAGTGTTCACCCTCCAACGGTTTCCTGGCAAACTCCCTCCTTTGGCGAAAATCTGCATGAACAGAGAGTTGTGTTAGTCAGGCATAGAAGAGAGAAAAAACTGCAAACCGAAAATACTTCGGTCTTTACTTGGTGGAGTTCCTATTTTTAGAGGAATCCGGACCGTGGTGCTAGGATCTGCTTCACCGAACTCCCATCCTCCTCTAACGAGTACTCAATCTTCACCCCGCGTATTTGTTGGAATCCTCCAGCGCGGTTACAAAGCCAACCCGGCGGACCCTCAGCCGGAGGTAATGGGTGTTCCCTTCTGCTTCTTTTTTTTAGAGGTCGTACATATCCTCGATGTCCGGGACACCGAGGCCGATCCCTAGGAGCTCTTTCAGCCACACTACTCCCATGATAATTTTTTATCCATTGGGAAGTAGCTGGCAGGGGCACAACCTCCACTCCCGGAGGCAGTCCCTAACCAGTGGATGAAGGGGGAAGCAAACCCCTCCTTCCACAATTGAGACCAGTCAGAACGGCATCCAGCCATCGCGGTAGGCGAGGCCATCACAGGGCCATCTGGTCTGACCTCCACATTGGCAGGGATCTTGTACGCATTCCTAAAATAGGCTGTGGAACCCGGGTCTCCTAACAGATGTCTATAGATCCCCATTCTTAACCCAGACGAAAGTCTATCCAGAAGAAAAGACAAGAGAGAAGCGGAAAGAAGCCCTACGAAGGGGGGACTGCACAGACATGATCGCCGAAAACTTGCAGATGTTGGAGAAGTTCTCTTGCAGGGTGCAATGGAAATTCGAAAGAGTAAAAGAAGGTGAAGACGAAGGAGAAGCCCTGATTTATAAGGGTCAGAGACGCTGTTTCGGCTTTCGAAAAGAGCCTTTAAAGAGGCGTCCCCTCAGTCAGCCCTAACGTCGCATCTCGCAGCCCTAACGTCTTCTCAAAGTAATTGCGTGGCAACCAAAGAGGCGACACGTGCCACCATCGGCGCAATATCTGAGGGCCATTAAATATCCTGGACAGGCGAAGAGACATCTTGAAAGGGACCGTACGTCAGCGACGATCATCAGTCTCAGGAGGGACCCCCTCTGATCTGAAGCTCCTCTATCCCGGTAACCCTTTCCCGCACTTCAGTGACCCTCTCTCGAGTTCGGTAGCGGTGCCGGCTAGACAATTACTAAGCTTTTGACCTCCTCGAGCTGGAAGACTCTCAGAGGTCAAAAGCTAAGGGGCAATTGTGTGGGTAAAACACTGTAATGAAGAGATTAAGCAAGGATTACAGTAGTACTTGTTGTCCACTTCGGCCTCTGTAATCACAGCCCAGCAGCTCTGCAGCTCGGTCAGGAGTGCCAGCACGGCGGGGCAGCTCGGCGTGAGTGCCAGCTCGGCGTGAGTGCACAGCACGGCCAAGCCATTCTTGGTCTCGGAACAAAACGTTGAAGGCAGAGTGTGCCGTCACCTTCATCTGGGAAGTACGGCGCGCCCTGACAGATAGGGGCATTCATTTATGACGATAGGATTGCTCATTTATGGCGATAAGAAGTTAGCTTTATCAGCCCTTAACATCAACTGACTGAAGGCATGGAAAGTTCGGATGTGATGTTCCCTTTTTACCTACCGTTGAATGTCAGGGTAAGGATCGATGGGACCTCACCCCACCTACCCCCACTCATAGAGAGAATGAACGAGGAATGTCTACATACATACACGTGGGATCAGCCCCATAGAGGTACGCAACACACAATACACAACACATCGTCTCATTCTCCTCTCTGGCCTCCTCCTGCTTAGTTTTTTAGAACTAACTCAGGCATTGGAGCGCCTTTGGCTCACAGCAGCCAGGGGCTCTAACCCAAGCCGTTTTCCTTCCCTTTTTAGGTTCTTGGCGTTCGGTATTCCCTGATCTACAAAGTTCATCTCAATATAAGTGGGTGTCGTATTTTCACCGCCTACACATATTATGATGCATGTTATATTTATTAATTAATTATAGGAAATTCATAAAATGAGCATTTTATGACTAAGTTCATCCTATTTTAGAAGTGTCATAAATTTGTTGTGGTTAGACAAAGTCATATGTATACATGATTTATAAATGATGCCACATCAATAAATAAAAATGCATCTTGCCTTCTCTTTTTCATTCATTAATGCATGTACAAATACTTCTTAAGTTGTGAGATAACAAAAAAATTAAATATTTATATTGCAAAATTATTGAGATATTGGAAGAAAACTAAAAACAAGGTAATTGTTATTTTTGAGGAACATAGGTTGAAAGTTAGGATTTGGCTGGTTAAGATCTTTTTTTGCGTTTATGTTTTTATTGTTTTATGAGATATGAGAGTTGCATAAAACATGTTTAGATCTCATTTGCGTTTTTTGATTGGATTTTGTAATGTTTTAATCTTCAACAGGAAAAGAAACCCAAATTCACCATCAGCACTGAAAATAGTGGATACGAGATAATATGTTAGAGAATTTGTTGCATTTAATTTTTTATTAAATTTGTTGGGTATTTTTTAAGATTATTATATTTGTTTCATTTATATATGGGTGGTTCTGAAAATTTTATGATTTTGAATGATTTTATGGGCTTTTTGTTATTTTTATTTTTGTCACTTTTGTTTATTATGTTAGCTACTTTGACATAGCTGTGTTACTGAATTGAAAATTAATGTATTATCATTTTTTCTATTTTAATTAGAAAAAGAAATCATGATTAATCCTTATGATTACTTTCATGATTTTAGTGATGAGTTATTAACACTATATAAGATGCCTAGATCTTATGGATAATTAGTTATACTTATTAAAAAAAACATAGAAAGTTTTAACCTTCAAAGATTGAGGATATTATTATTTTAAAGAGGTTTAAAATATTAATAAAATGTATTTTAATATGTTGGACTTGGTTGCAAAGAAATTATCATAAAATAAGTATATTCTGTATACTAATATCAATCTTTAAAGACTATGAAAAGTGTTTTAATAGATATTTAAAAAACGGTTAAAGAGTCGGTGTTTGATCTTAATTTTAAGCAATGAATGAAAGTATTTTAAAAGATTACAAATGGTTAAAGAGGTTGTGATTTAAAATTATAAAATAATGATATGGGCTACACTATATAGAGGGAACATTCAAACTTGAATTGAAAACCCTCGTCGATATTATATGATAATTAGGTCGTTTAAATAAACAACAGCTTTGTTATTATTATTATTTCTTTTGGCTAAATTTTACATATGAGGATTTACGGTGCTCATTCTTCGTAATAGCTTCATGGGTTTCTACTGAAAGACTTGAAAGACGATACAAATGAGAAATTACAGCTGCATCATCACCATTGTAATAGCTTCATTGGTAATTTCTACGGTGCTCATTCTTCATTTTCTCTCTTCTTCATGTATGAGATCAAAGTATATTCCTTTTTAAATCTAATGCCCTCTTTCATTCATGCTGGATTTTCAATCTAACCTAAATTCCAAAAATTCTATGTTCAATATAACTTAAATTCCTAAGATTCTATGTTCAATCAGAATTCTAATTCTCTTTTTTATTCATGCTAATTATTTAAATTCCAAAAAATCTGTTCAATCAGAATTCTAATTCTCTTTTTTATTTATGCTAATTCTTTAAATTCCAAAAACTCTATATTCAATAATTTACTAAGATTCTTGAAATAAATAAAAAAACATATGGTTGATCCATCAGTGGATCCTGATATCGGTTGCTAGGGCATATTACACATGTAGGGAAAATTCATTAACAGGTGAGTTGTACAAATATCTTAGTTAGGAAATATAATTGTAATATCACCCCACTTTAAGGGGATTGGATTTGTTGTAATCATTGTAATTAAGAAAAGTGGATCCTTGTATGGTTTTGACAAGGTTTTCTATTATGGATGAGTTTTCTAGTTTGAATCAATATCAACAGTTGCACTCTATAAATAGCCATTTGGCTATTCTTAGTAAAAGTATTCCTCAGTTGGTTTTATTTAGGTGTGTCCCAGTTGGCATGGCCCACCATGATGCACACCAGTTAGGGATCAGGAAGGGATGAGAATGCAATGGGGTGAATCATCCTGGCCCTCCATTTTAATTATTTTATAAGTACAATTCTTCTTATATTAATCAATCTAACCTGGATAATGGAGAATGGCCACTTATTTCTCTCGTAGTGATAGAATCACCTCACAGTTTTTTTTTTCTTTTTTCTTTTTTTTTTTTTGCTTTTGCTTTATTTTTTGAAAAGATGGCAGTTGCTTTATTATGGGGCCCTTCTTTTTTTTTTTTTGAGAAACAAAAAACGTTGTTGCTTTTTTGGAATTGAAAAAAGATGCCAATTCCAAAAAAATGATGAAATATGGTTTATGCTTTTACAATAATCCTTCTATGATAAGAGGCCTTCAATGGAGAGAAAAGCTTAAAAAAAAGAAAAAAAAGAAAAGAAAGATAATTCATGGTACAAAACCATTGATTTGGAGGCATACACAAGTACAACGACAACACAAAAAAGGGTCAACCTGGTACAAATATTAGTGATATTTCGAAATATCATAATAATATTGCAAATTATTGTTAGACCCCGACCCCGCATAAGTGTATTTAATGCCTACTTATTCTTGATTAGGTGTATAATACTTGTTTTGGTTGATTTTATGATGAATTAGGTAGATTAGTGAGGGTTTTGACCAAGTTAAATAGAACTATGACCTTTTGAATAGTTTTAGATAGTGCTTGTGTGTAATTCTAGTATTAGTGGGTTCATGTGCATTACATCAATCATTTATTCCTAAATCATTTCCATGTTTGGACCCAAATAAATGGGACCCAATCCAACTCATATCCAAGCCCAAAACAAACCAAAAGCCACTTTTCAAGATTTATCTAGATAGCAAGGGCTTGCATGCAATGGCCCAAACTCAATCCCCATTTAATCAACCCAGCCACTGCAACGTCCCTCACCTCCTCTTTTCCTTGTTTTCAGCTGAGAGATCTCCTCTACTTCTCCTTCTTCTCTTCTTCAACTAGACTTCTCCTTCTTCCCCATTTCAACTACAAGAAAGATTTAAATTTGTAAATCTAACCACAACACCATCCTCCATTATCTAGACAAAAGATTCTTCTTCCCTTTCATCTTCTTCTTTACCATTTCCTCTCTTCTTGCAACACGACTCAAGAGGCCATGCATGTGGACCAAGAAAGTTCCCTCTCCATCTTCAAGCTTCTTGCATCTTCTCCTACAAGTGATCTTTTCATCAAGGTCATATTCAGCTCCACCCCCTTTCCATTATACCATTGGCAAGGTCTTTTCTACCTAATGATGATTCATGCTTAGTAATGATGGTTTCAAGTATTTAGTCTTGCATGCATACTGATTTCATCTCATTTCAGTCATTCACCATTGTAGGGATTACAATATATGAGCTAGTGTTTTTGGGATTTACCATAAATTAAACCGAGAAGAGGATATTGAGTTGTAAAGCACCAAATAAGGCAAGTATGAGCAAATTGGATTTATGCATGTTAATTGATTCTTTGATTGAATGCTATATTTCTCTTGGATATTAGAATTCAACCTTTTTTATTTGAATGGTATTTATAATGTGAAATGGATTATATATATATATATATATGAGTGTTAATGGATAATGGAATGGATGCGGCTTGATGAGATAGCTTGTACATAGAGCTTTGGAGGTTCAAATCATGTCTAATATAATCTAAGGATTATTGGTAATTGAAATAGGAGAAGAACGGCTGAAAATGGGCATTTTCAGACTCAGAAATTGCCCAGATTTGGGCCAGCCGAATTGGGCCCGCTCGAGCAGGTCGGCCCATTGGGCCCGATAGTGCCAACTTCGAATGGCCATAACTTTTTACCCGTATATCAGATTTTGGAGTTCCACATACAGTTGGAAAGTTCTTAAAGTGTGGAATCCAATGGTATACGCCACTTAATGACCAGAGATTGAGAAAGAAAGTAAATATTTGGACCATTGAATCGGGCCCTATCTCTTTTGGAAAAAGGGATTTAAATCTAGTTAGACTCCTAGCTTGGAACCATTAGCCACTAAGGGAGTTAATCCCACTTCAAAAAGGCCTAAACTCTTCATAATCAATCTAGGAGGATAATTGTAACATAAACACTATACCAATAAGGTTTTTAGGTTGTAAAGGATTGACCTTGTAGGTCTATAAAATGGTACCCATCACCGATTATCATAGTCCAATGAAAGTTGTAACACATGAGAAATCTTGGGCTTAGATTATCGCATGTCCTTATCCATCTCGTATGGAACTTTGTCATAGGTGTTGATTTAAAGGAATTCGATGTACCTCACATATACAGAAGTGATACCAATAAAAATGTAGCACGTGCATCGAATTACCTAAAATTACATTGAAATGGATGGTTAGAGACGGTGGGTAACTAGATTAGGTTTGGCTAATAAATCTCCTTGATTCTATTAATCGAATCGCACTTGCATATTGCTATTGACTTGTTTATTGCCCTCAAATATCTCAAGAATTGCTTATATACTTTTTTCGTATTACTTCTCAATTATGATTGCAATTGTCTTACAAATGTATCGTCATTGATGTGAATAGCGGACTCAGTAACTATTACCAGTTTAATTGAAATGAATTGAATGAATAGAATGGAATCGAAAGATTCAAAATGAATTGAGTGTATAAGTCTTACTCAAGTCCTATTGATTGAATCGAATTAGTTGGCACTACTTAGCTTTGACCGGACGATACTCGACGGGGTGGGTTTTGGTTTAAATTTATGTACGCCACAGCAGTAGACAACCTGTAGTACCGGAACTCCAGAACTCGGGTAACCAGGAGGACCTTTGGCCGGGCCCCTGGTGACATCCCAAAATGCGTGCTCTCTATTAAGGAATGATTGAGCTGAGGTAGTAGCCAACTACAATGTAAGTATTTGTTTTGTAATTCTATAAAGCATGATTTATTAAATGCACAATGTGCCTAGTTTTTTTTATTATTTGACATATTTTAATTGCTCATACATTGTTGAATCGTCGTATTCATTGTGGTACACTTGGGGTCACATGGTTCCAGGTTACCGAAGAGAATAATTGATAGTGCTCCAAATTAAAAACTTGATCGATAAGGTTAATGGTTAGCTTTTGACCGTCGAAGTACGTACAAGTGTGGTATTCATAACTTGAGATTAAATAATCACTCTTGCACTTAGTTTAAGTATGCATTGAAGGTTTAAATTATTAGCTTTGCTATAGACTGATAGTAATATAATGGATTGATTAATAGACTACTCATGGCTTTGTTATTGATGATATACAAGCTTCCGCAAATAAATGTTGTTTAACAGATGTCAGTGAGTAATCCTCACACGTGAAATATGAAATTTTCTCCTTCGTGAATTTGGATTTGGTCCGGAACAGGTGCGAGTTCACGGGAGTACACATGTCACACCTCGGGTACCACCCTAATTTGAAAATCCTCGGGACCGGGATGTGATTATAATACTTGACACGGCATTTTCCTCCATAAATATTATGCTATTTCCAAAAGGTCATTAGAAAATGAAACTACCCACTAGAAACTTGCAATAAATCTGAAGTAAAAAGGACAAAAAAAAAAAGAAGTTTTCTGGTTAAGATATATGAGATTCCACCAAGTATACAAATGGCTAAAAGTGAAAAGTCTCCATTTTCTTTAGTATGATCAAAGCTGAAGATTATTCGTTTTTACATATTTTTTACAAAATATATGGATCAGATCACGATCTTATAATAAGAACAAGAGATCTTTCTCGATCAATCCCTTTGCTCTCGTTCTTTGAAAATAAATAAGATCCTTTTTTTATCTTGAATTTTGTTTTGTTTTTTTTTCTTTTTCTTTTCTTTTCTTTTCATTTGGAATATGGATTCTTTTACTTAGGGCCTGTTTGGCATCTCTACTCTCCTTTTGATAGACCCATCAAAATAGAGCCATTAAAAAAGTCATAAAAAAAAAGATGCTAAAATCAAAAGGAGTGTTTGGTAATGCAATGATCTATGTTAAATAGACTTTTTCATATCAATGGTTGAAAGTTTTTCACAAATATCTCAAAATTTATAAGATATCAAGCTTTGAAAATTGAACCTACAGCTGTGTTCAGCCTCCCAAAGAGATCTAACTGTTTGAATCTTATGGTTGGCGCCCACATAATCCAGAAAATACTATCAAATGACTCTCTTTTTTGCTCATATCTCAAGATTGGTGATTGTCCAACGGCTAAAATTTGATCCCATAGCTGGGCTTGATCTTAATAAAAATCTCAATGGTCTAGATCATTATTTACTATCCCATAAATAATTTCAAAAAAATAGAAAAACAATAATGCTCATGAATAAATCCAAAATTGGGCATGACACGTCAATGGCTGATATTTCCTTGTAAATATCTCGATACACATAAGGTATCAAGCCATGAAAATTGACCACATAGCTGTATTCAACCTTCAAAAGAGATCTAACGGTTTGGATATTGTGTTTGGGACCCACAGATTTCAGAAAATTGTATTCAATTGCTCTCTTTTTTTCACATATCTCAAGATTGGTGATAATCCAATAGCTGAGATTTGGTCCATAACTATGTTTGATCTCGTGAACATTTATAATGGTTTGGATCTTGATTTAGACTTTCGGGTTTTAAAAAAATCACTATTCACCCGCCTCTTTTTTTTTCCCCCTCTACTTTTCATGTGGCTCATTTTGGGGGCATATGGTTTTAAAAGGCATTGCCTCCACTTCTCTACACCGGGTAGAGGCATAAATACACTGCAAAACGCCTCTATGCTCAAAGTCTTGTACCTTCTTTAGAGATTTAGAGAATTAAAGGCAAGATATAGTGTTACCAAAAAGGGGTTCATAAATAGTTGTATTAGCTTGTCTGCCAAATTGATTAGAGACCTTCGGGTAAATAGAGCAATGTAATTTCTTACATTCCGAATTTTCTTAAAAAATATTAAAGAATCCAAAATATTTTAAAATGATGATCTCTAGCGCTTTTTTTGTATGTTACAACATAGGGCCTTTCTGTCAAGTCTTATATGTTTAAAATAGAGCTGGTTGAAGTGGACTTGTTTGAAATAGCAAACCAATTTATAAATAGATTGTCGAGTATGCTTAATTAAATTAAAAAATATTAAAGAGAGATGCTCCTATGAG
Source organism: Persea americana (assembly GCA_029852735.1). Classification (NCBI taxonomy): domain Eukaryota; kingdom Viridiplantae; phylum Streptophyta; class Magnoliopsida; order Laurales; family Lauraceae; genus Persea; species Persea americana. Next base: position 55,530,211 of record CM056816.1, on the reverse strand, counting down.
AGATATCTCTCACCTTAAATTAGAGATTGGGCGGGGCCCTCACATCCATATTCAATGCTAACAACTTAAATGTTAGGGCCCCCACCCCTATCTCTCATATAAGGTGAGAGATATCTTTCATAGGAGCATCTTCCTTTAATACTATGGCATGCTTGTGAAGAGAAAAGGCAAAAAAAAAGAGGAAAATCGAAAGTGTTTGATTTCCTTAGATATTCATGTGTATTTGAAAAGGCTACATGTTGATTGGTTTTAGAAATGAGATAAAAAAAAATAAGTAAATAAAGTTGATTAAACCAGACATCCACATGAACTTTGTCAAAGAATCTAAAGCACCCACAACATCTATTTAAATTAGTACAAATCTAAAAAGTAGAGTTGATACATCACAAACCATAATATTTTGGTATTTATTGTACTTCAAAAGGGGTGTGAATTATCTATCATTTTTTCATCATAAATATACTTTGCTTAGTTTTGGTGTGTCTATTTGTGATAGTCTTGCTACAATTTAGAACCAATTCCAGATGTACATGCATATAGATTCTGGATCCAAAGATCCTCTTCACTTTTCACTTCCATGTTAACGATTTATCATGGCCTTAATAGCTATGAGTTGTGCCTTAAAACATGGTTAGTGATAATACATCTTAACTTTATCAATGGCATAGTGGTGCCTTACCACTGATCTAACAACGGTTAATAATTAATTAATATTATAATACATTAGTTAAATACAAAATACACTAAGAAATACTGGTGAAAATATAAATTTTTTTTTACGTTTCTTTTGTTTTACAACACATTTGAAGTGTGAAGTTTGTAGTTGAATTCCATTGAAAATCACATATCGTTAATTCCTTAAAAGGAAGGGGGAAACATTAAATTTGAGTTTTCATGAGGTCAGTCCCCCAGCAAAATGATTCAGTGAAAACACCAAGCACCCATCACAAAAAATAAAGCCCAAAGACAAAGATCCCTTGGCCACTTTTGTATTGAATTTCTAATGCTGTACTCTAAAATGAGTTTAAATGAAGAATATTAAAATGGGAATAACTGAGTAATAATTTTCAATCAAAGAGGAACTTATAAGAAGGCCTTCTTTTGGATCTTCACCTTATAGTTAGTTTTCAATCAAACAAGAACTTTACATGGAATTGTTATCTTAAGAATTCTAAGAAACATATTCCTAATTGTGGCTAATAATGGAAGAAACTAACACGAAAGTTCATAACCAACCCTTGTTAATCTCCCACTTGGTGGAAGATGAGTTCAAAGGAGATAACAAACAAATACCCATCCGTCACCCATGTAAGAAGTAAGAGTTCATTTTCGTCCCCACCTGATATTCTCCGGTACCTCAACCTTGTTATAACTCAGTTTACCATGAATTCCTAAAACCTAATTCAACGGAGACAAATTAGACCATAATATTTTCAGTAAAAAGGCATCTCGTATAAGTTCTTTAAAAACTAAAATTGGCCCTAACAACCCAGATTTACTTTCTTTAGAAAAGAAAAATGAAATTGTACTCTCCTGCATGAAAAAAGATTCTAAAAGAGTGAATTAAACTAAGATTAAAAGAAAAAAGAGCCTCTATATATCATTTATCCCATCCATGCAGATCATCATCTGGTCCTTCTGTAGATGAACACCAATTCACAAAGGGGTGATTGAGGAGCTCTAAAACGCTACCCCTCCTCCTCCAATCCTTCTCCAAACACCTCCCCACAAAGCTCTCAAACTCCGGGGAGGCAGTCTCTCCCACCTCCATAAGTGGGTCCCCGAAGCATATGGCCCACATTAGCGTGGCCCAGTCCGGCCTCTGGCCCGCTGAGATCAAGGGAAATCTGCCCACGTGGCATTCCATCAGGACCACTCCGAGGGCCCACACATCCCCTGCGAACCCATCGTAACCGTCCCCACAGCTATCCGGGTCCAACCTCTCAGGGCTCATGTACGCACACGTCCCCACGTAGGAGTCATCCATGCAGATCGGATCCTTGGACCCGACCCCCACGACCCGACTCACTCCGAAATCAGAAATCTTCATCTCCCCTTGACCGTTGACCAGCAGATTCGACGGCTTCACGTCCCTGTGGACGATCCGCATCCCATGCAAATACCTGAGCCCCTCCAACACCCGCCTCGCCACGCCGGCGACCACCTTCTCCGCCATCCTCCGGCGGACCCGGAGCACGTCGTGGAGGGACCCCACGTCCATGTACTCCATCACGAAGCAGAGGTCGCCGCAATGTCCGTCGAAGACGCCGTGGCACCGGACGACGAATGGCGAGTCGACCCGTTTGAGGATCTCGGCCTCATGGGCCGCCCGTTCGCGGAGCGCGGTGGCGTCACGGTCGAACCGGAGAACCTTGAGGGCGTAGACGGCGGAGGACTGCCTGTGCCGAACCTTGTAGACAGTGCCGCCGTTGCCGTGGCCGAGGACCGCCAGCTTTTCGAGGTCGGAGAGGCGCTCGATCCGGGGAGAACCCGACTCAAATGGTGGTAATAGCACTGGCAAAGGATAGCATGGGAAGAATTCGGGTCCCAATATCGGGTAGGGTGGGGGTGGTAAAAGGAGCTCGAGTGCTTGCTGGTGCCTTCTTTCTCTCACCATTGCGATCTTTTCTTACTTTTTATATCGGGTATTTGTTATCCGATTTAGAATCCGAAGTTAGGATGTATGTATGTGAAGAACTAAATATAAAACTCTCTCTCGATATCTATATAAATGCTGTAATCGGGTCGAGCGATCCGTGGGATTAGGGAACGGGTGAGCTTTTGGTGGTGACGTAAGCATATATAATGGTTGTGGGCAGCTTTGTTGTTATGGGTTTTGGTGGGAGGAGAAGTGAATAGAATGACACGCGTCTCTCGAGTCAGGCAGCATGGAATTTGTTGTTCTTGAAGGCTCTCTCTCATGTTTATCATCCTCTCTGTTGTTTTTTCTCTAAACCCGTTTATGCTGCTTTTAATAAATAGATTTTTGTATTTCGTCCGTTAAACTCATACAAACGCACACGAGATAAAATTAAAATAGATTTTGAACGCAAAATACAGGGACCAAACCCATGTCTTATGGGTGACTCTTTTTTTATAATAATAATTATTATTATCCTGAAGTGATCATTCACTTATATATATATATATATAATGGTGTAGTGTATGACAATTCAAATGTTATTGAAATTTAGCCCACCGTTTAATCAGTGGGGAAGTGGAGAGGTACATATTATGTCAAAGGCACAACGATGGACCCAATGGTTGGGTCCAACGCAAGTCGTCAGCTACAAAAACTCTCTCATATGGACGTGGCCATGTCATCATTTTTCTACAACAAAATGTAAAATCTATTGTTCATGAGAAAAACAAAACTTTTTTGGCGATATAATACAGTTTTAGTTTTAGACCAAACAGATGGAAATTTGATATTGTTTATGACCTAATTCTATTTTTGGCAATGTCCCACACCCTCACTGGGGCTTACCAAATATTGACAATGTGGATGTCCTCTAGTTTAGACCCCACAAAATGAACACCCCTTTTTTAGTGGGACTTTCTAAGCTTTATTCCAACAATGGTTGATCCCACTATGCGATATGAAATTTTCATGCGGACGTCCCAATGGTCGCCTTTAATTCAAGTGGTCCCCATTTCTTTTACGGCCCCCACATATATAACGTTGAGATTTGGGCATTTGGAAGCCAACATTCCTGTAGGAGAAAATTTCTCCTCAAAATTAACATCATCTTAAAAATCCCATTTATTAAAAAAATAACATTATTATTAATATCTTCAAAATCCCAGATTGTAGCAACGAGAGAATCTCCACAATCTACTTAAGCTCGTCTCAAATATTTTCTGTTATATATTACTTGCTTATTGTTAGTTTTGTTGGTGATAATGAGATTTTATTCAATAAAAGAAAATATTGTAAGGCACATGTTAAAAATATGCCCATTTTCTTCGCAAAGCACATGCAACTAACAAAAAATATTCCATAGGATAACTCGATCTGTTCCTTTTAACATGCCTAGGAAAGAGGTTGAGAGGTTGTTTACTGTAAACGTGGCTACAACAAACATGTGCTTATTTGGATTCTCCTCACTCATTCTATTTTATGTTTGAAAATCAAAATATCATTAAAATCCCACAAGCCATTGTTCACATATTATAATATCACGTTATTTTCAAAATCAATGATATTTGTAAGTTGCAACACTATCCAAACAAGTATTTTATTGGAAGTAGGTAGGGATTTAAATGTGTTGGTTTTGGTTTGGCTCCATTGTGGATTTAAATCCGGTTAAATATACACAGAGGGACCTCATCAAGACTTTTATCAATCATCATCATCAAGCTTTTGTCTCAACTTTAATTTGTTGGGAGTTTGCCATATGAATTTTGTTTCAAGGAGTAGTATTTTTTTGGAATTGAAATTTATGTTCAGGCAGTGACAAAAATTTTACATCATCTGTCAAAACTATGTGCCAAAAGTTTCACACCACAAAAAATTAATATATGCTTCAAACTAGTGGGGTCGAATATGGGACCAATGTTCACGTGAAAAGGAAGAAAGAAAATGTAGCCACCAAAATAATGTTAGCATCCTATCTAATAAACTATACTTTACGTGGCATGTGATATTTTATACATATTGTCACTTGGGTACCTAAGTATTAGTGTATGGATCCAGCTGAACTAGAAGTCTATAACTGAGGATCCATAACTGGATTTTTCGGATTGGAACCTTCAGAAGATGATCGGAGGTCCATTGACATCCCCAATTGGCAGTTAATAGCAGCCACTCCAGAAATCTCTTCATGAACATGCATCAGTTTTTCAAAAGTTTTGTACAAAAATGTTAACATGGTATCTGTTTCAGTCATCACTGATATATCAACTCAAGCACTCTACCCACGCACTCATGTTTGATGTTTCTAACCATTACCAGTCACAGCTACAGCTGTGGGACGACAATCACATGCTATTTGTTTTTTCTGCTGAAAATGAAATCACAGTGATCTAGCCCGGATAAATACTATTAGCCTTTTGTGCTCTGATATGGGTCAGATGATAAGGCCTATTACCCATGATGGTATCAGGACCCTTTGCTATACATTATTCTATCATTCACTATTAGCTCGAGCTTTTGATATTTTTTGTTATTAACATGATATAAAAGCCGGGGGACGATCGTATTAATAGCTTATATATGCAAAAGAGTTCCAACTGCATTGCAAGACAAACTCATTGGGAAACAGCCTTTAAATTTGTCTGGAAAACATTTAGTTTCTTTTTTTTTATTTCATAATTTTCTTAGTATTTTGTTCTCGTTTCTATTTCTTGTGAATAAAATTCCTCCTTTTAGCATTAGAAGAAAAAAGAAAAAAGAATCTAATTATGTCAGTGATAATGAAACATTTTTCAAAGGGAAAGAAATATATACTTACGAAAATATTTTATAGATGATATTAATAAATAAGTAAACAGATCCTAATTAATAAATGACACTCCAACCCACAACTTGGATTGGAATCTGCAAACTCATATCCAACCCCAACACATCAACATCACAGCCAAATCCAATACATCACCCAAAGAAGCAGCTAGAAGACAAAGTACATGTTTTGTGATGGATGTTAACTATCAATTGAAAATGATGGATTCTAAGTAATAAAGAAGGATAAGATTAGGAATTGGTGTTGGATTGGGCTTGTGGAGTGTGGTGGGTTCAATCGATCACATTTTTTATGGCATCAACATGTAGAAAGAAGACTGAGAACAACCTCTGTATGAACTCAAGTGTTATGATGGTGCTTGGACAATAGAAATGCATACAAGCACCTAAAAATAGTTAGAAATGCATTTCAGATTGTGAAGACAGAAAACGTTGAACTAAACAGAGGTGGTTGGTATAAAGCTCCAACTATGATTATATTTGCCATGCTAGGTTTTTACACTTAGACTAGAATAATAAAAGATCCGCGAAGCAGACAAAGAAGTGCTCCATGATAAAGATCGTTTGTAAGAATGAATAATGAATAATAAATGAAGCACAATTGTCCTCAAAGCTAAAGCAGGTCAATATCCTAATGATTTAGAACATCAAATGCTAACAAAGTAGCCTAACCAGCAAGCCTGCAAATCATATTATTGAACTCACAATACCAATTTTTATGGGACAGTTTTTTTTTTTTTTTTTTTTTGGTTTAAAGGAAAATGACACCATTAAAGATGGAAAGGAACACGAATCAAAGAGAGAATTCAGATGAACAAGATCAAAGCTGAGCTAAGCAACATCTTGAAACAACAATACTAGATACACTGATCTCAACTCCTTACAGTGTCGAGGAAGCACTCATTATAAACTCCTACCCTGGATACCAATGAGCGTATATAAATGAAGAGTTAAATGATATCTCAGCAATCAGGATTGAGAATTCAAATAATTACAAGCTCGTCACCTCCCACTTGCTAAACAATGATCTGATGATGCCAGAAAAGGAATGGTGTTATTACAGGCAGTCTTGTTCTTCAACTGTCACAGGCAGTTTAAAACCCTGAGGATACATGCACACATGACTATTTAAGTGCCATATGAGTAGATCTATCTGACGCGATTTTGGGTCACACCCCCATCCACAATGGCCCTTACAATTTGAATGTTTGGAAGGGAAATTTATGTCCCATTTTCAGCGGCTGTGCATAAATAAACAAATAACATTTGTATGGAGAATTTAGTAAATCCTCAACCCAAAAGTTAAAGGTCTGACAAGCATAGACAATAATAGCATGTTGGTGTTTCCATGTTTTGATACCATGAATAATACTTGCAAGGATAGAAACATTCACTGATCCTGATACTACAAGAAGTTACCATTCATTAAAGCATGCATAGAAAAGCAATTTAACAATGGAAAATATACGCAACTTCATAAGTTTCTTTATACGTGTTATCCTCTTGACAGAAGTTGTAAACCCTCAGCGAGAGATGAACTTTGAAAGGCCATACAAAAACCCTAAATGGGTGTTTACATATACTTGCTAGCCTCAGTTACATCGCCGAGATGAAAAAATACAAGCCCAAATGAGGAACTCCATTGGCAAGGGTAAGTCGAGAGAGAATCTATTACGTTTTTGCCCTACCGCTGAGAAGAGAGAGATTGTAGCAAAGTATTTTAGATTACCTTTAGTAATCTAAGCACAAAATATACGTGTAAAAACTATGAAGTATTACTCTTTGCCTTCTGAGGTAAGAAGCCCCATCTGCTCCGTGAGATGGTCCATGTACTGAATTTTGTTCCATCCTTGCTCCTGTTCTAGTTGTATCTCTGTTTCCTTCGCATTAGGATCCTGCGTGCTCAACTCAGCCTCCTCTATGTCACCTGATAGTGGGCTTACTGAAAGGAACTGTTCCCAGAAGGAATCATTTATACCTGGAAGAGTAGGTATCCCGTCAACTAAAATGTCCGTATCAGTGTCATTCGAAATCTTTCCCTCTTCCATTGGCATTGTTCCATCCATTCCTGCAGACATAGGATCCATGAAGCCACTGTCCACTCCAGGCACCAAAAAGTTCTCATTAGGAATATTGACAACGTTGCTCTCTGGTACCATTCCTTGCACTTGAGGTAATTCAGGAATGATCATATCTGCCTGGGATGGGGTGATTGCTTCTTGAACCCCAGATAACACACTTGCATCAGGTAAATGAGACACAGTTGCCGTGTCTGTTGCAACGGAAGATTGTATCTCAGATATAGCAGCAGATGGGCGAATTCCCGAAAATCCAGAGGCCACTTGCAAATATGGAAGTCCCGATGTTGGTGGAACCTCAGCAAGTGTCAATCCTGAAATTCGACTTGAAGAACTTCCACTGTCCATTGTGTCAGATTGTGAGGGAACACTGTCAATCTTCAGTATTTGCATGAGCATGGCTTTTGCTGCCTCATTCATTAAAGGTTGATATTTGACTATCTGTCCATCAGATGTGGTGGCATGTGAGCCCTCAGAGTTCTCCTGTTTAGGGAGTCTTCTTTTCTTGTTGACTCCAGCTATCCGTCTGTTGCTGTCATTCTGTTGCACCAGCTGTGCCAAAAAGCCAGGGCTCTGCATGGCTTTTGCCAAAAAGGACATCATCTGTTGCTGGCGCTGCTCCATCCCCTGAAGGCGCTGTCCCAAAGTCTGCAACTGATGATCAGTAGCCTGTTGCTGCTGCCTTAGCCTTACTAGTTCCTGCATGAGCACATTCTTATCCCGTTTAAGCCTCTCAATTTCTTCCTCCAGCCCAAATTTTCCCACCTCCACACATGCCCCAACTGATGCATTTTGTACTTGGGGCTGTTGAGGCTGAGTCTGCACATGACTAGGTTTTCGCCTATTAATAGCTTTCAACAAGTGCTTCTGACCTCTTAGGAAGCCCTCGTTTGCAAATTCCCACCGATCCGGATCAACCTTTTTGAATCCCTGCTCGAGCAAAGGAAGAGGCTGAGATAGCACAGAACTACCAAATACGCTCAAATAACATAAATAAGAAAATTAAGTTAGAAATATCAATTGCCAGCAATGTAAACAACGTATGAGAGTAATTTAAGAAGAAAAATTAGCAAGGTAGAGTTAGATCGAGGGCACGATTTGGCATCCACATATTGTCAAAAAGCAAGTTAGGTGAAGGCAACTTGCATATGTTGTCAACCAAAGATTTAAGATTTTTAGATGTCAATAAAAGAGATGAAGGAGTAATAGTGACGATCAAATCTGAGGTATGGCCCATCCATCATGTGGTTCGTCAGATTACGTCCGGTCTAGATCATCAAACCGTGGAACCACAACACAAACTCTTGCAAAGTATTGTCTTGTGGATCAATTGACTCCTCTCTACTAGATAGCAAAATGGACGCTCCCTCACTACTATAGCTCTCTTCAACATGGATCAAAATAGCGGCTGCTACGCGCTATATCGGGCGTAGCGGTATGAATGGCATTTATCGCCATTCACAGGGGCCGCTACGCCCTCTACAAGGCCGCTACGCCCACTACAAAATGAGACAGATTCCTACTTTCCAAATTTTTTTAAAATGCATAATATGACTTATTTCTTCTCTCTAAATAACATTTCTACACAACTCTTTTACCCTTTTATGTTTAAAAGAACACCAAAAAGCACATGATTTCGCCGAATTACAGTCAATACAAAGAGTTCTTCTCAATGATTCTTCTCTAAGTACATCCTATTAGACAGTCTTAAGTCTTGACTTCACGACATAGTGTGTTTTTTTTTTTTACGAGCCTTTCGTTAATTTATAAATTAGCATAACTAAACAACATGAATACATGTGAAAAAAATTATAATTACTACTATTTTCTATTTATACAATGATACAGGACCTCAAACAATGAGGGGACCGCTACGCCCCTTATCTTAGTTACTTCTGCAAAAAAAAAAAAAAAAAAAAAAGATTTTCTTTCATTTTCCAATATTCTAGATTCTACAATTTTTTTTTTTCAAATTTTTTTGACGATTTTTTCAAATCGCACCGCTACACTACGTAGCGCCAGTTAAATAGCGTTTTGGCGGTAGGATGCTACACCCGCCGCTACCGCTATTTTCATCCTTACCCTTTGATGCCTCAATAAACCTTGATAAGGATACAAATGACATTCACCAATTCAATCAGTTCTAAATCACACCCGTTCTTTATTGGTGGTTCAAAACTACATTCATAGAAGGCAAAGTAGAAATCCTTTCCCTGAATTGTATTTTGGTACTTCTTGGACCCTTTCCAGGCCTCTCCCCCACCACTCCTTTCAAAATCACATAAAATAACCATTCAGCAATGAAAACCTATCTACAGAACTTCCTGAAGCCCAATCAAAATCACAAACCCAAAAATCTGCAACCTCGTACTCAAAACTCCGCACCTTTCATTTTGGAATTTCATTTCCAAAACAACTAGTGGCAACTTCTCATAGATCACAACCTTCAATAGGTAACATGCCCCATCTGATGGACGGACACCACACCCAACCAAAATTAGATTGAAGGTTTATTCCCCTGCTAAAAGCTACATATAGATCTCTCCAATCTAATTAAAATCAACAACCCAAAATGCCTCTAACCTCCTAATCTGAGAGATCCAGGTCTTCTGTATGAAATTTCACTCTAGAATAACAAGCAGCATTTTCTTCTGGACCTACAGATCCACTACCATCACCATTTGCTGAAGAAGGCACTGACAAAGAACAAAACGTTCAGAAACCCCATTCCATAACAAAATCCAGGAAAAACGAATCTTTTTAATTTAATGGTATTAAATATTAAGTAGTACAGCTGACTAAAGAAGAACATACTTTGTCCCAAGTCACCAGCACTAATTTGCAATAGACCATATTGCATTGCCCTTCCTACAATAAGAGCATATAATGCAATATTCATTTACTGGCACCTATATGCATGTTATGATGCTGATAAATGGGCATTTGTGTGTTGGGTGAAAAAGACCTCACATAGAACCCCGTCGATTTCTTCATCCAGCAGGGAAGTTCACAGATAAAACTGTCAATCGTCTCACGTTAAATTTGTGAATGCTCCTCCCGCTCATAGCTAGAAGGTTTTGAAACAATAACATGAACTTTCAAAAAGATTTTATCGGTAAACATGAATTAAACCCGCAAACTTGTAGCTGCAACAATGAGCACCTTCCAACTGTTATACAGGCTCTTGTCATCCAAGACTTTTAACTACTTGGCATCTTTAAAAGGGTGATGGAAAAGGAACCATAAATAGGATACAATATTTATAAAATATATATATAAAAACAGAGCCACACACACACACATATCTATGTATATGGTCACCACCCCAATGTCTTTACATGAAAAAGAAAAAAGGGTAAAAGGATTTGCACGTATGGTAGACCTTATATAAAAAACCCAATTAGTTTCTTCATTTGAGGTGCATTTGTAGACACAATCTTTCTTTCAAGGCTTTGTGAAATGGCCGTCAAACTACTCAGGATTTTCTGGTAGTGACAAGAAGGTTGGGAAAGAATAACAGGGAATTCCAACTATATTCCATGATAAGACAGTAGTGACCGATGTGGTTGAAAACCTAAAGAGCACGCGTATAATCAACAAAGCCTAAGGTTTTTAATCTGAAAAAAAAATTGAGGAAAGAATCAAAATGATCAAGTGAAACGAATAAGCTTTCATAGAAACCAATTTTCGTAAAATGATTCTTGGATTGGTCATATGATAAGAACTTGAGTTTTTGGAATAATCAATTTCAAGTTTGTGATTGCTTAAGATTTGAGAAACAAAGTCCCATTTTGGAATAAACCAATTTCAACTTTATGATTGCAGAAGATTTGAGAAACAAAATCCCATTAGCTGTGCATTGAAAGACTAAAGGTAGTGCATGAGTTAAAGAACAGGAATCATTGCCATTCAAAAATGAAAAAAAAAAAAAACAAAACAAAACAAAAAGGAATCATCCAACTCATAAAATAGAAAGGAAAAGGTAAAGCTGAACACTAATTAAAAATAAAAGGTAAAGCTGATTCCCATTAGACATGTGATAACACGACCAGCAACCAGTAAATTGACAAGAACCATTGACAACCTCACAGTTCTGTGGTCACTTCCTCTCTTCCGCATGTCTAGCAGTTTTACTCACTTATTCCCCCTATAATATAAGTATACATGGAATCAAAAGTTTTGAGGTTCAGTTTAAACAAAATTGACATTCGAAATTCCATTGAAACTAGATCCTATATTAGCCCTTGGGTAAACAAACTCTATTGTTGCCATATTGATGAATAGGAAGGACACAGCGCAAACCCTTTGCCCCATTAATCACATGGTCTCCACCCTTTTAGGAGGAAACAATATGAACTTCAACATACAGAGAAAAAGAATTCACACGAAATTCAAAATCAAAATCAAAAGATTTTGGGTGAGGATAGGGTTGTTCAAAACAAATATCACAGGCAGATGGCTCAGAGAGGAAAAAACAATGTAGCAGATTTTCTTGCACTTCATCATCAAACTATACGTGCTCACCGTGATTTACAAGGGGCCATGCACATGGATTCTCCACTAGATGCATTGTGAATAATATGAATACCAGCGTAGATTAAAACCAATTCTACCTTTCTAATTCTAGATCAAAACCAAATGCCAATGTGGATCTGTCTCCAACAAAAATACACTATGTGGAAGGTTTGATTTCTCTATTCAGCTCTTCCTCTACAGTTCGAGTCCTTCACTTTTCTTGATTATCATCACTATCGTCATCAAAACTTCATCCCAAGAAAATGGGGTCTTGATTATTATCAAAACCATCATCTAAACTTCATCCCAAGAAAATGGGGCCTTGATTATCATCACCATCATCATCAAAACTCCATCCCAAGAATATAGGGACTCTTTCCTTGATAGACCCAGTAAATTTTAACAAATTTTTTACCACATTTGACATTACCCAAGTGAAGAGGAAATGCAACCTCATACCAAGAACGAGTCAATTGGGTAAAAAGAAAACAAACATTCCTAACAAAATTCACCACCACCCAACTTCAATTAGAACACGGGCATGCTCCAATCAATCATCAAAACCGTTTCTTTCTTACACTAAAACAAAACCACTTACATAGGTGTTGAGCTGCCTGACGAAGCTGGAGAAGTTGTTGTGCTTGAAGTACTTGGGGAGAAGATGCTTCGCGAACTCGGGCGGGTCCCAAACCACGAAGCTGTTGTTGCTAGCGCTCCAAGAAACGATCGCGTTAGTCGACGGGTCTTCCACCATGTCGTATGTCTTGCTCAGGAACGGCGGTGGGGCGTTCGCGGCGCTCGCGATCGGATTTCCTCCTCCGTCCATTCCACTGTCGGGTCGGGATCAGACGGTCGACATCGATCCTGAATCAGAATTGAGAAGAGTGGATGAATTGTGAGATGCGATTAGGGTTTGGAAGAAAAACCCTAGAATGGGAAAGGGTGTTGCAGAGAGGAGGAGGAAGACAAAAAGTAGTCGTTACGGTCAGAAATGTTTCAGTAGGGGCAGGAGACGACAGGTCCGCGCACGGGTATAGGTTGTTTCATAAGTGCAATGATATAAACCAGAGGAATTCATGGCGTAGGTCCCGTAGTACCCATACCACTTTTGAGGTGCTGGTATTATATTAGATACGAGAGGGGTCTTCATGTGCCTTTTTTTATTTATTTTTTTATCATTTAGCGATTGGTCGATATTGATCATAAGAATGGTCGATATCGACCATTTTTTCGGTGGTTGCTCTCGATTTACAGAATTCAAATAGAAATTGGATTTTTCTCTCTTAATTGTTAGTGCGGCTCTAGAGCAATATCCTGTAAATTGATCAAAACCATCAATTTGCTTGATGTTTAATCACTTGAGGAGGAGAGATGCAATACCCATCTCTCATTTCCCCCATTCTCTTTCTCCTTTGGTTTCTCCCCTAAGGCCTTTTTCAAAAACATGCTTTTTTTCAACCTAACTTGTAAAAGAAACAGTCAATGAAGAAGAGAAACCCCCGATGCCCCAAAGGCATTAGATCCCGTATTCGAGTTTGATTTCAAGAGTTACATGCTCCATAAGGCGAATTCCGTAAACCAGGCCTTAAACAGAGCTATTGCTCTCAAGGGCCCTAAGAAGATCCAGGAGGCGATGCGCTACTCGCTGGCGAGAAGCGCGTCCGATTGGTGCTCTGCTTCGCCTCGTGTGAGCTCGTCGGCGGAGACGAGGCCACAGCCATGTCGGGGCCGTGTGCGATCAAGAGCAACCAAAAGAGAAAAACTCAATTTCTATTTGGTTTCTGCAAATTAAGAGCAATCACCATAGAATGGTTGATATCGACCATTCGCTAACTGAAAAAAAAAAATTTAAGGGCCACATGAGGACTTCTCCCATATCCAACGTGATACTAGCACCTCAAGAGTGGTATGGGATCCTACGGAGACCTGCGCCGTAAATTCCTCTATAAACTATAAAGAGAGGGACTTAAATATCTGTAAAATAATGAATATGCCACTCTTGAAAATTTTATCTTGGAGTCCCTCTTGAGAAAATATACATGTAACTGCCCACAGCATTTCTAATTATTAATACTCACCTGCCTTTTAATTGTATAGATATAGATAATCAGTTTTATTAATCTCAGAAGTCTTGACAGTCACATTGCTTATTTTTGGAAGAATGATGAAAGGTAACATTGTACTGTGAAAAGGATGAAATTTTCTTAGACTTAAGTTGGTGTGATTTAAATTAAAGGTGTTATCCCTCCGAATATATCCTTATAGGCGGAAGTTTGTTTGGAGGAATTTTTGACGGGGTTCCATATGTTAATAAAATTGTTGTTTTTCAAGCATTACAAATTTCCAAAATTTGTAAGGTTATGAAGTTTTGGCCATGTGGATTGTCGATTTTGGGCTATGAAATTCTCCAAAACTTAAATTCCAAAAACTTTGTTGATACATGAGAATTTGTGAATCCAACTAAGTGACGGAGCTAAGGACATATTTGTACAATGAGAGGGATTCTACATTTCTAACAACTCCCACCTAGGAAATCGAAATCCTCTTTATCAGGAAAAATTAATTAGTTTTTTTTTTTTTTTTTTTTCAAGGCGAATGGAAGTAATTAGTTTTTCCTTCATTTTTTCAAAGAGAATGGGTCACATCAAACAATAGAACAATCAAGTATATAAAGAAATAGTGCATTTTTCTTGTCTATCGCAAATTCCTCTCATTACACAAACACACCCTTAGGCATGTCTGTGTAACCGTTTTTCCATGAAACGAAGAGGGAAAATGAGTCATTTTTTCTAGAAATCTTTTTATCATTTGATGCGAAAGATTATCTGTAAGAAAAACAAACAATAAAAAATAGTGTAATTTTCTGCAAATATGCCGAAAAGCCGCGGACTTTTGCTCAACGACACTACACAATGTAAAATTCAAATTTTCCTATGTTTGGAACTACTGGCGGACCCAGGATTTTCATTCAAGGGGGGCAGATAGTGATCAATTGGAAATTTCAAACTTAATTTTTTGTTACGTATTTGTATTATTTTGATGTTATTTATTCACATTATCAATGACAAAAGAGAAAATGTCTTGCATTTAAATAGATACAAAATATTTAACTGCGTCAAGCAGCTAACATTCTCTGTTAAAAGTCATATCACAATTCTAAAAGAAAATTTTTAGAATTGCCTCCGACGGTTCTTCATGTTTTTGCAATATGTGAAACCAATTTTAAAAATTTTTTAAAAAGTTTTGGTTTGCCAGTAACAAAGAACCAATTGCTTATTAGTGTTGGTCACATAGAAGTGCAAAGAGAAATGTCCCATACACCCCCAAGTCTTGATGTAATTGAAAAGAAAAGGTGCAATGGTCGAGGTGAGAATGAGAAAGAACAAATTACAAAAAGACTATCATCGTATGCCTAAATGGAGAAAACTAAATGGAAGAAAGAACAAGGTGAGAAAAACCCATTAAAAAAAGGCTTCGGTAAGTAAGAATGGACTCCACCCAAATCCAGTTCATCCTTAATATACACACACAAACAAAAGCCAACTCCAATTTAAATCCTTAATAATAATAATAATAAAACATCATGACAACCATATTTCCAACCCTTACAAGAAGTAAAGATAATAAATATTAAATCCCAATCCAATAACTCCTAGAGCTGTATACGAACCTCCCTAAACCCACAATGACAATCAATCCTATCAAAACCAACATATTTTTTTACCAAATACTATGAACCACAAAATAATACAAAGCAGGCTCCAAATAGCCAAACACCCCCATCTTGAAAAAACCCAAAAAACTGAAACCCCAATACCCAACCAGAAACCCAAAATCAATAAAATTAAATTTAGAAAAAAGACACATCAGGTCTATTCATAAACTCCACTAAAACCCTGCAAAAACAAACAAATCAATAAACCATCCACGAACCTTGAAAAAGAAAATCTCAAGAACTCAAAAAGATAAAACATAAAAACCAACAAAAAAAACCCTAACTATAAAAAATTGTTCATTAACAAATCCGTCCCAGATGATATATTCATAAAATCTAAATAGTAAGACCCACAACAAGTAAATCAAATGAAAACATTTAACACAGAATGATACAAGGTAAGAAAAACCCAATTTTTTAACCAAAGAGGAAAAAACCAACAAAAACAAATGAATCAAATGAAAACAATTAACACAGATTGATACAAAGATAAGAAAAACCCAATCTTTTAAACAAAGAGGAAAAAAACCAACAAAAACAAAAACAAAGAAAAGAAAAACCCAATCTTTTAAACAAATAAAGAAAAACCCAATCGAACAACACCTCTCTGTGTCTATGTTGGAGCGTCCGAGCCGAACTGCCGGAGGCGTGGAGCTTTAAGGGCTGGGATTCGTTGGAGAGAGGATTTGGGGTTTGAGTAGGGGGATGGGTTTTGGGAATAAAAGGTGGTAAGAGCATGCCTTTTGCAATGACGGGGGCATAGGCCAGTGGTCCATTACAAATTTCTGCATTTTTCAAATCCTAACTGGGTCAATTGACCCTGATCCCCATAATGCGGGTCCGCCGCTGGAACTAGCATAAATCTTATAGAGAAACTTAAAATATGGATTTCATCAAATTGAATGAAATCCTTTGATGAAATCCAGTCATTGATCCAACTGTCAAGATAGTTGGCTGATATTTAGAAACCAATAGCGTCATTATTTATATAGATAAGAACTTAACAGTGATTTCTTGTAACTTTAAAGAATGTTATGCATAAATTTCCCTTTGCCATGTCATATACTTAATGTAAGTGGGCGAATCACGATAAGCCACGATATCTACAGACCCACATGATTTGGAAGTTGGAAGAGGTATGAATCAATCTATATATCAAATTGCACCTGGGTTACGGATGATGTGACTTACTGTAATTGGTCCACTCACCGCGAGCATGTACAATAATAACTTGCCATTGGTGATCCGGACTCCATGTCATATTGGCATTGAAGATGATGGTCCTAAGACCTCTACAGGTTGGATGATGATGATGATAATACTATGGATTGAATTGAATGTGCCTGGTTCATCTCTGCCAATTTTTTTCTGATCATTTACCCTCTGTTTGGGAAGGAGGTAAAGTGGAGGGGAGGGAAAAAAAAGGGGGGGAAATAGATGGAAAGTGGAAGTTGATGGTGTTTGGGAAGGAGGGAGGGAAAGTGGGGGGAAGGAAAATGGGGGTAAAATGCTTGTGGGGCCCACCTTAAAATTTTCCCCTAAAAAATGAGGAGAAAGTGGGGGGAAAGTGTGAGGGAAAGAGGGGAGGGGAGGGAATTTTACTAAAATGCCCTTATCACCTTTTTACTTTTTCACAAAATAAGGGTAAATTGGTAATTTTCTCTCTACCTCACAAACAAAAAAAACCCTACTTTTTCACTTTTCTTTCCCCTCCTTTTTTACTATCCAAACAAGAGGAGGTAAAATTAATTTTACCTCCCCTCTCCTCCCTTTCATTTTCCTTCCCCCTCAAATTTTCCCTCCCCTCTCCTCCCCCTTCCCCCGGGTTAGTAGGGGTGTAACGGTTCGGTTAACCGCGGTTTTTGGGAAAATAGTTAACCGAACCGTGTTTCACGGTTTTTGGTTTTTAAAAACCGTAACCGTAACCGAACTGTAAAAAACCGTTAAAAATCGAATCGCGGTTAACCGCGGTTAACGGTTCGGTTACGGTTAATTGTCACTTAAAAATTTTTATGAAAATTTTGTTGTTTATTAATCAAACTTATTGTGAAAAGAAAAATAATAATAGTTAGAGAATGGCATAATATGTTACTCTAAAAAAAAAATCACATTTAGGCCCTTAAGTTTTTTTCTTATTAGTGAAACGGTTCGGTTAACCGTGTGTTTTGGGAATACGGTTAACCGAACCGTGGTTAACGGTTAACCGCGGTTAATAACCGTGAGTCAAGATAAAAACCGTAACCGAACCGTGAAGCGCGGTTTTTCGATTTCAAAAACCGTAATCGTAACCGAACCGTGAAACACGGTTATTAGGTTCGGTTCGGTTAGACGGTTTTTCGATTTTTTTTTTACACCCCTACAGGTTAGTGTGGCCTCGCGAACGTGAGATTTGTTTAAAGTAAGATGACGTAAGATATGGGCATTTCTGACGTGATATTATTGTAGCTGTCGTATGGAAAAGAGAGCACGACGACCTTCACTTACACGTGTACTCGACAGGATTACGGTACGGTCCTTTTATCAAGATTTTTCTAAAACACCCCTGGGGTTTTTCGTTTTCAGTTGGAGAACCAATGTAATATTTTTTTGGGTAAAAGCCTATTCTGTTTTTAGTAATATTAGAAAACCCCTTCTCTGTGAAAATATTTCTAAAGATCCCCCGGTTGGTGAGTCCCAATGTGTCTTACATAATTTTAGGGAGGGTGGGCCCCTTCATTTTGAGGAGAGGGCAACTATGATGGAATCAATAATTTCATCACTCTGTTCTGCCTAAGCCTGAGACTGGTTGGAGTAAGCCTGAGGTCAAGCCCAAATTGAAATTGTTAAGGCTTCACTTTGAGTTAAGTGTGCTGGGTTCAATTCTGAAAACCAGGCAGCCCTTCTCAGTAAGCAGTCGACCAATCTAGGAACAAAAAGAAAAACAGGACAGAGTTTTAGCCTGAACCCAAACGCAGTGCATTTTCATGTGGGTCAGAATATCCAGGGGCAGTGTTAGCCCAGCTCAAGCTGCACCCATACACATGATTTCATGGATTCTTATGCCTGCATTCTATTTTGGTAGGGGTCACAGGCACAGCTCATGAGTTGTTTCACTAGTAAATATGAAGTAAAAAGTTGGTCATAGAATATAGACAGATATGGAGATAACCATTCCTATTTCCTATATATGCATGGAAATAGGGTTGCCAACAGGCCAACTCTGGGTTGGATCCACCTGAACATGATTATATGCACATATATATACTATCTATTTAGGACTATAGTACAATGGGTCTGGAGTCCATCGCGACATGGGATCCATAGCTCACATTTCCGTCTGGATTTGGCCCGTTGATCTCAATGGAAAATCTGATTCTTCAATTGCTTAAATCCATTAAGCCAACGATCAGGACTTGTATGTTTTTTTATGGGGGACTCATGTACCACTATATATCCAGTCCTTTAGAATTTCTCCAATGCTCATAAGAACTTTAGGGCCTGTTTGGCATCATTCTCGTGTTATTTTCAGTTTTGTACTCAGATGAGGTTGTGCCGAAATCAGGGTTGTGCTGAGACTATACTCTCTAGATCTTATTTAACAGCATTATATTAAATTATTCTGTTGAGAATATGTTATTTAGAACTTGTTTGGTAACATTATAAAAGTTTTGCTCCAAACAACTCAAGGAAGAGAATCATAGGATTTTTAATGTGGAACCCACCTTTTATTATTTGCAGCACTCTATTATTGTCGTATATGGGACCCACTTGTAAAATTATAAGTTGGCACTACCTTTAAAAATTAGAACACGGGGCCCATATTTATAGGATTTATGATATGGGCCCACTTTATAGAAATTATAATGTGGGGCCACCTTTTTGTAAATGTAAATATGGAACCCACCTTTATAAATTACGATATCGTACATACCTTTAGAAATTAGAATATGGGCTCATATTTATAAGACTTACAATGTGGGTCAACCTTTTGTGATCACGATCATGTGACCCACGTTTAAATATGACAAAGTGGTGACACATTTTTTTTGTGATTGTGGACACATGACACACCTTTAAAAATTATAATGTGGTGCCCACCTTTAGAAATGAGAATATAGGAACACGTTCATAGGATTTACAATGTGGGCCCACCTTTATAGAATTTATAATGTGGGGCCATCTTTTGATTGATTGTAAATATATGACTCACATTTTTAGAAATTAGAACATGGGGCCTTATAATGTGGTCCCACCATTACAAGAATTATAATTTGGGTCCACCTTTTGTGATTGTGACCATGTGACTCATCTTCAAGAATTACAAAGTGGGGCCACCTTCTTTGGGATTGTGAGCATGGGGCCTATCATTAGGATAAATGAGAGGATTTGAAATATTTTTAAATGACCTATTTAAAATGTGAGAGATAAGTAGGAAGCAACTGTGCCAGAAAATTGTTTCTAAAAAAAACAAAGATTTTTTGTTCCAACTTTCTTATGCCAGCGGGTTAAGATCTTGGGATTCCTTCCTGTGAGACCAAAATTGGAAATAATAATTTACACTAACCAAACATGCTTTTCGTAGCCTCATCTCATGGGAACATACGAATGGCACGATGCCAAATACACCCGTCTCCCCTACCCTCTCTCTTTATGTGGATATTTGCCGGACCCAACAACCTTCTACAAGGTGGCCATAGTCGTGACATATACAAGATTTGAACACATAACTTCTTTGAGGCACAAGCAACCAAACCAATTGAGATAAGGCTTAAGGCCCCCTTATAAAAGGACGTTGGTTGCGGCGAGCATCCACCTAGAGAGAGTAATGGAGAAATTCTAAAGAACTTTAGGTATGCAGTTGTGCATAAGTCATGGACATGCAAGTCTTGATCCGTGGTACATAAGTGCGGCCTAATCTTAACCCCATATAAAGCCTTTTTAATTGTATGGCATAGACAATATCATAGGGACCGGGCCCGGGTATAGCTTTCCGGCGGGGGAGTACGTGACTCCTACTTTTGCATTATTTATTTATTTTTAATAATTCCATACCAGGTCAGAAATGCCATAAAGTCATCATTCTCAATGATTTCTACATGTGGCTTGGCTTGACCTAGCCCATCCCTGTTTGTAGGGAGACCTGGGCGTTGTAGGATGTGGACTTGGGTTGAATATTAAAAGCAAGATCGATGTGGACTTCACCCAATGCCAATGATCTATATGGGCTCACCCAAGGTATTTCACCTTATATTACACCGACTCAAACCTTGAACCCAAAAACCAGCTAGCTGGGGCGAAACTGGATTCAATAGTTGGCTGGTGAGCCAGCGGGCAACTTTATTTTAAACTCGCGCTCTGAGGGACTGTTTGCAATTGAATATCTAGGATTGTATTTCTTACTTACAGTAGTTGAAGTGAAGAACTCACACTCTCTTTCACCTCTCTCCTCTTGGCATTCATCCTCACGCTTTTAATACCCTTTGGTTGAAGGAGCTCATTTAATCATGCAATCATGTCTATTTTATGCAAACAAAGAGGCGCTACCCAAATATTTGAAGTGAAAAAGTTTGAGAAACAACATTATGGTAAAATTCACCGTGTATTTATCATACGAAAACACCCTGATTTATTAAAAAAATGAGAGAGAAGATAGAAAATAAATTCAAATAAACCTATTTAAGATTCAAACATATTTAGAAATAAACTTAAATTTTAAACTTTATTTTCTGAACAGTTATCCTCTTGTAGTTTTCTGAAAAGGAGGTAAAAGCTGATTTCAAAAAAACTTTTTTCAAAGAGTCTATGAAGTACTCAAATAGAATCATAATCAGTCATATCTCTCAGTGGATTGTGGAATGCACGTCAAAAAGCACAATGAGACTGAGCTTGTAGTTTTTTCACTGCAGCAAAGCCAGCCTACAGCTGTAGTCGTATCTCTCTTTGGATTGTGCAATGCTTATGATTAGATATTAAAGCCCCCATCCTAAAAGGGGCACCTTCTGCTGTTTAGAATATGACACCATCCAGGTAAAACTTTCAATGACACTTTACCCCGGATTAGCTCACAGAAGCATGTAGTCATTTGTATCTTGTTAACTTGTGAACATACAATTCCTAGGAATCATTGCGATTACCAACCACATTTGTTTGTGGGGAAACAAGTACCAACCACATTAATCCTGCTTTTATCATTTGACTACATTACTGTGATTTTCAGATGTTTCTATCCCCGAGAAACGTGGGTTTCATTTAAAAGAAGTATGTTTGGATTTATATGCCATTTGAGGGAATGGTGTCTTACTCTCCAGCCATTTCGGCCGTGTTAGGAATTTGTGTTGGCTTAATTCATGGGTTAGATAAAACTCTAGGGGTCTATTGAGTTGCATTTCATATTTAGAAAAGGACTTTGAAGATAGAAGATTAGGAGAAAAATCGCTGAAATTCCAAACATACAGAACGTGATTCGCTCGAGCGACCAACGCATTCGCTCGAGCGAACCTAAACAGAATGTATTTCGCTCGACCCACCTTCATGCTTGCACGAGCGATGATCTGAAACTCGAAGACGGTGGTTTGTCCGCTCGAGCGGACTCCTTGGTCGCTCGAGCGAACCTGGGCGAATTTTTAGAAACTTCCCTATTTCCTTTCCTGATTTATCTCAAACTTGTGTTGCTGATTCCTAATCATATTACAACACATGAGGCACGAATCCAATGCTATATAAAAGACTCAATGGCTATTCTAAAAGTATCCCTCACCTCTCAAGTTCTAATTTGTAGATTTAATTGAGAGAAATCATCTCTAGAGTTTTATTAAGGAGTTGTGCTGCCAAGTTCTCTAGAGCAGGTTTCTTCTGCATCTTTTATAGAAGATATCTTCTTACGAGAAGAATTGAAGAGTCAAGTGCTGGATTGAGTCTGTTGCAATCAGCGGTGTGAAGTCGTTGAAGCGTGAAGCAACACAAGGTAACTTCAGTCCTTAGGTAGGGGATATCTGGGGAGGATATCTGAGTTTCTTGTAATTGTGAGATTCATAGTGCTTGATTAGATACAGTTTGGATTCGTGGTTTTTCACCCGGTTAGGGTTTTCCACGTAAAAATTTGGTGTCCTTATGGTGTGTTTGTGATTTTCTTTCCACTGCATATTTATTGTTTTTGCACACTTTTGGGTTGATTTATTGAGTGGACCAATCTAGAGATCTTGTACCCCAAACTTTCAATTGGTATCAGAGCGGGTTGCACTAAGTTATTGTGTTTGATCCAAAGAGATTTTTAGAATGGTACTCAATCAAGAAGGGACATCAACTACAAAGCCCCCTTTGCTAGATAATTCTAATTATGCTTATTGGAAGTAAAGAATGATTGGGTTCCTTAAGTCTATTGATGATGATGTTTGGGATATTGTTGAGGAGGGCTACTCCAAACCAACAATTGTGGCTAATGGGAAAACTATTCCTAAACCTAAAGCCCAATTTGTCTAAGGATGATAAGCATGCCTCCAATTGTAATAACAATGCCATGAATGAAATATACAATGGAGTGTCTGCTGAAGAGTTTCGTAGGATTTCCACTTGCAAAACTGCAAAAGAAGCATGGAAAGTCTTAGAGACAGTTTATGAGGGTACAGACACGGTGAAGCAATCTAAATTGCAAATATTGACTAAAGAATTTGAAACCATCGTAATGAAAGAAGATGAGACATTCGATCAATTTTATGCAAAACTGAATGATATTGTCAATTCTGTTTTCATTCTGGGTGAAGAAATACAAGAAAACAAGATTGTCAAAAAAATTCTGAGGTCTCTACCTTCGAGGTTTGATTCTAAAGTTGATGCTATTGAAGAAAACAAGAATCTGGATATCCTCAAGGTAAACCAACTGGTTAGAA
Source organism: Persea americana (assembly GCA_029852735.1). Lineage (NCBI taxonomy): Eukaryota > Viridiplantae > Streptophyta > Magnoliopsida > Laurales > Lauraceae > Persea > Persea americana. The sequence goes on along the minus strand of CM056816.1, from coordinate 55,506,577 downwards.
ATCTTCAAACTTTTGAAGCAGACCGTTTGGATAAAGGAAAATCAAAGTATAAAGGTATTGCTTTGAAAGCCATCTCAGAATCAAGGAAGAAATCCGAAAAGAAAATTGAGGCAGATTCTGAATCTGAGGCTGAAGATGATATGGCTGAATTGTTTAATTGCTTCAAAAAGTACATGAAGTCAAAACAAGCCAAATGGAAGAGTACTAAATCTGAAAAGAAAGATTTTACGAAAGGAACCAAGTGTTTTGAGTGCCAAGGCTATGGTCATTATGCAAATGAGTGTGCCAACATGAAAAAGGGTACAAAGAAGAAGGCTCTCAATACAACTTGAGATGAAGAGTCATCATCATCAAAAGAAAAAGATACTGAGACTGATTCTTCAGAAAATATAAATGGCAAGATTTTGGCTTTCATGGCTAAGTCCTTGTCTGATAATGATACTGATGAAGATCATGATGATGAGATGTCAGATCAAGAAAAAGATTGGGAAGAGTTGTATCATACTACCTATGCTGATTGTGTTAGGATGACCAAGTATGGTAACAAGATCACTATCAAATCCAAGGCTGTTCAAGAAGAAAATTCTACATTGAAGACTGAATTAGAGCAAGTGCTTCAACAGGTTCGTCTCTTGGAAAGTCAGAGAAACTGTTTGTCTGAAAATTTGATTACTGATGGTCAAAAATTTGATATGAGTGAAAAAGGAATATTGAATCTGAATAAAGAGATAGTGACGATGAAAGCTGAAAATCAAGACTTGCAAAGAATATTGAAGATCACTCTGTCTGAGTTAGAAGTCAAACAGGCCTCTCTAAACAAGATGAACACTAGTTCGAAAATTCTTATAAACATCTTGGGAAGTCAGAAATCTCATTTTGACAGAAGCGGTCTTAATTATGATTACGGTGCATCCACTTCAATGCTAAAGGTAAAATAATTTTTGTTTCAAATGTTGCACATGCTACTCCACATGCTGCACTTTCAAATAATGTGTTGAGTAGTACAAAGAAAAAGAATGTGTCACATGTTGATCGCACATCCACTTGTTATCATTGTGGAAAGAAATGACACATTCGTCCCCATTGCAAGAAGCTGAATAGACTACCAAAGATCAAGCAATGGCGGAAGAATTTTTCTCCACCCAAGACGACTCAAATTTGGGTTCGAAGGTCTGATTTGCCTAAAGAGTTTGCTCACACTGTGCTGAAAGATCTAACTACACAAGTGTGGGTGGCCAATTATAAGAAACCCTGATCAAGGAGGTCAAGCTCCCACCCCCCGCGCTACTATAATGACACTTTCAGGGGGAGCTGAAATTGAGGGGGAGCTAATGCAACCAGATTGACAAAAGCTTCATGATATTTGTTTGTCAATTATGAACAAAAAAGGGAAGAAAGGTGTCGGACTAAGGGGGAGAACAAGAAGCTCAGAAGAAGTCAGAGACAATGCGGATTGATGTGATCAATATCAATCATAAAATACCGCAAGTGCACGGGTGTCTAGATGAGACAATGGCAAAAACGGGTCGAACCCACAAGGAGCTAATTAAAGAAAGTTTTAGATTAAGAAAACTAATTAACTATAACCAAGGAAAGTCTTGAGTATTTAGAAATAAAATCAAGCAACTAATTTAGAAAGATGAAAAACTATAAATTAATGAAAGTGACTAGAGCATAGGAATCCAATAAGCATCCGCAAATTATTTATCAAGTAATCCTAATTTGTTCCAATGTTTACTTCAAAACAAAGACAAATCAATGTTTTTAATTTGGAAAATCTAACTTTTAAAATCCCTTTTCAATCATAAAAATTCAAAACTCAAGACTTCCTTCATCTCATAAAGGAATAAAAATAATTTAAGAACTACCCATCAAAAGTAATCATAAACCATCAAAAGATCTAAATCCTAAGCATGGCCTATCAAACCTAAGCATGAATAGTAAAAAACCAATTTTATTTTCAGAATTTAAGAATGGAGATTTACCTAAGGCACGAAGACAAGCCTCTTAATCATTAAGCACATAATCATGGAACACAAATTAGAATTACTAAATAAATAAAAAGAAGTTATTTACCTTCATCTATAACTCTAATCTAGAAAATTAGCCCACCATTGCAAAGAATGCTTCTTGATTTGTCATTAAAAATTGCATCTTTACAACTTCTCCTTCACAAAAATTCTCCTTCAAAATAAATCATTGGACATGGCCTAAGGCTACCAAAATAAAATAAATAAATAAAACTAATGGAAAACAAGAAAGGAGGAAAAGAAAGAAGGGAATTGGAGAGAGGGCTGGATGTGTGTTCTTGCATCCCCTTGTGGGTTGGTTTTATAGATTTTGATGCCTCTTTTTTAGAAAAGAATCTCCTCTCTTTTAAGACTTGTTTCCTTATTTGGAGAGAATTTGCTACTAAGTGTGGTCTCTTGGGCTCCAAGTCTTGGAAAATTGAACTCCTCAAAAGAATTCTAATGTTGCTAATTTTGAAACCTTTGTGCAATTCCCGTATAAAATTATATCAGATAACTTCCCGAGGTCATATCTCCCTCAATATAGCTCTAATTTATGCTATCTTGGACTTCACGGATATCTAATCGAAAAGAGCTTTCCAACGGTAGGTAGATTGCACCAATCTGACACACAGTTTAAGAGTTATGGTCATTTCAATTTGCTATCCCTGAAAAATTCGGGAATAATTTGCAATTAAGAAAACTTCTATGTTTGGCATGCTATGGGATGTGTGGGACCCATGTTGGACGTCCGTGGCATGCTTGGACTCTTTCTTTGCTTGCTTATTTGATTCCTTTTCCATCTTTGAGATTTTCCAATCTTTCCAACTCCACCTAGATGTCAAGATATGTGGGCCCACCATGAAGCGTGTCCCGCCTTTGATCTCTTTCAAATTTCACCAATGCAGGTCCCACTTTTGATTTATCCTACAAAAATAAAATTAAATGATGTCAATAATAATCAAGTGTGAGGAATCTAGATGAACTATGCATGGGACCCTACATGCCTAATTAATGTACCAAAAAATACACAACTTTTCAAAAATAACACATGGCGTCAAAATTAGAAGGTATGCATTAGTGAAGCCAAAAGAACTAATTTTTAGGTGATGAATGAGATGAAAATCCCTAATTTCACAAAAGTCATGCAATGTAATGAATTTTGACCAAATTTGACTAAGATTTCAACTTTGATGCTCAAATGCATGAAATCATGAAATTAAGTGTAATTCTATGCAATTAATATAATTAAGTCCACAAATGCATATGAAATGATGAATGAAAATTACAATTTTGTGGACTTATCACGGATCTACATGTGTTGATTGCAAATTTTTTTATTCCAAATTTTTTTTAAAAAAAAAATCAATGTATTTTGGGTTTTCTTTTGGGTAGATCAAAGTGTATTGTCCTACAGAGTTTTGTCCATGAATTGCCAAAGGGGGAGATTTTTAGAATTTTGTGTTGGCTTAATTCATGGGTTAGACAAAACTCTAGGGGTCCATTGAGTTGTATTTCGTATTTAGAAAAGGACTTTGAAGATAGAAGGCTGGGAGAAAAATCGCTAAAATTCTGAACATACAGAACGTGATTCGCTCGAGCGACCAATGCATTTGCTCGAGCGATTCCAGACAGAATGTGTTTCGCGCGACCCACCTTCATGCTCGCACGAGCGATGATTTGAAACTCGAAGACAGTGGCTTGTCCGTTCGAGCGGACTCCCTGGTCGCTCGAGCGAACCTGGGCGAATTTTTGGAAACTTCCCTATTTTCTTTCCTGATTTGTCTCAAAGTTGTCTTGCTGATTCCTAATCATATTACAACACATGAGGCACGAATCCAATGCTATATAAAGGACTCAAGGGCTATTCTAAAAGCATCCCTCACCTCTCAAGTTCTGATTTGGAGATTTAATTGAGAGAAATCCTCTCTAGAGTTTTATTAAGGAGTTGTGCTGCCAAGTTCTCTAGAGCCAGTTTCTTCTGCATCTTTTGTAGAAGATTATCTTCTTGCGAGAAGAATTGAGGAGTCAAGTGCTGAAATGAGTCTGTTGCAATCAACGGTGTGAAATCATTGAAGCGTGAAGCAACACAAGGTAACTTCAGTCTTTAGGTAGGGGATATCTGGGGAGGATATCTGAGTTTCTTGTAATTGCGAGATTCATAGTGCTTGATTAGATATAGTTTGGATCCGTGGTTTTTCACCAGGTTAGGGTTTTCCACGTAAAAATTTGGTGTCCTTATGGTGTGTGCTTGTAATTTTCTTTCCGCTGCATATTTATTGTCTTTGCACACTTTTTGGTTGATTTATTGAGTGGACCAATCTAGAGATCTTGCACCCCAGACTTTCAGGCCGGCAATGTTGTAGAATCATTTTGGTCTCATTTCAGTGAAATGGACAGTACTCCATTTACAGGAAGATTGGAGGATAAACTGGATGGAACCATTTTAGCAATTGACATTTTTATAAGGCTGGTTCTCAATTTGGATTTGCAACGAACTTGGATTATGAGGCAAAGGCAAAGTAGATTTGTCAAGCATATGATGACAGAAGTGAAGTTGCACTTCAACCGAGGACTTGGTTTGCATTGAAAGATGCTCACCTCTCAGTGTAACGCCCCAATTCCGAATACCGAAGATAACGCTAAGGTACCCAAAGTTAGCGCGCTACTTCCCGGATAAACCGAGAACTTCCAAGATCGTAGTCCGCAGTGAGGTCAAATTTTTAAAACTTTTTAAACAACATCATGATCAACAGTTATATGCGGAAGCGAAATAAAAGATAGCGGAAGCAAAGGTATCAAGTATATATATCAGATGTAAAAGTGCGGAAGCCTGATAATAATCTCAAAATGTGAATATCAAGTGTATATACATATCAGTCTAACCTACTCATCTCACTACAAAAATATAACTCTTAAAGTCCCAAAAACAACTGCACTCAACCCTCCAGTGCAGGCTCTCCGTCCAACGGCTCGACCACTTGGTCAGCCGGCCCCCATCCGTAGTCCCCGACTACAGGCGCCTCGTGGATCGCGTCACCCGCGGGATCGTGGTCTGGACCTAAGCACCAAAGATGGGTCAGATCTAAAGATCTGGCAAGGCACCATATGCAGATAACACCAGATGTACACAACAAAAGATAGTAATGACAGGTACATAATCATATGAGTGAACAGAATACATAATCTAGGCAGTTGAGTAGTAATAGCAGTTTAGAATAAGAAGGATAAAGTATCTAATCTACACAGACAACAAGAGTGCACATTCACACAAGTTAAATACACCGCGGGATATTATGCCGCAGCCCTCCCGTACTGTAAACGTCCCATACCATAAACAGTTTGCGGTGGGGAAAGGGTAATAACCATGCAAGGGACAACAGCCCTGATAAATATAACATACAATATACATAACATCGATCACACCCCTTTATCACACCGATCACACCCCTTTATCAGATTAACCCGGACACGGTATCACACCGTCCGTCTAATCACAGCTCATCATGATAGCTCTATGTAACCAGAACATAGCTCCTACCAGAGATGATCAGTCAACTGGCTGAGCTTAGAACAGCTGAGTGAATGTTCAGTGCCGACTCGGGAAACTAAGTATGAGTCTGTGTCTGTCTAGGCTAATCTTGCGTGAGCAAGGTCCTACCCAATGTCTCTAAGAGGTTAAGGTACAACATTGAATACAGTCCGATATCCAAGTCCAAATCTAACAACATTGGATCCACTCCAAGGCTCACAACCGTGGCCTGAGGCAACACAAGTACCATACCATGTCCATTTCACAATTAATCACCCTATGCTTTTACATAATGAGCTAATCAAACATTAAAAACTAACCTCTCCTATCTAAGGTTCCACATCCCCAATCTTAGGCCGTATGAGGGCCCGCCTAGACACAGACACGGGTAAATTATCTCCAAACATCATAAAGGGCCACCTCTAAGAAATCCTAGGTTCAGGTCCTCCAATTTCCATTAATTATTAGGTTTAAGACAACAACAAGGATGTGAGAGAATAACAACTCATGAAAACCTTAGAGACAGGGAATCAAGTGAAAATAGGCAAAGGACAAGTCCTAGGTAGTGGTCCACTCTTGGTTCAGGCCTCATCACATGATTGGATCCCTATCTGTAGTCTCAGGTGTCCAAAATGATAATCTGGTGCTCCTGAGGTTGTGGACACCATGGGCTACAGTTAAGGTTCGAGTCAACGATGATTCGAATCCTAAAACCTCAATTGGTGGACCCTACAAATCAAGGCTGAGCCATGCCATTGATTCGTGGTGTGGCACACTTGATGGAAGGTCATTTGGATGGTCAATGGACCCCACATGTGATCAAACATCACAAGTGTTGAAGTCTGGAAATCTGCCTATCCACAGCTTGCCCGGTCGACATCATACCCTGGGATGTCGACCGGGTGAACTAGATGTTGACCTCCCAGGTCGACATCCTGCAGTGTCCCCGGTCGACATCATGGCCGTAATGTCGACCGGGTCCACTGGGACCTGGTGTCAAGCATCTGGTGGGTCTCGCAGGGTTTTCTCTGTATCCGGTCGACATCATGGTCGTGATGTCGACCGGGTACACAGGACTCTGTAAGTCTGAGAAAATTCAGGTCTCAGTTATTTCCTGCAGGTTCATGTGTGCCCGGTCGACCGAGATAGGGTCCGGTCGACCGGGTATACTGTCTGTGCACATTTTCAGGAAAAATAACTGGGACTTGGTTTCCTGACTTTTTAGAGTGCCCGGTTGACCGAGACAGGGTCCGGTCGACCGGGTACACGCAAATAGCTGAATTCCGGATTTCTGGGATTTTTCCCATTTCAATCCAATTTTCATTCAATTCATCCCCAATCACCTCCATACATTACATAGACGAGAATAAACACAAAAGCACTCCAATAATGTCCATCCACCATCCCACCGGGCCATTGATCTTCCAAATGGAGAAACCCATCCATCAATGGCCATTTATCCATTAAAACAAGCTCAATTGCAGATCTAAATATGAATTAACATCTAATAGAATTGAAATTACAGAAACAAGAAGGAGAAGCATGTATCTAATGAAATTGCATAAGGTACTTGCCTTAATGAGGAAGAAAATGGAAATTGAGGTGAGAGAGAGATCCAATAGAGTGTTGTAGATGAAGAAGGGCTGGTCTCCTAGCTTCTTGGGCTGGGATTTGGAGAAATTGGGGTTGCTTGGGGAGGAAGATAGGTTAATTGGGGAATATGAGAGGCACTTAGGGTTTTAGGCTCTTTTGCAATAGCTTAGGTTTATATAGATTAGGGTTTTAGGCTAATTACCTAAAGGGTATTTTGGTTCTAAATGGAATTAAAATTGGGCAATGGGTAGTTGGGTAATTAGGTGGGTTCTAGAAGGTTTCACTCTCAAGCCCATTCCATTAGTGCTAATTATAATTAAACTCTAATCTAATCAAACCTAACCTAAATTAAATTAAAGCTATATCTAAAACTTAGGAAATTATACACTATACTACTAATTCCCTATTAAATAGCTTATTAAAGTATAAAATACTCTATTAATTATTATTAAATTCAAATTGAGGGCCCACCAGGGACGGGGCCTCACACTCAGGGACACGAAAAACTAACACCAAGAGAGGCCACTACAAGAAAAACTGCTTTTGTTAGCTGCCGCTATAATATGGATTGATCGTCAGTATAATTTTTAGATCGTCGTTACTCGATGGTACATATTTAGTCGGTAAAGGTTTTAGCGGCGGCTGGCTATTGAGTTGACCATCACTATTGAGTTCCTTTTTATGGCAGCTATGAGTGTCGATAAAAAATTTCGTAAGTTAGTGGAACAGCAACGGAAACTTTTAGCGGGGATTGATGGCCGCGGTGAAAGTGAGAATGGTTGCCGCTAAAAATAGTATTTAAAAGAAAAATACATATATTAGTTCATTTAATTTATATTAACATGTTTTCTGTACACAATGAATGCTTAACAAAGTTTCTTGCTGCAAAAAAAAAAAAAAAAACAAAAAAGAAAGAAGACGAAGTTTCATGCAAAAACTTGGTGCCATCAAATCAAGGATTTTACCGATGGCCACAATGATGGCCACTACTGTGAGTGACTTAGAAATTGGCTTTTAGCGGAGGCCAATCATGTCTGGCGCTATAAGTGACTTATAGCAATGCTTTTGGCTGGCCTGCTATAAGTTCGACGCTAATTTTTTTATTTTATTTTTATAGTGGGTGTAGTGATAGATACGTTGGTATGTGAATCAGGAGCATATCGCTGCCTCTAACCCAAGTCTTAGGTCCTTGAAGCTAAACACTCAAAAAATCAAGCAGACTTTTGGTAATGAAATCCAATGGCGATCCATATTTAAATAAGGCAAAACAAAGATTAATGCCAATTTAAGGTGAGTGTGTGTAGGTGGACTAGCATTTGACCATGTAAATGTAAATGAAAATTAATAATAATAATAATAATAATAATAATAATAAAAGAGAGATTTCAAAAATGATGGATCATTTTATTTTCAAAAAGAAAAAAAAAAATTAAGACAAAAGCAACTCCATATCCTAGTTATGTAGAGCAAAGTCATTAGGAACACGAAATTTGTGGCATTTCCTCACTATTAGGATTTAGGGTGCCCGTGTCACCAAACAACACTTACAAACGTATGCACTGTTGTTTTTAAGAATTTTCTCTTGTATGAGTTCACATGAGAATCTCAAATGGCCTTGTGTTCAACTCTTCAAGGATAACAATTAAAAGGGAAATGTTCACTATAAACAGGTGCAACTCTAGTCTAGCGTTGTGGGTTTCACTTTCCATCAATACACCCACTTTGATGTTCTTTTCACCCTATAATCTGGCATTAGACCCGGTTGGACATTGAATCTCAAGAAATTCTACAATTAATAAATCAAGGGCTAGAATAATTTGGTGGCCTTTTTTTGTTTTTCTCCCCTTGACCTTTGTCTACGAGACATTTTCATCTTTCCTCCTCCCATTAACAAACTTGTATCTAAGTGGTATCCATAAGATGAAATGCATTGCATATAAATTATATGGAGTCAGATTGGAGGAGAGCATTGTCCCCCACTTAACAAAGTCTATAATGTTTCATTACAAGTTAGGTATTCATCCTTTGTATAGAGAAGAGAACTACCTAAATTATCAATCATTCTCTATCAGGCAGGTAGGAACTTATAATTATTAAGGTTTCCACCAACCAAACAACGTCACCTCTAACAGCACATGGGACATGCTAATGGAGCTCAAAAGACCTTCCTCCTTTCTTTCCATAAAAATAAGGAGCAATTACCGTACAAGAAGTGTTGAAGCTGACAATAGCTCTAGAACAGTCGAAAAATATAAATTTATCGCATAACTGTTTGATCTGTAAGATATCGCAAGCTGCGATATCCTAGGGATGTAGAATATCCCATAATCAGAAGAGCGAAGAATTGAACAGTCCCTTTTTGTATTTTTTTCGTTGACTGTGGGACTACCAAACCACCATCCAAACCGTTGGATAGCTGTATGAGTGAAATAACTAATATCACATCAAATTTAAACCGTTGATCTATTGCGATCATTGAGAAATTATCGCGATCATTGAGAAATTATTTATGGCCCCACAGTAAAAAAAAAAAAAAAAAAAAGACTGTTCAAGTCTTTCACTTCTGAGAGGGTGGGATATCCAATATTCCTAGAAAGATGAACAATTCTATTATAAATATACATTTTCTAAGGAGCTATTATCAGCTTTTAACAACTTCCCTGCGGTGATCATAGAAACAACAAATTATCAATCATTCTACTAAAACTGACTAGGGGCGGTGTACTGCAGTGCACTTGGAACCCATAACATAAACCCATCCTTCATTTGTTTGTTATTAGTGGCGGCTTAGACAGTAAGGGTGTGTAGTGTGATGTGACTTGGCCTGTAACTACATTTGCCACGCGTGCGAATTCCAGCATTTACACGTGTCTCCTGTCACATGATCATGACTTGTAATCATCCAAGCGAAGACAGACAATGTATGGATGGTTTGGACGACTGCTGTTCCACAAAGAGAGGGCAGTTAGATGCAAATGGACCCCACCACCATAAGAACAGTTGAAAGTGCGACAGCTCCTCCCCATTTCAGTAGTTGGCTGCAATGGGCCCCAACATCCTAGATGAACGGCCTAAACCATGGTTAAAGTGCTCCAGTAAAACCTAGAAGGTGACTTCATCATCTACCTGCCAAGGAATTATTCTCGATGATATTTTCAGTGAATGATGTTTGAGTTCTTGTCCTTTTGTTTGTGGCAGTTTGTGATCTAGGTGATCCATCTGCATCCAAAATTTTTTGCAGGTCTTCTGATAAGTGATCCATGAGATGAAAGTTCACAGTAGGATTCTCTATTTGTATTGGCCCCCCTTTAAGGATATTTTAGTTAATTTCTTCTTCTCTTTTTTCATATGGGAAGTAAAATGTGCAAAAAAAATTAATGTCAGCTCTAGAAGATTTTACAGCACCCGTATTTGTTGGTAAAACACGTTAAAAAGTAAATTTTTGTTGCCACCGAAAAAGCCACCTTTTATTTTCTCAGCCACAAGAAAACTTTACTTTATTAGTTTTTTAATTTACTTTACCAATAAATAAAACAAACAATGGTTTGGTGACGCTTGAATAAATTACAGAGAAAGTAATATCAAGTAAATTTAAAATCGAGAAAAAAAAAAGTGTAATGCAGAAAAAGTTTACCTTCTCATGAGCTATATTAACGTTACTTTTACAAGATAAATAATTTGAAGTGAGGTATGTCGTCCCTCTCTCCTCCTTACATTACATACCTTTTGTCTGATTCACTCTCTCTCCCTAATAACATTACAGACCTTTTGTCTTATTCCCACCCCCACCTCACCCAGAAAAGCACCTCTCCCTCTTCCTCTCCCGACATGAGGTAAATGGTAGTCAACCCACTATGGTAAAGGTTGTCTGATTTCCATCTATCAAATGGAGAACTTATTTTACAATTATGAATATGGAAGTGGCCTCGTAATTAATGTTATGTTACATGCAGGGGCATGATTAATGATGGGAACCTTTGATCTAAGTTGGCCCATTAAGAGATGGGTAATTACACACACAAAAGATATTCAGCATAGGTTTATCCTATTCTAGACATCAATATCATTAAGACAGCCAGAAAATGAAAAATATATCTAAGAATATCAAAATTTTATTTTATAGAATATGGAAATTTTAATAATTCTAAGAAATGTATTTCTAAATGTGGTTTGAATTAAATAAATGAAGCTGAATGTCCAAAAATAAAAATCGTACGATATTGCCTTTTAACTTAAAGCTTATAATGCTGGAGAGATGAGAAATGAATATCCAGCCACCACTCTAGTAAACCAGATCCTTGGAAAGCAAGGGTCCCATCTATATTTCCACCCTATATCATTCACCAAGTACCTCTCAATAGTCCTTTGTTGGAGCCATTTGACCATGAATTCCTAGCAATTCGATTCCATCCAAAAAGAATTGGGCCATAGACAATCCTCAAATTCCAAATTCCAAGTTCTCATGCAACACCTCCCAACTTTAGAGAATTAATAAGGGTAGGTAAATTGAAGAACAACCAATTGATTTGGTCAGTTAACGGCAGCTTAAGCGCTAGCTAGGTGAGCTTTGAAGCAATGATGTATGTACTTACCAGATGATTAATCCCATGGCACACATCACTTTGGTCGAAAAGAAATTTAGGGTAATTTCTATCAGATGCTTTGATGAAGTAAAAAGGGGCCCTACAAGGGTTATCAATGGCTCTGATGAAATAAAGGAAGGCCTCTGTTGGGTTATCCGCGTTTTGAAAAAATAAAGGTAGACCTACTATATATGGTTAAGTACACACATTATTCGATTGCTCTCATGCGAAAATTATAGCTCCCCCTCTACTCTATGAAGTAAAATTTCTTGATAGCCGAAACATAAAAAAAACTGAAGTACAAATTTTTGGAAGCTAAAATTTTATATTCTCACCTTTGTGTTCAGCTAAATATGAATAAAGGAGAAAATTTTGATTGCTAAAATTAATGAATTTTTTTCACAGTTTTCACTTTACCATTTAAAACAAACCTTTCATTGGGTTTAGAAAACGTGGTGTTTATAATTAGGGGCAGACATTGGTACAAGTTCTTTTTTCTTTTTTTTGTGGGGGGGGCGGGGGGGGGGGGGGAGCCCCCACTCATACCGAAAAAAAGTTTAAAATTCTTAAGAACACCTTGCAAGTTCTGAAAATTAATATTTTTTTTTCTTTACATATGCCCCTTCCCACAGTATTTCTTATCAGACTATGATTGTGTGTATTGATTGCAGGGGTTATGTAAATGCTTTCAGCTATAAAAAGAACAACCTAATGCAAATTTGTGGAGGACACCATCACTGCAAGCAGAAAGAAATGTGAGGAAGTTGCAAAAAGCAGGAATTATCATAATTGTTGAGTTGGATATGAGTAATGAAAAATGAGCTGTTATCATTGGCCGTAGGCTGGACTTGCACGAGACATGCCCTTTCCAACAGACAGACCAGGCTTTGACTCTCTACTGGTGGGAATAAGTGGGAGAATTACAATCCCTTTGAAGGCGCAACAGGGACAAGTATGTGGCCCACCATGTGTATTGAAAAGTTAAAACCGCAGGTATAATGTCATTTAGTGGGCGAAATACAAGTGGTCAATGGAATGTTAGAGATTTTGATGGTTCTTTCTTTCTATTTTTAAAGATGCCTAATTCTCATCCTAAAACATGTTAGGCCATTAATGAACCTGATAAAAGTTTTAGGTGAAATGTTGCATGACATCCAAATAAAGAACATACAACCTAGTTCTTAATTAACATGTTAGGCTAAGAGGTACCTTTCTCTGGTACTATATGGGAGATGTGACTTTTTTGCCACCACATAAGACCTTGTATCACACATCCAATTTTCTCTTACTCAATAATCTTTTATGAATTGGCATTCACTCTTGTTTGACATTAATATGAATTACTTATCATTAGATTAGATTTTATTAAATATGTAACTTAAAAAACTGTTAAATTCTCAAGCTCCTAAATCAATGGTTTTGGTGATTTAATTGATATGATTTTTATCTAAATCCATATCCAACAATGAGACCTTTTCATCGTACTACCCTCAATGATTAACATGCATTTAAGTGGGTCTCTCAATGGGCTTAAAGTTTTACCTCTCACATACATCTCAAGGGGGGACCCAGAAAATCAACTTTTTTTTTTGGGGGGGGGGCGCGCGGCGTCATATGTTATATATTTGATTTAGAACGTCCAAGTGATTTGTGAAAATTCATGTGCCTGTATGTCAAGCATCCAAGCGATTTTCATTTAAAATTCCGAGAATGTAGACTAGGGTGTCTCTAAATTTTAGCCTTTATGGTTAGTAAAACTATTTTGTGCAAATTTATTTTGATAAAAAATCGTACATTTGTCAGGGTTCACATTTGAACACTTCAATCTCTTCAAACACACCAGGATTTGGAATTAATATTATTTCATACTTCTGTAGAAATTCGACCCCCATTTAATTTTATCAAAGTAAGTTTGCACTATGTCTAGTCCTAAAAGGGATGAACTTTGATCATTTCGTCAGTAATATTTCACATATCCTTGATTTACATCCAACCTTTTCATCATCACCCCAAGTAGTTAGTTCAAGACTGAGGAATAAATAAACCTAGAATTGGACAAAGAATGGTCAGATGTCATTTTAATGAATGACTTCTAATCTTCATACTTGAACATCTCAGAATTTAATGGCTCCGTATTGGTGCAAATAATGTTTAACTAAAATCTACTCAAACATTAAATATTTCTTCAGTAAAATATAAACTCTATAGCTTCAAATTGTCAAATTGGGTCAAAATGGTGGCAGTGTGGTGGTTGTGGTGAGCATGTAGATCCATCATAGGTCTGCCTGTTATCAAGTCTAAAAATGGACTAAACATAATTCTAGATCAAATCACTTTCATAAGCATGTGTTAGTGGCTCCCTATCAATAGTGCTAATGGTTGAAGACTTGGGTAAGTGTGTGTGGACACTTTACCCGTAAAAGCAAAGGAAAAAAAAAAAGAATCTAGAGCAAACACCATACTGGCAGTCCCACAAGAGAGGGTTCAGATTGATTGTGGGTAGGTCCCACTGGTCTGATTGACATTGTAGGCCTGCCGGACCTCACAAATATTCCAATTGGAAGTTCAATTATTGCTAAAGAGACTCTGCGCTAAAACAAAGGCCCCATGGAATGCTGCTGTAGAGATTGGCCCAGTTAGTAAAGAGATTTGTCTGCAGTCCGTGGGCCGTGGAATGGACCGTTTCAAGAAGAAACCGGAAGGTGTGGCCCACTTATGAAGGAGGGACACATATGGGTCAGGAAAATGATAGGGTAGGTGGGTAGGTAGAGAGAGGCACGTTTTCCCAACAGGGGCATGGTTAACCCTGGTTCAGACCAGTTTTGAGTCCATATCTTCCTCACAATGGGAGGTGGGGAATCAAATGCTGTCACATACGAGTGAGTGTGTGAGAGAGTGGGAAAAAGAAAAGAGGGAGGAAGGTATGTTATTTCCTTCTTTCCAAAAAAGAATCTCTCTATTTCTCTTTTTTCTCCACTCATAAAAAGTAAACTTCTGCATGATTTGTTACCTGCCTTCCCTATTCTTTGCTCCACTTGCATGGTATCTTTCTGCAACTTCTACAAAAAGATTTACTCAGCTCTTTTCATATTTATCAGGTGTGCTGCATGTGGGTTCCTCATCAAGTTGCTGCCTTTTCTTGGATTTATGGTATGTGTTTGAGTTTGAGCTTCTGTTTTGAGGATTGCATTGTTTGATTGAGGTGGGTTGTTTCTCTCTGTTGGTTTTTAAATGTCAGTCGGACAATTATTTTATTTTTATTTTTTTTTTAATTTTTTTTGTAGATGGGTGGTCTTAGCATTGTTGGGTTGTGTGGATTTGTATGTGGGTGGATGTTCAATGAAGAGTTGGTTTTTCGTATTGCAGAGGTGATTCTTGGGTATTAGCGGTTAAGTTGATTTGGATGTATGTTTGATTATTTTTGGTAGAAATAGCTTAAGTGATATTTAGATTTTTCTTGGTTTTGATTGAAACTTGACGTCTGCTGGATGAGTTAAATGAGAATCGAAAACTCGATTTATCAATCAAACCCAGAAGAGTCCCTAAATTTTCGATTGGTGAAGTAAAGATAGATTCTTTCTATTGATTTTGAGTTAGTTGTAATCCAAAATGGGTTTTTGGGTGCCACACCAGTTTATCGGTAACTGATGAGATCTACTTCTTTGTATGTGATGGAAGGTTTGGCCTTTTGAACCAGAGATGATCTGATTTTATTTCTGAAGATTAGTTGGGCTCCTTGCCTCCTACTTCTGTGACTAATGCAATGGGGCTTCTGTAGAAACTGGTTATTTAAAACTTCAGAAAGAGATTAGTAGACTGCTCTTTCCCCTTCTGCTTCAGTGTTTTGGCTTGTCTTCAACTCTGTTATAATGAGCTCTAGATCTTACTCAAACCTGTTGGACCTTGTGTCCGGTGATGCCCCAAACTTTAGTCGCATGGGGAAGAGGCTTCCTAGAGTCATGACTGTGGCTGGGATCATCTCAGAACTTGATGACGAAACTTCTAATAGTGTCGGTTCAGATGCCCCATCGTCTGTCTCGCAAGAACGAGTGATCATAGTAGGCAATCAGCTTCCACTCCGCGTCCATAGAAGGGCTGATGATAGTGGGTGGAATTTCAGTTGGGATGAGGATTCATTACTTTTGCAGCTCAAAGATGGTCTTGGAGAAGATATCGAGGTCATCTACGTTGGCTGCCTGAGAGAGGAGATCGACCCAGATGAGCAAGATGATGTTTCACAGACCCTGCTTGAGACTTTCAAGTGCCTTCCGGCGTTTATCCCTTCTGATCTTTTCAGCAAGTTCTATCATGGTTTCTGTAAGCAGCAACTATGGCCACTGTTCCACTACATGCTTCCACTTTCACCGGATCTAGGTGGCCGATTTGATCGGTCCCTTTGGCAGGCCTATCTTTCTGTTAACAAAATTTTTGCAGACAAGGTGATGGAAGTGATAAGCCCTGATGATGATTTTGTATGGGTTCATGACTACCATTTGATGGTTTTGCCTACCTTTTTACGTAAGAGGTTTAATAGGGTGAAGCTTGGGTTTTTCCTTCATAGCCCATTCCCCTCATCTGAGATTTACAGGACACTTCCTGTTAGGGATGAGCTTCTTCGAGCCCTCCTTAATTCTGACCTTATTGGCTTCCATACGTTTGACTATGCCAGGCATTTCCTTTCATGTTGTAGTCGAATGCTCGGTCTTGCCTATCATTCAAAGAGGGGTTATATTGGCCTTGATTATTATGGGCGCACGGTTAGCATCAAAATTCTTCCTGTTGGAATTCACATGGGCCAGCTTCAATCTGTAATGAATCTTTCAGAGACTGTTTCTAAAGTCGCTGAACTTCGGGACCAGTTTAGGAACCAGACTGTGTTGCTTGGAGTGGATGACATGGACATATTTAAAGGGATAAGCTTGAAGCTATTGGCCATGGAGCAGTTGCTCATACACCATCCAGACTGGAGAGGAAAGGTTGTGTTGGTGCAAATTGCAAACCCTGCTAGAGGCCGTGGAAGAGATGTACAAGAAGTGCAGTCGGAGACGTATTCCACAGCGAGAAGGATAAATGTGACCTTTGGAAGACCAGGTTATGTGCCAGTGGTTTTAATCGATAGCCCACTTCAGTTTTACGAGAGAATTGCCTATTACGTTATAGCAGAATGTTGTCTTGTTACAGCTGTGAGGGATGGAATGAATCTCATACCCTATGAATATATTATCAGCCGTCAAGGTAATAAGGAATTGGATGAGACCTTGCAACTGAGCTCATTGGAGCCAAAAAAGAGCATGCTCGTTGTTTCTGAGTTTATTGGATGTTCTCCATCACTAAGTGGGGCCATTCGTGTGAACCCGTGGAACATTGATGCTGTGGCTGAAGCTATGGATTCCGCTCTGGTAATGTCTGAGTCTGAGAAACAGCTGCGGCATGAGAAACACTATCGATATGTCAGTACCCATGATGTTGGATATTGGGCACATAGCTTTCTTCAGGATCTTGGAAGGACATGTAGGGACCATATAAGGAGGAGGTGCTGGGGAATTGGATTCGGTTTGGGATTCAGGGTCATCGCTCTTGATCCGAACTTCAGGAAGTTGTCAGTTGAGCACATAGTGTCTGCTTACAAGAGATGCAAGAACCGGGCGATTCTCTTGGATTATGATGGTACCATGACACTGCCGACATCCATCAACAAGACTCCCAATCCTGAGGCTATCGGTATTTTGAACAGCTTGTGCAGAGATCCCAAAAATGTCGCCTTTCTTGTCAGCGGAAGAGATCAAAAAACCCTGAGTGAGTGGTTTTCATCTTGTGAAAATCTAGGAATTGCAGCAGAGCATGGATACTTCATGAGGTACATACTTCTTTGTTTGCTTCTTCACCAATCATTTATTGTTTGACTTCACTGATTAAATCAACCATATTTGACTTGGTTGATTTCAGAGACCCTTTTAACCAGAATCTCATTGCTAAATTCTTTTTTCCTTATATCAAGCAATCCAGATTGCTGCTGTGGAGATGACATGAATACAGTAAAATATTCACGTTTGACTTTATGCTAGGGACTGAAATTTTTTAAATGTCATTTTTAGGGTAAAAATAAAATCCTGGCTTGGTAGTTCCCACATAGAAGCATAAGTAGTCTCACCAAATTAAGATGTTTTAGAAAACATCATGGTCATTATTCTCAATTCGTAAACGACTCCGGTGACTGTCTTCAGAACTCAAGCAATTGGTTGAAAACCACACGTTTTTCCATTTGTCTACCTGGTCTTAGAAATGCATCCCTGCATCTTTGCATGCACATCTTTAAATGAATTCATTTATCTTTTATCACTAATTCCAAGTTGAGTGCTGCTTTAAGGTCGAACTGTGATGCGGAATGGGAAACATGTGTGCCGGTTGCCGACTTTGATTGGAAACAGATTGCAGAGCCTGTGATGAAGCTCTATACTGAAACAACGGATGGTTCCACTGTAGAAACCAAAGAGAGTGCTCTTGTTTGGCACTATCAATATGCCGATCCAGATTTTGGGTCATGCCAGGCGAAGGAACTTCTTGATCATCTTGAAAGTGTTCTTGCAAACGAGCCAGTGTCCGTCAAGAGTGGTCAACACATTGTAGAAGTCAAGCCACAGGTTAGGACTAAAGAGAGAAGGCTCTCTCTAATGTCTACTCTAAATTTCGGAAGTACTCAGTGTCATATGGTCTACTTTTCTTGTTTGTGATTCTTAATTCTCTGTAATTGCTATATGCAGGGTGTCAACAAGGGTCTTGTGGCTGAACACCTTCTCTCAACAATGCGAGAGAGAGGCATGCTACCAGATTTTGTGTTGTGCATTGGTGATGATAGGTCAGACGAGGATATGTTTGAAGTCATTACTACTGCCGTGTCGGGGCCTTCTCTATCCCCCGTGGCAGAAGTTTTTGCTTGCACAGTTGGCCAAAAGCCCAGTAAGGCCAAGTACTACTTGGAAGATACGACAGAGATTGTCCGAATGTTGCAAGGCCTTGCCACTGCTTCAGACCTAGCAGCAAAGAATACATCCTCCCAACCTTCACATGACACTTCTTCATGATGAAATTCTGAGGAGATTCTTTCATTTTCTGCGCTTAAGGTATAAAGGCAGGGCATATATGCCCAGCTGTTGCCGCAAGGAAGTGCTTAGATTTTATTTTTTTCTCGGTGAATTTTCTCTTTCAATCCTTTCCACCCAATCTTTGGAACTCGTTTTAGAAATATGTGGAATTATAGTCCTTGGCTTCCTATTGATTGTGGAATTGTAGTCCTTGGCTTCCTATTGATTGCATTATTGGGGCCAGTGCATTTTAATGGATAGTTTATATCAGTTCAGGAATGGTTCTTGTCACTTTCTGCATATTTTCCTGTATGGATGATTAAACTCTGGCTGCTTCGTAATCAAAGCCTCAATCCATGCTGCCTCTGCATTCAAGTAGGTGACAGG
Organism: Persea americana; assembly: GCA_029852735.1. Lineage (NCBI taxonomy): Eukaryota > Viridiplantae > Streptophyta > Magnoliopsida > Laurales > Lauraceae > Persea > Persea americana. The sequence continues at coordinate 55,487,391 of CM056816.1, read as the reverse complement.
TTTACTAGTCTGCAGGATAGTTAACCTCTGGCTCCCATTGGTTGCACAGGTTCTGACACACTTTTCTGGCATGGGTCCATCCACTTTCTATGAATGAGAATCTTTGGGTCCCATTTGGATCTTCATAAAGTGAGTGCTGCATTTGGATCTTCGTAAAGTGAGTGTAGGTAACTCTGTTTACATGTAAATGGGAGGGTTTCATGTGTTGGCGTAGCCTGAGTTACTAAGTGACAGCTGTTTTTGTTCTCTACCTAGCCAATTAAATTACAGGTAAATAGAGCTACAGGTAAACCGATTGTGGGGGCAACTGAGTTCCAAGGATCCAAACGGGCTGTGGATTACCAAAATTTGCCTGTTTGGGCAATCAGATTCAAGCCATTTTCACCATCTTCATTGTAAGTGCCATCCTTAAGGCATGAATTTCATCAGCTTCCACTACTGATCTTTCCTCTTCAGTCTACGGTACACTCATTTGCTCGTCATTTTTACCATCTCTGTTTTTAACTTGCTAGTAGGAAGATGTACTATAGATTGTTATTTTTTATTTTGTTTCAAGTTTTGGAAACACACCATATACTTGATACTACTGGTATTGTCCTACTGGAATCAATGATGCTGACATGCTGTTGTCATTCCCTCTCGCCAGCATACATTCAAAATCATTTATGGGCTTAGATGGCTACCTGATGACTTTGGGCTCAATCTCAATGTCACTTAGATCTCATATCTAATAGATTGAGAAAATCAATTCACTTTCCATATACATCTTGCAGCAGTTAAATACACATAAGGAATAACAAACAATTGTTTGAAATCCTAAAATATAGAGCAGTTTGAAACTGCTTACTAATTCTAAGGAACAACTATTCAAAATAGAGAAACTAAGGGGTGTTACAATTTGTTACAATCTGATGACTTATGATATGCCCCCTCAAGATGGAGCTCGAGATAGAAGTCCAATCTTGGATTTGAGATCAAGAAAACGGATACGCGGAAGAGGTTTGGTGAGTGCATCTGCAAGTTGATCTGCGGAGGATACATGAGCAACACGAAGGACACCATTTTGTACTTGGTCCCTGATGAAGTGATAATCGATGGCAACATGTTTCATTCGGGAGTGAAACACAGGATTGGAGCAGAGTTGGGTAGCACCAACATTGTCACAGTATAAGACTGGACAGCAAGGTAGTTGAACTCCAAGATCAGTTAGGAGGTAGCAAAGCCAGTTGAGCTCAGCTGCTGCATTAGCGACTGACCTGTATTCAGCTTCAGTGGAAGATCGTGCAGTAGTTTTCTGTTTCTTAGAACTCCAGGAGACTGGATTGCGACCAAGATAGATAATATATGCACTGGTAGATGAAAAATCATCCTTGTCACCTGCCCAATCGGCGTCTGAATAGGCGTGTAAATTCAATGGGGACTGGCGATGTATTTGAAGTCCTTCATGAATAGTTCCACACAGATAGCGTAAGAGACGTTTAACAAAGCTCCAATGGTCGGTTGTTGGAGTGTGCATGTACTGAGAGAGCTTGTTAACCGCAAATGCAAGGTCTGGTCTTGTAATCAAGAGATATTGAAGGCTGCCAACAACTGTTCTGTACTCAGTAGGATGCTTTGAAGGGAGGCTTCAAAATTGAGTAGTTTTTCATGAAGTTCTTCAAAGGTGATGGAGGTATCTCTTGCTTGGACGGCGCGGACTAATTCTTTGTAGTCATCACCGAGACCGTCGAGGATTTTATCTGTGATTTCTTCTTCATCAAGTGAGGCACCAAGAAGAGCAAGATCATCTGCTCTAGTTTTTATGGTTTGCATAAACTCAGTGACGCCAAGGGAGCCTTTGGTGGTGTTTTTGAGTTGGTGTTTGATTTGTTTGATGCGGCCACGAGAGGGTTTAGCATAGGTGTTGGCTAGAATTGTCCAGGCTTGTCTAGAGGTGGTGGCTTGAGCTATGAAAGGAATAATGGTGGGTGAAATGGAGCCAATAACAGCGTTGAGGATCAGCTGGTCCTGTCGAATCCATAGAATGTAACTGGGATTGGGTCTGGTAGTATTGGATTGGGTCAAGGTGGCTGGCGGACATGGTTTGGATCCATCAATATAGCCAAGAAGGTCATAGCCAATGAAGAGGGTTTGGAATTGCAATTTCCAGGAGAGGTAATTGGTAGAGGTGAGTTTGAGAGGGGCTTGAGCAGTAACGTTGATGCTTATGAGAGTTTGGTGTGGTTCATTGGTGTCGCGGATGGTTGCTGGGTTAGACTCAGTAGCCATGAGTGCTGATGAACAGGAAAAAAAAAGAAAGGATCGGCTTATGGCTCTGATACCATAATAGATTGAGAAAATCAATTCACTTTCCATATACATCTTGCAGCAGTTAAATACACATAAGGAATAACAAACAATTGTTTGAAATCCTAAAATATAGAGCAGTTTGAAACTGCTTACTAATTCTAAGGAACAACTATTCAAAATAGAGAAACTAAGGGGTGTTACAATTTGTTACAATCTGATGACTTATGATAATATCCAATGGCTAACTTTAATTCTGCAGAGTTGTATTTTGCATGAACTTTCAACCCACTACTGATTGCACATGATCAATTCCAATGTGATGAATTCTCATTGTGGAAGGCCTCTATGAAGTTGTAATCCCAAGCATCTGATTCTGACCCTTAAACAAAGGTAAGCAAAAGACAGATTGGAGGTGAATGTAGTGGTCATAGAGGTGAATGTAGTGGTCATACTTTGGGCAATGACATGCATACAGCTGACAGTGTCACAAAGGGGGTGGGGGGCTATGGGTCCAGTTGCTTGGATTTGAATCATGTGCAAATGTTAGTGCGTGATTTGAAATCAACTCTTTCCAAATCGGATTGAATTTCTCAATACCAATATACTAGTCAGTATCATCTTCATGCATTTAGATCAGTTATGCCTATCATTTTGATTGTACTGAAATTCCATTTTCATTGGAGTGAATATAATATGACTAGTAAGTTGGAATAAGGATTAGTCTTACGTGGGTGAACATAGACCACAGGGCATAGAATTTTGCCTATTCATGTGCCATTGTATGAGTCCAATTCCCTTTTTTTTTCAAATACACAACTAGCTTAAAGAGTAGAAAGGGACTGATTTAATAGTTACCTAATATTCGAAACCCCATTTTTAATATATTAAGATCGATCAGTCCCACAGCTTTGATATAAACTTCTTGTTGGCTTGATCTAATTATGAGGGCCTCTTTGTTTGCGGTTGATCCTATCGGTAAAAATCCAGATACACAACACCACTCACTAGCAATGTGCATCGGGTAAGTCCCTAAGCGGTTTGAAACTAGGACTTTCAGCTCATTACTGGACTTCTCAACCACTCAAACAATTTAAGTGCGGGGTATAATTTAAGTTTGTTTACAAGAATTCCTGATGAGCCTTTTGACCTACCACCTTCAATTGAGAGAAGCCAAAGTGTCCAAGTTAATAAATCTAATGAGAGAGTTAGCTGCAGACAAGACTGAGCTTGTTACAGTCAAATTCCATTCAACCTCACTTAACTCTACTTAATTAAATTAATAGTATTTATATCCTTATAGCTATTATTTTTAGTGCTTCTTGGCACATTTGTTTAGTTACGTGAGAATTCTCTCCATTTGATATATGGTATCAAGAATTTAGCCAAATTGATGGATCCAAGCTGGGCCCAATTATGGAATCTGAATGGTCACGATGGGACGAGTTTAAAAGAAGATGCAGGGCCTAGGAATAGCAATTCTTGATCCAACCACCCTCCAACCGGTTTGAACCTGGTCCTATAATTTAGGGTTGGTTTTGAACTTTTTTTTTTTTTTAATTTTCAATTTGGGTTGACAATTTTGATCTGATTAATAATGGGTTGGGTTCAGGTGAGTCCATTTCCTGGTGATTGGCCCATCAACCCTATTGCAAAACATGGTGGGTCGAATTTACATAGAGCGTCAGCTGGCTCATTGGCTAACTTGATGCCAAACTAGACTGACCAAATAGAAATCTTTGGTATACAATGTGTGATTTTCTTCCAAGTTAACAGTCATTTTGGGTAATTCACTTGTAAGAATGAAGTGAAGGGCCATTTTAATTAAAACAAGGGTCAAATAAAAAATCACTAAATTTTAAAAATCACCTTTTAAAAACAAGTTAAAAAGATACATTCTCATGTCACTCTTCGTTTTACCAAAAAATTTAAAAAAGATCAATACCTTCTCATAGCACTAGAGGACACGACCTTTGTCATTTAGCACTTTTAGATTTCTTCTCGTTTTGTTCTTTGTTAGTTTGACCGTTCTCTTTATTTCACTCTATAAATAAATTACCCAAACAATCCCAAACTCCCAATAGAAGGATGCTTTGTTTTTGTAAGGCATCTATGACAAGCCATCTATTGTGATTAGGATGCCTTGTGACAAGCCATCTATTGTAACTTTGTACCTTATATTTACTAAAAAAAATACGTAAATAAAAGAGAATGATGAGACAACTGATTGGAAGGAAAGTCTCATCTCAATGGAGCTATGGGCGGATCAATCCCTGGGAAAGTAGATTATCCCCCACACGCACTGTACCATCATTAAAGCATTGTCTCAATTATGTTGGAGTCGACTATACAAATTTTATTTCCTCATTTCTGACCAAGTAGATCATCCTTACATGCAATGTACCACCAAACCAATATATGGAAAAAGGAAAAGATATGTAAATAGAAGAGAATAGAGTAAAATAGGTTGGAAGGGCTAAAACCTAACCCCACTCCAACTCCTTTTGGGTCAAAACCTGCCAACCCCATGTTGGGCCTAAACCCCTAACAATTTACCTGGCCCATTTCCATGGTAGGCCCATTTCGAGATCCAGGGGGGTGCTTTGGTAATTTTCTCCCTAAAACCCTAACTCCTCTACTCTATACAAAATGCGTTGCTTCATTTGTTCCTTTCCACTCGCCGCTTTTTCACTCCCAAAACCCTAATCCTAATTTCTGAAGCGCTTTTTGTTGGGAGGCGATTTGATTTCGCAATCGACAATGAAGGTTTCTTCTCATAATTGCGTAACTGTTATGATTTCTAGTTTCTCTCTATGTTTCCGGATCTGGTTTCTTTGTGTTTCAATGGCAGTTCAATATCGCGAATCCCACTACGGGATGCCAGAAGAAACTGGAGATCGATGATGACCAGAAACTGTAAGATTCCTGCAAAATCCCATTTCTTCTTTCTCTCTGTAGCTCCGAATGATAATAAATTTGTTCTTGGATTAGTAACTAATAGCTTTTGATCTGAGGAAAAGTTCCTCTTTGTGTTGATAAAAAGGTGATGTAGATGACAAACAAACTAGTTGTTTGGCAAAGAAGCTTTAATTCTGGGTGGTGTGTTGCTAATTGTGGATGATATTGCATCTTTTTTTATGTTGTTTTGAAATGAACTTCACTAATAGGAATTGGGTATGTTTGAAATGAGTTTCTCTGTATTTGATTCCTATGTATTTTAATGCAAATAAAAGGCCCGAGCTGTGGCGGAGTTGGTTTTTTCTTTTGTTTTTTTTTGGATTTTGATTTATATTAATGTGGATTCTGTTCTATGTATCTGCTGATTTGTTAGTTCTGGTGATTGGGTTCTATATTAGTATGGATTATATTTTCTTATTAGAAGTGTTTGGGTTTCTAGAAAAAAAGAAAAAGAAAAAAAGACTAGTCCTTTATTTTTCTATTCCATTGGGGTGTAATTTCTCTTATGAGAAATTGATTTCAAGATTTCATTTGTGTAATTTCTCTTGTTAGAAATTGTAGTCAAGATTTCATCTTGTTCTATTTTATTAATTTTGATTTTTAATTGATTGGTGGCGGTGATGACAAAACTCATTTCTCGATGCTGAATTCTTTCCATCGATTGAGACAATGGGCAGATGTATGCCTGTTTCTGATGACTAATATTTGTGCGTGTCTGAGCTGCCTCTGCCATTGTATTTCCTTTATTTTTTTGTTTTTTGAAAAAATATCATTTTAATACAAATAGGGGTTGTGTGACATTGATAGCTTTAAAGAAGGAAATTTTCCTTCAGTTTTGAATGCCAAGATATTTGTAAGCAGGGCTATAAATGGGTTGCATTTCAGTCTGAACCAGCCAGACCCAGTTCTTGAGCCCACTATTTAGCCAGGTCTAGGTCAGCATTAATTTTTAGGAAGTATAAATAAACTCATTTTTTAGGATCAAACTTAACCGTCGTCTGAATCTCATCCTGACTCATTCTTTCAACTTGGCTCGATAAGACTCTGAGTTGGATTAGTTTATGAGATTGGCCAAGTCTTACCAAGTGCTCTGCAGGCTTTCTTGAGTTACTCTCAGTTTGGAGGTCTTGATGGCATTCCATCCTTTTTTATTTGGTTCCTTTTATGGTTGGCAAAAAGGAAAGATTCTTTTATTGTACATGTGATTTTGTTATTCTTGTGTTTTCGTTGCCATGGAGTCTTTTTATTCTTTTTTTTAAATTCTATTTAATTGTGCCTTTTTTATTTATTTATCTTGAAGACTCATTTTGCATGCCATATCAGTTTTTCCGTTTCTTCCTCTCATTCTCCATTTTTCACACTTCTGTCTCCACTCTTTCCTTGTAATGATATTCCCACAAAAGTTTACTCTACGAATGATTCTTTGCTCATTGTCTGATAAGCAGGGCGTTATGGCTTACCATTTTTCATGCTTGGTTGAGTGCATGCTCATGACTTGTCATGCTTGACCAAACATAAGATCTTCGAATTCTTCTTCTCCAGTATTCAGGCTTGGTTGGTTGGGTGCATACCTGCACATCACGGATCACATTCTTCTTCTTCCGGCAGATAGAACTAGTTTAGGAGCGCCCTCTTGGATAACATGACAGGCATAGGGACAGATGCTATTGTATTGGAAATCTATGTTTTTTAACAAATCATTCAGATTGACTGTTAATTTAAGACAGGAAACCATTTCATGTTTGTGGGGAGAGAAGTTTCCAAAACAGCATGCATTATAGCAAACAGATAATTAACCACCAACCGTGGAGATAAGCTGTAAAAGTTACAGCTCTATATCATTGCAATTAAATCAATAAAATTGGGGAGTGAAAATGGAAGGTATGAACTGATTATTATTTTTATTATGAATAATAAAAATTAATAGTATTGTCAAATTGATGCCTTGCTATCTTCATAAAAACCTCAATTTAGAAGAAAGGGGAATTGGAAAGAAAACAATGGTAAGAATAAAAGAGCAAATAATCTTCGTGATAGAGAAAAATATATGCCATTATACCTGGGTAACCATCCACAAAGTATGGAGGTGTAAATTGGAAAAATGAATAATATGGTTCTTATTACGGCGAACAAAATTTACATTATTAAGAGAGAAACCCACACACCCACGCCGAGGAAAAATAAACAAGTAATACGAAAGCAATATCTCTGTGGAGTACTGAGAGGGTACTGAGGGTTGTAGGGGGTGCTGGGGTGATAATAGAAGTGAGTAGTCCAGACTTAGCTGCGAGCCTGTGACAGTAACAGTTCCATCCCTGCTGACATAAAATGGCTCATGTGGCCTGTTTGTAGGTTTATTTGATTGGCAGCTGTTCCTATGCGATGCATGGCCTTTTCTGCCAGTCTTAGTTATTAACAATGATGATCACATGTGACATGAAGTTGTCTTAGTTTCTAAGAGCTCTACATATGATCTAGACTGTTGGTATACTGGGACTCACTGAAGATTGGTTGTTCTAGAAGACACCAGTGAATGATTGTATATGAATGGTTAGAAACGATTCCAAACAATGGTTGGCAATCAATGACAGCTCTGACTGGTAGATAGGGTTACTTGATTGTTATGTTTATATATTCCTTTACTTTTGATTGGTAATTATCTTATTTTCTAATTTTTTTTTTGGGGGCGTGCTATCTATGGTAGGGCCTAATTTATCAACTGTTCTGATGCTCAACAGGAATGGCATATGAACCAAGATTGTGTTCTTCATACCTAACTTTTTATTTGTTTAAAATTAAATGCTTGATGTGTAACTCATATGCAAGGGTTGCTGCGTGATCTTTTTCCGTTTATGTTTATTGTTGAAAATTGTCATTTGCTTGTTTCCCTTTGTTGTGGCTTATTCACATTTTATGAGCCTCTGCAAGATAAAAAAGGATCCCGATAGTTTCATCAGCAAAGATCACCTAATTTGTCAATATTGAAGACAGTTTTTTAATTTTTATTGATTGAACTGTACTGCTTTTGATGGCCATGGCCCCATGCAAATTTTTTCTTCCTTTTGATGCGATTCATTCTTGGGTTTTGGTTTTTCTCTTTCTTATGTTTGGTTGATTTAATTTTAGTACTGGCTTCAACATTTATCCCATATTCCGAGGTTACAAATGCCAAACACCACACTGCATAATCTTCTTCCAGTAAAGTTACCTTACAAAATTTGGGCCTCATTTGGGTGCATGAAATCCTAGCTAGAAAGCTATGCATATGAAAATTTCAAGGTATTCTCATACTTAATTGTGATTCAACATTCACGTACATAGTTTTTGAGGAATCCTTATCTGATCTGTCCTGATAAAAAGGGATACCATGATTCTATGCGTCCAAAAGAACCTAGCCTTGAAATTATATTTTCAAGGTTCGTTTATCTGTATGTTTCTCTTACAGGTGATTCTAGTGTATTGACATTGTAATGTTTTGTACAGCCGTGCCTTTTATGATAAGAGGATTTCTCAGGAAGTTGTTGGAGATGCTTTGGGTGAGGTATGTTTCTAAGAATTCCATATTTCTAGTGGTATTGGCAAAAACTACAATCACATGTTTTTTTTTCACTCTAGTAAGTCAAGAAAAAATTGTTTGAGGAAGTCGCAGGTAATAAATTTTTTCTCTGCTCGGGTAAATACTTACGCGGGCACTCACACACACTACACAACTCCCCAATCAGCAGGGAACACAGCCGGGGACTGATCCCCTGGCCTTCCCTATTAAAAAAAAGAGATGCCTCATCAGTGGTTGGTAAATTTTTTGTTTTTGTTTTGAGTTATTGAAGTTATTCCAAGAAAATCCTTGTGTTAATCCAGCTACTTCTAGATCGATTGCATTATTATTATTATTATTATTATTATTATTATTATTATTATCATAGTTAGTCTTTAGCAGTGTTTGACATTTTCATGATGTACACCTGTCCAGGAGTTTAAGGGATACGTTTTTAAAATTATGGGAGGCTGCGACAAGCAGGGTTTCCCTATGAAACAGGGAGTATTAACTCAGGGACGTGTTCGTCTTCTGTTGCACAGAGGTAATTTTTTTGTTATCTTAGCTATTTTATTTCTGTAATTTTTTTCTTGGTAATGTATTCTTTTGTCTAACAAATGTAAATACATGAATAGGGACACCTTGCTTCCGTGGCTATGGCAGGCGCAATGGAGAGCGACGCAGGAAATCTGTTCGTGGGTGCATTGTCAGCCCTGACCTTTCAGTTTTGAATTTGGTTATTGTAAAGAAAGGTAATCTCTGTGATATGCTGATTGCTCTTCGTGCTATCGTAATCTATGTAGAGGTTTGATAACCTACATATTTTTTGGCTGTTTCACAGTGGTTGAAAAAAGTGGTCAATATAAGATTTGATATGTTTTGGCTTATTGGGTGATAATATAATATGGGCAACCACATCCATGCTAACATCTTTTTCATGACGACTGTTATCCAGCAACTCAACTAGAACAGTTGTATAATTTTATTAGACTTCATTAGGTTATATATGTATGTTGTGCAGGTGTGCATGCGCGTCCCTTGTAAATTATATATATGCACATGGTAATTGTTTCTGTAATTTTGTGTAAGGTGGTTGTTGGGTTGATGGAGAAATTGTAGTCATGTTTCCGTCTATTAATCTAATTGCCTTAATTATGTTTATTTGTGGGAACAGGGGAGAACGACTTGCCCGGTTTGACGGACACAGAAAAACCCAGGATGAGAGGTCCAAAGAGGGCATCTAAGATCCGCAAGCTGTTCAACCTCTCTAAAGAGGATGATGTGCGCAAGTATGTGAATACATACAGGCGAACATTTGCAACCAAGTCCGGTATGAATTCCTTTGGAAAGAAATCTTATTCTGTATTTCACCTTTAGTGAAAATGCATTCCTTCATTCTGTTGCAAGTATGCGGACGGTCTTTGGACATTTGAATGTGTATACACGTTAATAGAACTATGGCGACGGTTGCACTTCGCAGCTATATGTGCTTGATTAATTCTTATTCATGTTTGTCTCTGAATATAGATGCATATCATTTGCATTTGCTTGCATTCTGGATATGCTCATTTATCTTGCCAGTCGTTCGTGCATTTTTGTTTGCACTTGTAATTCCATTTGTGTCCTATGTGCATGCATTTGTGTCGAATTGTGCATCTAGGATTCTATTTACATGTGCATGCATCTCCCATGAATGTTTTTGATGAGCAGTGGCCATTGTCTAATAACCCTGGATATCCCATTTTCATGGTCAGGGAAGAAATGCAGCAAGGCTCCCAAGATACAGAGGCTTGTGACGCCTTTGACATTGCAGAGGAAGCGTGCTAGAATCGCTGAGAAAAAGAAAAGAATCGCTAAAGCCAAGTCTGAGGCTGCTGAATATCATAAACTGCTTGCTACCCGTTTGAAAGAGCAGCGCGAACGGAGGAGCGAGAGCCTGGCCAAGAAGAGATCTCGCCTTTCTGCTGCTTCAAAGCCTTCAGCTGCTGCTTGAAGGGTGAGCTTTGTGCCTGTGACTCAGAAGTATGCCCTACAATATTTTTGCATAGCGGTCGTAGATTTGATTATATATGTTTGTTTGGTCTGAACTGTCTTGAAGCATCCTCTAATGGTTCTGAGATTTAAAGTCGTCATTTTTCTAATTTTCGTGATTTGTGGGTATTGTGCTTGGGTAAGAATGAAAAATTCTGATGGTGGAAATCAAGTCAACCGTCATCACACATCCCAGAGGAACTGGTGCCATGCGCACATGGTCACATGGTGATCTGAATTTTGATGACCTACCTTGCCATGCCATATTCCTCCATGATGGGCAATCGTTCTGATTATTTCGTGCAAAACATTCCTTTGGCCATGCTTCATCCTCTTCACTGGACAATCAACGTTGAGGCAATGAGCAGAAGATTTTGCAGTATTGCTTATGTGATGATTCAGGCCAGTAAATTGCTGCACTTGGGTATGACCCTCTTTTCAAAGAATGGGAATGGTTGGAGTGGCTGTTTACTGTTTTTGGAATTCGCTGCACCAACTTTGATTGTGCTGATTTGATGCAATTGTCAAAGCAATGAGGTTTGGCTACTATGAAATTTTGGAAATGAAATTCCCAGTGAAAAAGTTGTATTTCCTATAAAATAAAAAAATGTGAAAAGTTTTCTTTCCATTGCTTGGAATAATGAAATGGATCAAGAGAAACTACAAAATCGAACCCTCCTTGAACTAGTTTTTCAAGGCTGTGGCCGCCAACCATTAAGGACGAGGGAGCCCCTAGAACAGGGATTGTGTCGGGTTGGATCCAACTGTTCTTGCTAGACAGGTCTTTCATTTATTTTTTCACGCGTTATGGACTGATACAACCAGGATATCACGAAGTATGTGAAATGATTTAAATGCCCATGTCCTCCTTAGGAATTCTCAACAATGAAGCCCAAGTAATTCAAAATTTCTCATTTTTACATGGGGGCATGTTTGTTTGTTTGTTTAGAGCTCTCTCTATTTTCATCCAATCACCAGCAAAACCCAATCACCGTTTCAATTATTAGTCCCCACAAAGGGCGGTCTAGTCACTCATCACTCCACAAAAGCTATAAAGAGAATTAAAGGCTTGTTTGTGGTAAATCTTCTTCTTTCACCCATATTGAACCCAAAACTTCTATTGAAGCTAGGGGTGTACAAAAAATCCGTCGATGCGATCTGATCCGATCCGCAGATTTTGATTTGATCCGAAGGCTAACGGATTGGTGACGGATTGAAAATTGTATAATCTGTTAGCAACGGATCGGTGGCGGATTTCATCCTTAATCCGCGGATTCAATTTGATCCGATTCATTGTCATTAAATATAAATAAAAAATATATATTTATATAATAAGAAAAAAATATACAGAGTCACTAACCTTATGAATAGAATAGACATACAGCTCTCAACTTATGCCCATTTAATTCAGTGGCTTAAAAATTTATGGGTTTTTTCTTCTTTCTTTTTCCATGTAATGTACATGAACGGATTGAAAGAATTAATTCGATCCGATCCGCTCCTCTACGGATCGGATCGGATTGGATTAACAGTAACGGATTGGTGACGGATTACAAATCCGTCAATCCATAGGCAACAAATTGGAGACGGATTTGGCCCAATCCGCACCAATCCGATCTGTGTACACCCTTAATTGAAGCAAGCAAAGCAAACTCAAAACTACTATGCTTTCTAGCATCTGATCATCCATGACAGAAGCATTGAGAAAAGAAAATGAAGATGAAAATAAAATAGGAAAGATAAGAGGATTGGCCAAAGCTTGAGTCCCTCTTGAGCACCATTGGAGTCTGAATTTTGGGTTGAAAGGTGTGAAGGTTGATGAAAGCCCAAGCAAAAATGGGTGAATTGAAGATGGGTAGATGTTCAGGGTGTTTCGGGCAACCAATATTTGCATGATGTAAGATCCGACCACTGGAAACACACTTAGCTTTATGGTTGAGGGGGGTTCAACGGCCATGTCGCCTCATCGAACCAAAGTCTTCCCAGCCACATACACTTTGGCCTCCCTTTCAAGCTTCGATGGAATGAGTCTGAATCTTCTGTAGCACGGACTCGGAAGAAGCATGACGGATTCAAGTAGAACTCTAAAGCGGGTTCATCTATTAAAAATCTATATACCCCTCAAAATATATAATCTCTTCTTATATGGGAGTGGTCAAATTTCACTTGAACAAGCGTTTTTTTTTTTTTTTTTTTTTTTAGCTAGATTGGTGAGTGTTACACATCCTATGAGACAACCTTTCTGTCCAAGGATTGATCCACCCTTGCCACTAGGGTGCCTATAGTATATCACTTAAACATGAATTTTTCCCACAAAACATCTGGATCTTTTTGGTATTTCGTTCAACGTGTTCTTTACGGTGCAAGAACTCTTGTTAGAGTGGAATTTGCTACATCCCTAAATTGGTTGAGGTCATTTATTTTGAGCAATTTAGATTTCTAATATACATGGGCCAGCTGTGGAGTTCCACTTAAATTAATTAATCCCTCACACATCTTGTAAATCGAGTCTAAAAGGATCTGGACTCTGGGTTAATTGGCAGTATGCAGGTCCAGTTGTTCTAATTATGTTTGTAATTCTCCTATGGTTTTATAAGAGGAGTAAAGTTTCCTGCTACGCATGTTTGTCATTTACCTTTCTGTTTGGCTTATTTCTGATAATTGAATTTGTAGGATTGTGAGGGGCTAGAAGTAACCCCAAGAATTCAAGTAAAAGGCTTGTGAGAAAATTACCACATGACAGGAGTTTTGCGCACCAAGATTCCTATCTATAAGAAGAAAAAAAATCTGTGTTCTAAAAGTCAGTCAAATAATCTTAACATCATTTGTCATGTACTAAGTCACATTCATTCACCATTTCTCCTTTTTCGCTCTATTTCAGTTCAAAGTTGAAGGGAATTTGAAACTACAAATCATTTCAGTAAAAGAAAACAAAGACATACTAATGATTCTGGCATTTTTTTCTTGCTTGTCTAATCGCGTGTTCATGCATCATCAATGACCTCCTTAGGGTGAAGGATCCAAGGGAAGCTAATATTAGTGATGGTTTAGTTGAAAAGATTACACAACCATGCAAGAAAAAGGTCGAGCACCTGGACCAAAGTGGAAATGGGTTTGTTTGATCCTAGCTAATTAAGCAACCTAACTAATTGGTTCTTTAGTCCATGCAAGGAAAAGGCATATGTAGTTGGTAAGTACATTCATATATCTTATACATTTACAACATCTCTTTTCAAATATTTGGTAAGCCGGTTATAGTATTTTGATATCTTAGCCCTGTACAGGAGGACTTGGTAGAATTTGCCAATCCAGTCACTCATGTGAAGCCATGGTATTCATATAGAACGGGTAAATTACGTTGTGGAATAGAATAATACCCTTTCTGTTTGTATGTGCATGTAAACATTTTCATTAGTCTCCCATTAGGTAGCAATGGCCACTTAGGAGATTCAATTCAAGCTTACTAAAATATGTGGCAACTTGTGGAGGGGGCCACGTGGTATAATGGGTCATTGGGTTGGGCTGGAAGGGTGATGTAGACCAAGTGGCTGAACAGTTTCTACAATGTGAAGATAGTAAGAAATCATGCAGAAATGATAGTGTCAAATGGACATGTCTTTTGATCCGGGTATCGTCTTACTATGCACAAGTACTCATTTCGAAGTTATCAACATGATCCACTGCATGTGTGGCTTCAAATGCCAAAATGTAATTTCCTGCAAAACTAAATTTTTTTATAGTAACTGCTATTATGCTTATTTAAAGGAATAACTTTTAATATGTTTGAGTCTTGAGTTTTTGTGGAAGGTCATTAAAAGTGATTTAGATTTTAGATTGAGGGTTCTTCTGTAATTAGGGTCTTTACTACTTTCGGTAACTTTACTATTTCGAAAAAGCTAGGGTTTTTGGGGTTTTTTTATATAAGTCATGGTTATGTTGATGCTTAGAATAATATGAACTTCAGTTTCTATTTCTATTTGTATTTTCCCTGGCTCTTCCTTATGGATTTGGGGTTTTGTTATTAGATAAAGGATGGTGATCTTCTTCCTTAGACCTTTTGTATTTTCTGCTCCGCCGGTAGGGGTTAATGGATGGGACGTAACCCGTATTAGAGGAGGTAGACCCGACCCAACCCATCTAAGTATGGTTGAACCTCATCTGATCCATACAAGTTGTGGGTGAATGTTAGTCAAGTATGGTTGAGTCATATCCGTATCCAACACTTCTACTATGACTAAATTACAAGAAGTATGGCTGAGTCATCCATATCCAACCCTTTTACTGTGATTAAATTACAACCCATGAAAGCCGCAGGTAGTGTTAGGTCAGGTAATGTAAAAAAAATAAATTTACGTAGTACCTTTCAAGGAAAATTTCTTGGATCTATCATTGGATGAAAGCTTCCACAGACATACTTTGAAAGAGAGAGAGGCATATCTTATTGTAATTGTCACTTTCTTGTACAACCCTAAGCCTACTTATTGGGAAATACAAGGAAGTCAGATGATGGACCATGAATTTTTGTATGCATGGGTCTGGAAGTCCATGGACCTCATCCAAGGAGACCAACTTGGTTAAGAAAACCCTTTGGAAGGTCACTGGGGAAAAAAATAGATGTTCGGCATATGTTGAATTGATTTACTTTGCTTTGTTAAATGAGAAGAGACTTGTAATTGTAGCAAATGAGGTAATGGAAGGAGAAAAATGGGTATCAGCATATCCTACTCTTTTAACTCCCACATTGACCTAATGAACAGGGTGATGCAAGTCTGTACACCTCTATAGAAACTTGCCTATAGAGGAAGAATTGAATGGAAGAAATCCTCCATAAAATATCCATTAAATCCCCAACCACTTACTCATATCTCAGTTATTAGTCCAAGGACGCCACCGCAGGAAAGAGACCAGGCCTTGAAACCCAGTACAATATGAAAGAGATCTCCATTGCCCATTTGGAAGCAATGGCAACCTCTATAATATGTTGACAAGTGAGGGGTACTTTAATGATTAAGGACTAGTATTCTCTCTTTGAATCTGGATCCTCTGAGGTCAGAACTCGCGACAACTTGTTTGACCATCTCTTTCTCTCTATCATTGGGGCATATCTTTAAAACAATCCTATATGTGCTGTCTTTAGGTTAAATTTCACTTGAATTGGAGGCATACCCAGATCGTCACTTAAAGTGAAAAAAATGAAATTTGGATTTGACATTTTATTAGATTTCTCATACATGATCAAACCGTTTTTTTTCCCGTCTTTCTGGTGGTGCCATATCTCAAACCCATCACTGTTATTTCAACCAAATGTTTAAACCATCAAGGTAGGGCATAGAACAGTAAAAATCTGATTTGACGGTTTTTTTTTTTTTTTAATTCTTATACATGATCAATCTAGGGGTGTTTTAACTCCAATAGAAGTGAGATTTAGCTGATAGATGAAACAAAGTGGGATTATAATTTTGAGCAGTTTGGTTTGTTGGAGAATATTGAGTTGTTAGATGATTGTTAGAGAATTGCTAAGATTAGGCTAAGAGTTAGTTTGAATTTGAATTTGAAATATCTTTGTGTATAAATTGAGAGGAGTTCCTCTTATGAAACTTACAGTGAAACTTATGAAAATAAGTGTTTATTGAAATTCTTTATGGTATCAAAGAGTGGGCCCAGTGATGAACTTACAATCCTACTTCCGCAAATATCACCGTCAATTTTTTTTTATTTCAAAAAAGAAGATCAGCATCTCCTCCCAACTAACTATCTTTTCACCTAAAGCCTTATAATTTTCGTCAATTTTCCATCTCAATGTGCACGATCAAAACTTCTTGAAGAAATTGTGTCAGATCTGATCTAGTGGACAATCGGCACCGACATACTTAAGATGAGTAGGTTGCGATAGAGATGGATCAACACCCGGACAGTGATCCCCAAGAAGATATGATCATTTATGCAAAATATGTCATTTATATTTTTTTTTAGATCAAAGGATTTATTTTTAATTTCAACAATCACATAAATGATCATGTGATCGAGAGAAGATGTTAGAGAATATTGAGTTGTTAAAGGATTGTTAGAGAATTCTTATGGTTAGGATAAGAGTTAGTTTGAATTTGAATTTGAAATATCTTTGTGTATAAATTGAGAGGAGTTCCTCTTATGAAACTTACAGTAAAATTCAAAAAGTCTAAACAGACGGACCCTGTGCCCGAATTACAGCCCGATGTAAGCTCGCTCTCAATAGTATTTTCTTTTTGTTTCCTGCCATATCCAGCTCAGTTCGGGCTGAATTTCGGTCTATACATCGGTTTGTTTAGACTTTTTGAATAAAATTTATGGGAAAAAGTGTTTCTTGAATTTTTTATGGATAATTATGAGGCGGGCGGGACTCAATTACAGGCGGTCATGAACTTGAGGAATTCTCTAAGTTCTGTACGTTCTCTTGTTAACCAAGCAACGATGCATGAGATAACAACCTTCAACGACTCTCCTTGACAATGTCCATGGTTATGGACTGTGACTTATTTTTATACACTTGTTTATGTGTTATGTGGTCGAATAAACTTACATTCATTTTGATCACGTGAAAACTTATTTTCTATAAACTAAAGAAATTCTGACCAAATTAGATGAGATTTACACCTGATTTGTCAAGATGGACACATTCTGGTTCACTTCACTTGGATTTGGGTCCTATTGTCAATGGCTAATGGCAACTGTTCTGGCAGCTCTATCTTTATTTGATTGGTGAGAACGGACGGTAAAGATCGAAAGGAAATTGATCGATGGGTCAAAGCAATCTTCTACAGAGATTTAAGTGGCATGTGCCATCTATGATAGGACCCACTTGATCAATCATGTGATTGGCCAATTATATACACATCCACAGACACAGAGGGGTCGCATTGTCAAACACCCAGCCTTCTGAAATTAAAAATAAAATGCAAACTAATTAGGTGGAATGAAATGCTGCATCAGTAATACAATACAATCCAATCCAAAGTAGGCACGTATATATTTATATATCATTTGATCTAGAATCAAGCTTCCATATATTAATAAAATTGTGGTTTCTGGGCCCTTTTTAGTTGATATTCTTTTATCTATATTTCACGGACCTTTTTAAATTGATAGATTTTGCATGCGTGTTTGTCATGACCCAACAATCTGGAACCCAAGACATTAGATTTTTAAATTCGTCAGTAGTATACTATACTTTTTTGGTAGGAGAGACTAAGCTCATCTGCATCCAATAACAACACAGAAGAGAAATAACAAGATTATTGTTTTTAAAAAATAAATTTGGATATGTGAAAATTCAAAAGTTCTAAATACTATGTTAATGGTGATATATACTAAGAAGAAGGTGATAAAGAAGACCAATCAAGATTATCACCTCATTAACTCTGAAAACTTGGCTAAATTTGAGATAATGAGTTTCTCTTTTTCTGTTTAATGACTGAATCCTTTCAGTCTTCTTTCTTGATAGATCAATCAATCTTGAGTTCATTAGATTTTCTTTTTCTTTTTCTTGATATTTCCGTTACGATGGATGGGAACCCATTACCTTAATCTTGCAGTTTTTGCAGTTCCAACCACTGGGTAAGAGGCTCGCAATTAGTACTAGTTATGGCTGATAAGGATTGATGGCTAAAGGAAATAAAGAACTTGGGATAGTTTGGTTGCAACTAGGGAGTTAGAAGGTTGGATCCTCCCCAACCAACAGAAAAGGATATGAAATAAAGGAGCAATTACACATTGCATAATGGCCTTATTTTTTACTGAACCTTGTGTGGATATTATGGAAAGTTTAAAGAAAGGAATGTGGAATGATTTGGTGTGGAACTACACCAAACTAAGATGGGTGCAAAGTGTTTGCATGTTAAATTAGGCTGGTGCGTGCTCCCCATGCTGTGCCATACGTATCTTTTCTTTTAAAATAATTTGTTTCAGGTAGCCAGTCATTCACATCAGATTATTCCTTAAAAAAAGAGGATCATCCCAACTCAAGGCTTTGAATATTTTTCCTTTCCTATTCTAAAAGAATGCAGTGTGACATGTTATGCAACTTATTTATTTTATATGGGTCATTACAGAAATCCTTTTTTCTTAATTTGTTTTTTGGTGTGTGTGGGGGGGTGTGGGGACAAGCAGCCACAGCCGTGGGAGGATTTTGACAAAAATGATAGATGGGGATTAGAAGGGACCCACAAAGAGTCACACCTGGATTTGCGTGTCTTGTGGACTTTATCAAACGAAAGGGAGTCCTTTGTTTTCTTCTCCTTTGCCGTTGGGAATCCGGACAGTTGACCCTGTAAGAACTTGCCACCTGGAAGATCCTTACCTAATTTGGTGGTACTTGTTCTCTTAAATGTTGTCACTCAAAACCTCTCCCTCTCCATGGTCCACTGTAATTGTACGGTTCAGATGATCAGGTTGTGCAACTGGTGGGCCCTGTCATTGATCTCCCAATGAGGAAAAAACTGGATTGGTGATGACCCATTTGCTCTATGGCCCACTGATAGATGGTCCCAGTAAATAGTGGTCCCTATCTCTTTCATCTTTGGAGTAGATTAATTTCAAATTTTTTTAGTGTCTGCTAGTCCTTTTTATAATAACATAAGAGAAGAGGCCAGTTGATAATTTTAGGGATAATGTCGGAGTACAAATCATTTAGCCATAATCAAATGCGTCTCCTACACACAAAGTAGTTAATTTCTATACCAACCTAAACTCTATAAAACTCAGAATAGTCAGGGTGATCTTCGCTCACTGGTAATCCCCCGCTTGTATCCCACCTTGTAATTCCTGATCTCAGGTAGGTTTGTGCAAAGTCCGAAAACAAAGAGAGCCTCTTCATCATATAGATAATCCAATGCTAATACGTACTATGATAGCCATAAATAACTACTTACATGTATTTTATGCATGTTTTTGCAGGAAGAACAATGGGAAGGGCTCCTTGCTGTGATGAAGATGGTATAAAGAAGGGTCCTTGGACTCCTGAAGAAGATCAAAAGCTTGTGGATTTCATTCAGAGGAATGGACATGGCAGCTGGAGGGCCCTACCTAAGCTCGCCGGGCTAAACCGATGCGGCAAGAGCTGCAGGCTCAGATGGACTAATTATCTGAGGCCAGATATCAAGAGAGGAAGGTTCTCTGATGAAGAAGAGCAGATCATTATCAAACTTCATTCTCATATGGGGAACAAGTAACTATCTTCACCATTTTATTGTTAATATATATATATGCGAACGAGAAATTTTCAAAAACTCTCCTGTATCAAAAGGGGAGTTTCTGCCTCCATCTAATAATCAATAATTTGTTAGTATTTTAATAGAATTTAAAAAGATCCTAAGAGACTGTTAATAAGTGAGAATATGTTGTGTATCATTGATGACACGTATCACACTTTCAATAGCTACCAGAGACGTTTCTTTTTTTGTGAAAAATATATGGGGAGTTTTGTAATGTAATAAATATATATATATATATATATTATACTCCTTTTTATGAATTGCATGTAAGTTATCTTGTTATGATGACCAGGTAGAGTAGTAGCAGTATGGTGACCTATTTAAAACTGTTTGAGTTGAATAAAACTCGGATTCTTGACGTTTATGTACTCGTAAATCTTAGTCAATTTTTGGCACCTAATTGTCAATCAGGTGATAAGTAGATAATAGTAGGAGGTTAGGAGCATTCTCTTATCTGCTTGGGCGCATTTTTAGAAAGGTGCACCACCTCCTGTAGGTCCAACCTAGGATTTAAGGAGAAGGAACAGATGGAATGCATGTGTTAAAGGAAGTTGAGAATATGGGTGGACAAATATCTCTGGTATAGGATAATTCTATCTCTTGGTTTGAAAACTTAAAATTAAATCATCTTCTAAGTGCAACTTATTGTGATTGATGGTTGGATTAGTATCAAATGAAGGTGCTTTCCAATTCATGGGGATATGAGAGTGGGAATAGATTGCATTTGACAAATGTTGGCCCCACTGCAAAGAAAAGAGAGGTGGTCTAAAGTGCTTGGATAGTTGGATAGGAGTTGTTGATTTGAGAAAATACAATAGTACCTAGACAGGAGACTTGGAAATTCCGCATCAATGCATACTTGAGATAGGAGTAGAGATAATTTGAATGAAGTCTAAAGAAACTTATTACAAAATCACTGAAATGAAATAACATTTTCCATTTTTGTTTGCCCTTTAGGTGGTCGGCGATTGCTAC
Source organism: Persea americana (assembly GCA_029852735.1). Classification (NCBI taxonomy): domain Eukaryota; kingdom Viridiplantae; phylum Streptophyta; class Magnoliopsida; order Laurales; family Lauraceae; genus Persea; species Persea americana. The sequence goes on along the minus strand of CM056816.1, from coordinate 55,466,358 downwards.
TCGTCTTCCGGGAAGGACAGATAACGAAATCAAGAACTACTGGAACACACATTTGAAGAAAAAGCTCCTTCAAATGGGCATTGACCCAGTGACCCACAAGCCAAGAACTGATCTCAATCATCTTTTGGGGAGTATTACTCATTTGCTTATGGCTTCCAACCTTGGCAATTTGATGAACCCATGGGACAGTGCTCTTATGGATGCCGCCCAGTTGGCAAAGATGCAATGGTTGCAGAGTCTTCTAAGTATGATGACTACTAGTAATAATCCTCCAAACATGGAAGCAATGAATCTCATGGGATCGCCTGCCTTCACTGATCGCCAAATTAGCGAATTCCTGCGGTCAAACTGCCAATTGAATGGACTTCTTGATGGTTCTCTTGGTGTTGCTCATGACCTGATGCCAATGCAATCGAATTTTTCCAACTTAGGAACCCAACAACTACCATGTCTTTATCAAGCCCTCGATGAATCATGTGCTTCTTTGGAGGGACAAGAAGCATCAGGAGCAATCGATGGGTCGGGATCAAAAGCACCCAATTACAATATTAATCATTATAGTACTGATAATAACCACATGGTTATGTCTTCTTGTGGCGGCACTGCACCTGGAATTCCTACTCAGACATTGTTTTCCTCCTCTTCTGAGATTGTCAAAGCTGAGGCAGTGCAAGACCACGTCAACCCAACTGAGATTTCTACTCGTTCATCTGCTTCAACAACATTCGAGGGTTGGGGAGAACTGAACTTAGATGATCAAGCAAGCGATTATTGCTGGGCAGATATCATAGAGTAAGCAGTTCTTATCCTATTTTGGGTCCTTCTCAGCATTTTCTATTGATGTGGAAACAGCTCATGATATGTCACCCTTTGGGAAAGCCTTTTACCTGCTTCATATTGAATTCCTAGGAATTCACAATAAAGGGGTTTTCTTGAATGTGTAGTATAGAAGTAAAGAGAAAGTTGTAAGGTGGAGATCTATCTAGATGGGACCATCACTTCCTCAGGATTTAACTGAGTGATGGGTGTGTGTAGTCATTTCCTATCAAAAGGAGAGATCGTTTGATGGCTACTCATGGATCTTAACTTTAATCTCACCTTCAGACCCTTTGACAGAAAGGCATTACTTAGGAAATCCTAGGAATTCTATCCCGGATACATAAATGGGCTGTAAATAATGGGTTCGATTTCATCTTTATTTTCTAATGTAATCTTGTCTTCTTATCTAAAATTAACACCTATTTCTCTTTATTTTTGCAGCCAAACGTCATCGCCATCTTGGCGGAATGATTTGTAGTGCGGATCTTCTGATATAATGTGATTAAGGGACTCTTTGCACATTTAAGAAAAGGCTCATTTAAAAAGTTTCTTCTATTTTTGATTCTTAGACTATGTACCAACCTACAATAATAAGCTGTACTTGTTATACAATTAAAAGATCCACTTCATGTAAACCTTCCAAAGATGATCTGTTGTATTCTGTTCTTTAAAAAATATATATATATATTCCCATCCTTTCAAATACACAGCAGTTCAACCTTACTAGCTCTATTCCTTCCATATGAAAGTCCACCCAGTAAAAATAAAGAAACGAGTAGAAGAAAGATGATAAACAGTATATTATTTGAAAATTAGTTAGTTGGAGATTGCTTGTGCATGACAGGAATTGGAGAAGGTCAAATGACCATCTTCTTGAATTAAGGGTTTCCATCAATGAATGAAATGGGTTTGACCTTCGATAAACGATAAACTCAAGTGTAAGTCTTCTTACGTGAACAGTTAGAAAAAAATCTGCACAGCAATCCATCCAGAAAAGGATGTGAATGGGATCTTTCCTTTCTAAGACGGTCTTCATGTGCCACATCAAGTGAATAAATGATGTAAGGTGTGTCTTCTAGAATACTACATCTTTGTAAGTGTGTTTGGTCAGATTATTTGTTAGCCAGTAGGTGAAGCCGTGGATCCATTCCTTTGGACACAAGCCATTGACTGTTGCAAAGGCATAGACAACCTCTCTCTCTCTCTCTCTCTCTCTCTCTCTCTCTCTCTCTCTCTCTCTCTCTCTCTCTCTCTCTCTCTCTCTCTCTCTAAACTCAAGTGAAAAACTCTCTTGCATTGCTTGTAAAACTCAAGTGAATTTTTCTTCTACTCTTGTAATTGATAACTTATAGGAGCGCACTCTAGTTTACGGAGCTGGGGTTCGAAAGCAGCAAACTTGCCACCCATTGCACCCTGGTTCCATCAATGGTGCTGGTGCGCACTTCCTTTTTCTTCATAGCTAGTATATGCATTGTAGTTTTTTTTTTTCTATGGTTATTCTGGGTCACACTGTTACAACTTAAAAGGTTTTTATTTTAAATCCCAACTTAATGTGACACGCTTGCACATACATACACACGCCAGTGCATGTGAATAGAATAAGGAATAAGAAAATGTTACGTGCATGTAAATAAAATAAAGGATAAAGATGATGTTGGTATGTGTAAAATTAAAATTTATATAACAACTACTCTAACCACCCTTCCTCAATATGTGGGATTTCAACCCTAAGCATCATCTAATAGCGTCATGTGTAAAAAGATGAATAATATTTGATTATTTCGACGCAACTATTACCGTGTAATCTGTTGAAATTGATTGGGGTTAATAGAAAAGGATGTTACGTGTAGCAAGTTGAAGAAAACAATGAATTCCAGTATCATGATTGCTACAATAGAAAATGGATAGTATTTAAACACTAATGTTTGATCCATGTAGAGATCAATCACAATCAGTTGGGTATTGAAGGACTATGGGAATTGTTTTATAATAACAAGTTGCCAGACACTGACCAAAACAGTGTTTTTTAACTATTGCTGCATTTTATCAGTAACTCTGTCCTAGAACAAAACTTTTTTCACCTTGTAAGTAACTCGTGTTATCTAAAATACATAAATTATTGTTTGTGTAAATTGAGTTATTCGCATTTACGTGTAGGAAGATTCAAATGGGTCTCAGCTTGTTTGATATATTTATTGGTAAGGTAAAGTAAAATAAATGTCAAATCAGTAAGAAATGTGTGACTAAGTGAAAGTGAAGTATAGTTTTTGATAAAGTAAAAAATGTATTTGTTTTGTATGAAGAAAAGCAATTTGAGAGAGAGAGAGTGGGTGGGAAGTAACCACTTGGTAAAGGTTGTTTGGCCTTCAGAAGAGTAAAGGTAGCCTAAAAAGGTGGGAATTCATCTTACCACTCATATTGACCACCCAAACGTGGTAATTGTAAAAAATTTAGGGGATTTAACATATTAATCCTCCATAAACCTGCATCCCCAATTTCATGACTTAAAATCTATTAATGTCACCAGAGTTGTTTGACTCTGGTCACATTTTTTCTTCATTTTTCTGCCCTGGATCCTATGATAGGTTTCAAATATACAAAGTTGAAAAGCATACATTAATTAATCTAGACCGTCTTCTTATCTAAATCCGGATGCCATGATATCATAGGTTCTTACATTCGGATCCCATGACCCAGGGCAAAAAAGTAAAAAAATAAAAAATAAAAAAATTATGGACCAGAGTCAAACAACTCTAGTGATATTAATAGTTTTTCAGTCATGAAATTGGGAAAACATAGTTTAAGCGGAATTAATATGTCAAATCCCAAAAAATATAACCGTTGGATCAGCTTTATCAAATGAAAAACAGACAAACCCAATCTCTTAATATCCAGCAACGACTCTTATCCCATTCAAGACATCTCAAAAGATTATCTTTCTTTAACAACACTAAAAATATAGGGCATTAATTTCAATGACTAAAAGGATTAATTTCATTGAAAATGGAACAGACAACCATTAGAGGAATCAAGAGTTGGATCACGCTGTCGTACATATCAGTTTATAATCCAAGAAAAATCAAGAGTGACTAGGGAGATTATTAATTCTCCTTATTCCAGTAACTAGTAACACCCCAAAGTGAAAAATCTGAGACACAAAAAGATTTTATTACCCAATTGAAAAAAAAAAGATGGCTCCTTTTCTGTTTGACCTGATCTCTTCAAATCAACAGGAGTTTTGAAAACAAGTCGTTTCCTGTTATGTATCAACGTGGTTAAAGATGTGAATTTGAGGCCTGGGGATGCTAATGTGTGAGCCATCTTCAATTTTATAATTGCGCGGGGTGTGGCCAAATATTTAAAGGTTTCGGTTTTTAATGCATGTAGATTTGCATGTAAAACTCACTAGTCAATGAGTCAGGTGGCTGGTTTGCATGTACAACTAGATTCTTATGTAATATTGAAGGTCTTAGGTGATTGATTTGCTTGTACGATACCAAGGGTTTAAGGGTTTTGGGTTTCACTGCATTTAGAGTTGCCTCAATGTGTAATGTGACTGATTTGCATGCACAACTCTCTCTCTCTCTCTCTCTCTCTCTCTCTCTCTCTCACTGCATTTAGAGTTGCATCAATGTGTAATGTGACTGATTTGCATGCACAACTCTCTCTCTCTCTCTCTCTCTCTCCAGGGAAGACAATGTGGACTTTTCTTCCACCAATAATAGGTCTTTCCTTACGTTTTTAATTAACAAACTGCTTAGACCCTCAAGGGTGTAAGGTAAGGACCAATATTAGATTTTGATTCTGGGTTAGTATAATCATACGTAATTAAGCATTCTGAATACCATTTGTGGGAGTTTTCTACCTTATTTCATTGCATACCTTGAATTCTCCAGAGCCTAACTCAAGCCAGTATCTATCCAGATCTAGTCAAATTGAAGACAATGGTGACTGACCGAACCCGAAAGAATGGATTAGGTATTTCAACAATAGTTTGGAGTCTTTTACCTACATATATAGAATTTGAATAATAATTTGTGAATATTTTATGTTCTTAGTTCATGAATAAGTGTATGAATGTGGCAGAACAACCAAAACAAGGTTTGTTTTCTGGCTTCAGTTGGTTAGCTGAGAAAGCAAAAATGTGTTGGCTCGAAAGAACACAAAATTCATGCAAGTTGACTGGAATGAGTCTTAGGGCTATATATGATGATCATGTCTTGACTTGACTCATTGAGAAGTGTAGCCACTGAGCAGTACCACCCACATTTGCTTTGACTACCTGTTATATTAACCTTCATAAGACGGTTATCAATAAGTCGTAATCCAAGTCCATGCATGATAGGCCCAACTAATCCCAATCTGCTAGAGTGTGAATCCTATTACACAATTCACATTCACAGTGTCTGATGGGCCCCTGGGCTGGAAATGGCCCATATTTACACTCTAATCCCAGGTCTCGAGGTCCAACCCTTATAAGATATGGGCCTCCAAAACCCGATCCAGGAGGTATTAGATCCAAGTTCTAGGGTCCATGGCAGATCCAAACTCAAATTTGTTGCCTAAAATGCTTATCAGGTCCCGGACCAGGGGCCAATATGAATAAAGCCTGAATGTGGTCCCTTGACAGCCTTAAACATGCAACAACCCTGACCGAATGTTAGCCAACTTGGATTTTACTCCTTTTGGAGAATCTTTCATGAGAGCATAATTACACTAATGGGTGCCAAAATATGCCCAGGAGAAGGGGTACTAGTGCCAGACTCAAAAAGGATAAGAGAACGAAAAAAAAGAAGTGGTAGCTCATCACTGCTCACATAGCTGACTTGCATATGAATTTCTATCTTCCAAATGTGAATTGGTAATCCCAACGTGGATTAGTGCAAAACACTTGCAAAAATGCTGATCGTATGGGTGGCAATGGGTTAGTGTGAGGTTTACATCGGGTTGGAGAATGAGTGCGGCCCAGCTCCAAACCAAACCCAACCAGTTTATTTCAGGTTGGAAATGAGGAATTCAAGGGCTAGGTTGGCTCTGGTGGGTTGAGTTGAATGTATGGTCTCAAGCTGGAAAACCCATTTGTGATAGGGTTACAAATGTTATCCCAAACCCAAAATTACCTGATTGAGAGTCTAAGTTGGCAGGGTTGTCAAATCTGATGCCCCCACTGGAATAGTGAAATGACAATTATTCTCCTTATAATGGCCCGATCATTGGCGAAAATAGTTAAATGTAGACCCCCAGCAATGTGTTCAATTTATTGCTCAGTCAATGAACTTTGGCAACTTTACATATTGCTTGTTTTCATATCATGAGAGAAATTCAATTGGTTCCACAGTGCACTAGTGTAGTTTGATAGTGGTTATATGGCCCCAACACTGATCACAAAGTGTAGTTTGATAAAGTGGTTATATGGCCCCAACACTGATCACAAAGCATGCAAATTGAACCATCCTGCCCAATAGATAAAAGGTCCTTGGAGCTGTACCCATTACAATTATGCCCATTAACCACCATCGCCACCCACAATGGTGAGGGCTTGGCCTTCCCCATCGACATGAAAGGGAAGACATCAGCAGCCGTTTCAGAATATTGATTTGTCCTCAAAACACTTCCGCTGAAATTTAACTACTTTGTTGCTTTTAGAAGTTCAAAACATCTAAATTTCATCAAACATCTTCGCAATCTCCTCATTTTTTCACAACGCTGGGAGTTCTCAATACATTCTGCTGGTTTTTCTTGTGCAACTTTATCTGCTGATTCAATTTCTTGGGATTCTATCTATAATATCTTGAAAGGAAGAGGCAGTCCGTTAAAACAGTGGCCATGCCTTTCATAGGACTGTCACTTGCTGCCTCCTGAAAAGAAAACCAGGGGTGAAAACAGAGGCATTCCATTGCAGCATCTTACGCTGTAAAAGAACTGACGTTCAATTTGCTGATACTCACAACAGAGACTGTGTCAATGTTCATGTATTTGTGTAGGACATAAAGCTTAGATGATAAATCAATGTAGAGTGGAATCCTCATTGATTTGATGCATGTCCTAGGAATACAATCTACCAAGTGGAGACTCACCCGTGTCAAATCTCTTTCACTGCCATTCCTTGAGTAACTTGATAACAGTTTTAACTAAAATAACAGAGCATAGGGCAGCAACCATGAGTTCAGCTATGTATGAAACACCACTAGGCCAGTACATGCAAAAATTGCCCCACGGGCCTCACCCTTCCTGATTTCCAGGTCTTCACAAACACATGCTAATAAAAGTAATTTTTAATAGAAAACTGTCACAAAAAAAGTCAAAGCATTTCAAAGAGATTGAAATCATTTGCAAAATTCATCATTTCATCAATATGCTCTGCCAAAATCAAATTAGCTTTTTTGCAACTGGGAAAACAGTAAAAGAAAATGAAATTTGTTCTTCATTCAATCATGAGATTTTGCTGATATTGTATGGGGGCATTTGTATACACACACAAAAGAAGTAAATCATGCCTAGTTTTGGGACGAAATGAAGCCAGGATGTCCCAAAACCACACTAGAAATCAATGGACAAGCTGTTCAACAGAGAGATCAATAGACAGGATTAAGCAAGAATAAACCCTAGATTTTACCATATAAAATTATTACTGCACCAACTACCAAGAAAATGCATGAGGCTGAGAAAGACTCGACGTTAATTCAAATAATGAAATGAGAAACACAGCTTTAGAAAATTTATAGTAGGTTAAGCATTGTTGGTCATTTCATTTTGAACCTGATTCAGTTTGACTCTGGATTGAAACGTTTTAGCTGATTGGGTACCCCAATGTTTCATTTCAAAGTTTCCCTTTGGTAAGCTTTAAAAATTAGAAAATATAGCAAAAATATTAAAAAGTGAAAGTAAAATAAATACTAACATAATTTTTTTAAAATTCATTCTACTTTCTGCTAAGTCAACTACTTAATTTGTCATTTCTACATTTAAAGTAAATAATTTATAAAGCATGTGCATGTATGCCTGAAATTAGGACATTCATTCTTAGCTTTTATCATCTGATATCAATGTCGTAGCCTAAAATAACATAAAATAGACACATTCAAATAATAACATCATCGTAATGGGGAATCTAGATTAATATTAAAAGCATTCTTGTTATAAAAAAACAATTGAATTGCACCACCATCCTTATTAGGCTGAAATCTAGACTGAATGGCCAAACAGGCCCTAATTCTGGACCAAGATTTTTTTATAGGTATGTTTGGATCGGTCATCTGACCAAAAGCAAATCGTTCCAGCATGACTTTTTGGCTGAACCCAACCAAAATTGACTACCACGAAACTCGAGAACTGTCTCAAAGGCAAGGGCCATTCATGGGGTATTTGAGAGCACATTCAGCCAGTCCTAAAATAGAAACATCATACAAAAGAACCTCAACAGAAAAAAGTTAACTAAGCTCAAACACAAACTGATACTCACTGGCACACCATCCGTTACGTCTGCAAGCCACATTCAGGCAGTTGAAAAATAGAAAATAAAAAGTAAATCAATAAGCATAGAAATGCAACGAAGGCAGAATCAGGATCCAGATTCCCCTATGGTCTTATATTGAACTTAATGGGTCCATTTTCTGGACAGGGTATTTGGGCAGTTTTCCCTGAGGATAAGCTGTAGTTTTCCATTTGAATTGGTTTGTCAGTTATCTCCTATAAAGCCTTGCAATTTTTTGTTCTAAAAGAGTTCATTTGGAATGACATTTTACATTTAACCAAGGTTCCAGCCAAGTTTTCAGAGTTCCTTCCGAGCTCAGATTTAAAGCTGACATTACAACATATTTTTCTGAACCCCAGAGGCCTTCTTCCCACAAAAATAACCCTTACACAGAGCCTCTTTATTATAGGCTCGATTTCAGTCCCATCAAAGCAAACATACAACTTCGGTTAGCAACCTTCTCTTTCTGGATAAATATATATAAAAAAGAAAGAGGGTATAGTGATACAGAAGACCAATATCAAGATCTGAAAAGGAAGCCCAAAATTTTGGCTGCCCGGTCATTAAAATAATAATCTTTTCTTTCCAAAATGGAGAAGATAAAGCAAAAATGAAAAGAAGAAAGTATGCTGTTAATCTTGCACAGAGCAAAACTGGGGCGACTTATCCAATATACAAGTAACATAATAGCATGCCAATCCGTACTGACTAATCTGTGGCAATTATTGGGATTAGCTAACATTTTTTTTCTTCTGATTAACTACGCATATCTACTCAATGAGGTTGGACTCTTGGATCACCATTTCTAAATGATGCTAATTATTTGAATGGATATAATAGTATAGGCAAAATGAGCTTTTCATGATGTACTAATAGTTGTCAATTTTGTTTTAGATGGTTCAACACTTTATTTTCATTTCAGAGTTCTGCTTTGGTAAAATTTAAGAAATTTAGAACATAATAAAAAATAGTAAAAAAATAAATGAAATTAAATGCATGTTATGACACGTCAAACCATGCAAAGTTCTAAGATTATTATCATAAGAAATATAAATTCTCATTCATCATCATCATCAAAATCTTGTCCCAACTATGTTGGGCTCAGCTACAGGAATTATGATTCTCCATTCCGATCTATCTTGAGCCAAATACTTAGATAAGTTGCATTTCTTTAAATTTATTTTTACTACTTTTATCCACGTCCTCTTTGGCCTACCCCTTCCCCTCCGTGGGCCATCTACCTGCATAACCAAACTTTTCCTTACCGGCGCCGTTGCCAACATGCGTTGGACATGCCCAAACCATCTCAAACAAGTTTCCCTAATCTTATCCCCTATTGATGCTACCCCTAATGCTCTCAAATTTATCCTTCATAGTTTTACCACACATCCACCTCAACATTCTCATCTCTGCTACATCCATTTTCTATAATATGTTGCTACTTGATTGGCCAACATTCTGCTCCATAGATCATAACTGGTCTAGTCATTGTCCTACAAAATTTTCCCTTCAATCTTGTTGGCATTTATCGGTCAAAAAGCACTCCAGAAGAAAGTCTTCACTTTAACCAACCATCTTTTATCCTATCTTCGGCATCTTCATCAATCTCCCCATCCTTACTAATTATCGAGCCAAGGTAACGGAAAGAATCTCTATGTGGTATCTCCTACATTTCAATTCTCACAATAGTTTTAGCTCTCTCTATATGCCTACAAAAGTTGCACTCCATATATTCTGTATTTGTACGACTTACTTTAAAGCCTTTAGATTCTAAAGTCTCCCGCCATCTCTCAAGTTTTGCATTCACACATCCACTAACTCAATAGCATCTACCAATAACATACACAAAGGTAGCTCCTCTTGAATATGAGCAAAGAGGTAAAGGGGCGTGGGGTCGACCCTTGATGCAAACTTATGGTCACTAGTAACTCACATGTCTCTCCATAGGTAGTTCTCACACTTGTTATGGCCCTTTCATACATACATGTCTTCAATAATTTCCATATAAATTCTCAATAGTAACACAAAAAATTGAGAAATGCAAATGCATCTTAGGGCCTCCATTTGCTTCATGCAATTAAATTGCTAGGAATTCTAAGACACTGTATTTCTATGAGTTGTTAAAAATCAAGAATCAAAGGTGATTATCCAAAAATGACCATCAAACTGTGAAGACACTTAATTTCATATGGTCCTCAATGTACTATAATATCTAGTGGATCACCTTATTTGATAGTTTCTCATGTACCATACATTTTCATAAATTCAAGTAGTTAGGTAAACTTCATCGTACTTGTGTAGATATGCTCACTATTAAGGTAGCATTTGGTTCACTGTAATGAAGGTCGGAATGAAATGGTCATTCCAACGGAACGATCATTACCGCGTTTGGTTCGCAAAAAAGTACCGGAATGACCATTACCTCCTGAATCACCACTCCTTTATGTAGAGGAATGGTCATTCCATTAGGGAGGCAAAGGAATGGCCATTCCATTCCTTTGTAACTTTTCGTTGGGACCAAAATACCCTTTCACATTAACCCTAAAAAACCCTTTCTCCTCTGACGAAACACATCGCCTCCTCTCAATCTCCATCTCCCTCCTCTCCATCTCCATCTCCCTCCTCAGTAGCTCCTCGTTTCATCTCATCTTCTCCCGTCAGCTCGTCATCGTCTTCACATCTCTTTCCTGTCCTATTCGTCGCATCGCATCTCATCCCTGTGCTTCGCTGCTCTATCTCGTTCCTAACCAAAAGGTAAGATTTGGAGATCTTTTTCCATTTTCGTGCTTTTAAAGGTTCTGAAATATGGAAGGGAGTTTGGGGATTTTTATCTCTTTCTGTTTGTTTTATGTGAATGTTGGTGGGTCTGTAGAGAATGAAAGGTAAAAGCTAATCTTTTTCTCTCCCTGTATATATGTATATATCTTTTTTCTGAAGTGGGTTCACCTTGAATGAGAAGTTCAAGAAGTGGGATCCAGGCAAGAATGAGAAAGATTACAAAAGGTAGAATTTTTATGTGCTTAATTATCTGAAACTGATGGAAATTTGAAGTGGGGGGTAGCAATGGCTTTCTATAGCTTGTTGTTAGATGGTGCTCTGTTTTATAAAAGTGGGGGGAGCACGGAAAATGCAGTTAGTCACTTTTTTGGGTCACCAAAGCATAATGTAGTGCTGTGAAATTCTCTACTTGCAGGGCACGCCCATCATGGAAATGGCTTAGAGTTGTTGAAGGCCCTTGATGAAATGGATTATAAGCTCTCTCAGTAGTCCTTTTTCCTTTTGGCCTGCTACTACTCTCAAATATGGCCAAATTGTTTGAAATGGATTACAAGTTGGGTAGTGTTAAATAGGTTGACCTGCAGTGGATGCAGGATTAGGTTGAGTTGACTTTGGATCTTCAAAATCCGGATCTATAGAGGTTTTTCACTATATGGTTCTCCATTTTGGAGCACTTACTTATTTGGTATCTAAACTTTTGTATTCAACGAAATTACTCATTCTGTGACACCCAACTCATGTGGTGGGATTGTTTTTTTTTTTTTTTTTTGGTGGGTTTACTTAAGTGGGTTTTATTTCATTTGACAATTTATGTAATGGGTTTTCATGAAGTAGATTTTCATACAGTGGGAAGAATTACTGGAGCTTCTATATTAGGATTTTATGTAGTGGATTTTATGAAGTAGTTGACTTTTTGTAGTGGGGTTTCTTTATTGGGTTTTTGTATAGTGGAATTTTATGTAGTGAGCATTTCCACAGTTGGTATTTCTGTAACAGGCTTTCAGTTTTGGCCTTTCTTTTATTGGGGTATTTTTGTGGTGAACATTTGCCTAGTGTGCACTTCTATAATGGGCTTTCAGTTTTGGCCATATTTATGATTGGATCATATCCAAATTTGTCTTCAATTATAGGATCTGGTCAATAACAAACTTCATACATCTTCCAGTTGTGTGTTATGTAAAAAATTCATACAAGGGTATTTTGGTCAGTTTTATGTAAATTTTATTCCATTCCAGATATCATTCCAGCGTACCAAACGCAAGAACAGGAATCCAGAATTCTATTACTAGGTCGATTCCTCAGCGTACCAAATGCTGGAATGGAAATTACTATTCTTGCCTCATTCCATTCCAGGCTCATTCCGCTCTCTATTCCATTACTGCCTAAAACCATTCCAGCGAACCAAACGCTACCTTAGGGTTAATGTGAAAGGGTATTTTGGTCTCAACGAAAAGTTACAAAGAAATGGAACGGCCATTCCTCTGCCTCCCTAATGGAATGACCATTCCTCTATATAAAGGAATGGTGATTCCGGAGGTAATGGTCATTTCGATACTTTTTTGCAAACCAAACAAGGTAATGATAATTCCGTTGGAATGATCATTCCACTTCGACCTTCATTACAACGAACCAAACGCTACCTAAAAAAACCCTTTCTTGTCTAATGAAAACACATCGCCTCCTCTCAGTCTCCATCTCCCTCCTTAGTAGCTCCTCGTCTCATCTCATCTCGTCCCGTCAACTCATCGTCGTCTTTGCATCTCTTTTTTGTCCTATTCGTCGCATCGCATCTTGTCCTTGTGCTTCGCTACTCTATCTTGTTCCTGACCAAAAGGAAAGATTTGGAGATCTTTTCCATTTTCGTGCTTTTAAAGGTTCTGAAATATGGCAGGGATTTTGGGGATTTTTATCTCTTTCTATTTGTTTTATGTGAATGTTGGTGGGTTTGTAGAGAATGAAAAGGTAAAAGCTAATCTTTTTCTCTCTCTGTATATATGTATATATCTTTTTTCTGAAGAGGGTTCACCTTGAATGAGAAATTCAAGAAGTGGGATCCAGGCAAGAATGAGAAAGATTACGAAACGTAGAATTTTTATGTCCTTAATTATCTGAAACTGATGGAAATTTGAAGTGTGTGGTAGTAATGGCTTTCTATAGCTTGTTGTTAGATGGTGCTCTGATTTATAAAAGTTGGGGGAAGCACGGAAAATGCAGTTAGTCACTTTTTGGGGTCACCAAAGCATGACGTAGTGCTGTGGAATTCTCTACTTGCAGGGCACGCCCATCATGGAAATGGCTTAGAGCTGCTGAAGGCCCTTGATGAAATGGATTATAAACTCTCTCAGTAGTCCTTTTTTCTTTTGGCCTGCTACTAATCTCAAATATGGCCAAATTGTTTGAAATGGATTACAGGTTGGGCAGTGTTAAATAGGTTGACCTGCAGTGGATGCAGGATTAGGTTGAGTTGACTTTGGATCTTCAAAATCTGGATCTATAGAGGTTTTTCACTATATGGTTCTCCATTTTGGAGAACTTACTTATTTGGTATCTAAACTTTTGTATTCAACGAAATTACTCATACTGTGACACCCAACTCATGTGGTGGGATTTTTATTTTTTTTGGTGGGTTTACTTAAGTGGGTTTTATTTCATTTGACAATTTATGTAATTGGTTTTCATGAAGTAGATTTTCATACAGTGGGAAGAATTGCTGAGCTTCTATATTAGGATTTTATGTAGTGGATTTTATGAAGTAGTTGACTTTTTGTAGTGGGGTTTCTTTATTGGGTTTCTGTATAGTGGAATTTTATGTAGTGAGCATTTCCACAGTTGGTATTTCTGTAATGGGCTTTCAGTTTTGGCCTTTCTCTTATTGGGGTATTTTTGTGGAGAACATTTGCCTAGTGTGGACTTCTGTATTGGGCTTTCAGTTTTGGCCATTTTTTTTATTGGGGTATTTTTGTGGTGAACATTTGCCTAGTGTGCACTTCTGTAATGGGCATTCAGTTTTGGCCATATTCATGATTGGATCATATCCAAATTTGTCTTCAATTATAGGATCTGGTCAATAACAAGCTTCCTACATCTTCCAGTTGTGTGTTATGTAAAAAAGTTCATACAAGGGTATTTTGGTTAGTTTTATGTAAATTTTATTCCATTCCGGACACCATTCCAGCATACCAAACGCAAGAACAGGAATCCAGAATTCTATTACTGGGTTGATTCCTCAACATACCAAACGCTGGAATGGAAATGATTATTCCAACCTCATTCCATTTCAGGCTCATTCCACTCTCCATTCCATTCCTGCCCATTATAAATAAAGTGGTTTGGAGGATGAACCCAAGATAGCTTCTCTAAATCTCTTGTTTTCTTGAGTTGCTTAATGGTGTCAAACCCTAGGCTCTCTGTTTTGTCTAATCCAGGTGATCTTGGATTTTGTCTGTAAGGTAGCGTTTGGTTCGCTGGAATGGATTTAGGTAGGAATGGAATGGAATGGATATGGAATGGAATGGAATGAGACAGGAATGGTCATTTCCATTCCAACGTTTGGTTAGACTCAAGAATCAATCCAGTAATGGAATTCTTAGTCATGTTCTTTCGTTTGATACGCTGGAATGATAACCGGAATGGAATAAAATTTATATAAGATAGACCAAAATACCCTCCTCCTCCTCCCTCCGCCCCCACCCTGTGCAGACCCCATCCTGGGCAGATCCCCACCCTGCGCAGACCCCGTCTTCCTTGTCTGCCCCCTACGCAGATCACCCAAAAACCCAAAAGCAAAAGCTCTCTCTCTCTCTCTCTCTCTCTCTCTCTCTCTCTCTCTCTCTCTCTCTCTCTCTCTCTCTCTCTCTCTCTCTCATCATCCCCTTCCCATCGTCATCTCAGCCCCGACTCTTCCATCACCACCTTGCGCAGGATCGTCTCCACGCCCATCACGTCCATCGCAGCACGCGGAACACCCATTCGCCAATCTCTTCCCTCAACCTCACGGCAAGGACATGGGTTTCTCTCTCTGCTACCTGGGCTTCCTCCTCTACCTTACCCGTCTTGCTGCTGTCAGGGGTCAAAGCGGTAAGTTCTCCTAACCTACAATCTGTACCTCATACACCCACCAATGCTTTAGAAATGAATAGGGAAAGTAAAAGGAATTGCCCCATCCTCTTCTTTTCATTTTGCATGTAACCTAGGCCAGAAATCTCTCGAATCTCCTTTTGCCCACCTACAATGACTTGGGTACCGTCCAGATCACTTGCTTCCTCTCTCTAGCTAATTATATTATTCCTCCCCTAGCCCACCCATTTGCCAGTCCATGTGATAAAGGGTTCCTGGGGAGTGTGTGTTGTGAAGAGATTCTGCTAAAAATTAAACACCTCTATTTATGAGTCTTGCCACCCTTTTTTTGAAGCAGGAATGGTCGGCGACCTCAGGCTAGCCGGCGACGGCGATGTCAGGCTGGTCGGTGACGGCGATGTCAGGCTGGCCAGCTACAGAGGAGGAGGGTGGAGGAGAGTGGAGGGAGGAGGGTGGAGGGCATTTTGGTCTCAAGAAATTTTTATAAAGGAATGGAATGGCCATTCCTTTACCTCCCCAGTGGAATGGCCATTCCTCTACATAAAGGAATGGTGATTCCGGAGGTAAGGGTCATTCCGCCACTTTTTGGCAAACCAAACGCTGTAATGATCATTCCATTGGAATGACCATTCCATTCCGACCTTCATTATAGCGAACCAAACGCTACCTAATAGTAGTAAGTAATTTCTCTGTCGTGGGACCAACAGATCTGCTCTCATCTACTGTACAATCCACAAATCTCTTTTGAAAGCTTTGTATTAGGCTTCTTCCTTTACAATCTACTCTCTTCTCTCCGATTCATCTACACTGCTGACAACTGTGATTTACCCATCACCAAAATAGGTATTATCACCTCTGATTTGCTTTCTATTTCATCTGTACTCCTTTATCTTTTTCTTTTGATAACTATTTCATCCGTACTCTTTGTCCCTAACTTATCTATAAATCTTTTATTTGTTAGTCAACTTGCTCAATATGGTTACATGGTTATCTTTTCCTCATCTGGCTATTCTGTGCAGAATCCATCAGCCAGGAGGCAGATTGGAAAAAGGCATAAATCAGGCGGGTTGTATTTTTCTTGATTTTCTTCACTTGCTTCATCCATCCACTTATGCTGCTACTGCTACTGATAGGCTACCTTCATTTCATCTTCGGCATTCTAGACAAGGACATCTATCTGTCACTTATCTGAAGCAATCAACCATCTTTACACAAATGACCTCCTCTATAGTGGAAATTGAATCAAGGGAAGATGAGAAATGAATACCCCCATCCATAACCCTAGTAATTCAAATTCTAGGAAAGTCAAGGTCCTTCACTGCTACCTTACATCCTTCACTCCTCGCCTCATATCCTTCACCCCTCACCCCCTTTATCCTTCGGTGGAGCATATTTGACCATGAATTCCTATGTAATCTATGCAAACAAACAGGCCCTTAATGTCTTATGTCATAACATCATGTAACTTATGGAAACTCTCATGCACCCAAAAATAGAAAATGCTTTCTCTATTTTGGCATGCATAATGTATGGTTGCGTATTCCATTATGGCATTGAGCCTGCTCAAAAATCAGAAATTTCAAAAATGGATTACTGGTTCATCAAAAGCCACCGCTAAATGTTAGAGATTATAGTTCTGCTAAAAACTCACGTGGAAAAGGCATAAAGAGAGAGTATCTTGCCTGTGTTTTCTACATTCTGCAATGACCCAAACTCATAGCAACATAAAAACAAAATATGTTCCATCCACCTCTAGGCACGCAATGTGATCAAAAATATTCATACGCTGTTTTCTCTGTACATATAAACTGCTACAATAAATAAATGGATAACCCTCCAATGTAAAGAAAATTTTAATTTACATGTGCACACTCCAATAGAAGCAACAGTGGACAAATAATGACAATTCATTTCAAATTCCACATGTGAAAATCAAAGTAAAAAAATAAATAAATAAATAAACAAATGGAGGTTGGGCATAATTGCACATTCAATTCCATGCATGAAAAATGACCCATATGGAAACTAGAAAATTAGAGCAGATTGTTAGAATGACTCATTAGCAGGGAAAAACACCAACAGATCATTCAAAACTTTCGTCTAATAGAGAATTACCTATTTTTGGCTGCCCAATTGGCAAAATATACAAGATCCATCCTAAATTTCAAACAAAGCATCCATCCAAAAGGTAAAAATGATCCTAAATCTTTTCAGTGTCAACTAAACCTATTTATTCAGCTCCTACCACACAAATGCCTTTCAAAACATGCTTGTGGTTTGGTATGTTTAACCAAATGAGTGGAGAATGTACCTTCACCATTGAAGCAGAAACTTGCAAATGGGCAGACAAAACTCCTCCAAAACCACAATCTCATCCAAAAATCCAGTAAAAATAGAGATTCCAGATGTGCATTTGGCTATGCGGAAACGCAATTTAACTCCTGCAAACTTGAATAGAATCCTCTATTTCAATGTTGAGAACTGTAATCATTCTGAACTCTCAGTCTCCCCTGGCGCCGAATTGGCTCCTTCTATCTGCTTCTTGTTAACAATTGCACAGAAGAAATCCGTCAAGACCGTCTCGTACGAAGGCATCTTCGCATACCCTGGAAAGTAGTTTATGTCTATGATCAGGTAGCGATTGCCGACCTTGACGTCTCGAATCACGTCGAAATTGAACAGATGGAGCTTCATCGCCCGCCGGAGCCCTCTCGCGATCTCCGCCACAAAGCTCAGCGGCGGCATCTCCACCTCCTCCAAATGCATAGCTTCCAGGTAATTGTCATCGGACCGATCTTGCATTGTCATGTTCGACACCTGAGAGAACGACACCGATACCTCCGACCGGCCGAGGTTCTCCTCCGTCACGTCCGGTAGCGACCGCCGCTTCACGCAGCGGACGTGGTCGCCGACGACGTACACCTTGAAGATAACTCCACCGTGGTTGATGAACTCCTGGATGACGACCGGCGGCTTCAGCCGGGTGAGTCCGTCGCGGTTGAAGACGAGCGACATCTTGTGCGATCTGGCGCTGCCGTCGGCGACCAGGGGCTTGGCGATGACCGGGAACTTGAGGCCGTTGGAGGCGGCGGGGTCGGAGAGGGTGCCGGAGTCGAAGATGACGATCTGATTGGGGACGCCGAAGGTGGCGGGCGAGGCGGCGGAGCGCGGGATCTCCAATTCGGATACGACCTGGAGCATGGAGATGCGGTTGTGGAGGCGCTCGATGGCGTCTAGAGGGTCGATGATTGGGACGTTAGGGTTTGCGGAAGTGTAGCGATTGAGCTGGTCCTTCCAATCGGGGCCGGAGAGCTTGTGGATGATGCAATCGAAAGGGCCCTGATCGATCAACCGTCGGGATGAGTCGACGGGGATGAGATCAATGGCTCGATCTCTAGCGAGATTGACAAGGGACGGTTGGATGAAGCTCTGCTGTTTCTTGGGAGCTAGGGCATAGCCGATGGAGAACCTTCTAGAAGAAGCCGACGACATCGAAGACAGAGATCTGAAGAGGTGAGGAATTACAGGGAAAGTAGAGGCGTTTGGGGATTTCAATCTGCTCAAACGAAGAAATCTTCTCACAGGGATTTTTGTCGTGGGAATCAGGGTAGGTGTGGGGATGAAGGGGATGAGACTATGAGAGAGAGAGAGAGAGCAGACTGGGGGAGGAGAGTCTGTCCGCGTTGTGCGAAAGCATGGGGAGGGGAGATCTGAGCCGTCTAAAAGAGACGTGGCGAAACCGAAAATGGCCTCGAATGGTGGATCTTTTGACGTGGAGTCCTATGGGCTGCGACGTGTGGGCCAGAGACGTATTGTCTGTCTTTGGGATCTGATCATGTTGTGTTATCCTCTTACCGCAGGTGCCGGGGAAGTGGAAAAGTTTTCTTATCTGGAAAAGGATTAGTGACCTTATTTTGACCCCAATCCAGCACCTATATGGCCTACCTTATCAGTGGATCACAAAGTAGGGGACCTTGCACCCATCAAAATGGAGATCAGCTGTGCACTCATTTGGTTGATTAAGTGATTACGATGATGATTTGAAGCTTGAATCCCCTGTAAAAATCTATGGAGAATCATGCCGTCTCCCCATAGAGCATCGAGTGGGCCCCTCAAGGACTGGTGCTCATGGCCATTTACATGATGCCGGTAATGAATGATCACCAAGCAAAAATCTGAATAATTATTCATCAAAAGGAACATGAGGATTTAACAACTTATACTTCAATTGAATGAAGTTGGTTTTTGTAAGATTGGTGATATGATTTGTAATGTAAATATATTCAATCTTTTGAGAAGACAAAATGAGAGAATATTTAGTTTCAGCCGTTCAAATTTTCGATAGATGAGCCTTATTACTGAATTTCACTCATCTCGCTCATAAATTGTGTGTTTGAAAAACTATTAGGATCCCAACTCCATATGATTGGACTTATTGGACTTGCAAAATCAATAAGCAATTCTAGTGTTTTTAATTTCTTTGGTAATTTTTAGATATCTTTTATAGTAATTGATGTTTTAAAAATGGGGTTTTTATGAGAAATTTATAAATGTGCGTAAGAAATTCTTTTCTTTTGACGAGTGACGACAGCATGAAAGACACCACCTGACAAAAAGAATGTATTCAGGTGTATTTACATTCACGAATCTTCACTAACGGTTGGATTGGATATATAAAAAAAATTATGGTTAAGATGGACTTAAGCTTTAGAGTTATTAAATCAATGGCATAGGTGATCTAATGGAGTCAATTTTTTTTTTCTCCCCATCTGATGGGGACCTTTTGATTTGTTATCCTATTGATAGACATATATCTAAGTGAGTCCCATATGCTGGAGTGTATGTGAACAATATGAAGTAATTGGTGTGGCAGGACATACAACCAAATACTATTATGATGAGTATTTAAGAAATACATATTGTAGGATAGGAAACGGCACAACAATAATTTTATAGTGAGGGCAAGGGTGAGTTTAACACATATAATTTGATATATTATGTTTTTTTATAGAAGTTTGAGAAAAAAATTTCCAGCAAATACATATAGATATATATAGTGATGCGGCAAAGGATGAGTTTTCCTTAAGTGGGCCACTATTTGATTTTTTTCCCTCGAGCGTTAACGGACTTTGAAAACCTCCCACTGGCTCCAGGCTTCCACTATTTCTTTTAATGATGTGGGTATTCCTAAAGTATTTGATTTAATGTGCCTAAACCCATACAAATAAACACCGGATATATATAATGCGATTTCAAATATAAAATATGCAGAGCAAACTCACACCTTATGCGACTGCACCAATATCAACATTCAGGCTTCATCCAGTAATTTTGATTCCACAACACAAGCTGACTAAAACCCTTTACATAACAACAAAGGAACCAAAAAGACCCTCTCTTAACAACACATTCCTTGTGGTAGTCTCTCTTTTAGTAGATTTATTTATAAAATAATAAAAATCTTGTCACATCCTTTAATACATTTTGGTATTACATAATAATGATGGCCAGAAGAGGCAAAAAACCATTTAATACAGGTCATTTGATATGTACGTCGGTCTACTGGGTCCACCATGTAAAAGGATAGTGAAAATTAACATTAAAACTTTTTTATTGGTAAAATAAACATTAAAAAGGTTAGGCTTTGCATGAATAGCTACAAAACCTCCTTTTATTTGAAGGGACCAATGAGCCCTGGCCATAAAACTCAGCTAGGATGGGCCTTTATTGTTCAAGTGCAACCTAAAATACATCTTGGTGAGCTTAAGCTTAAACCGAGTTCAAAGATGTGAGACCAAGCTTGAGATAGAGCTAAGATCAATTTTTACAAGTGTATGATATATATTAAATGTTGGGAGATACTATTATGAGAGATATCTCTAACCTTATATGAACGATCGGGGTGAGGGTCCTCACATTTAAGTTGTTGGCAATGGATATGGATATGAGGGCCCCACCTAATCTTTCATTTAAGATGAGAGATATCTCTCATAGGAGCATCTCCCTTAAATGTTCTCTCATGGGCATACTGGACTGCATATCAATTAAATGTAGTTTAGTTTGTGGGGCCCACTTAAATACATGTCTATCAATGGATGGAGGGCAAATAGAAAGTTCCTGGGCTAGTTTGGCACTTTGCTAATATAGTAAGAGTCAAGTAAAGCCTCCATTTTTCAATGTCACATCAAAAGTACTTTTATTCAAAAGTCCCTCCATATTTTTCAAAAAAAAATAAAAAAACAACTACATTTATCCACTAAAATACAAAAAAAAAAAACTCAACTTTCCCATACAAAAAGTTAAAAAGGTTTCATAAAAGGTTTCATAAAATAAAATACCAACATAACTCACTTATATTTTATTATTTCTTCAAAATCAACTTTACTTCACTTAACTGTATTAGTAGAGTTGCCAAACTGGCCCCATATGGATGAGGGAGAGCCAAAAACTAAGCCCCGCCAGATTATCGTGGCCCTTGGTTTAACATCCTTTAAGTTTAATGACGTGTTAACCATAGATCTTTTTAAAATTCAATCAACAGTGAGTAAAGATTCAATGATTCGTTAACTAAAGCTTGGCTAGACCTTTTAACTTTCTTGTTGGGTTTCAATTGACATTCGCAACCTAATTAACTAATGCGTAGGTCAAATTCAAATATAGCTTGTATGTGCATTTACTTCCAATGTTCAAGGTAGGGGTGTAACAGTTCGGTTAACCGCGATTTTTTGGAAAATGGTTAACCGAACCGTGTCTCATGGTTTTTTGTTTTAAAAACCGTAACTATAACCGAATCGTTAAAAACCGAACCGCGGTTAACCATGGTTAACGGTTTGGTTACGGTTAATTGTCACTTAAAAAAATTTGTTAAAATTTTGTCATTTACCAATCAAACTTATTGTGAAAAAAAAAATCATAATTTGAGAATGGCATAATATGTTATTGTAAAAAAAATCCATTTAGGCCCTTAGGTTTTTTTTCTTATTAGCGAAACGGTTCGGTTAACCGAGTGTTTTGGGAAACGGTTTAGTTCGGTTAATAACCGTGAGTCGAGACAATAACCGTAACCATAACCAACCCATGAAACATGGTTATTAACCGCGGTTCGGTTCGATTAAACCGTTTTTATATTTTTTTTTACACCCATAGTTCAAGCTGGCCTAAACTTGCCCGACTTGACTGGATGCTGCTCCTAAATGTCAAAACATGGTTGCATTAAAAAAAAAAAAAAAAACCTAAAATATAGAAAATAAGAGCAAACATCAATTAAGAGGGATTTTTGAAATTTTCATTATTTACCTTGACTACTTAAAGGGGAATGTTCACCTATGAACAGACTGTGAGTTCAATCCAGTAATGTGAGGCCTACCTTTTATCACTACAGCCCCTTTAATAGTCTTTTCATTCCATGGTCTGGCATTAGGCCCAATTTTAGATTGAATATCAAGAAAATCTACGGCTAAAATGCAATTAAACTTAAATTTTATTAAATTAAGAGATAGAATAATCTAGTGGGCTGATTTCATGGATCCTCCTTGTGCATGAGTCAAATCTTTCCAATCTACCGAGCCCGCTGACTTGTCTGCCTCTCTGCGGCAAAGCTTGTATGATAGTGACTTGCACTCAGATCTCTCGTGGAAATAAGATTATAGTAATTGCTAGTGACCAATCATTGACTAAACTTGTAATTAACATGTTGAAAGCTAACCAATGCAAACTTAATAATAAAAGTTTTAAAAAATATAGTATGAACGAACCGCTGTTCATAATGGGTGGAATTTGGAATCATCCAACTATTTCCACACATGGCATTTTCGCTCTACATGTATGATTGTTTCCACGCCACTAAAGAAATAGACAATCATTGCCACTATAAAGGTGGCCCCCACTCAGTGGTGGATCTAGAGTTTTTATTTAAGGGGTGCGGCTGTAATAGGTTTTTTTTTAGGGAAAACCGAGAATCTTAATGCTGATTTTAAGGGTAGACGTACGATTTTTTTTTTTTTAATTTGACTTAAAATATATTAATAAATTTTGGAAAACCCCCCATGATAGGTCTGCCCATGACCCCACTCCTTATTTAGGCTCACTTGACGAGGCACGAAGCTCTAACAATCACTCTCGGGCAAAGTCTCCATGCATTGCACCATATCAAATGGGACCAAAATGTCCCATGCAGTGACCTCCTGCCGATGTAATTAGTTTACTACATTGAGAATGTAGGTGGCCGTGATTAAATTTCAAGGGGTTGCCCAGTTGACTAAGGACCGAGGTTTGCATCCGGAAGTTGAGGATTTGAAACTGCACTACCACATTCCAGTCACAAGAGATTTACACTGTTCCTCCTGGGCTCGTGTGGATTATTCTAACCTAAGGGTTGGGATATCCTCCGTTGATAAAAAAAAAAAAAAGTCGCAGTAAATAATAAGGACACATGAAAATTTTTATATTTTTGAGGATTTTTAAATCCCGCCCATTCGAGTCTTTTATTTCAGGACGGTCTCCTTTTTGTGGACGGCACGAATCGAAAATCCAAAGCCGCTATATGTGTAGGAGCACCATATGTGAAAGAGGAAGAAACAATCATACATGTTATGACTGTGGCATCAAGTATATGGACCCACAAAGATGAAAGTTATGGACCCGATCCAAGACCAAACATAGAACTGAGTGAAAAAAACAGAAGACCGATCTCATCGTTAAAATCCAAGGAACAATGCAGCTTGTGCAACATGTTTGAATTATTGGGTACTGTATGAAACGTTTTCCAACAACCTGCCCATGTGCGAAAAACAAAGATCATATCAATTAATGGGAGATACTGAAGGTTTTTAACCCCAGCACGGGTTAAGGCCCCGGTCAAAATATTTGATATGCAGATTCAGAAATAGGGAAATAATCAACAATCAATAACTAGCATTCATCCACAGAGAGACACGAACATGTGGATGTATGTGGAAAACTCTATTTGAAAAAAAAAAATCACAGATCCTGAAACTCCATATAGGAAAAGGCCAAGCATTATAAATTATAAATTATATATATTACAACAGCAGCCTTCTTCTTCGTGAAGGAGCGACACGTGGCGCATCCTAAAAATTTCTGCAACGTACATTTCGGAATTACCCTTTTAATCACCCTAAAATATCTCAATTAAAATCTCATTTAACTTCTCTCTAATTGCAACATAATCTCTTTGAGATTCCACCCCAAAAGAAATCTTTCCTAAAATCTCTTAATTAAAATCTCTCCACCATCTAATCTCTAAAATCTCTCAAATATCTAATCTTAGATTGGAAATCGCTCTCCAATTTCTCTCTAATCGCAATATAATCTCTTTAGATTCCATTCCAAAAGCTTGGAGTCCATTTGGACCTGAATCTAGGCTTTACGGCCAAGTACGATTTTTTTTTAAATATTAGAAAATCATATAAATTCTTTATTATATGGTGTACATATAGATATATATTGATATTATTTTTTGGGTATGCATATGATATTACACGATAAATATAAATGTGAATGCAATTGGACATTTAAGACTCAAGTGGGCATGTGACCCCAGGCCTAGATCTAGCCACTGTTTTCTCCGATGAAGCAATTCAAACCCTTCAATCGAATGGATAAGAAAGGTGTGGATAATCTGTATAGCACGGGTCCAGTATGCCCACATGTATAATCTAAGGGCCATGACATCTATGGTATGGATCACCAATCCATGAGCATCAACTGTGCTGAGTCTTGAGGTCCTAAATACAGTGCACATTGGATAGAAAACAGGGGCCCTTCCACAACCCAATAAACACAATCTACATTAGTCCAGTTGTTGCCTTACTTAGGAGTAGGATCCACTGTGGATAGCAATGCAATGAAAACTCTCTATTGAAGTCCTAAATCATCAGCAATGTATCCTAATATTTTGTTTTGAACTATCCATTTGCAATGCAATATAAATATATATATATATATATGTGAAATATTCAAGTAAGAACTACTTCTTACATATTATATAAGAACTTTCTTGCGGTGCCCAATTAACCACCCATCCAAACCTTGCAACCAATAGGGAACTCTTTGATAGTCACTAATTTTAAGGATCGGCATACATCCAGATGGACTGAACCGTTGGATTGAGAGTTGAATATTTTTTTGAATATGAAGCCATTAAACTTGTGGGAAACGGATGAAGGGGTTAGGAACATGGGTTTGGGGTCAAACTTGATACTTGGGGTGGTCTCACATAGATCTTTCCACCCCCCTTGGTCCCATCCCCAAATGGGGTTAACAATTGGGCCTTATAAAAAAGTTCTCACATAATATGTGAGAATAGTTCCCACTTGAATATTACCCTATATATATAGTAGGGCCCACCCGGGGCCATGCAAAATACCTGAATAAGACCTTGAGACCTCACAAATCTTATAGAGGTAATGCATTTCTCTTTTAATTGGGTTTCTTTGATATGTGCAGATATTGCCTTTATATTGGAATATATATTTTTATTTTATTTTTCGGCTCGTGCCCACTTTTGGAGTTTCCTTTTGGGGTCTCTGAATGACATGTGGCACATCCAATCTTTATAGCCTATTAGGACTAATGTTCAAGTTTAGTATCAATTTGGAGTGTCTCTCAAATTATGAAAGGTTAAGTGTTTGTGAAGATAAGGATCGATCATAGGTAGGCCCCATTCCTCAAATCAAAGTGGGTGTATAAAAAATATGTCAACCTAGGATGATCATAGTTTTTATATTTCTATATATAGACTTTGATGATGGTGGTCATGGCGATGATGATGGTCCAAATAACTTACTTTCATTTTCAAAGCTGGAGTATGCTCCACTGATCAGAGTTTTTACATTTACATTTGTAGGCTTTGTTGATGATTTTCATGTTGATGATGGTCTAAATAACTTGCTTCCATTTCTAAAGGTAAAGTACTGAAAATTAATATAACATTTAAATTTCGCACATCTACTAATTATTAAATATGATTATATTAGCATGCTGCAGGGTCAACTTTTGCCACCCTTAAATTTTAGATTAATTCAATAAATAACATGGTCCAATCATGTGTCCATGTTATATATATTTTTTATTTTTTTTGGCCTATGTTGAGCGTGGGCCTCTCACACTAGTTATATATATTAAAGCCATAGGGGAGGTGGGCTGTGGAGGGTGCCACGTCATCACCCACATGAGTTCTCCTTTTAGAAAAATACTTATAAAAACACACAGAGCTTTAGGTTTAATGTGGGCCACTACACCTCTCAAATCTCCTCCCTCAATCTCTCCATTTAACTTAAGATTATGGTTTTATAAATCTACATTTTTAAAATCCTTCTAACTTCCTCTAAAATCGCTCTTTTCCTCACTTTTCTATTTTATCTTCTTATCTTAATCTTCAAATCACTCTCTAATCTTAATCCATCCTAAAATCTGTTTAACTAATCCTTTTATCATTATGATTTTTAGTATTAACTTTGAATTGATCGGCGGTGATAACCATCCCATGATGCTTTCTTGAGAACCAACTTGCAAATCCTGTAACATATTGTCAAGAAAATGTTTCTGAAGTACCATATTTGTAAAGCAAGGGATTGATTGAAAATGGTAATGAAGCTTACAGCAAGCTGAAAATCTGGTGGCGTGTCAACTTCAATATTGTCTAGATCAGGAATCCTGCGAAAGGAATTAAGATCTTGCTCTATTGGCTCACTTCAATGGCTTCAGTCTAAGAAATTTGGAATGTGTTCAAGTCCTGGCTCATCAAATGGGGGGAACGAATCCAGTATTTCATTGCACAACAAGGACTCATGGATGTCGATCAGATTTGGGTCATCAACACCCTGAGACTCGCCTATCAACCATACTGGGTTCAAACTCTCATCCTCAAGGTGAACAGAAGAGAGATGGCACTCTGGTACTTTAGAAATGAACTATGCATCTTGTTCCACACATTGTTGCACAAGGTTCCTCCAAGCATATCGCCCTAAATACAAGGCACTTAATATATTTATTTATCTTTGATTGTTAACTTTGACATGTGTTCGTTTTGGGGTATATGGTCATGGCTGAAAATAAAGAATGTATTATTTATTTGATGGCTGTATATGATGAATACTATGAAGATAACACCAAACTCAGAGCTAAAAGTGTACATGGATGTAACCCAAATTGTTAGCCACTTGAACTGTTAAGCATAACAGATGTTTATCTATGTCTATCCATGATTTGAGGTAATGCAAAAAGTAACCACCATTGGAGCCACAAGTCATTATTAGTGCTAGTCAAAGAGGTTTTATTTGGAGAGGAGAATTCCACCAAATGCGACTTCTGATTCTAGGTCAATGGATATTGTCAGGAAAAATGTTCTAGCCAGTAATGATGAGTGCTGGGCTAAACCAAAAGGAGAGAAGCTTTTTCTTCTTTGAAAGAATTTTTCATAAATGAATAATATGTTTGAAACTCAATATACTAATTTTGCTTGATGCATTTGCCATTGTGTTTTCTTCAGGTTAATTTATTGATTTTTAGCGATTCAACCTCATGAAATGCGCACAAGCATAATTAACTCAAGGGCTTGCTTTCTTTAGATGATGAATAATATATGTCATTTATTATTATTTTTATTTCTCATATCGGTTCATGTTACACATTACTTTGGCTTATTAAGAAAAGATTTTCTCTATTCATTTCTCCATTGTTTTTTTTTTTTCCTAAATAGGTACTGTTGGGACGACCCAAGTCATTTTTTGAAATAATATATTTATGTATATATTTTATTTATCAATAATATTCTATAGAAAATATTAAATTAAAAAATATTTTATTTTTTAGCCCAGGCTTAGCACGGGCCTATTTTACTAGCAGAAGATTAAAAGAATCGCTTACAACCCTTCTCTAGTTGCAACTGAACCTGAGGGACTACATATCTTCTCGCTGGCCACTTGCTGTTCACATTAAACCGCACTTGAATCAACAACCTATAGCTTCGAAGCCTCTTCAAGACGAGTCCGCGAATGGAAAGATGATGATTGAATCTCTAAAGTATAGATCTTCAGTTCTTCAATGGTGGAGGCTCTAGATTTGATGAAAAGTCACTCTTCTGGATTTCTAGGGTTTCTGTCTTTGAGAGATCTGCTTTAGGGATTAGAAAATAGGAATATATATGCCATATTTCTATGGCACAAAAAAGGACTGTTTTCCCTTGTTTCCATGCAAATCTGGTTGAAAATCACGCTTCCCATTTGAACACCCAGTCACCCTATTCGAACGCACATTGTCTCTGGTTTTTTTGCTTGCGAATTCTCCATCTTTCTCAGACCTCATTCGAACGGATGGCATTTTCATTATTATCCTAGAAGCTTCCCAAGGCCATAATTTTGACGTTTTAGCTCCGATTGATGGGATCTTGGGTTCTACGGATATCTACTCAAAAAGAGCATTTCAATGGTACATAGCTTGTCGCGATCCAGTGGTCGGTTTGAGATATATGACCATTTTTCTTCAACACACCTTCATTTATGTGACCCAATGAAGTATGAAGCATCCCAATCTAAAAAGTAAAAAATTACATATAATATCAAACCCTAGTCTTGTCCAATCCGATGAATATGCCAGCACTTGAAAACCCTTCAGGTACTTTTTGAGAGCTTTAAAAAGTGTGTACCATCTTTAATCTTGAAATAAAGTTTGGAAGCACTAAATGTTGCAACATTACACATAAATGCGATGAGTATCAAATTTGTGCTTGTGATAATTTTGAGAGGGAGATTGTGAGGTGCAGTGTGCAAACTAAGCTGACTTACTTCAAATAAATGAAAACCAAGGGTTGGTCAGTTGGTTAGCAACCCTATGTTTCACCAAGCTAAATATGGTTTGATCTATGAGTATACGCCTTTTCCACTTGTGTGGACTTCTTTTCCGTGTATGCGGACTATCTCCACACGTGCGCTGTATTAACACTAACAACAAAGAAAATAACATGGGAATCTTAAATTAAAACATTAGACAATCTTAAATTCAAATTCATATACAAATACAAATACAACCATACAAACAACAATAAAACAAAGGAAGGTGCCCATCAGCAGCACCCTACGCTTTATTCCTTTTGTCGTGGAGGAAGACAAGGGAACCGAGCACAAGTGCCACGTTACGGGCCATGACATCCGTACACGTGTGCCTCTTCGCTGACGCGGCAGGCATGTTCTCCCCGTTATGCTGCAACGGAAAACGGACTCGGTTTTTGAGATGCGAAGAGGGCAGATCTGGGAGGAGTCCCCTTCCCGCACCGAATAATTCCATTTCAGAGAAACGACGAAGAGAGAGAGAGAGAGAGAGAGAGAAAACCCTAATCGGAGCTAGGGTTAGGGTTTCATCTTCTTCTTCTTCGTCTCCCCCTTCTCCAATTGCAGAGGTGAGCTGAATCTCCCAGAAAAAAAAAACCCCAATTTCCTCTCGCGGAAGGTTGGAGAAGATGGAGAAGGCTCGCAAAACGTCGAAATTTCCTTTAAGCTCTTTGGAGGTGGCAGGCGCTTGTACTGTCGTTCTAGGGTTTGGCTTGGGGCTTTTATGTGTTTATCTCACGATGCCGGAATCCGATTACAGCTTCCTCAAGCTCCCTCGCACCCTCAAAGATCTCCGAATCCTACGGTATCAAATTCACCTGGATGTGTGATCCATTTTCCATTATGATTTGCACTTAGATTTCAAGATTTGGGCTTTGGGTTTGTTTTGGATTTGTAGGTGGAATTTGAATGGTAATTTAGGATCTCATTGTTGTCTGTTGTTGCAATTTGCTTGAGTTTGAGCACAATATATGTCGAAATGAGAAATTCGCAGGCGCGCTGGAGGTTATAATATTGAAATAACAGAATGGCGGAGATCACATTTTAGATGTAGATATCTCTGCAACAAACACATACACATCTTTAAAATTTGGCTGATGACATGGTTCTTGATGGGTGCCTTTATAATTTATATGGGTCTCTTTTCCATTGTTCTTGATGAATTGATTTTAGTAAAACCATACCTGCCTGGGTGTTGGTCTGCTGGTGTAAGGTGTGGGTTTGCTCCCTACCTCCTGTGTAGGACCCCTAGATTTATCTGGTGGACTTGTGTTGCAGGGTCATGCTTGCGCCCAGGAAATTAGTCTTGTCGGGTCAAATACCACGGAGATAGCCTTGTTAGATGGGAAATTTTTTTTTTTTTCTTTGTCCAAACTCCTGATCTATCATGTAATGGAATATTTAACTTGAACATTGGGGAGAGAGATGTCATTTGATGGATGGAGGAACTCGGATTTAGAATTAAGTGTTGCAATATGAGAATTTTTTTTTTCTTAAGCCAGATCTGAAAAGTTGCACTATTCTACAGCTTTCTTCCTGATTCTTTTGTTTTAGTTTCATTTAAATACCAAGGATGCTTGAGAGTTGAACCGGGAATATGAATGTTTTGATCTCCTCGTCTGTAAGTTTTGAGCTTCCAACTTTGTGTTTGATACTTGAATGTGAATAAATCGTTATAAGCATAGCATAATCATGTTATGTAGATTAGAGTGCAACATGTTAGTAGGATTGATCTTAATCCTCTTGCTCTAGTGATTTGGTCCCTCAGCTGATGTTTATTTGTATCCATCACATGAGTTCTATTCATTGGCACTGCAATGTTGTTATGATTGTTAATCTTAGAGTCAGCATTCATTTTAATTATGAATTGATGCCTGATATCTAACTTTTGTTTGTTGCTCTCTTGTAGGGATCAACTTGAAAACTACACCAGTGATTACACCATACAGGTTCTTGTAGGCTATTGCATGGTCTATATTTTTATGCAGACATTCATGATTCCAGGAACCATTTTTATGTCTCTTCTTGCTGGAGCTCTTTTTGGAGTACTTAAAGGTGTGGCTTTGGTAGTCTTTGCTGCTACCGCTGGTGCATCTTCCTGTTATTTCCTATCAAAACTGATAGGAAGGCCCTTGGTCTTTTCATTGTGGCCTGACAAACTGAATTTCTTCCAAGCCCAGGTTAATATGGGCTACCTCCTCCAATGATATGCTAGTAATTATTCATCATTGTTTCAGGCATGCATGAATCTTGAACCCTAATTGTCTAAATAATATGGCCAGTATTATATTACATTACAATTTTTTTTAGCCAAGTTTTCTTATCTTGTCGTGCTTCATATGCATGTCAGCTGCCCTTCTGTTGGATAGTGATGGAGAAAATAAAAGTGAGAAGGAAGCAGTTTTAGTTGGCTTTCTCCACATGAATACATGACTCGGCTATTTCTTTATTCAAACTCAAAACATTTCATAGTTGTCCACTTGTCTCTGCCTACCAATGCCATTGACAGTTTTTCTTCTTTTTAGGTGGCTAAAAGAAGAGAGAGTCTACTAAATTACATGCTCTTCCTAAGAGTCACCCCTACTCTTCCAAACACATTTATTAATGTGGCTTCGCCAATTGTAGATGTGCCATACCATATTTTCTTCCTGGCAACCTTCCTTGGGCTCATTCCGGCTTCATTTGTTACTGTCAGGGTAAGAACACCTTAAAGCCCTTCCAATACATATTTCTTTATGCTCTCTCCCAGTCAAAATGATGGTCTTGAGGTGATCTGTGATTTTCTTTGTACAAGCAGGCTGGAATTGCTCTTGGAGAGTTGAGGTCGTTGGAAGACCTCTATGATTTCCAATCCATTGCGACCCTATTTCTCATCGGGATTGTGTCAGTCACCCCAACAGTGATGAGCAAGAGCAAGACATAGAGCCTTATCGATGGATACCAAATGGTTGCATAACAACTTTGAAGGCTATGAATCGGTTCTTCCTATATCTTGTACATATCAACCTAAGGATAAACACAATTGCAATGCAAGCTCAACCCTTCCACAGGCTGAAAGCTACTAGATTTCTTGAAATGTAGTTTCCATCTTGTATGTGCACATTGGAATTGGTGTAAAAAAAAACAAAAAATGAGATTCTTCTACAGCCAGGGTAGCCTGCAG
This sequence comes from Persea americana, assembly GCA_029852735.1. Taxonomy (NCBI): domain Eukaryota; kingdom Viridiplantae; phylum Streptophyta; class Magnoliopsida; order Laurales; family Lauraceae; genus Persea; species Persea americana. The sequence continues at coordinate 55,434,200 of CM056816.1, read as the reverse complement.
TTATTTCTTCAAACATTGAATATTGGTGTAATGCACGTCTGGTGATGACAATGTAAATTTCAAATCTCGTTCTAATGCTTGATTGGGGTACTTGTTGAATCAAAATTTGGGATATTTCTTCATTTGCAAGTAATTATCTGAAATCCTAATGCCTTCATTTACAAGAAAAGGCTCTCTATCTCTGTCGAGCTTGCATCATAAATAATATGAAGGTAAAGCATCGGTTAAAATAGATGTGAACAATGAATCAGGAATGCAGCAGGTACACATGGCTTATGATTCAGAAATTTGATCAAATGAACCACTCTGGCCATAATCTGAAGACAATTGTATCTTTCGAAGCTGCCACTCTGAAAGAGTATTTGCTTGGACCAGATGTGGTCATTCTTTCTCGCCCATTTGGGATGGAATGCAATTTGAATATCAATTACCCATGGTGAAATTTCATTGTATAGCTGCTGACATCTTTATGAAAAACAACCCGCTTTATATAAAACACACACACACACACAAAACAGCTGTTTACTGATTCATCAGTCAGCAATCTATTTCATGACCTTTAATTGGATTATTAGCAACATTCGACCCTTATTTTATCTGGTTGAGACCTACAACCACCACCATGCCATGCTCATGCATGTCCCTCTTTAACTGTCATTCCTTGAATATGCAGATTGATTAATCTTGAAAGCAGGAAACAATAATAAATGATAACAGTCAAGACTGATTAAAAATACAAAACATAACTGTTAACTTTTTAAATTAATATATTAGGCTATGACGACAGAACAAGATACCAAGCCACGAATGAACTGAATCACTCAATGACCTCTCTCAGAGGGCGCTACAAAATCTCGTCAAAAGAACAGTCTACTGCTCAACTACTTGAACTTTCTAGCTTTCTTGAATCTATGGGAATTTTCTGGAGTCCTGGTTTCCAGTTTGCGCTTTTTTCCCATCTGTCTTGCAGACCCACCTTCACTCTTACCCTTCCTGCCCTCGGCTGCAAGCCGTATCTCTTTTGCCTTCCTGGCAGCAACAGCTGGGCGTTTAGTATTGCGAAGTTTTGGTTCCAGCCCTCCCTGTCTACTTGACTCTGACTTACTGTGCTCCTCAGTTCTAGGCCGGTAGCTCACCTTCTTCTGGACACCTGATTTACTTGCTCGTAATCCCTGATATGAAAGAGAAGCAGCCCTCACCTTGTGTTTGCTGCTATTGGGTGTCCCATCATTGGAATCCACTGCCAACCTCTTGCCTGAGGGACTATCATGCCCTGATGGCATTGGGTTTTTCCTCTTTGATGGCGTGGAATCTGGTCTAGAATGGCAAAGCCTCAGATCACGATCTCGCAGCTTTAACTTCTTTTTCTTCACAACCAAGTTGGCAGCATCCTGCAGGCCTTCCTGATCAGAACCTCTCCATATTGAAATATTCTTTATCAAATCAAATTTTTTATGATTCTCAAAATGTAAAGATACGAAAACTTCATAATTTTTCCACTCCAATACGACAATAATCTTGGAAGCACTTAAAAACATCAAGCAACAACATCCTTTTAAGCTGAGATTTTCTTACATAGGAAACAAGATGGCATTCCTTCACAAGAAGTATATATGGGATTTGTTTTCCAGGAAGAGCCTTTTGGGTGATATGCAAGGGTGAGAACCTTGTGCCGCCATGTTTGATCCCATTCAGCCCCACCTTAGTGTATTGCCACTGGATCCAATATGACACCCATCCAGACTGAGCTGGACGCTTGGATTTGACATCCAATATTTTTTACCGTTGATTTTTTGGGCATCCATACCTTGATTATCTCAGATCCTTGGGACCGCAGAATAGGTGGGCTCCCTACCCAAACACAGCCCTACAATCTCCCTCTTAGGTGGGCTCCACTCGGATTCTCCCATGAAAGCAATGGACAAGCTCACCCAGGAAATCATCACCATATATACGACAATTGAAAATATTCTGCCTAGAGGTATGTACCTCATAGAATTCTATTAGGAAATTATTTCAGCACCTTATTAGACTGATGATAGGGGGGCGACGTGGGGTCAAATGCTATGATACCCAAATACTTCCAAATTAGTAACATATCATGTTGTATATTATCTGATGATTCACTTTCTATAGGCAAAATCCGTGTGCCTACCATATGCATGCCATGTCCTTATTTAAGTGCATGCCATAGCTCTGCATCATAGTAGTGCTAAATTGTTACCTCTCATGCAGGCCATTAGAGGTACATCTCCCCATAAGGAAACCATATATTTATATATACAGATACAAATTATATGATTCATGTGGAATCCAAGGAAGAAAGCTTCACATCCATACAACTAATCCCATTTACACGTGCAAAACTTAGGATCCAAAAGTCAATCCTATGATTCGATACTTATTGAGTTGTATTTAAACCCATGATTGAGGTGAATTGTCTAGGCAGAAATAGTAACAAATGGCACTTATATTTTAAAAGATTATCTAGAGATTAAGAAAACCTTTAAAGACAAGAATTTGTGGGATTTTAGGGAGGTTTAAAGTATCAATTCACCAACAGATTTCCCACCCTATGAGTTGACTGAGAACTTGGCCAAGTGCAAAAAAATAAAAAATAAAAAATAAATAAATAAATAAATAAATAAAGTCGTTGGGTTAGTTTAATCCAGTCAAGAAAAGTCTAGGTCTTCACTCAGCTGAACTAGGTGGTCGGCTAAGAACCAGATCGACTCATCATAGTTAGGACAAAGCAACCAAAGTCAATTTGAAGCTCAAACATCACAGAGTTTTCACAAATTGGCACTAGATTGAACCTGACCCACTGTAGGGCTACATCTACATCTAGGCTTGATTAAAGAGGATCTCATAAACTAGTCTTTGCATTTCTATTCGTGTCGTCATTTTATTTCACCAAATGCCAGAGGAAACACAAGAACAGTGCAATATTGCATACAAGTTTCCTTTCACTTGTGATGACTTTAGTGTTTTTGTTTTTTTTTTTTGCTTATGATGAATTTAGTGCATTTTTTTAAATATTTTTTTATCAGAAATTTGAAACTCATTTTATTCATGACAAACATAATTTCTTTGTTTTAACTAGAAACTAAATATTTATTATTTTTTACATATTTTGGATGGTAATATATATGATAAATATTAAAACATTTTTCTAACATTTTCTATAAATTTAATAACAACCTGGTTGACCTACGGAATCTCATGGTTGACTTGACCGGTTAATTGAATTGGAAAACCATGATATGGCTAATAACGGCTGGAATCTCCCTTCTGCTCTTCCTTTTGCTTTCAGCATGTGAATTCGATGTTTTTTTTTAGTCAAGGATGATTCTATTGCTAATATTCAGAATAGTATTGTCAATGAGTCTCAAGTTTGATTTTGGGAGGATTTCTGGTATGGTGAAGTCTACCTATGGTTGTGGCTTTCCCAAAGTTGCATTCTTTATATCTCAATGGGACAGCTATATTGTATAATTGTTTGGATCAAGTAGAGGTTTGGTCGTTTGAACTCCGATTTTTCAAAAGATTTTGCGTGATGAGGAATCATTAGCCAGCGAATTCTGGAGTACTACCATGATGCTTGGATATGGTGGCCTGACTCGAGGAGTTTTCAGTAAAATCCTTCTATGATCTTATATCTGTATCATTCAATGCTTACTTCAGAGTATGACCATGATGGCCGGATATGGTGCCTGAATCATGAAAGTTTTACAGTCAAATCCTTTTATAATGTTGTGGTATGTAATTCAGTGTTTATTACAAAGAACAGCCATGATGCTTGGATTTGGTGGCCTGATTGATGAGTAGTTTTCAGTCAAATCCTTTTATGATGTTATGGCTGTCTTCTACTAACTTCCTAGGGTTCCCTTTATTTGTGGAACACTATATTTTAGCTTTTACATGCACAGCAGCTTGTGCGAGAATTTTAATTAACAAACAATAGAGGAAGCAGATCTGGCACTGTTTGTGCTTGCAAGGGGCAGAGGATGACAACCACTTGTAGCTTCTTTGTCTGCTCCATCGTTTAAAACATATTAGCTACAGAAATAATGGGAGCCCCATGGTGGTTTTTTTTTTTTTTTTTTTTTTGTCACTGGACGGAATCTCAACCAAACAACAAAAGTGAACATGATATTCAGATATATATATATTTTTAATATACATGATATTCAGATTTGAACCATAAAGAATATCAAAAGTAGGACAAATGAAGTTGCATATCCAAGGCAGAAACATAAATCTTACCCGCGTTTTAAACATGACATAAGCAATACCCTTTCCCAAGCTTGTGTTAGGATCTCTAATGACACGAATGGCTTCTATGTTAGGTCCCAACTGGTTAACCCCACAAAACAACTGATACAGTTCTTCATCCTGTAAAAAGGAACACAAGAAAATGGTCTGAACAATTGAAGTCAAGCCTCAGCAATAAGCAGACACAAGGAAGGCAAAACAAAATGAAGTCAGACTTGAAAACCATAATACATATTCACATACATATAAATATCGTCCAAGAGTAAATTACCTTCACATCAAAAGGGAGGTTACCAACAAAAATTGTTCTTTTATTATCATAAAGTGGAGCATCATCTCCTTTCAACTTCTTGCGAGGTGGGCATGCTCTGTCAACACGGATGTGCTTATCTCCAATCTACATGGCAAGGGCAATAAAACAATTCAAGTACTAAATCAAAATGTTTTCAATAACAGACACCCAAATTCTGAGAAAAAAAATCAATGTACTAACTCAAAATATTTGACTAACTAGTAGAGAAGAGACATGCCTGTGTCATATTATGCAACAAAGCAGCCAGCACAGATTGCTCCTCTTTGAAAACAATGTAAGCATTGACACTGCAAAAGCAACATTTTTACACCACATACAACACATTAAATTATGTGGAACCTATTTCCACAACATAACATGTAATTTGAATCTCAAACCATTTGATTTGAAACAACAAAGAAAATCAAATCAAGCATTTCCATCCAAACAATAACACAAATAATACAAAGAGATACATTCAAATATGTAAGAGATGCAATCAACTCAAATGTCATTAGACACATACCTATCAATAGAATCATTAATGTTACCCTTGATTATTGCACCCTTCCTAGGCATTTTGGTCTAATCAACAAAACATCGCATCATTAGAACTAAAAATTAACACACAAAAAAGGAGGGGAGTGATTAACAACAAAGACCAATTGGAAAGATGGTAACTTACATCCAAGATTGGAACGGATCGAATCCGAACCGATTCAATCTCTCCAAACTGTTTGAACTCTTTCAACAGAGCTTTCCTCTTCATCTTCAACGGCAAATTCCCAACAAAGACAGTCCTTTGAAGCTTGCTCTCGTCGTCGAAACCTTCCTTCGACACCACCATTTCTGCAGAATCATCAGCTGTTTTACGCTTCTCTCCAACTACAGGAACAGATTTAGTCTCTTTGCCTTCAATCCTCTTCTCGACCGCTCCGCCAAGCTTCCTCGCTTCGTATTCCTCCTCAATCTCATTCCTCTTCCTCTTCTTCTTGTTCTTCCGAGTTTCGCTCTCTTCGTCGATTTTCTCAATCGACCCATCATCAAAGGTGCGTTTTTTCTTCCTTTCGATCTCAGAATCGGAAGAATCTATGTCGGATTTTCTCCTCTTTTCCCTTTTTCTCTTCTTGGGGTCTACCAAATCGGTCTGAGAAGAGAGGAAATTGGGGTTTCTAGGGTTTTCTTCTGCAACTCCATGTGAGGGGTTTTCGGATACGAACCCTAAAACTGGGGTTTGTTGGGGTTTTCGGCGGTAGGGATTGTCGGAGAAGAGAGGGAGAGGGTTTTGTTCGTTAGAAGCTTTGAAGAGGGTTTTGAAGATGTCGGAGGCGGAGGCGGAGGCGGAGGCGGAGGCTTCGTTTTCTTCTTCCTTGGATTTATTCTTACCCATTTGGAGGAGGAGGAGGTGGAGGAGGTTTGGTTTGAGGAAGGAGGAGATGTTTTGTGTAGTTGTATGTTATGAAGTTTAAAAAAAGAGAACCCTAGATTAATCAACAGTGGGGCACATTGGTTCATCATTGTGGGTTTCTCCTCATCAATTTTTATTGAATAGTAACTTGTCCATCAGCTACCATAAACTTGTGGAAATTGGGTCAAAATCCTATGGGCCCCACTTGAACCCCATCAAATGGCTTCTTCTAAGATATTTCTATTTTGAAGATTGCCAATTGTGTTTAGTAAGCTATTCTTTTTTTTTTCCCCTCTATGGAAAGACTTTCTAATTTGTATGAACTGTTTATATTACTAACAATCGAATGGAGAGAGAGAGAAGGTAAGAAGATGAATAATGAAAGATTTGAGTGATGATCTGACAACGGAGATTCTGGGTCCCTTGATGCTAAGCTTCATCAATATTAGGGTTTTTGTTTTTGTTTTTTTTTTTTTTAATGTACTTTGTTGCTGGTGTTGATTTCATTGTATTATTTTTTTTATTTTAAACTTTTGCATTATTTTAATTGTCTTCCCCTTCGACATTTAAAATATCTTATTTTTATTTTAGCGTCTTATTATAATATTTTTATTTATTTTTTTACAGTCCGGATTGGACCTGAGCCTCTTTTGCTAGTAAATAAATAAAATAAAACATGCTGCTGCACTATGTAACAATTCACAAAATAAATAAGAAAATAAAAAGAAAAGAAGACATCTTCTTCTTTTAATTTAACCATTCATCTCACTTTACAAGTAAAGTGAACGATCCAAAATTTATGTGTTTTTGGATCAAATAACTTAATGAGAATTTCAAAACGACTTTTACATTATTAATTTATAAAAGGTGGGCCCCAATTAGCACAATTCCTAAAAAGCAGACCTCAATTATCTCATGAAATAAGAGTTTTCTTTTATAATTTTACTAAACACATTAATTATAAATTAGAACTTAAAATTTAGAGTTTTTTTTAGTAATTAATTTAATAAAATATTATTAATTAGATTAAAGTTACAAAAAGGCCCAAGAAGTGGAAGCAATTTTCTAGTAGGATCTTCTGAAATACATAGCCGAATAAACTAGATAGATATTTAGGATTTTAGGCTTAAGAAGAATCGGACCAGTTCCACGACTGGAAAATGGTCGATTTTTAAAACGCAGACTTGCAGCAAGATGATAATTTTGGACATTAGGGTTGACTAATTTGCATTTGCAACCAGTGGTGCAGTGGTTAATTGACCAAAAATCTGTGACATTAGAACTGTGAAATGTGGCTGAAAGTGCCTTTAGAAAGAGTATGCTCATTTAAAAACCTGCACCAAAATCAATATTGGCTGTAAACATGCAAACCAACTCAATCACTTACCAATAGAGAAAAGAAAAAAACCCAATTCAAAGTAGTAATGTTAGCATTAGATAGCCCGCATTTCTATTGTTATAGTAATCTCATTGGCAATCCACCAGGCCCAATAGTTTTTTTTTTTTTTTTTTTTTTTTTTTTTTTTTTTTTTTTTTTTTAACTTGATTTGTTTTCAAAGTTAAAGTTGATGATGTAGAAGGTGCTGCTCCTGAATATATCCCCATATAGTTGCAATCTTGGAATTTCTGTCACGAAGAGGGTTTGATGGAGATCATAGGTTTACCATCAACTCTGTGATAAGAGTGAAAGAGAGGATGGATAGACCGACTGTAGGTCAAGGTCAAAGCAACAGCTCACTGGGACACTTCAAGGCCAACTATTATGGCCATTGCAAGGTATATGATGATGATTTATACACTTTGATTGCTTTAATCATGATCATATTACATTTCTCATATATCTCTATCTATGCAATCTCTATCTATGCAATGTAAGGCTTTTTTTCCCATTGTTTTTACAGCTAAAATTTCCACAAGTGGTCCTGGGACAATATCTGCACTTCATATATCTTAAGTCTTAAGATACAGCTCAATTTTCTTATATGAGTATCTCGAGTGGACGCCCCAACAAGGAAAAACAGAAGGCCAACACAATTCCTTGCTAGGTAAGAAGCACTTGAACAAATCAGCTACAGATATTCCTCAGCCGCTCAGAGATACAGAAACTATTGATGATAGCTTGATCTTGCCCATTTTCTTTGAATTTAATGGCTGAAATACAATCTCGGTGCTTGACTGCACAGTAGCTTTCATCTGTTCAGAAGCAGATGCTCCTTCGCTTCGATAATCGCGAGGAGCATACAAAACTCGTCTTGTCAATCCATCTGCATTTGAATTTAAGTTCATCAAGTTGAGACTAAAACAGAGAAGTCAGGTTCAAAAGCTATGAAATTGCTAATATCCACAGCATTACTGTCTGAGTTTCCTTTTTTTTTCCCTGTTTATTTCCCAACATTAAGGGCAGATATATAAAGCCATGAATTATTTTTCTTTCCTTTTGGCTTTAGAGTGTGTGGAAAAGGAATGCAAAGAGAAGCAGACATGGACATGTGCACTCTTTGACAAACTGCATGAATCATTTTTCAAGACTGGGAAAACAAAATGAGTTTTACTGACTGAGAGAACATTCAAGTTTCAATTTTGTTGATCTAATCTAAGCTTCTAAGGGAAGCCTTCCCTATGGGCATAAACTTTCCACAAGTTGGGACCCTTCATTTGGCTTCATAGGCTTTATGCTTGGCCTGGTTCTCCGGAACTTTCATTTTTTAGGTGTCAACACCCACTTGACTAAAAGGGCCTATAAATTAGTATTTAATTAAGGACCTGTTGAATAAGGGCAATATGGTCATAACACATGCTCAATCAATTAATTGTTAAGAGCCCATTTGTTTTCATGTAATCGCACTACTAGGAATTCTAAGACTAATATTTAAAAATGTGGTTAAAAATGAAGAAACAAAGGTGAATATCCAAAAATACAATCAAATCATCTCCCCTTTAATGGAAAATGAATCACGAGGAGATGGAAAATTACTGCCAACCATCACTTAAGTAATTGAAATCCTAAATAAATCAAGATTCCATGTACATCTCTTTATTTCCTTTACCCTCATCTCTTTAATAATCCTTTTGTTGGAACCCATTTGACCATGAATTCTTATGAATTAAATTCTCATGCAAATAAATGGATACAAATGGTTTGTTTGTATAATGCTGGGGAAGAGCACAAAAATTGAAGTCTGATAGGGGAAGGCCAGACTCATGTTTCCGCTTTTACACAGAAAAACAGCCAAACAATAGTAATTTTCCATGGGGAGTGTGTGCACCGAACAACCAAGCACAAAAAAAATCTCAGAGATTTGATTTCTGCTTTATGAGAAAAGATCATGCACAAACGTGCCCAAAGAGAATCCACTTGACAGAAATATGTTTTAGTAATGTATAAGCAAGAAAGTCCGTAAGACCCATAATGAATTTTGAGACAGACACTACTCGCCTTGCGTGAATACATCATTGACATGGCTTCAAGATAAGCATGAAGACTCCACATTGATCCGACCTCCGTTGCATGGGGTATCGAAGGAGTGAGTAGGATATGGTAATGGCAGAATCAAGAAAGAAAAATAAGTACCTAGCATTTAATTGACTGGGGAAAGGACGGAAAATCATTTCATATCGAACTGTATTTTGATGTTCTCTAATACATCTCCACATTTAATCATTACATAGACCCTTGCAAAGAAGCAAACTCCCTAAAAACCCTACGAACTCAATACACATCAGACAAACGGGCCTTGTGGTTAAAAATGATCCCATCCTCACGTGTTTAAAGATGTAATGCAAGTAGATACAAGCTAGTTACTTATCTACACTTGGTTTTATCCAACATTTATCCTACTTTATTCTTTTCCATGATAAGTAATGTTACTTGAATCCACACACCCTTGTGGTTTGGACATAAAGTTGTTTTCATTGTGTAGGATCTAATGCACCTACTGAACTACCATTCATTCGGCATCCTGTCCGTAGGCTTGTTTTTAGAGTGGTCGCAGGGATCAGCATTGTGGCACGCCTTTGCCCAACAACCCCCCCTCACGATGGCGCTCGCACGACTCGAACCCATGACCTGGTGCTCTGATACCACTTGTAAGATCTTATGTACCTATTGAGCTACCATTCATTCCAAAATCAATTGGTGATGGAAGAGGCACAACTCAATGTTTTATACGGCATTTGACATCGCGCCCGCGTACCTATTTTTAGAGCCACGCCTCTGCCCAACAGACTACCCTATGTGTTTGCCGTTGTTTGAAGAGAGAATTCATTTCCAGCTCACATTGTTTTAATATACAGTTTTTTTTCTTACAAGAGATTGATAATCTGAGTTGATGATGATAATATTTTTGGCTTCAAGAATTAAATACATTTTATTATTATTATTTTACCATCCATTAGTTGTAACACAAAATCCAACTCAACGTTTTGAAAATTACCTGAATCCCCAAATGACTTTTGGATGACCAACCGGCTGACTTTTGATCTCTTCACATTTCCCAAAGCACTCGTATCTTCTTGTTTTCCCTTAAATTTCATAAATTCTCCAAGAATGTTCCTATTACCTTTCAGCTCCAACCTACAATTAAAAAAATAATTCCAATTAGTTTTTACTCATCATAAATCCAGTTAGAATTAGAACAACAAAACACAGAAGTGGAATTTCCATGTCTTCAAAACATATAATGTGCAACTAAGAGTAAAAGCAAGAGGCCAAGGCCACTATTTGCTGGCTAGTAAGTAAAACTACTAAGGCTAGAAATATAGAGAAGATGTGAGAATAACGGAAAGTAGACTAGGAATAATTGAAAAGCAGATTTGCTTCTTAAATACAAAGTTTGTAGCTTCATATTGAGCTTAACTAGAGCTTTTAAAGGTATCTCGACAAAGTTCTTTTAAATGAAAAGGAATAAAAAGATGAGGATTCATGGAAGAGAAAATAGCAAAAGGCAACCAATCAAATTATTAATCATTTAATTTCCCAAAATTCTAACTAATGCGACTTCCTTGATAAAATAAATAATTTAAATGAAGTTAAACTCATACATTTTCAGACAATGCCTTTATGATGTTTATTCACAGATGCCAACTAGATCCCTTACCAACGCTTCTATTCTAGATAGCCAAATATGACCTCTCTACATAAAGCATGCTGATTGTTTGAAAATGTTATTGTGTGGGAGCAATCCCAAAACACCGAGATTATGCCGAGCTTCGGTAATAGTACCAGTTGGGTTTGTCTTGATCTCGGTCATATGCAGCTCGGCAATAGTGTCAGCTCGACGGCTCGGCAATAGCGTCGAAAGGCGAGGGTGGCAGCTCGGTAACAGTACCACCACTCTCAACTCGGCGACAGTGCCAGATGGATGAGCGTTTCGGCAACAGTGCCAGAACGCATCCATCTCATGACTATTTCTGATATCGGTACGAGTACTGGGTGCCAGTCAAATATGACCATGCTCCTATGAAAAGTACGGACACGTTATAGGACTTGCTGTCAGATAGAGTATGTGGTTGATAGCAAAAAGAAGATGTCCTTATCAGGCTATCACGTCAGCAGAAGGAATGGGAAGCCGTCCGATGAGACTTTCCCTCCACCTACCACCATGTCAGGGTAAGGTCCGATGGTGCCCTACCACCAACTACCTCCACTCAGGAAAAGGTCAATGGGACTCCTGTCTATATATATGCAAAGGGTCAGTCCCAAAAAGGTACGTGTTAACGCATAACGCAAGGCATATACCCTCTTCTCTTCTCCACTCATCATTTGCTAAGTTGCAGAACTAACTTAGGCATCGGAATACCTTTGGCTGACAGTAGTAAGGGCCTCTGACATCTGTTTCTCTCATTCCCTTTCAGGTTTCAGGTGTTCGGTCTTTCCCTAAAGAGTTCTACATACATTTAATTAAGTTTGTGTCAATTTTGGCACTTACAGTTATCAACTGCTCATGAAATTAAAACCAAAACACATGAGTTAACATTTGAAGAAAAAAATTCTAGTAAGCAAAAGGAATTCATGGAAATCCCTGAAGAGACAAGCATTGCATTTGAAGCTGATAGTGAGTTTCATTTCTTTAATAAATCTACCATTAAGATCATAAGTAAAGAAGTTATTGCAAGCAATAAGCCTTAAATCAGAAGAGGAACTGATTTCACCCCAGATTAGTAAACATTAGAAAATGATTTATCAGTTTTGTTCAATGATAGAGGAATTGATCAAGGACCTTTTTCAAGTCAATGCCTTACATTTTAAAGCACAAAGAATTCATAATCAAAAGTATGGCAACAAAATGACCCAATAAACTTAGAGGGGACGGTATTCCATGCATTCATCTGCTGTATCTTATTTTTTGGCCAATGCAAGCTAGATTAACTGCTACTTTCACAACAAATTAAAGTAGACTAAAAAATTGGTTCATTGAGCTTTATCGCCGATTCCCTATTTGTAAATAGTGCCACAGACACTTCTTTAAATACTCTTGAAAGGAAAGGGGCCACAAAAAGAAACCAACTCATAAGCCTTATTTGGCATCTCTACTCTTACTTCAATAGAGCCATCTAAAATAGAGTCAACAAAAACAGTGACTAAAGCTCTTACTTTCACAAGCCTAGAAGTGGACTTTTCATTTTAAGAGGATTTGCCTCTACTTCTCTAAAGCAGGTAGAGGGTAGAATTGTGTGCTAAATGCTCTTATTTTTCAAACCTCTACCCGCTTTAGGCATTTATGAGAGTACAAAAAAAAATTAAATGCTCTAAACGCTCTAAAACTAGTTATAGATTCATGAGAGCACAAAAATAAATTAAAGCCAGCAAAGAATGTCTGATCAAGAAGATGAAGATCGAACAAACCTATCCCACATTGGAGCTGTGCTAAGAATGAAATGAAGCTTTTGATGCATCTCCTCCCGTGCATCATTCAATTTTTTTAATTGTTCCTGTGTATCATTCTTCTTCTTTTTTTCTGATAACTCCTGTGTATCATTCTTTCCTCCTTGAAATGCAGCTTTGAACCAATTTGAGAATCCAGATTTTGGTGCTGGTTCTGGTTCTGGTTCTGGATTTTGCTTTTTCAAATGGGGTTCTGGCTTTAGTTGTGACCATTTATTGAAGGAAATGACCTCGGGAAGACACTCTATTGCATGTGTGACCCTAGAAGAAGAATGGGAAGTGTTAGTAACGTGACTCAGAGAAGGACAATCATCCATTCCTTTCCACATTTTATTGTTAGGCCAATGGTTGACTTCAAGAGGTCTTGCACCTCTCCTACCCCAGAGGCAACCCCATAAATGGGCATAGTGGGCACCCAGGCGCGCATGTTGCCTACTAGATTTAGATCCTTTTAGGTTTTAATAGGCGACACTGATTTGGCCTTGTGCACCGAGGGATGCTGCCACACTGATTAGGCCTTATGTTATTATCTTGTTTTTCTTCTTTTAATCTTTTGAGACATGGTATTTCAGGGAACTTAAAAATAAAGTAAAACAAAAAACCAGTGCGGCAACGATTAAATCATCACCATCAAAGTCTTGTCCCAAACTTCAGCCAGTTAAGGCGAATGGAATGATTGAACTTGGGACTTCCCTCTTGGCTACTTCAAGGTAGTGGAACGAGGTGACCTTAGGAAAGGGGCCTTTGATTAGTAGGGGTGGAACGGCTTTAGTGTCAGTTGGGCTGTGGTTGTTAGGTGTCCCCCCTTTGGGGGTTAGGGGGGACCTTCAGACTAAAAGCTGGGAATCAATCTTTCCTTTTTGAAGACTGCCTTAAGGAGGTATGATAACAACAAAAAATGACAAACTATTGTAGTTGAAAGAGCTATATTTAACTCATAAACACCTGCAATTTGGATCTGAGAGAACAACTCTTCCGATCAAATAACCTTTAGGCAAAGTTACGCCCCTCAGTTTCAAATATGATGCAAGGATCACAGCTCGTCTTTTAGTTACATTCACCTGAAGTATAGAAAAAAAAAAAATGCATAGTAAATTTTTCATAATTGAAAGCAGCAGAAAATTCCCAGTTCTTTCTGTTTTATAGTAGAAGTTAAAAGAGGCACAATCCTTCAAAGTGATTTACAAATAAAGAAAGACCATACACATATCCCTTCTCTTCTCTTCATTTCATTTCACTGCCTTTTTATTTTCATGATGTTTCCTAAGATATTAACCCATATCACATACAATATGAAGGTGGTTCTGTCGGAGTAACAGAGTGAAAGCATATATGGCTTCTTCTTCTTCTTCTTTTTATTATTATCATACATGCTTTAGTTCACCCAATTAAAAAAGAAACATTGCACAACACTCTGTCAAGGGAAATTCCTTCTGCCTCTTATTGCTTTTCAATAGATAAGCAGTGATACTAGTATCTACCCTATATCCATCCTCCCAACAATTAGAGCGAAGACAAACTCAGATGTCTGCTTGTTATATGAGGAAAGAAACATAGGGTGCATCTCCCACCAACGATTGATAAGTCCATAAAAATGCATAATTTTATTATTATTGTAGAGTAATTAAAGACTTAATCATCAAATCATGAACCGTTTTAATAAATATATATATATATATATGATTTTATGTTTGTGGGCATCAAAGTCTGAATTCGAGTCAAAATTCATCCCAAAATTACATTTTCACATAAAATCATGAATTTCTCTACTTTTGGCATTGGAAGTCACGAATTTTTTATTAACACATGAAATGGAAAATTTCTTTGCACCATTGATTTAATTAAAGAAAACTTGATAAAATGGTGAAATCTTATGCATCTATTTAGTGTGAATTGGGGCCCGCATCTTGCAATATTCTTTTCCTATATAAATAGATAATTCTTTGATTATTGATTATATTATTTGTATTTTTGTAGGGAGAATCAATTTCTTGGGTCCCACGGAAGAGATAAATCAATTGAACAATTAAAGAGGGAAAACCAAGGTATTGAAGCTCCACATGGGGTCCGGTCCACACTACCCTGGTTGGAAGATTCAATTCAAGCCAAATAAAGAAAAAAAAATGAAAAAGAAAATCCAGCCAAGGTGGGGGACGTCCAAGACATGAGAATTCAAGGATTGCACACTCAAGTGGGGCCCATTATGTGTTCCAATTTGAGATACAAATCTGAATTTCAGATTTGAAATTATTTTAGCCAAATGAGGGACGTCCATGCATGGCTAGTTCAAAGTTGTTGCATGTCCACACATGGGCCCACCTCTATTGCAAATTGAGAATAAAATTAAGAAGTTCAGATATTTTGGAAATCTTCAAACTAAAGTGGAACCATGCAAGCAGGATTTTCAAGCCATGAAAAGTCCAAAAAATTTGGAAGATCTTGTTAGCAAAGCAATCCAAGTTGGACGTCCATTCCCAGCTATGATTGAAGATTATCTCAAGATTCAAGTTTGAAATTTGAGCCAAGAAAGAAAAGAAAAAAAAAATGGAAGGGGCATGGACGCTAGGGATGGCATTTTTAACCTGCCCCGCCCCAATCCGGACTGCCCGCCCCGACCCATACGGATTTTCCCCTCCCCAACTCTTAGACAGGGCAAGGAAAGGGCAGAAAAACATACCCCGAATCCGTGGCGGGGTGGGGATGGGTCTGTTTCTTGACCCACCCCGCCCCGCCCCGCCCCGAAATTAATAATCCTCTTAAATATATATATATATTTATTTATTTTTTAGATTTCTTTTATAATAAATAAGCATATTTATATGTAAATGTATATATTGATTTTATGTTGTTATTAAGGGTTAAGTAGATTGATTGAAGACTTTTTTTTAAGTTAAATATGTAATTGATTGAACCTTAGACATTATAAAAGCACATAATATGATCCCTCTAATTCAAATTTAATGAAATTAAAGTTGTTAAAAAATCTACCTAAGCTTACTTGACTTTAATCATATATAATGTTAAATTGCGAGATGATGAATTATATAAAATAAAACGAATATAATAGAATAATAGATCATGCTTTAAGGTTATAATAACATATATGATTAGAGATAGCAAGGTAAATTATAATTGGTATGATTCTAATCATACTAATAACAATATAAATTATACTAATTTGATATAACATTACAAGATATTTCATGCTATACGCTTATAATTACTTATATGATTAGAAATAACAAGGTAAATTATAGTTAGTAACTTAATATGATTATAATCATACTAACAACACTATAAATTATACTAATTTTAATTATATGTAATCAACCTTAGTATGGAAAGACATTGCACCACATCGGTGGCGGGGTATTTAAAATACCCCGAGTCGAGGGGCTAGGCGGGGCGGGGTGAATCCCATGAGGTTTGGGGCGGGGACGGGGCAAACCAATTCCGCCCCCAATCCGCCCCGTTGCCATCCCTAATGGACGCCCATTGCTTGGTTTTATCCAAGTTATGCACACCCAAGTGGGGCCTACTTCTATTCCATGTTTGAGATTTAAAATCAGATTTGAGGGATGTTTTTAAGAGGGAAAGTGATCTTCAAGCCATGAAGAACTCTAAAATTATGGGGACTCTTACTAGTAAACAAATCTAAAAAGGAAAGCTCCAGGATTCAAACATCAAATCATCCCCAGAATTTCTCAAATCTGAATTTCAAAGCAAGAAGTTGTTGCATGTCCAGCACCTCTATCCCATGCTATCACGCGTCCAAGAAAGGGGTTGCCTATATGGTTTCAAAATTTGAATTAAATCTAAAGTGGGCCCAAGAGAAGAAGTTGCATGAGACATGAAGAAGCTTATTTTTACTAGGATTGTGGACCAATCCCTAGAGACCCCAAGTTTGTTCAATCACAGCCCTCTTAATCCTAATCCAACTTGGACCCCACATTACTAATCATTCCCAAACCAAAACCTTGCAACCCAAGACATAAAAAAATTCCAAAAGAGCATGGACCTCAATACCATCCCCACTTTTCCATTAATCTTTCTCCATCTCTCCCTACTTCCATCACTACTTCATCCAAGGCCTTCCCTAAGGTTACCACAACTTGGATTTTTATGCCACCACGCCGCCGCCGTTGCTGCTGTCGCTCCATCATCACCCAGCCATGAAAGATTTCTTTTTTTAGTTTTGATTAATGTTGGGGAATTACTAGTTTATTGGTTCATTTTAATCTAAAAGACACAATTAGTGAGGTCAAGGTGTCCCGCCTTGGATTGGCATCGCGTGTTTGTGGGTAGTGATAGTACGCACTTGGTGCGGTGTTTTTGTAGTTTTTTTTTATTAATTTTGCCAATACAATGTCATAATTTCCCATAATAAGAATATCTAAATTTCTTTTTATCCTTATCCTTATTTCTGAATGATGTTATTACTGGATTTTTATTTTAATGCATGATTTATTTGCTTTTATGCAATTGGTGGTTTGATGTCTTTTATGTTTTTGCAGTCTTACGATTAGGATTCTTACATTAGGAATTTTATATGGGATTGTAATTTTTAATTTGGATTTGTAATTAAATTTCAATTTCAGTTTCATAGAGATTCATTTGTATAGATTTTATTAGGTTTGTACTAGTTTTCACATGATTAATTGTTCCCCATGGATCGACCTCGGACTTCACTGAACAATCACAGCCTTGCACTTGGGGCTACGATCTATGAGAGGATTTCAATTTTCAACAGTGCCCAGCCAACCAAAAAAGAAATTTGGATCACCAAATCACATGTCTGTCAGAGTGTGCACATGAAGAGAAGTACATATTAACCCCAAGGGGTAGCTCAGTTGGTCTAGGACCACGGTTTACACCCGGAGGTTGTAGATTCGAAACTGTATTACCACACTGGGGCTAGAGGGGAGTTTACCCGGCTTCCTTTTAGGCCCGAAGGGATTAGTCCCGCTCGAGGGGTTGGGAACCTCCTATAAAAATAAAAAAAAAAAGTACAGATTGCATAATTTCTCCTCTTTTTAATGAAAAAGTTAAAGTAAGATCACAGGTCACAAATGGCATGATTGAGCATTGAATATTTTCTTTCTAACAAACAAAGAAACAAAGAATAGTGTAGAAGTGAATTCACAAAATCGACTCACAAGAGAGGGATGCCTCTTCTTCTTGTGCTGCTGATCCTCAATGCCAACCCAGCTGCCATCCTTGTCAATGTCTACAGATCCAGTGAAGTTCCAAACAGAAACCACCATCACAGAGCTGAAAACAAATCACATTAAAAAAGCAGGGGGTGAGTTATTTCCCCTCTCAAAGTGAAAAATCACTCTTTTCAGATGAGAAAAGGAAAGAGGGACTGATCACTACTACCCTTTCGTAATGAGAACCATATCAATATTCACTCTTGACTTGCTATCTGGGTCTGGAATTCGAAGTCCAACATACACTTTCCCACCATAGATCTTCTCGATCCTAGAGGAGAACACCAAACCGTCGAGTTACAGATGAGAAAGAGAGAATTTTGGCTGATGGATGAGGAGAGAGAGGATTAGTGTTGTGGGACCTGGTTGCGACGTTGAAGACTGCAGTGGAATCGTAGCTATCCTTGTTGAGGAGGTCTTCCTCGTCGTCGTAGAAGAAGTAGTCTAAGAGGAAAAGGAAGATCGCTGCGCAGAGGATCATCAAACCCACGCGAGGGAAGAAGTACAAGGCAATGAGGATCACCAACATGAGAAACAACATGAAAAAACACATGAGACCCAACATGAGAACGCCCAACAAATAAATGGCGAAGACAAAGGCAGTGACGCTCGCCAACAAGCTCGCCAACAAGCTCGCCAACGCGCTTCTCATCTTCTTCTTCGATCCCCAAAACTGAAACGGAAAATTTTCAACAGGACGAGATTGCTGCTTTTCTTCTTTTCTTTGCCGAAAGGTAATGTAGCAGGAAAAAAAAAGCCCAAGAACGTACGACAGGAAAAGAGAACAGGAGACGTTCTCCCACAAGGACTTGTAAGTTGCAAGTGCATTACACTTTCCAGCACACCCCACCAAACCTTTGCACTGCAGATTCCTATACTCAACACCACGGGGACCTTTGCTGGTGTTCCTCCGCACCACAGCCCATCCATGGGCTAGTCTAACAATTTACTAAAATAGTAAAAGTCAAGTAAAACCTTACGATATCACATAAAATTATTTTAACTTAAAACTCCCTTCATCTTTTAAAAAAAAGGTAAAAAAAATAACGGGGCATTCGGCGACGGGTCCTTAAACATTTCACTTTATTGCTTTAGATCCACAATTTTTTTTCGTAGTATGATAGGTCATTTTTTCAAATTTGAAGACCTAAAATATCTAATTTACCATTTCTACAAAATCATATCCCACGATTAGTGGGATATACCATTAAAAATGGTCAACTACCATTTAATTGGCCAAATAAATTTCAAAAGATCCAAATAAATTTCAAAAAATGTAAATAAATTTCAAAGATGAAAATCAATTTAAAAAAATGCAAATGAATTTCAAAAGATTTAAATAAATTTCAAAAGACGAAAATAAAATTAAAAAATGCAAATAAATTTAAAAAAAGCAAATACAGTTGTCACAAACTCAGATAGATAATAAATTTATTCCAGAACTCAGATAAATTAGCCAAAAACTCATATTGATTTGTCCAGAACTCAAAGAAATTTGTTTAATGACTTAGTTAAATTTGTGCAAAACTCAAATAAATTTGACAAAAAATGAAAAACTCAGATAAATTTGTTTAGACTGACGTAACATGGGTTAGGTCAGACCCAACCTGGACCTGGAAAGAACTCGGCCTGTCCTAGATCACAAACTGACCTTCTTCATTCTTCTTCTTCTATTTTGGTTTTGCAATCGGAATTAGAGAACTTACAGCAGGACTGGCTGCAATCCTATTGTATGCTTATTTTGTCCTCACTGGTGAAGATGGCGCAATGGCAGCGGAGATGCTCCTTCTCTGCGACGCATAGCGGTGGTGGCCCTCTTCTTTGGCGAAGATCTGCGCAGTGGCCTACTGCCTCTCCAAGTCAAAAACCCAACTGAAAAGGACTCTAGTCTTTTACTTCAGCGAAGATCGCCTTACAGATCCAGTCCACTAATCTTCTTCGATCTGTTTGCTACTTCAATTTCGGTCTACAACCCAGAACCGAACCGGTTCGGAAACGACCAAATCGTATGCTTTCTGCTTCTTCTTGGATCAGCAAGCAATCTAATCGTGTGGCCCACTCGAGATCGGAACCAATCTCTTGCTCTTTTCGGCAACGAAGACGACATGCAGAAATCTGGATCAATTCCGTCGATCATAACACAACACAATCCAAGCCCTAGAAGACCGATTCAACATGTCCGGGTTGAAGAAGAAGAGGGATAATACAAGATTTGAAATTTCAAAATTTTATGCCTAAAACAGTTAAAAGGGTAAATCAGTCATAAAATTCTATCTAGGGATTTCTCGCCGAAATATGTCCAGCTGCATGGACTACAGGCCTTAAAGGAAAAGTTGATGGACTGGAGGCTTTATAAGACCTCTATGAGAGACCTTTCGCTAATTTACTAAAAAAACAATCACCTTTATCTTCTAAAATATAAAAAAAACTTCAATTTCTCATACAAAAAGTAAAAATGATTTTATAACAAACGACTAAAAATAAAATATCACTATAACCCACTTATATTTTATTCTTTCTTCAAAATCAACTTTACATCACTTGACTCTATTAGTAGAGTTGCCAAGTGTATGGATAAGTGGTGATTTGAATTGAGGTGTAGTAAAGCCTTCATTATCAAGCATGAAAAGAACAGGTCATGTCAAAAGTATATCCTTTTTCTTTTATAAGAAAAAAAGTAAATAAAAAAAATCTTCCTTTCTCTACTAATAATTCGATAAAAAAGATGAACTTAACGTAATCAAAAGAGAACACAATGTTCAAAATGTCATTAATGGTAGTAAATAAAGACCACTCCATCATTCCATTGATGGCTTGATGCATTGCGCCACCTCATAGGCATCATAAAAGACATGAATCCGAGAGAATCCATCAGTTGCACCATCTTTTAGTACAAAGACGCAAGCACTTCAGCCTCTTTGCACGAGTTGGAGACAAAAGCTCTTTTTAACCTTGTGAACCATAGAAAATCAGGGAATCTATAGAACACCTATTTTTACTTTGTGATTTAGCCAAAATGATTTTGAGAAAACTTGCTTGCACTGTTTATTTTAGCAATTAATTTAATTAGATCTTATCAATGAGATTAGAGCTACCAAATTAGCCCAAGAATGGGAAGCAATTTTCTAGTAGGATCTTCTCAGAGACACGACTGAATAAACTACATAGATATTTAAAACGGTTTGAGGCTTTGACAGCTGTGGTGTGAAGGAAAACAAGAAAGGAATCTACGGTCTGAGGTTTGGATGGGTGTGGTGTGTAGAAGATGTTGGTGAGAGAGAAGATAATTATAGACAGCAGGGTTGACTAATTTGCATTTGCAACAAGTGGTGCAGTGGCTAATTGACCTAGAATCTGTTACATTAGAAGGGCAATCAAACTTAGTAATAACAAAAAATGTGGCTAGAAGGTGCTGCTCATATATATATATATATATATATAATATTCATGTGCATCCATCCCTCACTATAGGGTGAAGGACACTTCAATAATTAGAAATTTTTATGTGCAAAAGAAGAAAAGTCATATATGGTCATATACATAAAATGAATATTCATATGCAAAAAGGAAAAGTTCTCTCACCCTATGGTGAGAGATAGATGCACATGAATGCCCCATATTTATATATATATATATATATATGAGCAGGGTTCTCCTAAGCTGAACCTTACCTTATCCTAAATTGAAATAGTACTAATCTCACAAATCAAAGTTGATTTTATCTATTTTTGCATGATGAAACTGGAAAATCCAGTTCTAATTGGATTTATCTTGATTTTAGAGACAATCATCATGCCAAAAATAATGATAATCGACTTTAATTTGTGAGACCAACACCGTTTCAGCTTAAAATAAGGTAAGTTTCAGCTTAGGAGATGTGACCCCTATATGTATATATATATACATATATATATAGAGAGAGAAATATTCAAGTGAGAACTAGTTCTCACCTACTATATGAGAACTTTTTTATAGGGCCCAACTAGCAACCCATCTAAACCTGGCAACCAATAGGAAACCCCCGATAATCACTAATCCCAAAGATTAACACACATCTGAATGAATTGAACCGTTGGATCGAGGGTTCAATATTTTTTTGAATATAAAGCCAATAAACTTGTGGGCCACAGATGAAGGGGTTAGAGTTAGAGGTATGAGTTTAAGGTCAAACTCAATACTTGGGATAGTCTCATATAGATCTTTCCATCCCCCCCGTCCCATCCCCAAATGGGGCTCACAATTTAGCCCCACAAAAAAGTTCTTACGTAATATGTGAGAACAGTTCCCACCTGAACATTACCCATATATATATATATATCCCCCTTAGTTGCAATCGGAGAGCGCAATTACTTGGAATTCCTGTCATGATGGGGATTTGATGGAGATCCATCATGATGCCTCTATTTGAGGACCTCCCTGGCCCCCACTCTCCACTCCACTAACATGCTCATTTTACCACCAACCATGCGATAAGAGAGAGAGAGAGAGAGGGAGAGAGAGGGCAACAACGCCCTCCGACACTACAAGGCTAATAATTATGGCCATCCAAAGGTATATGATGATCTATACAATTTAACTGCTTTAATCATGATCACAGTACATTTCTAAATGTCTCTATATATCTTAACAATATAAGGTGTTTTTTTTTTTGTGTGCGCGCGTTTATTTTACAGGTAAATTTTCCACAAATTGCCTTGTGGTTATATTTACATAAAGTAAGTTTTAAGATACGACTCAAATTTCTCATACATATATCTAAAGTGGACGCCTCAACATGAAAAAAAGAAAAAAGAAGAAGGCCAACACAATTCCTTGCTAGGTAAGAATCACTTCAACGAATCGGCTGCAGATATTCCTCAGGCACTCAAAGAAGCAGAGACTACTGATGATAGCTTGATCTTCCGGGTTTTCTGTGAATTTAATGGCTGAAATACAATCTCGGTGCTTGACTTCACAGTAGCTTCCATCCATTCAGAAGCAGATGCTCCTTCACTTCGATAATCACGAGAAGCATACAAAACTTGTATTTTCGATCCACCTGCATTTGAATTTAAGTTCATCGAATTGAGTATAAGGAAAACCCTACAGAGCCATTTGCAAAAAGCATAGAAGATTGGGCCTAAAACGGAGCAGTTGGTTTCAAGAGCTATAAAATTGCTAATATCCACTGTATAGGTGCCCTGAGTTTCGCCCCATTTTTTATGATTTATTTCCCAGCATGGCCCATATAGGGTAATGTTATGCTAAAAGGTACTCCCTCATGGATTTGCATAAAAGGTAACCATTTTACCACTATATGTAACACCCCAAAATAAATCTATACCCTCTCACTCACTAAACCCCAATGAATTAGCACTCACCCCAATTTGGCACCGACTTGAGTAAAAGATTTAATTCCAACAGTTTCTTAAGTTTCATTTTCATGAAATTTAACCCGGCGACGATTATTATTCAGATTGGTGTCAAATTAGGGTAAGCGTCAATTCATTGAGGGTTAGTGAGTGAGGGGAGGGTTTAGATTTGTCAATTGGGGGGGGGGATGATTTGTCATGGGGGTGTCCCACACGGTGAAAACAAGATTACCTCTAACACAAACTTGTGAGAGATACTCTTAACAGAACATAGCCCTCTATATATATCTATATATATTCACTGTATGTATGCACAAAAATATGTAATATAGAAAAACTGTAAAAACAAAATAGACAATCTCAATTAATTATATAAACGTTGATTATCTGCCAATCCCCTTTAATGCTACCTTGTCTTCCCATTGGTTTGCACTCCTGCATACATGCCAAAAGGAAGCCAACACTGAACACTTAAATCACAAATGCCTCTTACAGGCCACTTGTCTAATGTATGATTAATTTCCTACAGGTTCGTGGGAATAAGCTTTTATCCATGGTGTTGTAAAGCCAAGGGCTAAAAATGAAGCTGGTTACTAATCTACACTTACTTTTATCTCGCATTTCTCTTACTCCCATCTTTTTTCATGATGAGTAATATTACTTGAACCCGCACAACCTTGTGGTTTCCACATGAAGAAGCTATTTTCATTGGCCCATGTGTTTGCCGTTTCCCAAGAGAGGATTCATTTCCGGGTCACATTTTTTTTAATATACAGTTGTTTCTTATAGGTGAATCGATAAGCTGAGTTGATGACGATAATATTTTTGGTTTCTATAATTAAATACACATTTTTTTATCATTATTTTACCATTAGTTAGTTGTAACACGAAATCCAACTAAATGTTTTAAAACTTACCTAAACCCCCAAATAGAGATGACTTTTGGATGACCAACCGGCTGACTTTTGATCTCTTCACATTTCTCAAAGCATGCATATCTTCTTGTTTCCCTTTAAATTCTATAAATTCTCCAAGAATGTTCCTATCACCTTTCAGCTCCAACCTACAGTAAAAAACAATCTCAATTAGTTTTTACTCATCATAAATCCAGTTAAGTTAGAATTAGAACCACAAAACACAGGAGTGGAATTTCCATGTCTTCAAATCATATAATGTGCAATTAAGAGTAAAAGCCAAAAGCCAAGGCCACTATTTGCTGGCCAGTAAGTGAAAACTACTTACCCTAAAAATAAAGAGAAGATTTGGAGTATTTATGGTGTTTTTTGGGTTAAGGAAGGGGAGCAGTAAGGGTTTTGGATAAGGGTTTTGTGTTGTGTTGTGTGTGATGCCATCTTATCATCTTGAGCGTTCACATTGGTAACTTGGTAAAATTGTTTGTGTTCCAAAAGATAGAAGTGGAGAGGGCACCGTATCCAGGTCCACTTAATCCAGTCCTAAAGAGAGTCTGGATCCCACACATGCTGGGAAATCGATTGGGGCCACAGTTATAATCCTGACCGTTTTGGGTCCCACCATCCAACTGACCATAGGACCAAAATGTGACTAACGCTATGTCAGCGGTGATGCCACATCAGCGCACAGCCACATTTTCAATCATGTGTTCAATCTTACGGTGGGGCCTATTCCTATTAAAGTAAAAAACTCTGGATCCCCCGTTCAGTTATAACATAAGAATCGTGTAACACATGCTAGGATCTCCAACATGGGGCCCACATAGAGATAATCTCGACCGTTAAAGATGAATCACATACCCTTCAAGGATGTATCTTAAATTTTCAATTTAATTGGAGTAGGGTCCACCATACGATTAAAGATTTGTTTTGAAGACATGGCAATGGTGGGGTCCACCATACAACGGAAAGGGTTTTGCAGATTTGGAGTATTTATGGTGTTTTTTGGGGGTGAAGGAAGAGGAGCAGTTAAGGTTTTGGATTAGGGTTTTCTATTGTGTTTAAGATGTAATAATAATTGAAAAGTAGACAAGGAATAATTGAAAAGCAGATTTGGCTTTTTAAATGAAAAGTTTTTAACTTCATCTTGAGCTTAACTGGAGCTTTTTTAAGGTATATTGAGATAGTGAATTTAAATGAAAACAAACACTAAGATGAGGATTTATGGAAGAGAAAATTACAAAAAGTAACTAATTAATCACTTTATTTCCCAAAATTCTAACTAATGCAACTCACCTTGATAAAATAGATAATTTAAAAAAAGTTAACTCATAAATGTTCAGACATTGTTTTTATGATGTTTATTCACAGATGCTAGCCTTACAAACGCTTCTACTCAAGATAGCCAAATATGACCTCTCGACACAAAACATGCTGATTGTTGAAAAATGTTATCCACTGCTCATGAAATTAAAACCAGAACACATAGGTTATCACTTGAAAAAAATTCTAGTAAGCAAAAGGAATTCATGGAGAACCCTAAGAGACAAGCATTGCATTTGAAGTTAACTGCAAGTTCCATTTTTTTTAATAAATCTACCGTTAAAAGTTGCAAGTGAAGAAATTTTTGCAAGTAATAAACCTAAAATCAATAGAGGAACTGATTTCACCTCATATTAGTAAACATTATAAAATGAGTATCTATTTCGTTCATAGCGCAGCCCCGGATCCGCGATCGAAAATAGATCAATCTCTCCCTAAGGATTTATCGAATCCAAAGAAGGATTCAGCCACTAGGGCACACTCAAGAATAGATAATGGAAGACACCATAATTGAAGAGAAGAACTTGGAGAAATAAATTTTTGGAGAATTGAAAATAAGCCTAGGCAATTACAATGGGGAATCATCTATATATAGAGGAGCAGGATTGTTCCCTCTCTTGCTTGGACGCCAAGACTTTCCTAAACAATTAAAGAAATCTAAAAAAAAGAGGAAAGTCAAATATTAGCAATCCTAATCAAACAATGATAGAAAATAGAAATAAAAATAGAACAAAAATGAGTTGCGATGGTAGCTCTCGGTCAATATTGGGCTTGTATGCTGAACCCAATAGATCAGGTTGACCTATGGGTCAATGGTTTGAACCCAGCTGGCTTGGGCCTGGACCGTACTGCATCAGTTCAATGATAGAGGAATCGATCAAGGACCTTTTTCAAATCAATAGCTGACTTTTAAAGAACAAAAATTCATCATCAAAAGTGTGGCAACAAAATCAACCCAATAAACTTAGAGAGGATGGTATTCCATACATTCATCCACTGTATCCTTTTTTAAGGCAGTGCAAGGTAGGTCAACTGCTACTTTCACAAAAAGTAGACTCAAAATTTGGTTCAGTGAGCTTTATTGCAGATTGCCCATGTGAGGCCGAGTCTCCTCTCATTCCCAACTTTCGAGTCTAATTTTGCATAGAAGTATGACTCGACCTAACTTGCATTGACAATGACTCGACCTAACTTGCATTGACCTACTGCGGATGGCATGAAATGCATTATGATTTATAAATAGTGCCACATAGACACTTCTTTAAATACACTGGAAGGGAAGGGGGCCCAAAAACAAAGCACCTCATAGTCAACTGAAAACTAGTTATAAATTCATGATTATCAACAAAAATTAAAGCCAGAAAAGAATGTAAGATCAAGCAGAAGAAGATCAATCAAACCTATCCCACATTGGAGCTGTGCTAAGACTGAAATGAAGCTTTTGATGCATCGCTTCTTGTGTATCACTCTTTCCTCCTCGAAATGCATCCTTAAACCAATTTGAGAATCCAGCTTTTGGTTCTGGCTTTAGCTCTGACCATTTGTCGAAGGAAATGACCTCGGGAAGACTATCTATTGCATATGTAACCCTAGATGAAGAATGGGAAGTGTAAGTCACATGACTCAGAGGAAAGAAAGTAAAAAAAACATCCCTGTCTATATTTTATGGTTAGGCCAGTGGTAGTCAAAGGTGAGCTTAGGTACTGGGCTCAGCTCCAAGAGGTCTTGCACAGTGGGCATGCCACCCACACACGCATGTCACCTATTATGTTTAGATCCTTTAAGTTTTAATTGGCGACATTGATTAGGCCTAGTGCACCCAGGGGTGTATGTACCAGGCATAGGTGACACTGATCAGGCCTTATGTTATTATCTTGTTCTTTAAAAATTTTTGAGACAGTATATATTCTATTAAGGGAACTTAAAAATTAAGTAAAACAAATGACTTTCTATATGTCTAACAATTAAAAACTACGGAGTTAAACAGTGCCAAAAAGGAATGCCCTTCTTTCCTTTTTAGCTTAATTAAACAGAGAATCTTATAAAAATGGCCATAACTACACAGAGAAACTTACAATAAAATAAACCAATAAAATCTAGGAGCGCAATCACCATCAGAAAGTTTGAAAATTGAGCTTTAATTTGGGCTAAAGAAACCAAAATCTATTGACACTTCCAATAGCATGGTCTTAACTCTTAATTGCTTTTTTGGATAACATGTTAGAATGTATACATAATTCTAACAGGTAGACCTTTTCAAAAGAAAACAAGAAAAAAAATATAGCTGTCACATTACATAACAGGTCCCAGAGTCATGGAATCATTAGCTTTTTCTGACAACCAAATACAGAGAAGAAAGTCTCAAAATTTATCTTGAAAAACAGAAATGCTTAATTAATAACATTGCAACCTAATGCTATGGAACTGCATGCAGTTCACAAACAGCCTTGTCTTTTCCTCTGCAGTATCTTGTCCATTCAATAACTATTTGGATGAGGAGAAAGTGAAAAGTGAGGATTCCCCACTAAGTAGAGAAAGCAAGAGAAACCTACATAGAACCACTCAAGTGAAGAATCTCCACTTCTTACTTCACTACTATTTGATGTAATTGGAGGAAATAGAAGGCAGAATAAGTTCTTTAAATTTCTTTTCACGTTCATAATAAAACAAAGAGAAAAGTGAAAGCAGGAGGGTATGGTGTTTCTCTGGGGTAGAAAGAAGAAATAGTAGTCTACCCTTTGAGGAGAAAAGTCTCCAAAGTGGAGCTCAATTTTCTTCCCTACAATATTCAAATGGGGTACTGTTGCTGTTGTTTTTCCCCACTATGAGAAAATTGCCTTTTCTCCTTATCCAAACAATTCCCAGAAAGCAATAGTCAGATTCGCTGTCAACAAGCCATTAAACCTGATTTGCGTCATGGATAATATTTATATGACAAGAGGTCTGTCTACTTGCTCTATCAGGAGGTAAGATCAAAATTCGCATAATATATCATTTCATGAAATCAATGTCTCATGGATAATTTTAGGAAGATGCTAAAACTGAAATATATACTGTTAGACTCAAATGAAGAAAGAAATGACACTAGTTGAACCCCATTTCACATTATTGTGGTTTTGAAAATCCAAGGAGACCATCATTGAACTATAGCTAAATGCACGTGTGGAAACATAAGGAGTCGTTTGTTTTTTTACATATGCAAATGTTACATATGTAAATGCCAGATATGCATATGTAACATACGCATATGATACACAGTGGCAGAGGGAGGGGGGTCGAGCAGTGGCAATTGCCCCTCCTCAAAATTTTCTTCTCTTTGTTAAAGAGAAGAAATTTTAGGAATCAAGATTTGGTAGTTTAAATTTTTGCTATTTTTCCCTTTCTTAAAATTCTTTGCTCTTTATAAAGAAGAGTGAATTTGAGAAACTAACAAGGGCATTCCAATCTTGTGCTTTTTTCTAAAGGATATACATCTAACAAAATTTTCATATCCTTCACAGAAAGTTTTGCTCTGATTCTCCACAAAGTTGGCATCATATGTTTCAACGTTCGTTTCAAATAGAGGTTTTTTTTTTTTTTGATCCTTTAAAAATAGAGTTTCATGAGGCTCTTGAGTGGGGCCACTTAAATGAAAATAGGCCTGGAATGAGGATCCTCCAGGGTTGATTGCCTAAGTGGGGCACTTAGAGATAATCGAAATCTTATAAAAGAAATGCCTTATTGCCTATGAAAAATATAACTCAATAAATCTGGGCCCAACGTCAAATTGGTTTATATGAAACAACTAAATTGTTTATAATATTTTATTTGAGTGTTCTAAATTTTTTGAAGTAAAGATGGGTCATTTGAATGAAATTTGATGGGGACTATACACTATACATGGGAAGACCATTTTTTCAATGATATAGATGTTTCATAAGTGGGTCCACTATGGAACTCTTCTTGGTGTCATTATTTTCCTTTCTTATCTCCTGTCTGTACTACATATAAATAATATTGGGGCCTTGAAATCATTAGTAAGCCACAAAAGAAGTGGCCCCTTTTCTAAGAGAAATTTCACTCAAATACAATGTAGGCATACTGTCAGATTGATCTCAACAAAAATCTCTACTTTTTGTAATTTTCTAGTTTTTCTAAAGTTGCTATGGAATATTAAAGTGAAAATCTTATAAAGACTATAAGAAAATGGGTCATATTTTGAATGGTTTAGATTTTTCATGAGTCAACTAATATTATTGGTTGTTCATTCCGCCCCCGCCGCCCCCCCACAATAAATTCCTAGCTTCGCCACCGAGGATATACATCTGAAACACATTACCATGTTTGTCAAAATAACCATTTCAAATGAGTAAATGAGTACATCCAACGGTTCTATACGTATTTGGATTTTTTGGGACTTTTTCACATATTTTTCAAAACCCAAGAAGAATCAAGGCAAGAAACTTTAGCCATAAAAAAGAAGATGAAGAGTTTGAGTCATGATTGGCGCCAGTGACCCATAAAAGTCCACAAAATTAGATCTAATTGTTTGGAGTTTTTCACAAATTTATCAAAATCCATAAAAAAATTAAGGTAAAGAAATTTGACCTTTTAGCCCTTTTTAGCCATATAAAGAAAATGAAAGATTTGGATCATGGTTTGGGAACCCATAGGAATAAAAATATAAAGGTTATTGATGGGTCCCAAGGGTGAAGAAAAAATCACGAGAATCCCTTGCACCAGTGCCTTTTTGCATACGGGAGCCGTGAAACACTTTCACATCTTTAGAGGTGCGAAAATGAAGCAGTGTAAATGGCCTCATTTTCACACCTCATTTACGCACTACATGCATAGATCAGCACAAACAACCGTGATACATGTTGAATGGTAATGTATGTGAATCATTTACATATGTAAATGAGTGCAAACAAACGACCCCTAATGACCAAAAGTTGCATGTCCCAAATTAATGGTAATAACAAAAATGACAAACCGTTGCAATTGAA
Organism: Persea americana; assembly: GCA_029852735.1. Taxonomy (NCBI): domain Eukaryota; kingdom Viridiplantae; phylum Streptophyta; class Magnoliopsida; order Laurales; family Lauraceae; genus Persea; species Persea americana. Next base: position 55,403,562 of record CM056816.1, on the reverse strand, counting down.
AGAGCTATGTTTAACTTATAAACACCTGCAATTTGGATTTGGGAGAACAACTCTTCCGATCAAATAACCTTCAGGCAGAGTTACGCCCCTCTGTTCCAAGTATGATTCAAGAATCGCAGCTCGTCTTTTAGTTTCGTCCACCTGAGTAGAGAAAATAATAATAGAGTAAAATTTTCATAATTGAAAGTAGTAGAAAATTCCCTTGTTTCTGTTTTACGGTAGAAGGTAGAGAAAATAATAATAGAGCAAATTTTTCATAATTGAAAGTAGTAGAAAATTCCCTTCTTTCTGCTTTACGGTAGAAGGAAGAGAAAATAATAATAAGAGTAAAATTTTCATAATTAAAAGTAGTAGAAAATTCCCTTCTTTCTGTTTTACAGTAGAAGTCAAAGAGTCACGATCCTTCAAAGTGATCTACAAATAATGAAAGATCATGCGTATATCCCTTTTCTCTACATTTCATTTCATTTCTCTGCTCTTTTTATTTCATTCTATTTCCTAAGATATTAACCCATATCACATACAATATGAAGGTGGTTTGGTCAGAGTTAACAGAGAAAAAGCATATACAGTTTCTTTTTTTACATTATACATGCTCTAGTTCACCCAATTAAAAAAGAAGCATTACACGATTACTCTGTCATGGGAAATTCCTTCTTTCTTTTATTGTTTTTCATTAGATAAGCAGTGATACAAGACAACTTTCAGTAATAAAAGCACCTCATCTCACCTGATGTTCATGACCTAGTGCCTACCCTATATCCATCCAAGTGGTTTGCAAATGGACAATTGCAACAATTAGAATGAATTGAAGATCAACTGAGATATATGGGGTTGTTATATGAGGAATGAAACTCTGGGTGTATTTATTCTCCCATCAATGACTGGATTTCAACAGTGACTGGCTAACCAAACATGAAACTTGGATAACCAAATCACAGTGTCTCCACAGTGTGCGTTTGAAGGGATGTTCAAATGGCATGATTGAACATTGCATGTTTTCTTTCAACAAACAAAAATAAATGATGTGAAACTGAATAAACTGGATTGCAAGAACAGAGAATACTGTAAAACTGAATTCACAAAATCGACTCACTAGAGATGGATGCTTCTCCTTCTTGTGCCGCTTCTCGCCAGTGGTAACCCAGCTTCCATCACTGTCAATGTCTACTGATCCAGTTAAATTCCAAACAGAAACCACCATCACAGCACTGAAAACAAATCACATACAAGAAAGAAAAAAAAAGGATCATTTCCCCTGTCAAAGTGAAAAAAAAGATTCAATCTTTTCACATGAGAAAAACAGAGAGGGATCCATTATCCATAACTACCCTTTCGTAACAAGAACCATGTCGATATTCTGCCTTGAATTGCTATCCGCGTCTGGAATTCGAAGTCCGACATACGCCTTTCCGCCATAGATCTTCTCAATCCTAAATAAGAATACCAAACCCTAGAATTACGCATGAGAGAGAGAGAGAGAGAGAGAGAGAGAGAAATAGGATTAGGGATTAGGGACCTGGTTGCGACGTAGAAGATAGCAGAGGAATCGGAGCTATCGTTGTTGAGAAGATCTTCGTCTTCGTCGTAGAAGAAGCGTCGAAAGAAACGGAAGAAGACCAAGCCGCAGAGGATTTCGAACCACATGCTTCTCTTCTTCTTCTTCTTCTTCTTCTTCGATCCCCAAATTTCAAAGAAGAAAAAGGAAGATCTGATAGATTACTGGTTTTCTGCAAGATCAGAGGAGACGAAAGAGAAGAAGAGGATGTGAGAATTTCAAGAAAGTCCCCTAAGTTTTGGCCTGATATTTACAAATACAATCTTGTGCTTTCTGGTAATTATAAGTATACCCCTATACTGAAGATAATTATAATTAAACTCCTCTTCTTCTTCTGGAACATTAAAAAGAGTCCTTTGACTGATAGTTATGACAATTTTAAAAAGGAAGATTTTTCAAAAGGTATAAAATATTTTGCTCATATTTCAAAAAGTGAGTGCTTGTCAAAGGAAGGGGTAATTTTCTTCTTTCTTAAAAAATATTTCACCAAGAGGACTTGGTTGAAAGATTTGTGGGAAACATTTAGAAGCTTTATTGACATAGCTCCACTTGCTCATTTCATATTCATATATTTTAAAAGCTTGGTACCCCTGTGGAAAATCCCCAAACTACTCATCTCCTTGCTTGCGCCCACCCTCTCCTTCTCCCTCTCCCTGTCGTTTCGCCATTCAGGGCTGAACAATAGCCAGATGGCGGAGAGAGGGAGAGAGAGGGACATTGAGCAGGGAGAAGGGGAGCAGGAGAGAGAGGGAGGGGGAGGGAGAGGGTTAGGTCGTGAGCGGAGGTGGGAGACGAGCAGGGAGAGGGAGACGGGGCGCGGGCAGCAGTAGGCAGCGAGCACGGAGAGGAAAAGTCTTGGGAATATCCCACTGGGTGCCAGGCTTTTGAAAAAAGGGATGTGAAATGAGCAAGTAGAGTTGTGTCAATAGCAGCTTCCAAACTTTTATTCCCTTTTAAAATATTCAAATTCTTAAGTGCTGTTTTGAAAATGAGACAAGATTTATATCTAATGATACAGAATTAGACAAAAAATTTATATCTAAAATGATACATAATTATAAACAAACCCCTCTGCTTCTGTGAATTCAAGAAACGTCCTTTGGCTGATAGTTAAATTCTACAATTAAAAAAAAAAAAAATCTACCCTTGTATGCTGACTTTGCACCTCTCCCTCTCTCTTCAATCTGAATGTTTGAGAGGTCAACTCCCTATAGAAAAGGAAAATGGAGACCACCTCATTTTCAGGGCACCCCCATCATGCAGACATCAAATAGAAAAAAAAAAATCCCCATTTAGCTGATGGAAGCTCTAAATTATGGATTGTGGCAAATAAATTATGGCTTACTAGACATGATACAAAAGATTATTTATTAATTTAGTTATTTGCCTGCTCTGATAGATACCTACTCTACTAGCTACATGCCCATGCACACCGTTCACAAACCCCATAACACAACCCGCCACATAGGCTCATGTTACAGTTTTATTGATTCTACGGAGGGGAGGTGCCTCACCACTGAGGTATAAGTGGGCTCGGAAAATCAGATAAATTTTGGAATCCAGCCATGTGTAAAGGATAAGGTTAGCAACACAGTTTTAGACGTCTGATCTAGGCTAATGAAACGAACGATCTTAGAATGGAAATGTAAGGCTATGATATGATTACATTTTTTTATTGCCTAAAATCCTACCAATCCGACTACCTTTCTTTGGCAGATTTGACATCGTTAGCCAACTTCTTGGTTTAGTGGGCTGGGCCAACTTTAGGTGAAGTTGTTCAGCTAATTAGCACCAGACCAGGAATGAGCATAAGCGGCTTGGAAATAAAGCCTGTGGGACAGAACATCTAACCTTGGCAATTAGCACTGCCAATGGTGTATTTTAAAGCAATTATGGGATGGGTTGGGCTTGGGTTAGAGGAGTTGGGTCTGGTTTTGTTAGTGTAAAAAGGCCCCACAAGTTTGCATATTTTAGAAGGTTAGGGATGTAAATGGGTCCTTGATTCTTCAATTCGTTAAAAACTCGTGTTTGGATCCTTATTTAGTCCCCAATAAGTAAACGGGTCAGGGTTTTTTTTGACCCGTGACCTAAATGGGTCTGGGTCCGGCTCCAACTTGGTTCCGACCCGTGGACCTGGACTAGTCACATATATGGAATTGGTTCCGATTCTGTTCCATTTTCTTAGTAACGGTTCTAGTTGTGTAACTAAGAAACCGGTTCTATTTCCGTAACAAAGAAATCGGTCCGCTTCGAGTTCCATCTTCTCATAAATAGTTTCAAATCAGGATCCCTACCCACTGTACATGCTACTGCAAGCAAACCACACTTACTGATCACACCCGATTGCACATCAAAACGTACAATTTCAGTGGACCTAACAAAATAAGACTCTTTCACCAAAAAAACAAACAAAATAAGACAGATGTCTCAAAAGGCCAAGTTTTCCAAAGTCCAGGTCCACTGTCTATCATTAATCAGGCCGAAGTGTGGCTCATATTAACTTTCATGTCACTTTTCATAGCCCAGAGCAATATAATAAATGTCTATACCATAGTGCAGAAACTCTGTGGATTTGTAATTACTTGCCTGAGTCAACTCAGCTCAGTGAGTCACCAAATTTGTTTTTTTGTTGACTTCCTAGTGAGTCACCAAATTTGTTGAGTTGAATCAGTCTTGTTCCAGTTTTTAAACAATGTAATATGCTAGTTTGAGTGGAATCTGCATGGCACAACCTGATCCAATTACCAGATATCTTGAGTGAGAAGCCCAACCCAATTTGCAATTGGGACCAAATGGGCTATAAGAAGCCCAATTGTGTACATAGCAGTCCGGTGATTAGCCCTAAGTCCTAAGTTTCAACATATTTGGACACAGCCACCTTTCCTGTGAACATTTGACCCCCTATACCACATGGGCTAATGATGGATTATTGGAGCATGGTCCAGTAACAGTAACAGTGGGGCAATCAAGAATCATAACAGTAGTTCTTTACAACTTTAACAAAGCTCCTCTTTGTTTGATTTGATGCTTCAAGCTCATTATTCCAAAGAATATTTTCAGTATTCATGAATAGATTGATTATCACAACCAATCTATTCAGAATCTGAAGGCCCCTCAATAGATTAGTGCATTAGCACTTCTGACTCTAACATCTGACAATAGAATATTTAATTTCTTAACCGTCCATTTAATTGAAATTGCCATCAACTCATTTATATGGTTGGGTAGATATGTCCATCTATTCAATATGACCCACTCGCCTTCGTGATATCTATCAGTCTTGATTTCTCATCAGGCTTAGCATAGTGCCAACTATTTTCATAAAATTCCTTCCCACTTGTTTGAAGATAAACGTTTCAAAATAATAATAATGCATTTTTTTCAACCTACCTAGAAGATATTGGTCACAACAACTATCTCTCATGTTAATCTTTAGTGGCAAAATGTTCAAGACTGAATTATCATACTGTCAAAAATTGTATTATATATAGAATGGTCACAAACAAGTTTCAAGGAAAAAAAAAAGAGAAGAAAGAGAGGCAAAATAGATGAAGATGAGAGAAAAAAAACTAAGTTCACCTTATCTACACTTGATAATAAGACAAACTTACAATTTCCTCTCTAAATAAAACAAAAATCATATTTAACTTAAAATAAAATACCCATATATATATATAGAGAGAGAGCTCTGCAAACTTTTGCATCAGTAGGATAGAATCGAACAAAGAAATAGAATTTATGTAGCCAATCCAGCGTAGTTCCCCGTTAGATGATAGGCTGGGAATTTATGTTAAAAACCATATAATGATAATATATAGAGAGTACCCTAACAATGATTTTTAACACTTCACCTTATTGCTTGCGCTGTCATGTTTGAACAATAAATTGCTTAAGTCCTTGAACAAAATTCACCAACTCGGTCATGTATCAGAGTGGGAGTAAATCAACTTCTTCAGTTACTCTATATTTCCTGTTGTGTGGATTCGGCCTTAAAAGTCTGTGACTCCACATGGTTTCTTTTTTCACTTAGGCCTTGAAGAACAAGACCTGTACCCAAGTAGGTCCAACCCAAATTGGCGAATTGATGGGTGCATGAACTTCATCCAGTACCAAGCAACAGGAATATCGAAGCCTTATGGTGGAAGCAATGTGAAGATAAAAGTGGGGGGCATCTTTCATTTACATTGGTTGTGAAATGAGAGAGAGATGAGAGGGAGATGGGACATTCCATGTGGGAGCGTGGCTTTTGCAGCTGTTGCAGCCACTTCCCAAGAAGAGGACATTTCTCTTCCCAGTCCCACTCAAAATTATCAAAACGGGACAAACACTCGTCCAAGTCGACATTAGCCATTAAGACAAGAGAATTTCCCACAGGTGGGCCATTTTCAAAGCTCAAATCCTTTTTTCAGTACAGTGGGACTCACCTTCATCAACGCAACCCTCTTGTGAATATTGCTCAGTAGAGTGGCACGCATGACAATATGATACTGATCTGCTAGCCTTTGAGTTGAACTCATATGCACTTATAAGATTAGTCATCTTCGAGATTTTAAAATCAAGAGAGTTTTACTTTTGCTCCATTGCACATGCAACATACAACCCATCAAAATCAATGGACTCTTTGGATCATTATATTTATGAATATCATTAATCCACCCACTAGCGTTGAAGGTTTGGCCTCATAAAATATAATGTTTCATGATTTTGATTCTTGTGTGTAAGAGTATGAATAGCAATCTAACCGCTAGCTATGGAGTGATAGTACATGGGTATTTTTATTGGAGGTCTAAGATTAGCCCAAATCTACTTTATTAGTGATTTGTACATATAATGGATTCTAATGCTTTTTAAAATAGAACACATGATAAAGTTTGTAAGGCCTATGAGTGCCCTATCAGGTGTGATAAGATTTCGAATCAAACAGCAGCAAAATCAGGTCTTTAGACATTGCTCATAGTAATAGACTTATCTAAGGCCATGAAAAATATCCAAGGCTATTACTGTCAAACATCATAGCACTGTGTCCCATGTTTTATTTTGACAAAAGAAATAAACAGTGAAACCCAAAGTCTAACATCAACCAGATGTTTCTACCAAAAAAGACAAAAGAAATAAACAGTGTAATCCAAAAGCAGTAGAGAAAAAAGAAGAAAAGAAGAGTACTACTACTAATTGTCCATCAATTTCAATTATAGGGTGAAACTAAATTGATCAGTGGTCAGAAATAAAACGATACAAAAAAAAAAAAAAAAAAGAAGTGAGACATGCTTACAATTCTCCAACAAGAAAGATCATTTTAAGATTTTCCATCCACCATGTGCTGTATGTATTATGGCACATGCGCAGTGGATGAGTTGTATTTTAACATGGTGTCTTAAACGCCCTCTTGTGCGTAATCTTTACAAATTAAAGGTAGTTGGGGACAATACTTTAGTCCCACATGTGCTGCTACTTTCCTCAGTTGCATCTCTCAATTCTCATGTCCAAACAAATATGATATTGAAAGGTGCTTCCTTCCATAGTCATTCCAAACAACAGCAAATATCCTATTAATAGCGGGCCACCTATAATCCTTCCATACCCTCCCACATGTACCTTCTCATTTGAATTGACACTCATCTCAATTTGAAACTTCCAACTATTATCTACCATTGGATGGAGTCACAATAAAAGACACAGTTATAAGGTCATTAATTTGAAGCCATAAAATCAAGAATTAGGATGATCTAAACAAAGAGAGATTTGGCTGACCCCTACCCACCACATACCCTTCTTATCCTCTCTCTCTCTCTCTCATTTATTTACATGCATCTAAGTGAGCACATACAAATGCAAGTGTGCTATTAGCCTAGTATTAATCATAATGTGCACCCCTTTAGATGCATTCACTATTTGTAATTTAGATTTGAACCAATGAATATCATATCCTAACCAATAAGAGGGAATGAAAACAATTCTTTCATTGTTTGCAACAATAAAGCTAAAACTTGACTGCTAGGGCAACGTGGATGCTATGTCAGGTTTGGTGGGCCAATGCTGGAGAATCAGACCCGATTCATTTTTGGAGACCCATGATCCAAAAGGGCCTAGAGGCCCTGGACCACAATCCTTTTTCCCCTCCTAATCTTATCAATGGGTAAATCCGTCAATAGTAAGTCCTCTCTTGACTCTTCAGGTGTGAAAATCAGAAAGGCAACTGGGATACAGAGATTCCAATGTAAAAGGATATTCACAATGACCAAAATACCCTCTTCCACAGTTGTCAATAATTTGATCATGGCCTTCTCTCATAGCCCTGCAATTAATGCAGAAATTGACATCAACGATTGTCATCATATGGATCTTCAACCCACCTGATTGAACTGAAGCTGATAACACATTACAGTTTCTGCACAAATAAAAGGTCAGAAGAATGAAGAGGCTTATCCCTCTAATGAATGCAATTTACATCATATACTCAAATTATAAGTAATATACACAAATGTACACCATTAACTCAATTGCATGTCAAAAATAAATAAATAAATAAATAATCTCAATAGCATCTATTTTTTGCTTTTGCGTTTGCGTGCGTGGTTGTGTTTATCCACTCCTAACCACTATAGTGCAAGCTGGCGTAACAGGAGAACAGCCATATATTGCATTTGCACCTTCAGGTTGGGGTGGATAGATGTCTGTAACTGTCATTTGCAAACATGTAAATTGCAAACACTAACCAACCTAAATAAATACTGCCCAACCACATGAAAACATAGGAGGAACAGCACAAGCCCTTTTAGCTGCCTTGATAGCAACAAAACTTAACATTTGGAGAACTTTTGAATTCTAAGAGCACCCATCGCTCTCATACCAAATTTCACCACCACCCACTTCCCCTTCTTTGTCTGTGCTTGCCCGCAGAACCCATTTATGGTTCTGGTGATCCAACGCATTTGATTTGTATGATCCTGAAATGTGGATAGCTGAGGCTAGCAACCAAATAGGCAGCTGGGACCACAGGAAAGAGAGATATTAGGGCATGGACCAATTTGAGATGAGGCATACCAGATGCACAACTTAGATTTTTTCTGCACCAACTGTACAACTTTAGTTTGAACAGAAACGGTGTCTCTCAACTGAGCCCCATTTAATAGCTCATTGGAGTAGTTAATGAATGGGAACAACCTGATTCCTGGCATGTAAATGTGATACAAGGTACACTTGAATGAGATGAGTTGTCGGAAGAAGAATATCACTACTGTAGGTCCTCATGCATGTAGGTGGAAAGATATCTTAAATCCGGGTCCACTTCTTGCCAAGGTAGAGAATTGGATGAACCCTATCCCATGAGTTGCAACGACTTGGATGTAGCCCAAATATCACCCAGGTTGGAGTATTCTTTTTGTTTACAGAACCGTGGATAGATTGAAGTTGACTTGTTCAAATGGCGACCTTACATCTTATTCTGGGATGAAGATGCTCGCATCCGTTAGTCAAGTGCAGTCCATAGTAGTCAAATTCAGTTCGTTTAGGCTGCATAGGCCGAAACTATTTGGTTTGGTTAGTGACCAAACTGAACAACTCCTCATAAAATATTAGGTTCAATATTTAGCTTGTTCACTCAAAATCTGCATTTTAGTTTCAAAGTCCTTGATCCAAAAGAGGCCAAAATTCTTAATATCGGCAAAATTCCATGCAAATGTTTTTTTTTTTTCTAATTCCAATTATATTGAAAAAAAATGACATCCATTAAGGCAAAAGGTCAAGGCTAGCTCTCCCAAAATTTCAGATTTATATAGTTTATATTATTGGGATTTAGTTTACTAGTGTATTGGCCTACTCTGTTCTTTCAATATATATTTTTAAATACGTTTGTATTCTCAAAATGTAAATAATTCTTCGAAACAAAACTCCAAAATGAAACACCCATATGCCGACCAGCCCAAATGTTTCAATCCGGAGTCAAACCGAAATAGTGTCCAAAGCAAAATTGACAGCTATGGTAAAGTCTGTAGTACAGATCTTGCGGCACCCGTGTCACAGCTTGCAGCACTGTTAGCCATGTAAATAAAATCAGTCTTGTTGAAAGGGCAGTATTTCACTAGGTCTTAGTGAAATCAAATGCTTTTGAGATCAAAGTTCACTGAAGAGAGAATAACATCTGGCAAGAAAACTGATAGCCATTCATAGAAGTAAATGACCTCAAATTAAAGAGCAAGCAATTATACAAGGCAAAAAAGAATGATCCCCAAAGCTGATAGAACAGGACCCCTAGAATGAAAGCAGATACTCTTATAAACATCTCTGAATTGCTACAATTGAAAAGGGGGTACATGCAAAAATCATAGCAAGCAACAGAAAACATGAACACAATTCGAATGCTCAAACCACAACCACACACAGAACACAATGATCAACAAAGATAACAGCGAATACCTGAAGTTTGACTAGTGCTACTTTGGGTTGCTCTTCTTCCTCAGCAGGTTCCCAAACTTCCGTAACAATGGCTTCTTTTTTTTGTGCTGTTGCTTTGATGGAGAGCTTCCACCATTGTCCATAGTCTCCGATGACAATACATTTGTCCGATCAAAGCTATCACCATCAATCTTTGAGTCCAATTCATCTTCAAGTGATTCTGGTTCAGCATCCCTTTCAGGTGACAGGTCCTTGTCAGCAATCTTGCAGTTATCCCACATCTTAGCGTCCACATCAACAGAGTCGTCTTCTACTTCCTTGGCATTACCATTGCCATTCATCCCTTCTGGTTCAACCACATCACCTTTGCCATTCAACCCTTCTGGTTCAACCACATCACCTTTGCCATTCATCCCTTCCGGTTCAACCACATCACTGTTGCCATTCATCCCTTCCGATCCAACCACATCACTGTTGCCATTCATCCCTTCCAGTTCAACCACATCACCATTCCTTGATAGATCTGCCCCTCCATGTTCGTCAATCTGTTCTAGTGGGACTTCTGACTTGGGCTTTTCCTCATCACTTTCATTGTCATTCTCCTCACCAAAATCTACCATCTTTGGCAGTAAATCATATGATTTCTCACTATTCGATAACTCACCATTTTCTACCATCTTCTTGCTTGAGGCCTCCGCAAGCAACTTAGATAATTCTTTCACTTTCTCAACAGCAGCGGCTTCCCTGGTTCGAAGGTCATTGTTCTCTTGGGTACTGCATTCCAGTTCATTCTCTTTGTTTAGCAACCCTTCCTTCAGTATCAAGCTCTCAGCCTTAGCTTTCTCTGCAGCTTCTTTTGCAGAATTGGCCTCAGATTTTGCTTGTTTTAACGTAATCTGAAGCTGCTCTCCATCTTCCTTTGCAGACTGGGCTTCTTCCTCTGTCTCTTTGAGCAAATTCAGCAGCCTATCCAGTTGTTCTTTGAGGGCAATGATTTCGTGTTCTGATTCTTTTATAGAAGCCATAAAACCAAGCTCTTTCTCATGCCACTCAGCCTTTGAGTTTTCAGCAAGCATGTCCATTTCTCTTTTGGCTGCATCAAGTTCTTCATCTGATTTTTTTATAGCCGTCATGAAATCAAGCTCCTTTTCATCAAATTTAGCTTTTAAAGTTTTGGATTCAGTCTGATATTTTTCAGCCAACTGTTCGAGACGACCCATCTCCTCTTTCATTTTATCAAGCATTGGCTCGTACTTATCTTTGGTAGCTTCTAACACTGACTTCAGCTCTTCTACTTGGGACTCGGCATTCCCTAGCTCTGCCTGATTTGTTGTGAGCTTCTCCTTTGCATCTCTAGCTTCCATGGAGACTTCATGCAATGCTGATGCCAGACTCTCCATTGCATTCTTACTCTTCTCTTCTTCATCTTTAGAGGCTTCCAACTCATCTATCAGCTTGTTCTTCTCATCCAGCAGAGTTTGAACGCTTGAAAGTGCGAGCATCTCATTATTCTGTGCCTGCGCTTTATCCTCTTTTGCACTTTGGAGCTCAGATTTCAAATTTTCAACAGTTTTTGTCATTTCCATTGCTTCTTGCTTTGCCATTTCAAGACGCCGATCTGACTCTTCAAGATCCACTTTATGTCTGCCAAGTGAAATCTCCAAAGACTCAACATTTTCTCTAAGAGAGGCAATCTCAGATTCTGCTTCTTGCAATGATGCATTGTTCATCTCCAACTGCTTCTTCAGTGAGGCCAGGGATTCCAATGCAGATCTCTCAGATTGAGTCGCTTCTTCGATTTGAGACTCTAAGAACTCTGCCTTCTTCTTCAACTCATCCACTAAAGTATTCGCATCTGATGCAGCTCTTTCTGAGTCAATCACCTCAACCTTAAGCCCTTCAATCAGAGCTTCCATCTCAGCCAGTCTCTCTTCAGCCTTTTTTGCTCTTTCGAGCTCTTCTTTCAACAAATCGATATCAGAATGCAATTTCTTAACCAATTCAGCAGCTTCATTGGACTTTGTCTCCAGCATCGAATCTAGGGATGCTTTCAGGCGACTAACTTCTGCAGATAGAACCTCTGCCTTTTCGGCATTGATTTCTGCAATCTTCATGGCATCATCAGCATGACTCAGTGCTGCGTTTTTTGCTTCAGAGGTCATTGAAAGCTCCTGTTTTACCCTCTGAAGCTCCTGAGTTGCTGACAACAATGCAGCAACATCCACTGCATGCTGGTTTCGAACGGCATCGACTTCTTTCTGCCATTCCCCTTCCCTCTTCTGAGCTGCCTCAATACTTGCTTGCTCCAATTCGTCGGCACGGAACTTCTCTATCTCAGAACTCTCCTCGGCTCGCTTCTGAGCTACCACAGCCTCACTGAGTTTCTCACTTGCCTCATCAGCTAACCTCTTTGCCTCCTTCAATTCTTCAATGGCTCGGTCCTTATCTCTCTCAACAGAGACCAACCGCTCCTTTGCCTTCTTCAAATCATCCTGAGCTGCACTTAATTGTGCCTGCAACTCCGACGGCTTCAAGGGGCGATGTAGTTTCTACAACCAAAACCCAAATGTCAATGCCCATGAACAATAAGCGGAATGGAATAAAAACCAAACAATACTGAATTGGGTTTAATGGATTTAAGCAATTATCTTCAACTTACATCAGGTGGAGTACTCCCCTTTGACAATCGGCGCTCGGCAGTTGGCTTTGAATCAACCGATCTAGGCGAGTGATCAATAGAAAGGCGTGAGTTTTGCAGTGAAGAAGGTGAATTGGAGTCTGATCTAGCTGGCGCTTTGGCTATTTTGCTAACCCTAGGAGTTGCTGGTGTGGTTTTGTTGGGTAGGGTTTCGGATAAACCAGTCCTGTCCAACACCCAAACCTTAGATTTCCACAACAGAACAAGCCGTCCATTTCCATTTAAAGAAGCAAAACAACAATGTCATAAATGATAAATCATGAGAAGAAACAAAATAACACAAAAAAGAGATAAAACCATGAAAGCCCTTAGATCATTCAACAACCAGATGATGGGAATCCCATCCTTCAAGAAGATAGTTATCTTTTCTTTTCTTCAGTTACCATGTTAGCTGAAAATAATTTCCTTTTTTATCTAAATTGCTATTTGTTTATCCCATAGCTTGTTTCCCTGTTCATCTCATAAGCTTATAACACCAGATCAAACCAATGTGAGAAGAAAACAAAACAAAATCCATAAACCAAGCATGCCCAGAACCCAGAACATAAGAAAAAGCAGCCACCTTTAGATCTTAAACGAGGCAATACCCAAATCCCGGAATTCAGCAACCAGATCAACCAAGAAAGCAGAGGAAAATCCAAATGAAGAAGAACCCAGATTGTAATCATGCCAAAATAACCAAGGAAAACTTCAAAAAAAAATCCACATTAATCCAAAACCACCCAGATACACAACATATCACAATTCACAACAGAAAACCGAAGTTACAAAACAAAAAAAAAGATTCCACCTTTAGGCCAAAATCTTGAGAAAAAAAGAAAACCCAGATCAGATCTGGTTAAAAATAAAAATAAAAAAAGCACAACTCACTTGGTTTTGGAGGAGAGCATGGTGGTCTAGAGCAGGAAGAGAAGGATAAAAGGTGTCTTGGGAGCTGGAAATGGAAGAAGCTTGGATAGAGAGCTAGAAGCAGCTAAAACACAGGCATTGTAATAATAAGAGGAATAAAGAGATGTTGGTGAGGTGTAGAAGGAGATTCTCTGACAGCTGAGAAGATGAAATTACTGCAGAAACTGGTCGTGTCCGGATTTCCAGTCTCATGCCCAAGTGAAGAAGAACCAGCCCTCAAATCCCTTTTTCAGAAGCCAAAACCATGTAATATTACAGAAAAAACCCTGCCTTTTTCTGAAAGTGGAAAAAAAAACATCTATGCTGTAGAGCTTTATTGACCCTCTGCCTTTTGTAATAATTACAATAAAGCCACCAGTGAATGATGAATAAAGAAAAGGCCGAGGCGTGGCTGACTGTTTGGATCACGGTAAAGTAAAAGTGAATTGCAGTTGATATACGTGTAAATGACGATTTACCAGTTTGAGTAACGTGAGTTAGACTTTTCCTTACTGTTATCTGATTGAGACTCTAATGAGAGATGAGGGTAATCAAAGTTACAGTTAGTTTAACTACTGGGGTTACTAAGTTTGAGGGATGGAAAGGGAACAAGGGGTTATTATAGCAATTGTTGAGTGTTGGATGCGGCCCACGTGGCGCACGCGTGAGGGTCACAAAAGAGCCTCAAAGGCTCATTGATTTGGTTAACCGAAAATTTATTCAATCCCTCTATCTTCCTAATGAGACCAGCCGTGGCGCAACAGTAAAGTTGCTCCATTGTAATTTAGACTGCTAAGGTTCAAAATGCGGAAAAAGCCTCTCCGTTTGTGGGGATTAGACTGCGTACATATGATTCTCTCCAGACCCCACAATGGTGGGAGCCTTATGCACTGGGCTGCCTCCTCTACTTTCCAACTATTACATTGAAGGGTTTTTTTTTTTTTTTTTTTTTTTTTTTTTTTTTTTTTTTATAATAGAGGATGTTCTGGCCTTTTAAGTCCGTAGAGATTAGTCCGACCTAAAGAGTCACCCTCAACTTCCAAGAGCAAACTGTGGTCTCAGGCCAACTGAACTTAGCTTTCGATGTTAATATTGCTTCCAAGGAAAAGGTCATTTCCGTGGAAACCACCCGCACCATTGGGAAAAGCTCTCTATATGTTTGGGGGCTTTATTAATGGAGTTGGGTGAAGAAAAAATTATTTTGAAAAAATAATAAAATATAAGTGGGTTATGATGGTATTTTATTTTTAGACGTTTGATGTAGAATTTTTTTGATTTTTTGTATAGAAAAGTGGATTTTTTTTTAGTGGAGAAATGAGGTTGCCTTTTGACTTTTTTTTTTTTTTTAATTATGGTGGAAAATTGCAATTAGAAGTACCTTTGATGTGACCTTTTTTTTTAGAAATGAGGCTTCACTTTATTTGACTCTATTAGTAGAGTTGTCAAACAACCCCGGCGTGCTTGAATGTATGGTGAATTGAAGTATAGTAAGGTGAAGCATCAAATCAAAGGATAATAAAACATAAGGGGCTACGATAGTGTTTTGTTTTTAGTTGTTGGTATTGAATCTTTTTGGCTTTTCTAATAAAAAAATTGGAGTTCTTTGGTTTTTCAGTGGAAAAAAGATGTCACTTTTTTTTTATTTTTTATTTTTGAAAATTTTGGAGACTGTACACTTTTGATTTGCCCACTAATCATTTTTTAATTTCACCTAACTAGTTCATTGCCAAACACACCTTTTCTTCTTTGCGTTGGGGAAAGTTTCCGTTACCACTGGACTTGTGGCGCTGTCACCGTTTTTGCTGTGTGTCGATTTTCATGGGAAAGTGCACATCATACCTTATTTAGATTTTCAAAGTTTGGTGGCCTTCTACCTTGAAATCAAATTAAATATTTCTGCAATTAATTATTTAGAATGTGTACATATCTACAATTATTGTGAGTAACATGACAGCTCACAAGTAACTCAGGTTGTGTAAGCTCATGAACTGTGAGTTTTTTTTGGATAAAGAGTTATCACCCATTTACCCATGTGAGAGTTGGTAGACTTGCACAAGACGTGGTTGGCTTACCATATCTTGGGTTTCAAATCTGTCCTTAGATTTGCTCGTTTTGTGGTTTTGCAGGCGCCACCCAAAAGATTAGTCCGACTAGTTAAAGACATCAAGAATGCCTACTTCATAAAAAAAAAAAAAAAAAGGAATTTCCTCCATTTGATTTACTAAGTACTAAGCTTAAGATGACAATAGAAAGGGTGGTGTTGACATTTATAGGTCAAGTTAATTTAGGGCACATTCGAATTCATACCATGGAAAAATGATTATGTAGAAAATTCTCTCCCCCACCCAAAAAAAAAAAAAAAACAAAGAATGAAATAATCCGATCACCTTTTATAGGAATTCATTTGTTAAAAAGTCTTAGAAAATTTAGCCCTATTTTGCACTTTTCTGATCGAAAAAGTGGCGACACCAAATATACATTTTACTGTAGTAGTGAAATTTAATTTCTGCAATCACCTCTTTTTTTCACAAAAAATCAACTATGCAAACGTGCTCTTAATAATCAATTCAGAATTCAGAAATGTCTATTTTTCATAAAAGTTATCAGGGCTGACATAGACTCGAAATTATCTGGTTAGGTAGATTGGTTGGGTCAAGAATTCTCACATTGTCATGATTGAGTGTGTCTCTATAAAGACTCGTCCACCTACATCACGATTCAAATGAGTCCAGAACCCGGATCCTCTAATGCTCCACTAACAAAAATTCTTAACAGATCAAAATATATTTTTAATATATTTCTCACCCTGGTGTGGGCCGTCACCAAATTTTACTCAGAACACCATCAGTTGATTTTGTGAATAAAATATTATGAAGGTCCAAATATTTTGTAGTTAGCAAATCTTATTAAAGTGAAAAACCCCAGCTAGCACCCACTTCTACATGTGGGGCCACGTTCAATATAATGAGGATTTAATTAGGTTAGATGGACACCACCGTGGAAATAGAAAAGAAAAAAGAATGGGTCACCCTAGAAAATGGTGGGTGGTCCAACAGGATGCATGGCACTCTAAGAGATGCAGAGGGATGAACTTGATTATAAATTTAATTAAGAACGTTCTCAATGTTAATTCAATAACAATGATCTTATAGCCTTTAATATGTTTTTTTTTTTTTTATAAGTTTATGGTTATATCTGGTGTAAATCTTTTATGATAAAAGCTGACGTTGAAAAATATCCAAATCCAAATTAATTCAAATTGGAAGCAATGCCGGTTAAAAGGTGTATGAAGAAATTGGATAGAGCATCGAATGGACCATACCTAAGAAAAGAAAAGGCGGAAAAGGGTCGTCCCAGAGAATTTAGCTTCTTAAAGGTATTTAGGTCCATATTTCATGTAACTAGTTTATAGTACAATAATTCTAAGACTTGTATATTCCTAAAAGTGGTTACAATTGAAGAATGAAAGGAGAATATCTAAAATCGATCATCAAAGAATCTCTCAAAATTAAAAATGTATGAGATGTTAATATCATGTCATCACCTTACTAATTTTTAGTAATTTAATTCCAAGGAAAGTCAAAAGTCCCATACGTATCTCCACCTTGTATCCTAAACCTACATCTCTCTCTCTCTCTCTCTATATATATATATATATTTTGTTATCTCAACTAAAGAGGATGCCACCCTGTGAGACTCACAAGTGAGGTAATGAAAACTTACACATTACAAAAGACACAACTCACATATGCAAGGAAGGAGGGTAAACGCGACATTCGAAACCACACCAGGTTTTATTATTATTATTATTTTTATTATTTTTTATTTTATTAACTTCACCCCACATGGTGTGCTAGTTAATTCACTTAAAAATACTTCACCAAGTCCAAGAATGACAGTCGTTTGATCAACGGCACCCAGTCATGACAACTTATCCAGATGGTGAATGTCTGTCTGTATAGTGTACACACTCAATCTCTAAAATAATAGATTAGTCAATGGATAGAAACTTGCTCTTCAGAAGAGTAAATCCTCATATAATATTTATCGACCAAAGGGCCGCTAGATCTATTCCATAGATCACCAAACTGTAGAGCCCACTTGTCCAAAAAAAAACTATCTGATTACCCGCTGAGCTCAATTGACCAAAGTTTGCCCCAATACATACAGCCTGTTTGTTTGCATGACTAGAAATAATATAATATATATAATGAATAATAATTTTAGTCATGTTTGTTTGCATTAAACGACTATGAGTTCCCAAAATTTGACTGATAGGATTGTGACTAAATAGATATTCATTTTACATTAAAGGGGAGATCATTTGGTGCTCCTTTTATTTTATTTTATATATATTTACTCTTTTTTTTCTTCATTTTTAACCATTTTTTAGCAATACAACCACAACTTTTAGAAATATTATTCCCGGAAACTCAATTGCATGAAACAATTGGGCCCTTAACTTTTTAATCACTGCATGCTTCTTTCTTATGATTTCCATTTCCTACCTGATGAGCAAATGCAGAGGTTTAAATAGGTGCACTGAGACTCTCAGAGAGATTCAGAGAGGTATGACTTTTTCCACTCTCAGAATTCATGTAATATTTTTTTTCTTTTTGGTTGAAAAGTCTTATGTCTAGTTATATTATTAACTTAAGGGGGTAAAAAGGGAAGGAAACCAAGAAAAAACAGGGAAATGATCCCAATCAAATCTGTGGTAGAGTGACAATTATTCTGCTGGCTATGTACTTTTGCTGGGATCGAAGCCAATCAAATCACATGCTCTCCTGTGGCTGTGGACATGACTCTTCCAAATTTCACTTTTAAGTTAGATTTATCAATGAAAACAAAGAGTTTAGTGACCCACCCTCCCTCCCATCAGCACCGAAAAAGAATAGCAGCTTATCAAACTGGTCAAAAGTGAAATTACTAGTGTCCTCCAATCAAGTGTTGTGTCTAAGGGGGTATGACCCATGCAATGTCCAAATAAAAAAGATCTAAGGATAATAATCATAAACTCTAAACACTACATATACATCCAGCATTCGACAAACACAGAACAAAATTTAAGGAAAAATAAAAAAAAAACAAAACCAAAATTCCTATGCATGTCCTTAGGCAGAGGGTCATATGAGTCAATTTCAGCCATTGAAGAACTATTTGACAAATCAAATCATAAGATGATTCAAAACAATAAATAAATATACAAACAAATTGTCATTGACTGATACCGGTCCACTATAAGTAATATATACTAGAGCACATGGTACTATGATAAACTAAAGAACAAAAATGCTCAGACATGTCATCTCATTGACCCCGGACACCCTCATTCCACTTTCCTTTCTTATGTGTTCAGCCGACCAGACAATGGATATGATGGTGGGGATAGCCCAAAATCATGCCATATTCGAAGAACCTAGCTATCAAATCCATGTATAGGTTAATGCAGATACTGTTAGCAAAAACCATCAGAGTAGCTTATGGCTAACCATGTCACATTGCCATACAATACCCATAAAATTAGTGCAAAAACTACGGAATGCAGAGTGGAGTCTAGTGGAATTGATAGTAACAAGATTAGTTGGTAAAAGTTAAAAATAATTTAGTGCCATAGTGTGAGAGACTTTAGTACAGTAAAGCTAGTGGCGAGCAGAACAGAGTTGAATGTAGCAAACAGGATTAGTGCTGGGTGGCAGGGTGCAAACAAGCAAGTCATTAAGCAACCGTCAAGTGCTACTTTAGTTAAAGGGCACACCTAAGCATAACAGCCAGACCTATATATAATGTGGAGCTGAGTGCTGAAGAAACAAAAGCACATGTGACAGATTGGCAAACTAAGAGGGATTTGTGGAGTTCTAAGAATGGAAAAAATTAGGATTTAGGAATGATCATGTAAGAAACTTACAGGTTTCTCCAATTTAAAGAAAATCAAGAAATGTTGCATGAAATGACATAAGCACATATGCAGAAGACCAAAGCTTCTTTTACATAGAAAGATGTACTGAAAGAAAGCAAGTGCAAGGAATTACAAAAAGGAAGAGACTAGTAAAGACCACGAGGGCACATTTGTATGACAAAAAGATTCCATGGTAGAAAGGAAACTTGTTCTAAGTTTCCATGCAGCCCCTACTGTTCCATTGTTTGGTACCATGCATTTTCCATGTGATAAAAGGGAAAAAAATTAATTAATTTTCCTTGAAAGGGAGGATGTCGATTTCCTATTGAAGGGGTAGGAATGCAATATTCCTCTCCATGAAAACAAAAATCTCAGGAGGCAGAATGCTCTTGTTGCACAAACAAGATCTCGATGAAGCATTGAGGAAAGAGAGAATGGATTATGGACATCAATAAAATAGGCTGCAAATAGGGGTTAAATGGAAAACTATAAAGTACAAAGCTGGCCCCAAATAAAATAGGATAATGCTTCGATGATGATAGTGAGGACAAACCTAATGTCATTACCCACTAGAACTCAAAATCACCAATTTGGTTTTGAGCTATCAACCAAACAAAGGCTAAAACTACCTCAGAGATTCACAGAAACAGTTCCAGATCAACAGATTTTTAATCCTTCAGGTCATTCAACTTGATCTTGTCATGCTTTTATCAAAAGAAAAAGTCGAAAAAACATATTCTCACGCCTCTGTAGAATAAACATAAATTGCAATCCAAGATTTCCCTGCAGCATATTATCAAATTCTTCAAGCCTATGAAAGCAAAACTCCTAGGAGTTGACAAACTTATGACCTTAACATCCCATAATCAACTAATTACATCCATCGAAACTCCACTCTCCGCATAGTCAATGAAACACAAAAGCCATAGGAATGAGAAAATGGAAAAAAATAAATCCAATTTGCCGATTCCGTGTCAAGTTGTCACTTTGTGTTGGAAGGCTACACTCAATCAATGATATGTACATAATATTCCTTCTTCAAGATCCCCCTTTCAACCTTTCAAAAAAAAAAAAATATCCCCCTTTCAACAACGCATTTCACCACGAGAGTTTCAAGGAAAGCACACAGCCCATGTGTATCAAATAAGATGGCAATTTACACTTGCTTGTTAGAAAATGTCCCACTGTTATTGCAATAAACAAAAGAATATAATCTATGTAAGCCACTCAAGGAACTCCCAAAAAATGCAATTTTCATTGCAGATTTCCTAGTATATGATTGGGCCATATCAATCAGATGGACATATCAACTATTTCAGGCTTCACACCATAATCATTGAGAACTATATTCCAAGTGAAATCACATAACTGACTCAAAGGCATGCTAAATGATCCCTCAATTTAACTACAGACGCAAGCATTGGCACAGCACTGCTGAACACTTCTTCCTGTGACTGGTAAAATTACAAACATTTTCAACAAAAAAGGACAAATAGGGGATAGGTCTGTTCCTGCTAGTGGAACTTCTTGCTGAAAATACGAACTTGAAGTCTAGAACAAATAATGGCTAATATTATACAATTAAAGGGAGTATGCTATAAGCATATTTCCAGTGCACTGGAAATCTATGAGTGCCACACTAATCATTCTAATCAGGATGAACTGAACAACTTCAATTCATAATAGCTCAAATCTGGAAGCTCGATACGACGCCGGCAAACTTCCTAGAATCCTAGCCCTACAACTATAGAAAGCTACACCTCAATAGAAAATCAGATGCAAAAGCAGAATATCATGTGTTTCTGACAAAACAAATCAGCAAGGTGCAAGTCAAGGAACATTGCAATGTTTAGGGCATTGAGGTGCGTTGGCCCAGTGGATTATGTAGATGAAAAATGGAGATGAGACAAGACTACTTTTTAAGTGCTATGATAGAGTACCTCAATTCTGGCATACCATCGTACTTATCAATTAAATTTCATTTCGGCTAAAATGGCCGAAATTTTTCGTTTCCACTGTGAAGCCGAAAATGAGATGCATGGCATAACTTTTCGATTTGACTTTTGGTCAATTTTGGCCAAAATTGTGGATTTCGGCCGAAATTGACCAAAAACTTCCGAAATGGCCGAAATGTTTTGAGAAATGTTTCCAAGTTCAATTTTAAAGGTTGTTAATTTTATGGTTATGAAAATTGTGCTTAAGCTTAATTATTGTAAGAAATGTGCTTAAATTTTACACTTTTATGTTATAATGTTGTTTCATCATAATGAATTAAATGCATAAATTATATTCTGTATTATCTTCTTGTCTTTTAATCATATATATATATATATATATAGAGAGAGAGAGAGAGAGCAAGGCTCTTCTAAGCTCAAGCTTAGGATAAGGTTTTGTAAGCTCATGCTTGTGGGGCCCACCTTTGGTCCATCTAAAGGGACCAAACACATGACCCCCTTAAATTGCACAAGTCTACCAACTTTTGGTAAAGGGACCAAACACATGACCACCACATACTTGAGCTTACCTTATCCTAAGCTTGAGCTTAGGAGAGCTGGCCCCATTGATTTTATTTATTTTCTCGAAATGTAACTCCAAAATGTTTCATTGAAATTTCAAATAGGCCAAAACATTCCATTTTGGAGGCCAGACCGACATGGGATCCAAAATGAAATCCACAACCATGCATGCCATAGCATCCATTCAAACCTCATTGCACACCCCAAACCTTAGGCAGCCATTGCCAACTAAAAGGACCATATTTTGACACCTACATCTTCCCACGAAAAACACCAAATAATTTAAGATGATACCCCTATAAAATATAACATCTAGACGTATTCCCAGTGACTGTAAACAACGGACACAAGACCAGCCAACCTATCCTGTTCATTTTCATCATCGCACATCCTTGACTTTATTAATAGAGTACCAATGAATTTCCATCATCACACATCCTTGACTTTTTTTTAATGGAAATTTTGCTATTTTAACAAATAGGAACAAAATTACATTATAGACATTGAGATTGAACCCCTTAATTAAGATAATAAAAGAGTTTTTTCTAATGGAACAGTTATCTACTCAATAACATTGCATCTTTTGTGCACTTTATTTAGCCAAATAGTTGGCCAGACAACTCACCACCCATGACCTACTCAATCTCAGACCACAAAACTAGCAAAGGTCTCCAGGTTCACCTAATGCAGTCATTTCTGCTGACTGCTAGATCAACTGACAACTTTGAATCTCTCAGCAACCTATGCATTCTACATTCAGGCCTAAACTTCAAGTTAGAAAATTGTGAGACTGAAGTTTTTTGCTTTACTAAAAGGTCCGAATATTTGAAAAAAAAAAAAAAACATTGTCCGAAACTTTAAATAATCATGATTTTGAAGGGGTAAAAAGGATTCTTCTTGTTGTATTATTCAGTGGGCCTCCACTGGAACTGCATATTCTTAGATGATTAGGGACTGGACAGAGAATTTGGTAAGTTATTCTTTCTGAAAGATTTACACTTCATCATATTTTTTTTGTTCAGTTCTGCTTCTTGTTTGTGGTAATCACGTTTTCATTTCTTTGGATGTTGTAGCCTTAGCTCCGCTCTAACTTTGTTTTGTGTCAATATTCTATTAACTTTTCCCAAAAAAAGAAAAAAACAAGAAGTAAAAAAAAAAAAAAAAAAAAAAAAAAATCTAAAACTAAAACTAAAACTAAAACTAGAAGACTGCATTCACAGTTGCTACAATGCCTACATAGTTTCATACACATGAAGTTCAAGTGAACCACGCTACAACCACAATGCTATGTTCTAAAAAAAACGACCACAATGCTAAAAACTGTTCTTCCAATAAATCCACAAATGAACAAGAAGAAAACAATTAAAACACTTCTAATGGTAAAATCACCCCCAAAAATAAAAGAAAGAACGAAAAACTCTTTTGATGCAATGATTTGAAGTCCACTAGTAGAGATCTAGTATTGTTGTGAAACGTATTTCTATTAGTGAAAGCAAGTATGGCCCTGTGTAAGGGTGCGTGATTGCAAACATAAATGAAGAAAATGATCCAAACATATAATCACAAGAGAAGGAAAGAGCTTAGACTGAAACCCATCACACATCGAGTAGCAATCAGGTATCTCCATGGTATTACTATCAGGCCAAAAGATTCAGTGCTAGGACAATGAAACTACATGAAAAACAACAGTGCAACTGTTGTTAGCATTCCACAATTCACATCCTGAATCTTAGGATTCGTAATGAGGAAAAATATTTGTATCCATGCAATGAATCCCATTTAGAAGCGAATCTTAGAATTCAAGTATGAATCTTATGATTTGATACATGTTCTATCGAATATTATGGTTCAAGCGATTCTTCTAGGTGGGAATAACCACAACCAAATGTAAAATACTAACAACTGTATACTTTTTTTTTGTCAGTATTTCTAATTTTAAAAGGTTATATAGTGATTAGAAACCTCTTAAGATTTTGCGGGATGTTATTTAGGTTTTAAACGTAAATACGAAATTGGCATGTGAATAGACTAGCTATGGCCAATAGAGCAGAATGTTGACCAATCAAGAAGCAACATATGCACAAAGTGGATGTAGCAGAGATGAGAATGTTGAGCTGGATGTGTGGTAAAACTAGGAATGATAAAATTAGAAATGAGCGTTTTTTAGAGCATTTAGTGGTAGCACCAATAAGGGAAAAAAAATAAGAGAATGCCGTTTGAAATGATTTCGGCATGTCCAACGGCGCCGGTAAGGAAAAGTTTAGCTACAAAGGTTGATTGCCCACAAAGGAGAAGAGGTAGGCCAAAGAAGGCATGGATGGAGGTAGTAAAAATAGATCTGAAGAACTGCAACTTATTTGAAGATTTGGCTCAAAATAGATCGTAATGGGGAAACATAATTCTTGTAGTCGACCCCAACATAGTTAGGACAAGGCTTTGATGATGATGATGACGACAATGATGAAAAAGAAATTGGCATGTGAATAGAAATTGTGACTATACTTTAGAGGTTTTGTGCTCTTTTTCATTTTTTTTTTTTTTTCTTACAAACACTTCTTTAACTTCAAGAATATAATGCTAATGATTTGCACTTTTTTATTTTTAATTTACAGAAAATAAAGATACCTACAACTCATTTATTTCTCCTAGTAACATTTATATCATAAATATATTTAACTACGCATACCATAGTTGTCAATTTCATTCTAGTCCCAATTCCACTTTGGCCCAGTGGTGGAATGTTCCGATGATCCAGTGAATTTCGGTATTCCAATCCAAAAAAGAAACTATTGAAAAATGAAAAAAATACATAAAACAATGCCTAGTATTAAAAAACCGAATGCTAAAGAACTACTAAAAATGCATTCTTACAACATTTAAATTCAACTCCACTCTACAATTGATTATTTTTTAATTTTCACTGCATATGAATGAATGTATGAAACTGTGAACTTACTATGAACTAATAATCATTTTCATGCAATTAAGCCAAACCACAAGTCACAACTCGCAACAACATATTGAAAACTGAAAACATTATATATATATATATATATAAGTAAGGGAGGCAGTCCTGTAAGGACCGTCCTTACGGTTTACTGTGAGGACCGCTTATTGGGGCCCACCATGGGACCTCACTGGTCATGGGACAAGGGGGACTGAAAGATCCAAGTGGGCCAACTTACATATCAAATTTGGAGTCAATCTAATACTTCTAACTCCTTCATCCATGGTCCACAAGTTTAATAGCTTTATATCAAAGAAGAAAAATTGACCCTCAATCTAACGGTCTAGTTCATCCGAATCCATGCAAATTCATGGGATTCAGTGCCTATAAGGGGGTTATGAATGAGTGGTCAATTTGGATGGGTCATAAAGTGGGGCCTAGTGTGCATTCCGAACGGTGAGGACCGTAAGGACGGTCCTTACAGGACCGCCTCCCTTTATTTAAGTAAAGCACTAAGGAATGGGGTTTTCTCCCAACTTTTTAGGTTAAAGGGTATAATGACCCTTATACAGTTATACCCTTTACTTTACCCTTTTAAAGGTGTAGTTGGGGAAATAAAGAAAGGCACAACCAGAGTGGGTTGGAAGACAGAAATGGGTTGGAATGACCAGAACAGACTAGAATGGGCCTGAAAATTTCAGGGGGACATTCCATTCCGCCCTAGGCCAATTTCAAAAAAAAATCGAGAGGAATTAACAACTATTATCCTGATTCCAGACATATATTAATGTCAATGACGTTTAACATATATTTGTATCAGTCTTATTTGTCACTCTATTGTTGCTGGCTTTCTGCTATAGATGGAAACTGGATGGATTATAAATAACCAATTTTCATACTTATTTTTCAAAGTTTTATTATTGTTTTACAGGTAAAATAATAAAATCCTATTATTTGCGAAACAATTCAATTCAACCCCTTGAACAATTTACGATGTGATTTCGACTTTTAGAACAATGCATGTGGGACAAGAAGATGACCGAGTGGCATTCTAAAAGGGAAACATAATCAAGATTGCAAAAGAAAAGAGAGATAAAAACAAGAACTAGGGGAATATAGTCCCACTCACGTGCCCCTTGAGTGAGGATGAGAAGGAAAGTATAAAAGGGCACAAGAAATGAGAACATAGTCCATGTCACATGCACAACAAAACTGGAACGCTCTAAAACATCTCTTTGTCAACGATAAGAAGGCATTATCTGTGAATCAATCAACAAAAGCTTCTGTTTTCAGCTCACAACCTATAACTTCAAGCTTCTTTCCTAGTTTATTCTTCTGAAAAAATCAAGTGAATAAAAAAAACACCAAAAAAAAAAACCATTCCTAAAAGATTAATCAGTAAAAAAGGAAAATGAATATGTACAACCATGACCAGAAAACTGGTCACTAAACGATTTCAGTGGAACCATTCAATTGGAATCACCATTGATTGTCAATGCAGACGTATCAGTCCATACCTACGAAAGCCAATTACTGCTTTCATGGTGACACAATTTCCAAAGCATGGGGAAAGCACAAATCTATAATCCTTAACTACATGTATACATGTATGAAAATTCCACGTAACTCAAACAATACAGGATATACCGATATCTTTATAATATTAAAAAATACTCTAAATCAAGTGATGAACCATCGTCCGCCCCATTGCAACTTCAATCACTGGCAGGACTCAAACAGTGACATTGCAATAGGGAGACTTCTCTTTCACAAATTTCATATCATATACACAATGAACATAACCAAGCACAAGTAATACTCTAGCTAACATCACAAGCCAAATACCAATCAGCTTTCAAAAGGCTACAAACCATACTTCCTACTTAAGTACATCAAGTAGAATTAAAAATCTCATTGAATTTAAAATGAGATACCATTTCAAGTGCTCCAATTTTTGCACATTAAAAGGATACTACATAAACATGGATATACAAAGTACAAACAGCACTCAATCATTTGATGAGACCAGTAGTAAAGCACTTCAAAATTACATAAAAAAAAGTCATGAATAGATTTAGTGAGAAAATTACAAGAATACCCATCTGTCAAAGAGTCTAGACACTAAAACTGTGTATGCAGTGTGCACCTACCACATTTCCTTTTACAGTTACTGTAAGCCCAACTCCAATTTAATCTCCCAATCTAAAGAGACCCACATGTGTCTTTGGAACAATCAGACATGCATCTCCAAGTAAAGTGAGAAGACCGCAGCCGGCAGTGTCCATAATTTGATATATGTCGATAAAAGGGATATTCAGAAGAAAGAAAATGCAGCAAAAGGCCATGTAATTGCTTCCACTAGCCTGTTGTGATGTTTCCAAAACATATCTATGGATACAAGTTCCCCCAAGAAAGACCCAGAGTCAAACCAACAATATGGAAAGCACTCACACAACCTCAATCAAGGAACCATTGTTACAATCGATTAGATGAAACCAACACCATTGCTAATGAAAACAGTCATTCCCTCCACCTAGGACTCTTGAGGGGAAGAAACCCAGAAGGAGATGTTGGGAAGAAAATGCTCGGAGACAGTGGAGGCTGCTGTGGCCCCGGACCCAGAATTCCCGAAGCCTGTTGTGGCAGGGGTGAGAGCGAGAAATTAGTGCTTGCCAGAGGCGAGAACTGGAAACTTGGTGACAGAGGATACTGAAACCCAGGTGAAGGCAAAGGATAAGGAGACCGCGGGGAGAATAGATTCAAGAAGCTGCTGGGGGAAGGCAATGGAAATTGGGATGATGGAGATGGCAAAAGTGCAGTAACATTTCCCCGTGGAGAAGGGAACACGGGGGCATTGGGTGGTGTTGGAAGCAGACCAGAAGTCGAAGGTTGACCTTGACCCGGGAACTGGGTCAATTTAGAACCACCGGAATCAATCATAGAATTCTGCAGGTAACGCATATATGCCGATATGGGCGACTCAGCTGTGTTGCTCCAAACCGGGTCTCCTGGACCTGGAGTGATAGCCGGTAAGGGCGAGAACTGACTAGGCCATACAAAGAAAGGTGAATTTGGGTTCGAATTGGGGTTGGGGTTGCTGTTGTTATTGAAGGGAATAGGTGGAGGCGGTGGAGGGCGGGTGATAGGCGATAACGGGGGCGGACGGATCTTCTGCAAGCGCAAACTTTGGGGTTTAGGGGGGTTGTGCCTGGGACCCGCCGGCCTGGGCGGTGGTGGCTGGTCATGGTGTGAAGGCGATCCAGTCAGCTGCTGGACAATACTGCGAAAATCGGTCTTGCTGATGTTATAGACCTGGGGTTGGGGCTGCTGCTGCTGCTGCTGCGGCTGCTGCTTAGGGTTTCCAAAGTTGGGTTGGTGCAAAGGGCTCTTACGGATGTTTTTCCCCATCTTATTCACACCCAAATGCTCATTCATCCTAGGATTTCTAGGGTAATTCCCATTCGAATCATCCATCACAAACAACCCTACCCAATCACCAAAAAAAACAAAAAAAAAAAAAAACCCCACTAGATTTCAAGAAACGGAAGTCGATCTATCCAAACAGCAAATGAACTAAAACAACTCAAACCGTTTTGCAACTTTCACAGACTCAGAATCGAAACCGTAGAGCTATCAAAGTTTAAAGACTCAAACACATACCTATGATCGAGAGCTGAATCATCTCCTTCAATTCAAACCCTAGAAGCTGAGAGACTTGAAAAAACAAACAACGAAAGGAAAAAAAGATTACCTTTTTCTAAGAAAGGGAGAGAGAGAGAGAGAGAGAGATTTGAGCAGATTGCGGAAAAATCTTGAAACAGATTTTGGAATGAGTGGAAAAAAACCAAAACCCTAGCTAGGGTTAACCAGAGGATGGAAAGGAGCGAAGAAATTGCAAGTGACGGATACATTACGTTTACGACCATTTGCTCTTCTTCTCCCACTTAGTCATTAGTCATTGGTCAACAACAGCTGTGAGGGAGACTAAAAAGATGCTGCATAAGTGCATAACTAACTGGCCTTTCATTCGGTGTTCCGGAGGAGCACCCATCAAAACCATTCCACTTGCTCAGAATTACCTCATGTGGAGTTCAAAGTGGGGGCCACCTCCAAATTTGGATTGGGGGTGGTCCATAATTCTATGATTGTTTATACATTTGTTATGGAAGATAATATACAATATCTACATGAGAAGAAGTGTTTGTTGGCAAAACATCAAACCACCTGTCCATGGAATGCTCATTTGTCAAGCCACCAGAATAGATAATGTCTCACAAACCTCCTCAAAATCATTGTATTTAGTGGTGGGGATGGGAATAATCGTAGCTTAGTATTTGTTGAAAGCAGTACATGAGTACATATTCGAATGAACCCCTCTGCACTCAAGTTAGATTCTAGCTGAAACATTGAATTTGAGACATCAATGGAAGGTTCAATTTGTGTGTGAATGTGAATCTCCCTGAGAGAGCCTCTATTCCTCCACCAATGGGCTGGATTAAGTTGAAATTTGATGGATCCTTTTCACACACGCCTTGTATGGATTTTGTTGGGGGCATCCCCCACATGCTTCTCGTATGTGTGATGTGTGCAACTCCAACATAAGGCCCACCTTTTGATAATTTGTTTTGTTCAAAATGACCCCTCCACTAACATGTTCTTAAAGTTACTTTAATAAG
The DNA here is from genome assembly GCA_029852735.1 of Persea americana. Lineage (NCBI taxonomy): Eukaryota > Viridiplantae > Streptophyta > Magnoliopsida > Laurales > Lauraceae > Persea > Persea americana. The sequence continues at coordinate 55,373,986 of CM056816.1, read as the reverse complement.
AGTTGGTCCCACTCACTCTAAGATTTAACGCATAATTGATAACTTAATTAGCACATTTTTATATACTATTAATGAGACACATTAATTGTATTATCAATCATATATTTAATCTTACGACGAGGTCAACTCATATTGAAGGAAAGTTTGATAACATATCAACAAAGGGGGTGACATTTTGAATTATCAATATGTGAGTTGTAGGCTAGAGCTCAACGCATCCTGTTAGGGGGAGCCGTGTGTTAAAGCCAAAGTGATCCAGACTCGTAATTCAAATGTGGGTCTTAAGGATGCCCCCAACTCATGCATCTTAAGGTGCATGTAAAAAGATCCATCAAAATTCAACTTAATCCAGCCCAATGGCGGAGGAGTCCGATGATCATGAGGCTCTCTTGCAAAGTAGGGATGCACATTCAAACGCACTCATCTCTTTGGACCGGCACCGCTTCTAATTTCTTGTTATAAACATTTTTCCAATTGAATTTTATGACACTAGATTTACTCAGTAAATTATCTTCTTGAAAGCTATAAATTTCCCTTTTTATTTATTTTTTATTTTTTAATATTCTAACAATCCCATAATATCTATTTTTCATCAATGTACAAATTATATATGATCAATCCACCCCGTTCATACATTCTTCCACCTCAAATTTACACTGTTTTGAATTTGACAATGATTCAAACAAAGGTCATTGTTAGATTTCATTAGCACGATAAATATAAAGCCATAAAACTTTGAGGACCTAAAACTATGGCTATATTTCATTAATTTAAAACATTTGTCATTGTTAGATATGATATTTATCAACATAATATCTTCCATACCCCCCTAATATGAGTTTAATCCTCCATGACCTTGGCTTCTTGATCAACACGCATTTAGGTGGCTTCACTTACATGTATGGAAAAGTAAAAGTGAAGTAAATATTACATAAAAACACTGTAAAAATAAGATAGGTTAAAATAAAAAATAGAAGTAAATCGATGTTTGGATTATATGAGGCAAAGTATGGGGGAGAGAGGAGATATAGATTAAAACACTTTTTGTCAAAAATCTTAGTACAACATACTTTATCACACCTTTTGTGATATAAAAAAGAATTTTTTACAAAAAGGCCCCTGTTTTTTTTGAAAAATCACAAAAAAACCCATTTATTTTGGAGTTTTACTAAAGCCTCCCTTCACTAAATGGTCACCGTCGTTTTCTCTCTCAACCTCTTTCTCTCTGACCATTTTATCCATTTCTTCTTGTAGTAAAAAGTTTAAAAAGGATATTTGACCTCAACCTCCTTGTGATTTCAATTAAAAAGAGGATTGATTGTTTGAGGAAATGGGTTTCTCGGTTTTCTTCTTCAAGGTCTATAGACAAAGGAGGTGTAAGAAAATCCAAGTAAATTGATGTAGAGCAACAATGTCAATGGATTCCACAACTTGAAAAATGGGTTTTAGGTAAAGTATTCTACGGACAAATGGGTAGTGAAAAAAGCCTATGAGGACTGAAGGAAAAGTTATAATGCAATTCTTTTTTTTTTTTTTCTATTTCTTTTTGTTAAAATCTATATCCAACAAAACCGGTCCTCAGAATATGTAAAGATAAACAATTTTAAAATAAGAAAAAACACATCTTTAGATCCTAAAACGGCCCAACACATTATGGAAGTTATCAGTGAGGAGCCCTACAAATCCACTAACTCGCCAACTTTAATAGAGTTTAACTTCACTAGAAAGATGAAAGAAAGAAGAAACATTAAAACTCAAAAGGTTTTGAAAGCTTAAAAAAGAAATAGAAGGAAAAAATGAAAAAAAATCAACAAAAACCAAAAGCAAGAAAAACGGTAAGAGAATGAAAAAAAGCGAGATTGTGGAAATAAAAGAGGAACTTGATTAAAAGATGATGATCTGGACTCTCTCTTCTTCGATTGGGGATTCTACTATTAAAGAAATGGGTCTACGGTGCCGTTTGGAATCTCTATTTCTCAGCTTTAAATGTTTGAAACCGGATTGAAATTGACATTTTCTGCAAATAAACCATTTGGCAAATGCATTCTGAATGTCTGTTTCAACCTGTCTAAGTCTTCTTCCTTTGGCTATTCATATGAAGGGTTAGAAAGGGGAGAGAGAAAAAAAAATGAAAAATGAGCATAAGTGTACGGTAGTTTTTGACATTATGATTTACGGGGATGATTCTTTTGCTCTAATTAAGCACTAAATTTATGAAAAACAAGAGTAGAGATATGCCTATCCAACTTTTAAGCAAGAAAAAAACTTTAAACCGGAAAGGGGTAAAAGGGTCAAAAAGAAAAAGTTGGAATGAGGAAACGGCTGAGCCCTCATTTCCTAACCTTGACTGTTAGTCAAGGGAGGTTTCAGTAAAAATAAAAAATATATATATATAGGAGTGTCTCTGAGGTTTCACCAAAGTGTAGGGGGCTTTTTGTAAAAAACTCTATAGAAAAAATAGCCACATCATAAATTTACTACTCCATCCTCTGTTTTCTTTAACCAAACATGGTGAAATAAACATCATGTGCGGCTGTGGCACTTTAACACTACCTTTCCTAAAGGGGCATTCTTTGGAGTCGCACAGCTTGACTCCACATTTCATTCTTTTGATTCTTTCAACGTTCTATCTCCTACTACAAATGTAACCGTGTTGACTGACCAAAAACGCAAGGCAATGTTATTGTCAACTTACCGTGCAAGGAGATGGGCGAGATAATTGCATTTTGTCTTTTGCTTTATTTGGCCTCTGTAAACGTTATCTTTATGTTCCATGCAAACACCTCAGATTGCAACCATGAAGTGGTTCTCTTGTGGAATTGAATGATTGTAGTTGTATTTTCCCCTTTGAAATGCAGAATCTGTAAATTGCACTTGTTGATGCTCCAAGTGGAAATGAATGAATCCTCAGTTTTAGGGCCTTTCAAGTCTCTCTGCCACTTTGTCCTGTAATCGAATTTGGATTAGATTTTGAACCAGTTTCTGGTATGAATCTTTCAGAATTCAGTCTTACTCCCAGTTTGTGGCACCGAGTAGTTCCTCATTTAAAGACAGAAATAGTCTTTCTAATTCTTCCCAAATGACAGGGAGTTAGGTCCCATGTCAAATCATGACATCAAGTGGGTTAAAGTGGTGGATTTGTCTTAACACGTTTTCGGTTTGTACGTTCTTAATTTATGATTCTAGAGAGAGAGACAAATGATCAGAAGAGATGGGATCTTACTCCATACCTATTTTGTCATTTATTGGCAGAGTTGACAGAGAGAGATGTAAATGAAGAGATTGGGGTTTTAAAGTAAAAGGACTCAAGAGTATACCTCACGGCATATGGAGGGTTTTTGACCCATGGTATCATGGGTCAAGTGCAACACCATCAAAAAGTGCAGTCCAAGAGCATCTCCAATAAAGACTTCATTCGTCAAACTCAGCTCCATTTTGCATCTAGATACATTTTTTTTTCTTTTAAATAAAATAATGATGACGAGGGTAAATGCATTTAAAGTTGGTACAATGAGATGCTAAATTTGAAATTAGAAAATAATAAGATAATAATTTAACATATCTTTTGGAGCTGCCCAAGTGAGATGCCAAATTTACATATGCCTTTTTTTGCCACATAAACCTTTATTTTGAAAAAGACAAAAATCCAAATTTGAAGTGTCTCTTGGAGATGCTCTAAGGCAACTTGATCTTGCTGATATCTCTATATCATTTGTCATTATAAATTCATGAAAATTAAGTTTAAGAGATACTAGTCTTTAAAAATCCCTTTTAATTTTATATGTTGCACCTCTTTTTGACAATCAATCATGTCCTACTCTAAATCTCAAACTAAACATCCTACATGTGACACCGTTGTTTTGATCGAACCCACTTACTATAATTTACACAATCTACTTTTTATATCAAATGGCCTAAACTTCATTTCAATCTCAGTGATATACACCATTAATTTTTGGCAAGAAAGCCTGTGATATGAAAAATTTAGCCAAAGTGAATTTAAGGATTCAAACAAATCAAATAATGTGGATTTAGCCAGTACCCAACCTTATTCACCCGAGGTGCACCCTTTAACATACCCCCTCCCCTTCTGTTTACTGTTATTTATGATAATCTTGGGCTTAATTTTACTTGGATCTTCTAATTTTTATCTGGGGCCCATCAAGCATCTTGGCCCCATGCATTGCCGGACTGCTGTGATAGAGCCATTAAATATTGAGGACAAAAACTGAAGGGCCCCCAATCACTTGATCAAAATATTAAGAAAACCACCTGAAACAACCCCACCTCAGTCCTTTTAAGTCCAGTGATTATTGATTGCCATTCAACCTGAAGTCATCATATTTACAATAAAAAGATAAAAAAAAAGGTCTTCCCTTCAACTATCATTAAGTAATGGACCCTGTAAAAAAAAAAAAAAAACCACTAATGGAACCTCATAAGAATGCCTGTAAGCCCTCACAAGATAAATAAGATTTGGGATATAACTGTCTTAAAAAACCAGATTCAGCGGCAGCTATCTAATATTCGGCATAATTTATGGGGCCCACTGGCCTATAAGATCAATGGGGATTTGGAATTAAACCGGCTAAAGATTAAAAAAGGAAAAAAAGAGGTCTATTCCCATCTGTCTCATCTATGGCTATAAAATTGAAACTTTGCAATCCATGTAAATGCCCTTAAACTAGATAGCCTAAGCCAATTGAATAAAACCAACTGTTCTATTTGTGACCATGAAAAGAAACTCTGCCCTTCAATTCATAGTCTTCTGCACAGATGTAACAAGTCTGATACAGGACATTAAAATCTCACAACTACCTGCTATCCAGCAGAGCACACAGCTCTCACTCTTGCTTGTGTCATGCTTTAAAAAGCACCAAAAAAGTTTTTCAGTCCGGATCTCCTTACCGTCTCCCACATGATTTACGTGAGTGGGAACACGAGTGTGTGAGTCCCACCTATAAAAAAATTCATACAGTTCAAAATGAATTTAACCTCCGCCACCGATATGTCCTCCATTTTTTCTACAATAGGAGTTACTCTCGCTGTAAAATAAGATCATCACTGATATATCCTCCATTTTTTCTACAATAGGAGTTACTCTTGTAAAATGAGATTATCACTAATTTTGCAATTAGAACTTCTTCAAAGGTGAGGAACGCTGTGGAGTTCCACTCATTTCGGTTACTGAAGCTTGAAGGAGACACTCAGGGGATCCGGGCTCAATACCATAAATGCCGACCAGTCAAATTAAGATCCTCTCAGGATTTAAAACCGTCTGATCCTTGTAGGTTTGAAATCACTGCTCCAAGTGTTAAACTGACAAAAGCCAAAATCTTCGTGCATCAGCCAATATGTCGATCTTGTACCAATACATCTGTTTATACACATACACACATTGAGAAGCGCTAGAAAACTCTGAAAAATTCTTTTTCAAAAAATGCTCCTCCCAATGGAGTCTACTATGATGGATGACAACAGAAAAATTTCATTGGATGGAAAGATCCGGATAAGACCTACTTATATTAAAAATTTCAGTTCGATTAGATCATCCTTAACCTCTTATCTATAGCCCAAAAGTTAAATGGTTTTAAAGGCATCATTTTTCTTACAATTTCAATCCAACGATAAGTAACGATTGGATGAATGTCAAAATTGAACTTGGACGATATAATAAGTGAAAGGGTTGGATGGGCTCAATATGCGCTCCACAACCTTAAAAAAAGGGAGAGTTTTTGAAAATTTCTCATACCTTTAAAGTATAATATATATATATATATATATACAGTCCGTTTCAAACCTCTAATCTTAAAGAAAAAATAACAACTGGATCACTAAACAAATATTACAAATCTTCGTCATTAATTACTTGTATGGATTTTATAAATTAACAAAACAACATAATAATATATATATTAAGGCCGGTATGGAGTTCCAATGCATTTTAGGCTTGTGACAAAAACACAATAAATTTAGTATAAGTCATGGCCCAAACCTTTCCAAAATCATGTTTGATAATGTGAAAAATGGACCCGGATCCATAAGACTTCAAGCATCAGGTCCAAGTTTCGTCGAGTTTATAAGGGCTTTGGGCATGAGGGTCTGGTATGTATTGTCTCATTTCTTTTCTTTTTCTCTATTCAGTTTTATTTCCATCCTGAATTCGATGTATTGAGACATGCATGCTCATGTTGCATTTGAGGTTGAATTTTGAAGATTAGACGTTTCTCATCATATCTATCATTGCTTGTATTTTCAAATTCTCACCTGTTTGAAACAAATGTTTCCAGTGGATACTTTTGGTCCAAAGCACAATAATTATCCCCTTGAATAGGGCATGGAAGGGTGGCAGAATTCTGAGCTGAACTTTGACAAAGTCCAGTTATCAATATTCTGCAGGAGCACCATCACCTGAATAGAGATGAAAATGGACCCCATTTAACCAACTGGAAGGACAGACAAAAAATCTAGTCTTGAATTTTGTGGGCCCCACTGACAATGCATGGGCTCCTGACTTCATGGTCCATCAAACTGGGGCTGGGCCACCCAAATAAATGAACGGTGCAAGTACCCATGTAGTGGATAACTAACTAATCAGGGGGCGTTTTACACAATCTACTTGTGGCTCAAGAGAGTTCTTACTTCTTTAAAATTTTACCAAGGCAAGCATTTGTTTATTGGAACTCAGAGAGTTCATGTTGGCAGTTGGGAAGAATTATAAAAGTTCTCCAGATGTTACCCCAACAAGTTTCTCAAAACCTCCTAGCAACCAGCATTAAAATGACAACATTTGGAAATTTTCAAAATGAAAGATTTTCAGAAATCTGCTCATCAAATAAGTTAGTTCAGGCATTCCATAAATAACAACAACATTGCCATTTGAAAGTCCTAACAAACAGAATCTCTGTCCGAAATCATTTGTGGACAGATATCCCGGAAAGCAATTTCTTTCTGGCATTTTAGTAGTGCTAATCATGTTGTGCTATATACTAATATCTGGTTGCAGGGGCGGATGCGATTGCACCGGTGAGATTATTCGAAAATTTTATTAAGTAACACCTTAAGATTTTTTATTTTACCCAAATGAAAATCATGAGCCTACCATTGTCTGGTTGCCCTTTCAATCGCATGGAATTGAATACACATGGATTCATGGTCAAATTACCTCTAAGAAAGAGTTATCGAAGAGGATAAAGGAAGTCCTAACTAAAGATGTCCATTTCGCTTAGGACCTTTCAAATTCTCCCAAACCTAGGGAATTTGGAGAATTTTCTGTAGGGGATATGAATTCTCCCCAAGAGGAATAAATTCTCTTCAGCTCCACCAAGCAAACTAAACTCCCCATTAAAAATATACTAACAATTTAAGAAGAAGAAACTTATAGTGGAATAAAATGCAATAAAGAAGCCACATATCCATGGCAGTGAACATTCATTTCTCTTCCATAAATCAGTTCATATAAATCAAACATCATTATGATATCGCAAATCATAACTCTGTCTCTTCATCCTTCACAGAAGCATATAACCAAAGAGATTTTGAGAGAAATAGAGCAGAGATATAGGTAGTCCATTTCCATGTTTTCTTTAAGTTATCAGAACCGCGGACCAATGCTGCTCTTGCTGGGGTCCTCAAAGCTTCAATCTCTCCTCATCCCAGAACTCCTCGCCTGCCTCGGCTCGCCATTGGAGCCCGTCTTGGCCACACCAAAGTCCAGTTTTCGGCCCTTGCGTTTGCACTAGGTGGCATTATCCTGATGGGGGGTGGGGCGGCAGGGATTGCGAATGTAAATGGGGTTGGAATGACTATATGGATCCCACATGTTTAAAAAGGGGGTCTGAATGATGTTTGGCATAAGAAACGTCTGCAGGTGGAGCATTAGTTGCATGTCGAGCCTATGTGATAAAATGCATTTAAATATATATATATATATATATATATATATAAATTTTATGTATGATACACGAACACTAGCGACCATAATATTTGGGGGAGAAAAATCAAGTTGAGGTTCTAAGCTCAAGTTGGGCTTCTCAAGCTTGAGCTGAGAACCTCTAACTTTGGATACCTAGGTGCAAGTTTGAATTTGAACTTGGTCAAGCTTGGCTTGCATCATTTACTTCTAATTTTTAGGTTAATTTGGGCCAACATTTCCAATTCTACTTATAAAATGAGGAAGGTTCCAGTTGAACTTATTCATGTTGGACTGAAGTTGGCAGATTGAATGTGGAGAATGGGCTCAACAGCAATTCAAACCCCATTTTCTAATGTTCTTTCTACTTCGGATAAAAAGACAACAAAAACCAATTTGCCAATGGGCTCATTGGTGTCAACCCAAACCCTACATGTCAAGATCAAATTAGAGTTAAGCTGGCACATCAAGCTAGGAATTAGCACCTCTTAATTAGCCTATCAAACCAATTTATAACAGCTACAATTAGAAATCAGTTTTTTTTTTTTTCAAAGAATAAAAAGTCTCAAAAGATTGAGCTTTTATCAACATAGAGGGTATTTGTATCATTTGCTAAAAGTAATTTGATTAAAAGAACTCCACGTTTACAAGTTAAAGAAGTTAAGGGCTTAAAAATAATTCTCAAAACTATGAAAATTTCTAGGAATTAAGCCAAAAGGAGGAGAGTATAGAATAAATTTCTATATAAAAACATACAAGTTTTGGTTGTGGATCCATCCGACTCGAACCCATTGTTAACTATGTCTAAATAATGGAGGAAGACCCATTTGCAACTTTTGATCCCGTAAGAAGGGAGGAAAAGCTGCATTTCCGCTTTTCCGACGATTTTCAGCTAATATATACGTTAGAAAACCTGTACATAAGTGGAAAAATGGCTGAAAAGCCATACTTGCTACTTTTCCAATACTATATACGGCGGAAAAGCTGTATTTGCTACTTTTCCAATGCTATATATGGATTTGCTACTTTTCCAATGCTATGTACAGTGGACAAGCTGTATTTGCTACTTTTCCAATGCTATATACGGCGGAAAAGCTATGTATTTGTGCCTTGAACAAGTCTGCTCCATTTACACTGTGTTTGCATATTTGTTAATAGAATATGATCATGAAGATTCTCACAATTGTAGAAGTAATTTCATAGTTTTATATGTTAAAAATACAAAATCTGCTATAAAAATTGATCCAAAAAAGGATCCGTGACAAATCCTCAGTTGACCTCAATACAACCCAAGGACTCTAGACCCTTTTTATTCCCATATGGAATTGTGTCATTGTGTTGACGCTCCCAACTTGAATAATAGATGAGTTTACTTTTCTTAGGCCTTTTGCTTGAAGAAACTTGCACTTCTCGAACAATTTAAGGATTTTTTACTAACCCAAATGCCGGTGCACAATGCACATCAAACACCAAAATGAATAAAAATGAAGTATAAGAAAATATTAACAAATTCTGAAAAAAAAGCATATATAAGCCTTGACACTTGAAGCCTATTGGTAGATCGAGGCACTCCATCTCGACAGAAAGTTGGAGGGTTCTAGCCAATATACTAAGTCTGTTGCTATTCATGGATCTTAGACAAAAACCGCTGCTATAAGAGAAAATAAAGGAATGTCAACCTATAAGAAGGGTTATAAGAGAGAGGAAAAATAAAGATCCCACAACAATATCTTTAATGGGTGGTTTGTTTGTATGAAATTGGATTTTTATATACTCTACGGAATATATTTTAGAAAGTAGCAAAAATTAAAGAAACAAGTGTGAATATTTATAGATGGCTATCAAGTAATCTCTCTTATTATGAAAAATTAATGAAGCAATCACCCTAGTAACCATTTTCCATCACCTCTTGATTTATTTTTCATTAAGGCTGAGATTAATTGAGACGGGTCCAGGGGAATCAAGGGAGCCCAAGGGAATCAAGTGAGCCTACTCCATCTAATTATCAAGTCAAGCTAATCAATCTAAGTCTCAAATTATGTGGGGGCCATCAGGTGCTACGCCAATCATGAGTGAGGTGTGGGGTCAAAAGGTCTTAATGGGACCTACACGTGTGCAAGATTTAAACTCCATTGAATCATCATGACCCCTTAATCTATGGCCCTCAAAGCGAATGATTTTAGAAGGCCGCCTTTGTTTTAGATTTTCAATCAAACAATGAGCGACGATTTAATGAGCAAAAGATTTGGGCTTGTGCTAACTCAATTTGAGAAAGAGGGGAAGGGGTGGGCCAGGGATTGCAAGTGTAAAGTGGTTTGGAATGACTTTATGGGTCCCACGTGGGATTTGAATGATGTTACGCATGAGAAACGTATGGAACATGATTTTCATGTCGATCCTATGTGATAAAACGCATTTAAATATATATATAATTTTTATGTATGACATATACGCAAAGTATCAACAATAATATTTGGTGAAAAAATTAAGTTAAGCTTCTTAAGCTTTGGCTTGAGCTTGAGCTAAGCTGCTCTAACTTCGGATACCTAGGTACAAGCTTGAGTTTGAGCTTGGTAAAGCTTGGTTCTCATTGTTTACTTTTGACCTTTTGGTTTCAATTTGGGGCAACATTTCCAATTCTACTAATAAAATGGGCAAGGTTCTGGTTAAGCTTATTCATGTCGGCGTGAGGAATCAAATCAACTAATATAGTAATTAGTAAATAAAAAAATATTCATAAACAAATAATTTTTCAAATACTCAATCACGAAGATGCATAACGTACAATTTGATATTATAAAGATTAGTACAACATATAAAAAAAAATGTTGGCGTGAGGTTGGCAAATTGGAAACTGAGAATGGACTCAACATCATTTCCAACCCATTTTCTAATTTTCTTTCTGCTTCTGATAAAAAGAAAATTTTTTAATTTGCCAATGGGCTCATTGGTGTCAACCCAAATCCTGAATTGTAGGATCAGATTCCGGTCAGGTTGGCACATGAGGCAAGAACTTGGCACCTCCTAATTAGCCTACCAAACCATTTTATAATAGCTACAATTAGAAATCAGGTTTTTAAGAGAAAAAGAATAAAAAACCCTCAAAAGATTGAACCTTTTTCAACGCAAAGGGTATTTGTATCATTTTCTAAAAGTAATTTGAGTAAAAGAACTCCACTTTTATAAATTAAATAAAAAAGACAAGAAATTAAAAATAATTCTCAAAACTATGGGGATTTTTGGGAATTAAGCCAAAAGGCCAAGGGTATAGAACAAGTTTTGTATAAATATGTACAAAGTTCAGGTTGTGGACCCATTGGACTTGAACCCATTGTTAACTAGGCCTAAATAATGGACAAAGATCCATTTGCAACTTTTCCACAGGAAAGAAGGGAGGAAAAGCTGCATTTGCCACTTTTCCGCTGATTTATACGGCGCAATGATACATTTGCCATTTGTATACTACGGAAAAGCGGAAAAGCTACTTTAGATGCATTTGCTACGTTTCCGCTAGTACAAACGGTGAAAACTTTGTATTTTCTACTTTTCCGCTAATATAAACGGCGGGAAATATGTATTTGCTACGTTTCCGCTAATACATACGACGGAAAAGATGTATTTGCTACTTCTTCACTACTTTCTTGCTGATAGTGATATATAAGGAGGTGAAGTTGCATTTACAAACTTGCCCCTAACACATACGATTTTTTAGAAATTTGAATTGGGTTAGTGACAAGTTAGTTTTTGTCTGCCTTGAACCAGCCCGCCCCATTTTCGAATAGGGTTGTTCTCATATATATATTTATAGGGAATGACTCCCCTAAGCTGTAGCTTAGGGGAGAAATCAGCTGAAGCGTGCAATTGAGGCATGTGGGACGGATTTCCGTTGTAAGTTGCTGAAATTTCAAAGGCCCACTTTTTATTTCATTTCCCCCTTCTTACACTTAATCGACCTAACCTCATCTGAAGCTCTCTTTGCAGATCATCTCCCCTCTCTCTACAGACCGTCTCCTCTCTCTCCATCGTGCAGATCGTCTCCCCTCTCTCTCTTTGTAGATCTTCTCCTCTCTTCCGGATGCAGATCTTCTCCTCTCTCCCGGACGCAGATCATCTCCTCTCTCTCTCTCTGCAGATCGTCTCCTCTCCTCTCTCGCCTGACATATATATATATATCTCTCCCCCTCTCACAGACGGCTTCCATCCTCTCTCTCCCCACTCTCTATTTTCTTTCTAGCGAACCCGCAGGAACCGACTCGCCTCGCTCGCTCCCTCCCGTGAATCAGCGACCGGAAGAGGCTTTCTCTCCCGGACGGATCTCCTTATCGCTACATCTCTCTCTCAGACGTTTCTCTCTCTCAAGTTTCTCTCTGCCGGCAGTCTCCCTCTCTCTTCGGCAATCCCTCTCTCGGCCCTGCATCACTGCCTCTCGATGCCATTTGCCCTAGGCTGCGTGACCATCTCTGCCCTACCGTGCATGGCATCTCTCCCTCGCGCGACGTCGTCTGCAATGCTCCCTAAAGGCATCTCCATTGTCCATGTGGCGCAGTCAAGCAGGCAACAGTCATCCTCATGTGAGTTCATGACTTGATTTATCATTTCATTTGTTCTGCCATTGCTCTTGATTTGATTCTTGAACTACTATGTTAATGTTGATCAGCTGTTTTGATTATATGATATATGGGTTGCAGTGTTTTATTCTTTGAATCCTTTTATGTTCTATCCAGGGAAAAAAGAAATTCAAAATTTAAATGGTGGGTTGAATGGTAAAGTTGTTTTCTTTCCCCATAGAAACAAGAGATTTTGTATTGGGTGCAAAAGTTTTGTTCTTTAGACCAAAATATGTTACAGGGTGCAAAAGTTTTGTTCTTTAGACCAAAATATGTGATTGGTGATGGTTATAAAAATCTCACCTTTTTTTTGGGTGAAAACCTATGAATCGTTTGTAAAGCGGCGCCTAAAAAATTGGTGTTGTCAGTTGTAGATGTTCAAGTATGGGAGACATTTTACAATACAATTCGATTGTTTGAACAACTTGTTAGGTGTTTTGTTGTTCTTTTTCATCTGTTCCATTCCTGTGATCAACACTGTGATAACTGCAATTGAATAGAGGTTGAGAAAGTAATAAAAGAGAAATAAGTTATGAGTTTTTAATTTCTTGAATGGTAGATCTTTTCCCTAATCTCAGATTTATAACTTTGACAATGTTAGGATATTTCAATATCAACGTCATTGTAAACTTCTTTGTTTTAGGCTCCCTCTTTGGCCACAGGCCTTTTAAGCATTTCTATTAAAAGGTGGGTTTTTATTAGTTTTAGTTAAGGAATAGAAAGAATGTGAAGTAATCAACTGATTAGTAACCCCTGTCTCTCTTTGCCCCAAATTTTTGCTTGAGCATAGTGAACTCAATTACCAGCAAAATGTGGTTTCTTTTTCCATAAAGGATTGTTGTGCTTGTGAGTGTTATATCAGTCATACTTATGCCTTTCATTTGGTTTGTTATTCATGACCAATTTTAATTATTTCTGTTCAGATTGAATATGGATATGACCTCCTCAACTGCTGCAGTTGTCCACTATCCGGTTGTTGATGAAAACATGACACCAAAGTTGGGCATGCATTTTGATGATTTAGATGAGGCATATAACTTTTACAATGGTTATGGAAAGCAAGCTGGATTTAGTGTAAGAAAAGAATCTACTAATAGAGGCAAAGATGGGGAGGTTGTATGGAAGCGATTTGTCTGTTCAAAGCATGGTAAAACAGGTGACAAACACTTGATTGATAAGGAACATGTTTAAAGACATCGAATGGAAACAAGATTCGATTGTAAGGCTTAGTTGCTAGTGAAAATAGATAAGTCAGATGGTTATGTGGTATCCAAGTTTGTTCCTCAACACTCTCATGCCCCTGCTACTCCTAGTAAGAGATTTATGCCGAGGTCGCATCGTGAAGTGTCAGAATCAAAGCGACAAATTATGAATACATATGATTAAGCAAATGTGCGAAACAAACAACAAATGCAAGTGTTTGCATAGCAATTTTGGGGCTTGACAAAATCGGATTTACAGATATGGATGCCAAGAATCACCGTAGGGATGAAAATGAAAAGAAAAGAGGGCTAGATGGGTAGTTGTTGTTTTAACTTTTTCAAAATCGCAAAGAGATGGGAAATGGTTTCACATATACCATTGAGAGGGATGCACAGAAAAAAATAACACATATTTTTTGGGCAAACGGAGCATTCTGTTGGGCTTACAAAGTGTTTGGTGATGTGGTGACATTTGATACGACCTATAAGACAAATTGTTATGAGCTTATTTTTGCTGCATTTGTAGGTTGCGATCACCATGGGCAAACGACTTTATTTGGATGTGGGTTTCTATCCAATGAAAAAACGGAGTCATTTGAGTGGTTGTTTAATGCATGGCTTGAAGCAATGTCATTTAGTCCACCAAAGGGAATCATAACAGATCAAGATCTGGCAATGGCAAAAGCTATAAAGAATGTGATGCCAAACACTGTTTATCGGTATTGCCTATGGCACATTTTGGATAAGTTGCCAACGAATTTAGGAGGAGTTCATATTCACAATGAGGGTTTAATAGATAAGATCAAAAACTGTGTTCATAACTAGGACACTTCTTGTCAATTTGAGAGTTGTTGGAATCAAATCATAACAGACAATAAGCTTATGGAAAATGATTGGTTGACGGATATATTTAAGATTAGTCAAATGTGGGTTTCGGCATACTTAAAAAAAAATCTTTTTGGTGGCATGTCGACCACTCAAAGAAGTGAAAGCATGAATGCATTTGTGAAGCAGTATGTAGTATACAAGAATTCTCTGCTTAATTTCATATTGCGTTTTGACGCCGGAGTTGAACGTTTAAAAAATCTAGAAAAGAAAGAAGATTTTGAGAATAGCAATGGGAGGACTAAAATGAAGACATGTTCATCAATGGAGAAGCAGATGGCCAAAGTATACACAAGGAACATATTTTATAAGTTTCAATATGAGTTATTCATGATCATGTCACTTGGTGAAAAGCCTGTATACGAGGATGATATGAGTTGCAAGTTTGTTGTGAAAAATTATTTCGATGAAAATGAAATTGAAAGAGAGGTTTCATGGAAAAAAGACAAGTTGCATGCATATTGTTCCTACAAGAAGTTCGAATTTGAAGGCATCCCTTGTTGTCATGTATTGTCTGTCTTGAAACATTTATCTATACTCTTTTTACCCGAGCAGTACATTTTGAAGCGATGGACGAAGGGTGTTACAAAAGATGCTTTTGTAGATGTTGTTGAATCGGGTGAATCTGCCGGTGTTAACCAATGCTTGGCTCGACATAGTCACTTGTCATGTTTGTTTGTAGGGCTTATTGACATAGCTAGTAGTTCTAAAGAAGGTAACAAGCTTTTAGTCAATAGTCATATGGAATTGGAAATGAAGTTAAGTTAGGTTACGTTAAAAAACCCAACAGATACAAGCATTGATAAAGGGAAAGGACTTGTGGACAGTAATGTGGTTGATTATCATGATCCGTCGCATGTTATGACAAAAGGACGCATGAAGAAAATTAAATCGTCTAAAGAAAAGGCAACAAAAGGGCGTCTTTGTAAGGATTGCAACAAGCGCGGTGTATCACATGACAAGCGAAACTGTCCAGTGTTGTTGAACAGGTAAATTTAATGTAAATTTTCTTGTTAAAGCCCATGTTACATATAAAACTATTACTTATAACACAATTTTCAGGTTAGTTGATGTTGAGCCAAACCAGTCAATTGATTCTAACTGTGGAAGTAGAGAGGGATCTGATGAAGAAATGCTATGACTTATTATGGTAAGGTATTTATTACTTTAAGTAATTGAATCTTGATGCATCTGTTTATTTGGACTTATGCAACAAAATGTCTTAGTTTTATTTTTTGCCAAATATTTCCCATTAAGATTCAATTTTTGATTCAGTTATCGAATTTCTGCAGAGAAGGTTACTGAAGTGAGATTCAACTCAGTCGGTGGTTATTTGCAAGAATTTGAATCAATAGCTTTTTTCATGTATCATGTGACATGTTATTTGTGGAACGTAAGAAACTTTGTGTTTGTGGTTTTGATAGTACTTTGATGATGACTGTAGGGAATGGTGTGTGACAAATTATGATACATGAACCATTTGTTTATAGACTTTGAATGGATGGATAACCATTTTGTTTTGGAGCTTGAATTTGACACTTTGGAATTTTTCTAGTAATGTTTTCCCATTGTCTTATGAGTGTAATTTGTATTTCTGGTTCCGTTTCGTTTTTAGTCACCCATTTCTCTCCATTAATAGAAAGCACTGTGGATGGAAGCCCTCTATGGTTTGAGTGGTTTAAGTAATCCGTTTAACTGATTTAGAGGAGACGCAGCTTTGAGCAAATTAATCTTTGATCCAGGTTATGCAGATGTAATACTTTAATTGCTTGAACAGATATGGTTATGTTGTATAAATTTATTCATAGACGGGTTCCTTGATGTTTACAGGGGTGTTTGCCAAACAGGGATCTGAAGTTCATCTTAAGTCTTCTTCATGTTTACAGGGGTGTTTGCCGAACAGGGATCTGAAGTTCATCTTAGGTCTTCTTCATGTTTACAGGGTGTTCTTAGGCCAAACAGGGATCTGCTTTGGTGTTCTTCCTCACAAAATTTACCATTGCGTCTAGAAAAACAAAATCCAATTTGAGAACCCTGTTTGCCCTCTGCTGAAACCTTGCTGAGTACCCCTGTTTGAGGCAGTGGTTAACCCACTTCCCGAGGGATTTTTTGGACGAAATTTGTGTTTTCAAAGTACATATGATGAACTTCAAATATGCAATTTTTTTGTTGGAATCAATCGCGTTTGCCTCGTCATCAACTCGACTACTTTTCCTATCCTGTCCGTAAAATCTATTGAAACCTTACTAAGTACTCCTGTTTGGAGCACTGGTTAGCCCACTTCCTGAGGGATTTTTTGGACAAAATTTGGGGTTTCCGAAGTACATATGATGAAATTTAAATCTGAAATTTTTGGGTTGGAATCAATTGCGTTTTCCCCATCATCAACTTGCCTACTTTTCATATCCTGTCCTAAAATCTGCTGAAACCTTGCTGGGTACCCCTATTTGGGGCAGTGGTTAGCCCACTTCCCGAGGGATTTTTTAGGCGAAATTTGGGGTTTCTGAAGTACATATGATGAACTTCAAATATAAAAATTTGGGTTTTGAATTAATCGTGTTTGCCTCGTCATCAACTCGACTACTTTTCCTATCATGTCCGTAAAATCTGTTGAAACCTTGCTAAGTACTCATGTTTGGAGCACTGGTTAGCCCATTTCCCGAGGATTTTTTGGACGAATTTTGGAGTTTCTGAAGTACATATGGTGAATTTCAAATATGCAATTTTTGGGTCGAAATCAATAGCTTTTGCCTCGTTTTCAACTTGTTCACTTTTCCTATCATAATCCTTCATTTTATAACTTATAAAAGGAGTTGATTATTAAAGTGGAGTTTTGCCCAATCAAAATGGATTTGCAAAATGGATCCTAATCCTTCATCAAAATCCGAAGTGCATCCGGAAATTCCCATTCGAAAAAAATTTGAGATAATACACAAGTGCATCAGGATATTCCCATTCGAAACAAAAATTTAGATAATATGCGAGTGCATCTGGACATTTCCTTTCAAAAATAAAAAAAACCTAACAGAGATAACTGTCTTCATGTTGCAAAGTTTGATCCGAATGCATCTACAACAAATAGTAGAAACATCATCAATATATAATTATAATAATTTGAATGTTGCTGCTGAAAATTATGAGCTTCTTCACTTTCTCTCAAAAGTTTGATTTGATCATGCTTAATCTTCTGCTTCATCTCTTCAAGTGACGTTCACTTTTCATCTTCTCTACTTCCGATTTGCACACGTCCTATATTTCGTCCCGGTGCATATTCAATCGCGACCTCATCCATCCAAATCAACAACCCGCAACCTCGTTCTCCCTACACACAAATTCATAGGAAAAGAAATTTTAATTTTTGAGTGAAAATATATATTAATTTAAGGTGTTGGAATCTATAGACACATACGTGTAAATCTGGACATTTCCAAAATCTCCGTCCCGGATTATGGGACATATGAGATGTCTTCAAAATCATATACCTATACCAACATGGGCACTTTGGAGCCCATTCTAAGTTTTGTACCGAAGACGATGCTGACGACATTTGTAAGGCTGATCCCATTATGGAAAGGAGAAATAAAGAGATTGACATCAGATAAAAGATAATGCCAATTGCAAATTTGAGTGGATTAAGTATCATGGCAGCCATGGATACAGCATGTGCTACATTCTGCAGAAACACTTTATAGCAACAAAAATCTAAATTTCTACACTCCAGCACACTCACATCACTAGGATGTAGACATGGGTTTTTAGCAACAAAGACTTTACCAACCAATACATCAGAACTATCCAATTCAATTCTAGCACTGCTTCAGGGCCATCATCATAAAACCTTTTACGGCCAACACGCGATATATTCACAAATACTTGTCCATACTCCAAAGTCCTAGTTTCATGGAGGCAACCCATCATCACTGGTTTCTGTGGGGAAAGAAAACAACGTTTGGTCTAAAGAACAAAACTTTTGCACCCAATACAAAATCTCTAGTTTCTAGGGGGGAAGAAAACAACATTGAACACAAGCAATATGCTAACTCAAGAAGGAAACAAATCAGTGTCGGTGATGCATACTAAGCAACTTTTTATGGGTCCAGGGCTATATTTTGCTTACCAATTTGAAAGGGAAGTTATTTTGGATAGACAAACCAAAAGGAAAACTAATTATATCAAACGTACTATTAGAGATTTCACTGAATAGGACTAAATTGAACTTCTACACTTGCACCATGATCTTTACAATTGAACAGAAACAATAGGGTAACTCAAGTAATGAACTAAACAGTGCTGCTGCTGCATTACCAAGCAACTTTTATGAGTCCAATATATAATGGTTAACATCTAAAAGGTACCACGTAAAGAGGAAAGTTATTTTCAAACAGGGAAGCCAAAAGGAAAACTGATCATATCGAAACATACAGACCATATTATTAGAAGATTCAACTTAAACAGTACAAAGTAAACTTCAAAGCAATCTCCGCTGATTTTCTTACATTTTATTTTGTGAAAAAATTGCCCATTTTCTGTGACACCGAGGAGCAGAGAGATCGGAGCGGAAGAGTCGTCATCGGAGTGTAGATCCACTCGGGAGAGAGAGACAAGAGAGGGAGATTGCTGGCAAAGAGAAGCTTGAGAGAGAGAAAAGTACGGGAGAGAGATGCAGCGAGAAGGAGATCCGACCAGGAGAGAGCCTCTTCCGGTCGCTGATTCAAGGGAGGGAGTGAGTGAGGCGAGTTGGTTCCTGTAGGTTCGCTGAGAAAGAAAACAGAGAGTGGGGAGAGAGAGGATGGAAGCCGTTCGTGAGAGAGAGACGAGAGAGGGAGATCCGTTCGGGAGAGAGAGAGAGACGTCAGGCGAGAAAGGAGAGGAGACGATCTGCGTCCAAGAGAGAGAGGAGAAGATCTGCGTCCAGGAGAGAGAGGAGACGATCTATAAAGAGCATGGTTTAAAATCTTGGCCGATATGAACCGGTATCGGTCGATACCGCGAAGATATTTTGCCGCGATACCGAGTCAGGCCGATATTGTCAAAATATCCCCAAAATATCGGTTCATCTCGGCCGATATGGTCAAAATATCGGTTCTACCGATATCTCGGAAATATCGGCCGAGATGGACTGCGATGGAATAATGGTAAAAAAATGTAATTTCTTGTAACTTTTTCCCTATTCTCCAATTTTCTTCTCCTCTCCCCTCATCTCTTTAGAGGAACCATGTCTCCATAACTCATTCTCTCATATTTTCCAAATTCCAAAACTATTTTTTGAAGAAATCATTTTATTTAGCAAGAGAAAATCAAGTACTTAACTACCTTATTTTTACTATTATGTGTTTTTTATTTTTTATTTTTAGATAAAGCATAAAAATGAATGAAAAGATCATTTGCATGTCATTTTTTGGTTTGTGCTGTGTTCTTCACTTAGATCTACACACTTTTATGCTAGATCTACTTATAAATATGATTTTGGGTGTAGAAAAATGGTGCTTTTTAAATCTTCTACTTAAAAAAAAAATAAATTGTTGGAGTATTTATGCTACTAAATAGTAAATTCTAAAAGCTTATTAATAGCGTATAGATAAGTTTTATATTATCTTTGTTTTCTTATATTTTACACTAATAAATTGATTATGAGCATCAATAATTGTTGCATTATATGAAATACTGGAGAAGACAGCGAACTGCGATACAGACAAGGCTCATAACTTAAGGTGACCGAGATTTCTATTTATTGTTGTTACTAATGGAAAAAAAATTTGTTTTCCACCATTTTCTAATATTTTGGATTTTTTAGATATTTTTGCGATTTTTTTTATTAAAAAAAAATTCACACCGTGACGACCGCGACGGACCGATATCCGCGACCGATACTGATATCATATTGGTTTTTCGGCTCAGCCGAGACCGCGACCGATACCGCGATTTTAAACTATGATAGAGAGAAAGAGAGGGGAGACGATCTGCACGACGGAGAGAGAGGAGACGATCTGTAGAGAGAGGGGGGAGATGATCTGCAGAGAGAGCTTCGGATGAGGTTAGGTAGATTAAGTGTAAGAAGATGGAAATGAAATAAAAAGTGGGCCTTTAAAATTTCAGCAACTTACGAAGGAAATCCATCCCACACACCTCAATCGCACGCTTTAACTGATTTCTCCCCTAACCTGCAGCTAGGGGAGCCATTACCATATATATATATATATATATATATATGGAAATATTCAAGTGCATCTATCATTAACCATCGAGTGAGGGATGCTTCCATAAATGGGGATTTTCAAGTACAAAAGGGGGATTTCAAGTACATAGGGTGAAATACAAAAGAAGGATTCATGTACAAAAAGGGAAAGTGCCCTCACCCTATGGTGAGGGATAGATGCACATGAATGTCCTTCTAGATACATACATATATATATATATATATAATTGGCAACTGAAAATTACAAATAGGAGTTCAATTATTACAGGGGGAGGTACTAGTGATGATAAAACTATCTAAAATACAATCCCCAATGTAACAATACTTAGGGGTGTTCATGGCTTGAATCGGGCGGGCTGAGGCATTCAAGGCCCAACCAACATAAAAACATAGGCTCATATCCAGCCAAGCCCAACCTGGCAATACATGTGCCGCCCAAGCCCTACATTTAGTCCACTGGGCCGGTACGAATTGAGTTTTTTTTTCTCACTTGTAGGGAGTTTAGCAATTATACTTGGACAAATTATCATTAAACTACAACCACTCATTATTTGGTCTAGGCAGGGCTTTGGACTTTCTATCACTTCATCCACACCCAACACAAATACAAAACATGCCTAGATTATATGTCCAAGCCCAGCCTGTGAGCACCCCTAAATACTCCTTGTAGAGAATTTAAAATAAAAGAGGAGAAACAAGAGAATCACAAAAGGTGTAAATAAAAATATACTGGATATGCACAACAACATTTTTAGTTTAATTTTAATATGTTGTTTTCATGTATCACTTCCCTTCTAGCCTATATGTAGAGACTCCATATATTGTTGGCATGCTCTGAATGGCTGCGACAACCATGTTTTGTAGATTCGGATGGCCCAACCATTTTGTTATTAGGCAATAGTGAAGCAATTTTTGCCATTTTGTTGGTGTTTGCATGAGATATACATGCACTTTGAAAATAACTTTTCGTTATTGTGTGTTTGTGCAATGATAGGATTTAAGGAAAGAGAGATAAATTATTCTCAATTTTCATTGGTCTAACGTTTTGTTGTTTGGAGCAATACATTTTCCCTTGCAAAAAAGAAAAAAAGTTTAGATCTTGTGAAAGACATAATTTTGATTTCCTAATGTAAAAGGTAGAAATGCAGAGTTGCTCTCTTGCAGAGAAACGAATATAGAACACACGGTGTCCATTTGAAATATATAAGAAAAGTTTGAAATATTTCATGTACTTTATGTAAATTTTAAAGAAAATCATACGGTACACATATCATAGGTTTTGTCAAAGTTTTTAACGACATATGTAATCTTCTATGAACTTCCCTTGAACATCATAATAGAGGTTTCAAGCATTATTATCTAGTTTGCGTAGAAGGCTTTCAAACTGAGTTAAGATCATTTCGAATAATTTGCAATTTGATTTGTGAACTATTGGCGAGCTAATCTCGTGTAATTTCCCAAGTTGAGTCCTATAAGTTCTTTCGTGGTATATACCTAGAAATCCATGCCACTCTAAAAACATTACACCCACATGTGTTAGCACTAATCCATATCTAATTCCAATGAGAGTTGGCCCTAAGATTTATCACCAGTAAAACATGAAATTTTACTTTAGTTTGTATTTTAACCAAATTTTTAACAGGTAATTATTTTGATCGTAGGAGGGCAAATATAAAGAACATTTATTTTAAGTGGTTTAAATCTTAAACGTAGATCCTAGTGATGAATTAATAGCATGTGCACAAATGAATTAGCTCATCAAACATGTTGGAGTTGAACTCCCACATATGACAAATTGAGAAGGGACATAGTAGTCAATTCCATTTCGTTTTGACTGGAATGGCTAGAATTTTTTGCTCCGGCCCTTTAGCCCAAACAGAATGCGGATAAAAAAAACTCTGGTTTGAATCCCGGTCCATTTCAGTTTGTAACACAATTCTCACTAATTTTTTTTATATTTTTTTTCTCAATATCCATATCAAGAAACATTCATAATTTATATTTTATTTACATATTTTCTAATTTTTTTACATATATATATAATTTTCATTAATGCAAAAGTTACTCTGAAAAGTTTTGCAGAAATCTCAAAATTCTAAAATATTCCATCATGGAGGCTAATCAACCCTGAGGGGACGGCTGAGTGGCAAGGACTGCAGTTCCTTTTTTTTTTGGAACTAGAGGTCTTGTTATCGACCATCGGTTCCCCTTTCTTTAGAAACCGAAAAGTTGAGTCCACCGGTGCTCTCTCCCTGGAACCATAGGGGATTTACTTGGAAAAAAAAAATCAAGCTAATCAAGCTGAGTCTCAAATTATGAATTGCTAAGTCAAATACCAATTAGTCGAATTCCAAACTAGATACTTAAGTCAAGTAAGGAAAACATTTACCATTTCAAAGAGTGCAAAGGGCAAGGCAGCAACTGGAAAGTGAAGTATCTAACAGGTATCATATTGGAGTGGGTCTACCTGCACACTACATTTTGCTCTCCACACACTGCATTTAAAAAAAAATAATAATAATAAAATAAAAAATTCCTAAACTACCCCTCTCCCTGATTCGTTCGGCCACACGAGACCGAACAAATAAAAAATGTTCGACCTTGTGTGGCCGAACAAACTCGATTTGTTCGGCTATGTGTCGCCTAACAGACTCGATTTGTTTCATCCCGTGGAAGCTAATGAACAAAATCGCAGAAACACACTAAAAATGGTGAAAATTAACGGTATGGTATTTGATTAACCATTGTACAAGAGAATGAGTGAGGGGGAGAGAAAGGAGGAAATGGGAAAAGAGATGAGGTTGCCAGAAAGGAGGAGATGGAGAAAGGGAGAAAGAGAGGGCGGGGAGATGGGTTGGCGCAGCGGCTTGCGGGGTAGAGAGATAGGGAGAGGAAGAGAGACGGGAGGAGGGAGCAGAGCAGGGAGCAGGAAGTAGGGAGAGGGAGAGAGACGGGAGGAGAGGGAGAGGGGTAGTTTAGGATTTATTTTTTTTACTTTTTTTAAATGCAGTGTGTTGAGAGCAAAATGTAGTGTGCAGGTAGAACCAGTCATCATATTGGATAGCGCAAATGACCTTTATCTCCCACTACAGTCACCACAGACTGTACGGATAGGGCCCGGCAATGGAGAGAGCGATACGGGTAGCACGCAACAGAAATCTGCCTTGTTTCTTTCCCTTCATTTTTCCAGCAGTAGCATGAATCTCCAAATAGAGCAAACCAGGGGCGAGTCAAAAGGTAGAAAGAGGACCATCCTACACGGGAGATGATGGTGTTTGCATTTAAAGTTATAAAAAAATGTGTTTGTTTAACCTTAGGAGAACCATAATAGAGATTCTCGTAACGGCAGAAAATCTTCCCAAGCTTTTCACGATCGTTTAAATTTTTTTAATAATCCCTGGATCATTGCTTGAAAATAATATGGCAAAGGAAAATGGCTTCTCGAGTGTGAGTTTGAACCCCGAGTCTCCCCCATCTTTCTCAAAACCAAATAAAAAAAAAATCTTTAAAAAAAATAGTTTTACACATGACTACCAACATGATTAGTATAAAAAAAAAATAATTCTTCTTTTAAAAAAAAAAGTTGAACGCATGACTAGCAACATGATTAGTAGAGTGTTTAGAATGGTTAGGCAAGTTCATTGGCATCAAAAAAGCTATAATGGTGGGCAAAGTAAGGTTAGAAAACTCAGCGAGTTGTCTTCATTCTGCCAAATCATCCCGTTTTGAAAAAAGACCGAGTCATGTATATATATGGTAAACTCAACCGAGTCAAATGTAAGCAAAAATTCTCGAGGTTTGAAGTTAACAATTGAAAAATAATTTTTTTGATTTTATTTTCATTAATATATCCAAATATATGTATATCTAAATATTATAAGCATTTCATCTATTTTCAAGTTTTTTAAAACTATATTTAGGAAAATATGGCTCTCCCAAATTCATGAGTTCGTCTCCTTTAGAGTCAATATTTTTAGAACGAGTTGAGTCGGTGCCACGACACGAGTTTTTCAACTCTGTCAGAGGGTGGTGGGGTGGATTCATTATCACATGATCTTAGACATTTCTCTGCTTCAGAAGTCATATACGGACACGTGCTAGTTTATCGTCTCTAGCAGCAAATCTGACACGTTGCCAAACCTCAATCACATGCCAATACCATTCTCAGCGGGAACATGACCCAGATACTACATACAAATGGACCAATCTCCACTTGGGTAGGTTCATATCACACATTTCAAGACATGATAAAGTAGCACCAACGCCAGGCAACCATAGCTCGATCCAAATAATAATAATATATATATAAAAAAAAAAAAAAAGACAAAGCACATGTGCTTCTTCAGCCTATAAAACATTAGAAAAACACCTAAATAAAAACAAGAGATAGCCCATCCCTCTCAAGTCACAACCCCACAAACCCAAACAGAGCCACCAAAATAATTGATCTCAGACCAACCAAGTTTCCAAATCAATGAAAACAAGTTCTAACCCAGCAGAACAAAACCAAATCAATATCCCTTGTTCCGTACTCCCCATGCACCCACAATTCTCCCCATATTAAGCTATATACAAAAAAAAAAAATAAATAATAAATAAAAAATAAGAAAAAAAAAAACCTAAGCATTCTCACAACAACACAGCAGAATTGTTGCAGTTGCACTGTAATTGCAATTGCAGATTTCAATTTCCATAAGCCCACATCCAACAGCAGAAAGTTAAATAAAGCTCTTTGTTCATATACACAAATTAATTAGCAGCTCCATTTAAATAGCATCTTCTAAAACAAAACAAGGCCAAAGCAGCAACAGTGTACATGTTCCATCATTTAGCTCTGGTAGTGTAGGCCCTCGAAGGGCTTTTTAACCCATCAGGTACCGGCCATGCATATATTGAAGGTAGGGTGTGGCCCGGTCCTGCCCTTTGACTCCCCTATTTCCAACCATAGGCTGAGGGTCCGGGACCAATCAGGGCTGATAGAAAAAGTAAAATGATCACTTAAATATACAGGCAATTCCACGGGCAATGAAGAGAGATCTAGGTAGCAATTATGTCTGGACATTAATCTGCCTTCCTGCCTTCCCTTTTATCTTTCCAGCACAATTTCCTATAGGTAAAACCAACGGTGAGGAGAGAGAGAGAGAGAGAGTGGGAGAGGGAGAGAGTGGGGAGCTTCATGTAAGCAAAGTGCACGCGAAATACTGAAATGGTAGAGAAGAACCGAGAAATCCAATATCACTTTAAACCGTAGCTAAAGCATAGAAAATATAGACGGTCATATTGAAAATTTCATGGTTCGTGAAAGAGAAAGGAATGAAATAATGAGGGGGAATCCGACTTGGGGGTGGAGCCTTTTCTAACATGGTGCTGGATGCATAGAAATGAGGGGTAGGGTCAACTGCGAAATGATGTATATGTATATAAAACTAATACTATATTAAGAGAAAAGGGTTAGTCATAATTCATTGGAACCATTAGGCCCAACTCGAACCCTACTCATCTATTTACAGGTCAAAAAAGCACTGCTTTACATTGATCTTTATTAAGGCCAGCTGAATTGTGGTCATGTTATGCAAGTTGGGGTCACATTCTCAAGGTTGCCAAAGAGTATCCGATTATCCGATTGCCTGAAAGTTGGAACCTGAAAATACTCGGGTTAGGAATCTATTTTAGATTCCAATTCATAAACGGGTCCGAGTCATAAACCTAATTTAAGTTCCGATTGAAAAATGGGTCCTGTTCCAGGTATATATAGGTTCCGATCCTTGGACCTGGGACCCGACATATGAGTATTTGATATTGCAAGTTGTACCTCAAAATAAACTTTTTTTTTTAAATTTTTATATATAATGCTGAAGGCAGTAGACTTGATGCACTATTGTAAGTTGAATGATATATTTATTTTAGAAAAAAATAAAAAAAAATATGGAGAGAAGTTAGAACCAATTTTGAAACTACATCCAGTTCTCTAGGTGGATCCGGTTCCGAAACCGGATTCGGTTTTTTCTATCGGAATCTGGTTTGGAAATGGGTTAGGATTCGGAACTAACAAAACTAATTCTGAGTCAAAACTGTTATTTAGAAATGGATTCGGATCTGGGTCCATTAATGTTCCGACTTAGAACAGTTCCATTTACAACCCTACATACTCACATATTACGCATAAATATTCAATGGTATAGTGAGTACCTAATCTTTTCCCTACAGTTGCCATAGTCGACAGCTAGTGTTGACAAAATGAAGCCATATGGCAAATATTGCATGAAGTTATAAACTATACTTTCTTTTATATTTTTAAAAATAAAACAATGAATTTTAACCAAATATGTGGAAAGAAGATACCATGCACATTAGTAAAACCTGCTATATATGGTTTGATATGGTAGTGGTTTTCATGGTTTGAGGGCAAGTATCTTCTTGTAGACTCTGATTATCACTAATTTAAATATTTATTGAGAAATGATTGTTAAAATAAAAGAGACATTTTTTTTTTCCAAAACGTCTCTTCGACTGCGACTGATCCCCTGAGGTTAGCCCTCTCCGCTAAAATAAGTTGTTTTGTGCCAGTGTCTTGGTTGCTAATTGGGAACCCACCAATGGTTTAGTGGTAGACCGGCAATTTTTATATAATCATTACATTCATTGAACATCAATAAAGAGCAAGCATTTCTCCCCATCCCTTTTCTCGTCCTTCCCATAACGGTGGAACCATGTGCGTGAATGTTTGCAGAGAAAAAAAAAATCTCTTGGTCTAAATAGAGTTACTTTAGAAGGCGATTATTTAACCTTATGAGAGATTCTCAAGAAGGCAAAAAGTCTTACCAAGGATTTTGTGATCCTTTGAGAAATGTTTCTGCTATCCTCAGTGCCCAGTGGCGCGACCAAGGCTTAAAATGATGCAGCAAAATTTCTTCCTCACCCCAACTAGTGTCTCGGACAGTATATCAAATTTTATTAAGTTACTCTAGTAAATGTGGATTTGCTGCCTACATCTTGTGTTGGAAACCTCCCAAAAATTACCTATTGCTGCATGGAGATTAGTCCTATTAGGTGAAAGAGCTCTGCTCTAGAATTTGCGCCCGTTTGCTAATCTTACTTGTCAAGTAAAGTCAAAGTAAAGTAAAATTACACATCAAATCAAAAGCATTTTAATTCAAAACTCATTTCGTCCTTAAAAAAAAAAAAAGGCAAAAAACAACTACCTTTATTTATTAAAAAAAAAAGAAACTTCATTTCCCCATATAAAAAGTCAAAAATATTCCATTATAAACAGCTTAAAACAAAATACTATTATAACCAACTTATATTTTATTCATTCTCTATATTTCACTTCACTTTAAAAGTAAGACTACCAAACGGCTCACATCAATAAAAGAAAAAGGTTGATCTCACTAATCACAAAAATGATAGAGTGATTAAGACAACCTTATGCATTGCTACTAGGAGTTTTGAGAAGTTATTTGCAAATGTCAGGCAAGTTTACTGGTATAAAACCAAAAAAGCTGTAGTCATTACTAGAGGAGCAATTTTATGCCAAGAATTAGGAAGAGCAGCAGTATTCCTTCCAAGAAAAAAAAAAGAAAAGAAAAAAAGTTGTCCCCTCACTACGGGTATAGAGAGTGGGCCATGTGGATTTAGAACCACAAGGTATGAGACATTTGACAGGTCAAATACTGACACGTGCGAGTTTTATCTTCACACCCGCAGCTGACTAGTTGCCAACCCCTTTTTATCACATGCAGTACAATTCTAAACCAGTACATGGAATTCATTTCAAACACACCAATCCATCCTCGGTAGATTCATATAGTAGATATTCTCCAACTCATTTCAACAATGATAAAGTAGCACGCATGGCAGGCAGGCAGGCATGCCGCAGGCATATAATTCAATCCATAAAAAAAGACAAGGAACATGTGCTTCTTCATCCTAAAACATAAAATCAAACCAAAATATATAGCCCATCATTCACAAGTCACAACCCCACAAACCCGAACAGACCGACCAAAATAACTAATCCAAGACCAACCCAGTTTCCAAATTAATGAAAACAATTTCCAGACCAGCAGAACAAAACCAAACCAATATCCCTCATCCTTACCCCACCCACCCACAATTTTCTCCATATTTAGAAAAATATACAAGATTCTCACAATGTACAACACAGCAGAATTGAAGCACTTGTAGCTGTAATTGCAATTGCAGACTTCCATTAATATGAGGCCACATCCAAAAGCAGAGATTTAAATAAGGAAGCTAGGCTCTTAGTTCATATACACAAATTAATTAGCAGCTCCATCTAAACAGCATCTTCTAAAACTAAAAACGCCAATCGATAGAACAGCAACAGTGTACATGATTAATTTACAAACACATCTTAGACTGATTAATATATCAATCATCTCACACTAATCTCCTGAAAAATTCCTAAAACCACCCCCCCCAAAAAAAAAAGAAAAAGAAAAAAACCAGCTTCTATTGCACTAGACATGCAGAAGTATTATTACTGCCTATCTGCAACTGTTCAGATGCTCAGACAGCTTGCCCAAGAGGGTGACATTGAGCTGCTCCTTGGTGTAAACCCTGCTCCCCATCTTTACCGTTGCTTGCTGGATCATAAGATCGTTGACCACCGACACACTGGCATGGTTGACTTCCAAATCCAGCTCCATCAACGCCACCATCAGCTTCGCTGCCGGGTGGTTCTTCTTGTTGCACTGGAGACGGATCATGGCCTCCCACCCCAACACCTTCACATCAATCTCCACCCCTTGTAGACCGTTGAATGAGATTCTCTGATCTGGGTCACGATGGGGTGGCCCACCATTGCATCGAGATTCCTTCTTCAAGCTCTCGAGCTGGGATTGGAGCTCTTCCTTGTCGGTCTCGAGGTTCTGCAACTTGGATTTGAGCTCGTTGATGTAGGAGATGGCGTCGCCGAGGAGGGAGGCCTTATCCATTTTCGAGACGTTGGGGACCACCGCACGGAGGGCGTAGAACCGCTGGTTCAGCTTCTCCCGCCGCTGCCGCTCCGCCTCCACGTGGTTCAGAGGCTCTTCCCTGCCATTGGCCGGCTTGCGGCCGCGTTTTCGCGGCCGCTTCTCGGTCTCCACCACCACGCGGCTGCTCTCCGCCTCCCGGACGGAAGCTTCCAGGTCGGAGTGGTCGGAGTCGCCTGATTTTACACCGCCGGAGGTGGGGAAGACGACTGCAGATGCAAACGACAGCATTCCTTCATCATTTCCGCTCTTTGCAGGCTTCTTTCTCTTCTTTTCTTCATCTGGGGCGGTCTGTAAAAAGAAGGTTGCATTCGAATTCGACTGTTGGGTCCTCTTACTTTCCCCGAAATTCAAGATCTCTCCGGATTCGGGCTTGCAGCTCTGAGGTGTAGCACTACTTCTTCCAGCAGTATCGAATCCAAATTCGGAGAAGCTCTGTTCGCGGAGGAAGAAGCTCTGGGTCTGGTGATTCTGCTGCTGCTGCTGTTGTTTTTGGTGGTGGTGGTGGTGGTTGTGGTTTTGGATTGAACTTGGGTTTTCTGTTAAGGTGCTGGAGCTGCCGTTTTCAAAGAGGGTCGACTTGGAAATCTCTGGAGCAGCTGTGGAGTCCTTGATTTCGACAGTGACGGACGGCTCCGTGATCCAGAGCGCCGACGGGTCGTTCTCCCCCTGGTCGGTCTGCACCGGCCAAACCCCGGCCTCCACGGCGTCGAAGCTGAACAGACTCTTCACCTTGTTCATGAGATCGGTGTTGTAATTGATGAGCTCCGTCGACCCCAATTCCACCACCCCATTACCGAACGGGATGCAGACCATGGTCTGGAGCCCGAAAACCTGCGCCTGGTGGGCCCGCTCGCAGGAGGAGCCGGAGAGCTGAGCTCCGCCGGCGACCCAGATCGGAACCGTCGAGAAAAACGCCTGGCCGGGGAGGCCGGTGCCGTTGACAAAAAGCTGGGTCATGGAGACGAGGAAGAACCACTCGGTGTCGGTGACCTCCTCGTCGACGACGTCATCGGAGGCGACGCCGGAGACGAGGGAGTTAAGCTCCCGGAGGACCCGCTTCCGATGCTCCTGGTCGGCGGCGGAGGCGGCCCTGCGCTTGCGGCGGTCCTCCTCCCCTTTGTAGTATCCGTCGCCCCAGCCGAGGAGGGAGGCGCCGGAGACGTCGACGGAGGACTGCCAGTAGATGGCGTAGGTCCAGGTCTCACGCGCGCCTTCGATGAGACTCTGCAGGCGCTGCTGTAGGGACTCTTGGCTGAGATAAGTAGCGGATAAGGAGGATGCGCCTTTGGACGGCTCGGATGTGGTGGATGAGAGGATCGTGGCCGTCGGTGGAGCAGAAGAAGATGATGGTGGCCAGGTGAAGGAGGAGAGGTCGGAAGTCACGAAGGCTTCCATTACAGAAGCGTTGTCGTCTGCCCAGTGATTCATCTTTCCAAAGCTGTTTTCTGTTACAACTTCATGGGGTGGAATAACAAGGAATGTTTAGATGGAAGTGGTTTGAAATGCCTGGTCAGGTTTTTTTTTTTTTTTTTTCAGGTGGATTTGAGGGTGTGTTGAGAGGAGAGAGGAGAGAGAGGTAGATGGAATACCAGGAATGTTTAGATTGAAGTGGATTGGAATGTCTGGTTAGATTTTTTTTCAGGTGTGTTGAGAGAGAGAGAGAGAGAGAGTTGGTGTTTGGAGGAGAGGGAGTGGGGGTGAGCATGGGGTAGGAGTGGTGGATGCTTGATATGTGGAGCCGAGGGTTTGGGGTGCATGTGAATTTGGTTTTCATTTCAACTTCATTTGACATTAGATTTACAAGCTGCAGGAGTCCTAGATGTTACTTGTTAGATGTTAGTCTAGCACAGATTAAAATTTTGCTTGCAAATGTTATAAAGAATAAATAGAAAGGCTAAGAGTGATGATTCTATATATCCCATATGAAAGACCTTTTTTGTCCTTACTTTTGTTCTTTTTCCTACAAAAAGAACTCAAATAGAAAGGCTAAGAGTGATGATTCTATATATCCCATATGAAAGACCTTTTTTTGTCCTTACTTTTGTTCTTTTTCCTACAAAAAGAACTCAAACCGGCATTCATGCTCATATCGATCCATGTCGCATATTTGTTTGTACAAAGAAGTAAAATGAATTAAAATTGAGTGTCAAGTTAAAAAAAAAAAGACCGAGAGAGTTGGAGGGCAAAACACATCTACGTCATTTTGTTGTTGTATAAGAGTAGCTTTTTTTTTTTTTTTTGTTTCATTTTGTGCACTTTCTTTAAATATTGATTTGGCATTTAAATTTATTTCAGGCTTCTCATCCTTACAAATAAATAGGCTCTTAAGATCTTAGATAAAAACTCTAATTTACTATCAAAGCAACAATCTAAGAAAACCTTTAGATCCTTTGTTTATTTTGACTTGAAAACTTTATACTTATAATCCCTTTAGAGCATTTGTGCAAAAAATTGATTTTGTGGGAACTCTAGTTAAAATGAATTTCAATATAATATTATTAAAAGAGTTAGGAATGAAAGATATAAGGTGGAGATATTTTAATGAGATCATGACTTTCTAAAGACTTCTTTTATTAGAGTGATAGTTGGCCTTAATTTCCATCTCAAGGGAGATCACTTTTCATAAAAGGGACAACAACTTGATGATCATTTATAGGTCTTTAACTTTTGTTTGTTAAATACGTTTTTTAGAATTACGAGAAATTCGATTCCATTAAAACCACACCCTCTTTAAAGTCTATAAGAAACCAATGTGTACTAGTTAGAGATAATATTTGATTGTTTTTAATTTTATGGAATTGTCCTTGACATTTAGTTGCTCAGTTTATTAGGTATATGTGTAGTGTGCATGTTTGTAAATTCAAATCCCTTGTAAAGCAGAAAGGCTTCGCATAGGACATAATTGCTTCATGTAATTGAGTTATAAAGAATTTTAAGTTTAAATATTTTTTAAAGTAGTTAAAAATGAAAAAAAAATGAATATATATGAATACCCAAAAATGACCATTAAATAATGTCCGGCAAAATAAATACCAACAAATATCTATCAATTTAATTCTTAAGAAAGTCCATATTCCATTCAAAGCTCACCTCTTTCAAAATGAGCCAATTTAACCATTAACTCTTATGTATTCAATACCATGGCAAAATAGGCCAATACTAATAAAATAATTGTTGAGTTTAATTAACCATTTTGAACTCGAGTACATCTTCTGTTTTTGTTGTTGACCTATTTTTTATCTACTTTTAAAATGGTACACCTTCGTACTCCAAGAAAGCAAAATGAAAAATGTGTTGGAGAAAATGTACTTTTTTCATCTGTCTACTGTCAGGCTGAAAATATTACACATGTTCAAATGATGATGCGATTCATTTTCCTAAAGCCAAAGAACCAAATGGATTCCAAAGTAAAGCAGATCATAAAAAATACAGCAACTTCTGACACTTACAAGGGGTAGTAATTAGATTACATATCTGTTGAAGATACTAATATGGTGGAAGACCAGTTTTGGATACTTGTCTTGATACAAATCTTTTCATGCTGCAACATTGCCGGCTGCCTCTCGGAAGCATCAAATGTTAAATGGAATCTAGTGGATTAGTATTTGATGAAATGAGGTGTCGTTTCTGTCAACATTTTAACACGTGTTCCTTACTTACATGCTGTATCACAAGCATGCCGCGTAAATCTAAAAAGTCTTTTAGGGCCCTTGACCAAAGTTTTCCCATTTATCTCGAGTTATTGTTGTTATTGAGATAAACACACGTTTACCTTACCTCTAATGCCATTGATCTGATTGATGAATCTGATTGTTCCCGTGTAGGTATTATGTAAGTGTATAAAATGATGCAGACCATTCGAAATGACATCAGCTATGGGATCTCATCAGTACATGCCCTAGATGAATGGGTCAAATATGAGGAGAGGTTTGGTAATAATATTTTATCAGTGAAGTGTGGTGAATGGTCATATAAAGAGGCAATAACAGTGGATATGGTCATTCGGATGAAATGCATGGTTCTCGACCAACGAGGCAGCCTCTTAGTCTTTGTAGCTTAGTTAATTAGCAATACTAGATCATTCAATGAATCCATTGGTAAGATATTAAACTTTTTAACTATATAAATATTATTTCTCAATAAAAAGTTTTTCAAATTCAAGCTTTTGAAATACGAAGGAAATTGTATAATCTTGAAATCCAACAATGGAGAATTGACAAATCATCCAAGAGAAATAACGAGAAAAGGAGGTCGGGGCAAAGCAGAAAACCATGACAATTCACGAGTCCGGATACTCCGCGGCAGTTATTACACAATAATCACGTAATACTTTTCTATAACTCAATTGTGTCTCACATAGAGGTCATTCGAACAGTTCAAAATAAATGTCATCCCCTCCAACCGCATAACCTCAAGTTTTAATTCAAATGAGCGAGTCCTAATGAAAACATGAGTAGGCACTCATGTAGCATCTTTGCTTACATGGTTTTAATCACATTTCCGTCGTGGTGCTCAATTAGACTGTGGGAACCATTATTTTTCATCAACAACTTAAGTATATATAACTAGAGGGGATGAAATTCATCTTGAACGGACCCGAAGATTTCTATTTCGGACCTACAATCAAGTGCTAAAGAAAAGTTTCATAAGTTTATCCTATAATAGCTGCAAGAGAGGATCAGTTCACATGCCTATCCATAAAACCACTTAAACAAGTCATAACTGCAGTTAGTTCACCCATGGTCACACTCGAGTTAAATCCCCAACTCGAGTTAGCATCCATCTCATTGTCACACTAGAAATTAAAAAAAAATCATAAAGTAAATAAAAGCTACAAAAGTTAAAAGGTGTGTGATTCAAGATTCTTGCCCCCAACTCAATCAATCCTAGCCCTTGATCAGGTCGTCGCACTTTGTCCTATTTAATGAAATCAATAAAGAAACTCTCTCGGAGACATTAAAAACAAAATAATGCACGTTTTACTTGCTGTCTCCCTATGGAGTTGAGTGGAGTTGATGGGCCCTTCCATCCACACAAAATAAAAATATAAAGAGGGGAAGAAAGAAAACTAGAAAAAGGGGCGTGCATGTGACGAAAGCACTTTATTGGTGGCATGTATATGTCTTCTCTCCATCTCGATTACAACTATAAATATAGTGTAACAAAGAGAGAGAGAGAGAGAGAGAATGTAAATGTAAAGATGAATGTATGGGTGCAAAAGTGTTGGACTGTTTATGTAGTAATGAATACATATTACAGACCCATTTGAGAGGAGAAATGGTGGAGAATAGGAGTCTGTCTACATGTCCTGGCATTTGTGGACTCCGAGTCTGTCTGACCCAAATGCGTGTCTGCGTAGTTGGACTTGGAGTTGGAGGTGGTGGTTTCTCCCACGTGTTTAAAACTTTCTCAGTGCATGGGAAGAAGAGGGAGGGCTCTAGGAAGCGAGATGGTTGTTGACTGTGGCTTAGAGTGTGGGGCAGGTGGGAAGAGAAATGTTTGTTGACTTAGCAGTGGTGGACCTACTTGAAGATGTCACCCCATTTCGATTTTGAAATCGCTTTATATTTGAATGGGCCTGAGCGTATTCCACAAATATCTAATAAACTATTGCCCTACGTCAAAATTTCGTGATCGCCCCATGTCACAAAATTTTGGTGAGAAACTCGTGTTTTCTTTAGACATTTTCTTCCCACCGATAGTACGAGATCCTCTTCGCCTCGTTTTCTTTCGACATCTTCTTTCTACTGAGAGTGCGAGATCCTTTTTATGGTGATCGAGCTTCTTATCGTGGGTCATCTCATGGTTAATATCTCTCTCTCCCTCTCTCTCTCCAAATAACCTTTAATAAAGCAATTACCCTCCCTCCTCAGATGTAGTATAAACCTAATCACTACATACCAAAAATTTGAATCCTTAATCTCCAAATCATAATTCAAATCCTAAGCACTAAACAACCAAATCTGAGCATATTTACAAGCCGAAGATGACCAAATCACCATTAAGCACATTTAATATTTAATTCGTACATAAATTGGGGTCTTAGAGTTCATATGTTTGGATAATTTGAGTTACGTTTAAGTGGCAATTTTTCTCTTTGCCTTGAGCCCATGACTAACTATAAAAAATTATTTTTACAGTTAAGGCAAGTGCAGGCAACCAAATTCTATAGATCTAAATAAAATCCGTGTGAGAACCCAAACTGGATAATTGGGTGCTCACCGAAATCATCATTTCAGGGCACCCAAACAGGTTGGATTAAAGGAAATGTTATCTTAGGCTATTTTGATGACGATTAATTGATGATCACCTAAATTTGTGAGAGGTAGTGGGAAGACCCTTCAATTGGGCAGGGGATTTGAGCATGAAAAAAAAAATTGTGCTTATTTAAATGCAAAAAAGTTTTTCTTTTCGTATTGTTCATGTAAGAAAAGTTAGCAAAGTTGACCAAAAGTTTAGTCCCATCCAAACAAAAATCCTGGATCCGCCACTGGTTGATTGCATGGCTTTGAGGGTGGACCAGATGGACAGTGGCAATGGCACCTGAATATATATCAATATATATATATATATATTTATATATAAACCTTTTAACACCGTATCCGTTGTGATATTCCCCCCCCCCCCCCAAAAAGGACCAATAAGCCTGTTGTGTTTTTTTTTCCCGTGTGGAGTGAATAGAAATAAAATTAAGGGACAAATAAAAGATAAGAGAGTTGAGAGTAAAAGTAATAAAAGATACTCATATGTCATACTCATCCAAACGGGGTAGAGTTGAGATTTTATACTATTAGGGCCCATTTAACTTTACTTCACTCGATTTTTCGCCTATCCATTGGTTGAGAGCTTTTTTACTATAGTTGATGTCTATAGGAATCTTGAAATCCCTGTTTGATTGGATTTAAATGGTGAAAATTGAATGAGCTGGTCATGAGAAAAAGTCACGTTTGGCTAGCAAAATTCTTAAAATTCTGGATTTCTAAATGCTACCCTTGAGAATCTTGGAATCCCCCTTTGGGAACAACATTTGGAATTCCCCAAATAATCAAGATAAAATGTTCCAAAAAATTGCAGCAAAATTGGCCCAAACTATTATCCTCCATCCAGTTTTCACAAATGCTTAAGTGCATTTATGAATTTGGAGAATCCAACATTAGTGACATTTTACTGAGCTAAATTTATGGTACCATTCAAATAGGGAATTAATTCCAAATGTTGAGGAGACAACTGACTTTCCCACTGCGAATGTCCAACACAAAGAATTCTCAGTAGAGGAACCTCCAAACAACTGGATCCTAAGCATTGCCCTCACAGGATTTAGACTTTTGGGAGTTCAATAAAATCTCAATGGGGGGAATTATAAATTCTCCAAATGCAATCTCTAGACAAGTTTTTCAAATCTTCTCGTATGCCTAGGCATTAGGCCAAAAGTGCCTTTCCAAGAGGCTGAATTTTAAAATTGTAATAATCGAATAAGAAATCCCATAGGCTATCATGGGTTGTTACTATAAAAAAAGGGGTGTCTAAAAATTATCAGGGAAAAAAAAGTCAGCACCAATAACCATGGATTGCCATCTAGTATTCAGGGGTAATTCTAACTAATCCTGCAGTTGCCATCCATCTGTGAATGTAACATTCCCAAAAGCAGATTTCTTGTTTCAATCTCTCCCCTCAGAAATGAAAATCTTCTCGTATCCAGAAAAGAAAAAAATGACATAAAGCAGAGGAATTCTGCTTTTCCATTCCATTGCATCCACAAGAATATCCCAAAATACCAGACAGAAAAGTTTGTGGATCCTCCCTCCGTGGCTAGAATCTACCTCTCTGAGGGTGCTTGTGGCCCTCCACGCTCATTCAGGCTTTCTCTATCTGTGGAAACATCTGGTGATGGTGATGAATGGCTACGGTTCCTACAGTAGCACATATCTATAAAGTCACATCAATGCCAACATTATCCATATAAGTAAATGATAATATACCAAATTAATCACGCCTAAAACATGTAATCGAAGTACAATGAGTGTAGATTCAATTTAAGTGTTTTACACTTGTTTGGAGTTCAACTCTTAATCTAGTAAGATCTGCTACAGCAA
This sequence comes from Persea americana, assembly GCA_029852735.1. Classification (NCBI taxonomy): domain Eukaryota; kingdom Viridiplantae; phylum Streptophyta; class Magnoliopsida; order Laurales; family Lauraceae; genus Persea; species Persea americana. The sequence goes on along the minus strand of CM056816.1, from coordinate 55,336,089 downwards.
ACAAACAATTGTTGTGGTTTAGATTAGATTTCGAAGATGGGTCTAGTTAATGATTTTAATTTGTAGTGATTTAACTCAAAATTCTTCTAGAGTTTAAGATCCAGATTCCAAGCCGGACTAGTAGCAAGTAGCTGCCTTTTTGGCTGGTTAAAGAGCACCATGTGAAAAGCCTTTCCTTTATCTTCTTTACCCTTTTGAGAGGATCACCTATATATGGATAGCAAGTGGCTTGGGTGTCGGCAGCATCAGAGCTTACCTCCATCCTATGGACAGGTCTCAAAGAATAATCCCAGGGACCTTTTTGAAAAATTCAGAGAATTCTTGTGAAATTTTTTCCCCACTGAAATTCCAAAACCCACCTAGTTCTCTTAGTATTTTAAAATGTTAAAGGCTATGATGCACAGATACACGATATGGAGATACAGCAATGATACGGATTTTACACATAAAAAGTATAATATGACACAATACATTGTCAATTTTAAAGTACCCGTGCATCATTTGTTAAAGGAGTTGGAAGTCTGAGAATTCCAAAGGCCCTTTTTGACTTTTCAAATGAGTTTGACTTATGAAAATTTGGAATGAGACATGGCATTTGGAAATAAGGGGATGGGATGACACATCATATCATAAATTCCCAGCGGTAGAAGTTTTAGCCAGAAATGCTTCTAAGGCCATGTTTGGGACCACTAGTATATTTCTTAAGGACTATTCAATATAGACCCATACAAAAAAGAGCCATAAAAAAAAGAGGTTAAAATAAAACGAGGTGTTTGGTAATGCAATGGTTTATGCTAAATAGACATTTTTATATCATTGGTTGAGAGTTTTTCCACATATTTCTTGAGATTCACAAGGTATTAGGCCATGAGAATTGACCATATAGACGTGCACAGCCTTCCAAAGGTATCTCAAGGTTTGGATCTTGTGTTTGGGGCCCACATAATCCACAAAATTATACCTAATGACTCACGTTTTTTGCACATATCTTGAGATTGGTGATGATCCAATGAGTGAAATTTGGTCTCATGATCATGTTTAATATTGTGAACATTACCAACGGTTTAGATCTTATTTTACAAGCCTCTAAATAATAAAAAAAATTGAAATAGTTTACTGCTCATGGACAAATGCAATATTGAGCATAATACATCAATGATTACTTTCGTTTTGCACATATCTTGAGACTCACTAGGTCTTTTGTGATTAAAGTTGACCACATAGCCGTTTTCAGCCTCCCAAACATATCCAATGGTTTTGATCTTGTGTTTGGGGCCCACAGATTATAACAAATTATATCCAATGGCTCCCAGTTTGTGGCACATATCTCGAGATTGGTGATGATTCAACGGCTGAAATTTGGATACGTGGCCGTATTTTACCTTGTGAACATCTTCAACGGTTTGGATCTTGATTAGGACTCTCAGACTTGGAGGAAAATTGAAAAAAGTGGACTGGGCGTGATTATGCATAAACACCATAGCTCCGCCTCTCATTTTTTTCCTCTATTTCTCAACTACCTCATCAAGGGGGCTGTGGAAAGTAGAGTCATTGCCTCTACTTCTCTAAAATATGTAGAGGATGAAAGGTGGTGCCAAACACTCTATTTTTTCAGACACCTGTCCATTTTAGAGAAATAAAGAAATAGAGGAAAAAATTAGACCTCCCAAACATGCACTAAGGAAATTTGAGAATTCATACGCAAAGGGTATCTCAGAATTTATAAATGCTAATGGGCTTTTGAGCATTTTAAAAGTTGAAACTTGAAAATTTCTATTAGCCAAAAGTGCCAATCCACATGGTTGAAACCTTAGAAACCCAAAAACTGTATAGAAATTTTGAAATGTAAAAAGGAACAAGCATGGACATGCTATTAGAAATCTCCAATAGCAAGAATTCTCCTCTAGGAACTTCTGCACACAAACAGCCGTAGCTCCAATGCTATAAATTCATAAAAAACTTCCTTAGCACTAAAAAAAAAAAAAAAAAAAAAAAACATAAGAACTTCAGATCGCCACGAATTACTCTCACCACAGTGAATTATAGCGCCTCTGCTCTAAATTGCATTTAATGCAAGTTATGCTCACCTTGTGTTGTTGCTCATGGCTAAAGTGCAATGTATTCAAATGATGTGCTTTATTCATGATCGACCATCCATGGTTAGCTAAATAAAGTGGGCCCAGTTGTTGGGAGTCTCCTTTTCAACCAATTGCCCACATATGTGTTCAGGTGGTCTTTCTCTCCAATATTACTCTCGTGTTAATCATGTCGCTTAATGGTCCAGTGACTTTAGCTCGCAACAAGGAAAAAAAAAATCCCTATGTCAGCAGTTTTCATTTCAAACATGGACCCACTTAATTAGAGAATTATATTGCTGGTGTAGGATAATTCTCTGAATTATCTAAGCTTTGACCTTTGGTGGAAATGACACCCCACCAAATATAGACCTAAGAAAGAGTCTCCACAAAGTCTGCAAAACAAAGAGTACAAATGGTCCACCCGGACCAGCCTTTTTCACAAATTGCAATCAATCTCCAGATTGATCTATATAAAGAAAATGGTCCAGCAGAAGTCCAATTTTGGGTAAGTGTAGGGACGAAAACCCACCGGGCCCCGGGACCGAGCTGGCCTGTAAGGACAGGGACCGAGCTGGCCTGTACCGCGGGTAGGTGTCCCCACACCTGAGAGGGGGGCGAGGCCACACCCAACTGCAGGAGGTATTGTGTACACTTCAGGAGACTCACCAAGGCTGCTCCCTAATCATGCATTTGTCCCACATCGAGTGTGGACGCCTCCCACCCTGCCTATATTAGCCTTGGCGTAAGACAAGGGTGTACCAACACACTCCACGTCCTGCAGTTGGGTGTGGCCTCGCCCCCCTCTCAGGTGTGGGGACACCTACCCACGGTACAGGCCAGCTCGGTCCCTGTCCTTACAGGCCAGCTCGGTCCCGGGGCCCGGTGGGTTTTCGTCCCTACAGTAAGTATTGTTTAACTCTCTTGGTGTGATTGTTCCTGTCAGATGATGACAATGATTTTCGTCCGTTGGATATATCTGTTTTCTCTCTCTTTTATTTTTAATGGCTATTGTCCATATTTTAGATGTTAGCCATCCTTTTCTACTAAACTAAAGTTCAACAACTGACAAACAACTTAACGTAGAAAACGTGTTATCTATCTCTTCTGGCATTTTTTTATTTATTTATGGCATGCATAGCTTAGGCCTTAGTTACAATAATCCATTGCCTTCCCCACATGGGCAACACATACATTCCTCTCTCTTAAAGGAATTATAATGGACATGCATGTTGAAGAAGCATGGAGGACTGGTAGTTGGCAAGTCCCTTAAACAGGTGACTCAAATGGTTCCACCTCTCAGGCTATGATCAGGGCCCAGTGTATGAGAACTGTGGGCTCTCTTTAATGAATACAGCAGTTCGGATCAACCAATAGAGGGCCTTCTAGTGGACCATATTAATCCTTCATCCAAAAGTATTATTTACTTACTTATTTATTTTACAATTTGTTAGACCTTTTCTTAATTATACATTTGATAGTAACCCCAAGGGGTAGCATAATCGGCTAGGACAATGACTCAGGACCAGAGGTTGCGGTTTCAAATACGTGCTCTCTCTCTCTCTCTCTCTCTCTCTCTCTCTCTCTCTCTCTCTCTAGGGCCACTTGCGTGGACGAAAGCCTGACTTACCTGGTGCTTGGGGGAGGTAGGGACTTCTCGTGCCAGGGGAAATAGTCGGTTTTCGAAGAGGCCAAACACCCTCGCGAGCTAAAGAAAAATAATAATAATAAAAGAAAGGGCAGCCATGTGAATGAGGCTTCCGCCGGTAATACTAATACTTATAATGATAATCACTACGTCAAAAAGCCAAAAATACCACCCCTACACGTTGGTTTTACTGACTGCCTAGAGCAGTCATATTTTCTTGACTGATTTTTAGCATTTGTTACCGCCCATAGCAGTCATTTTTCTGAAATAAAAAAATAATACATAAAACTTAAAACCCATCTCATTACCGACTCCTCCCAGCCCTAGCGCCTCGCTCTCTCTTTTCCCCCAATACTCCCTTCAACCTGATCGACGAGCTCTCTTTCTCCCTTCTACCAGATCGACGAGCTCTCTTTCTCTCATTTTCTGAAATCAAGCTGCTGCTGCACATCGCCATTCCTCACGCACACCGTCAGCCCCCTCCATCTCCTTCCCCATCGTCTCCCTACGACAAGCGCAACGAACACGATCCCCATCCGCTAACATGCGCACATAGAGAAAGAGAAGGAGAGATGAATCGATCTTACCTGCAAGTCTCGGCGACCCTGAGATCCGTCTCCCCAATAGCTTCCATCTGAATCTTCGATCCCTCCTCATAGCAAGCGATCGACCGATCCAGCTGCCCCAGCATCGAATGCGTGTCCCCCAGCTGCATATACCCAGAGAACTTGGCGAGCGCGTGCTCCGCCCCCCTCCCCACCTCCGGCACCCCGATCGCCCTCTCCAGCACCGGCATCGCCTTCTCCAGCCTCCCCAAGCTGTAATAGATCGCCACCACCACATGCAAGCTCATCGCCAACTCCAACCTCGGCTTCCCCTCCTCCGCGCACCTCTCGAACGATTTCGAAGCTCGGATCGTGTAATCCAACGCCTTGTTCGCGCTCTCCCCCGACGCGATCGTGATGCTTGTCAGCTTCAGAAGAAAAGGGCTAAGATCTGGGTTTTCTAGCGCGGATTCGTCGAGTTTAGGGTTTTCGGGCGGGCTTTTCTTCTTGTTGGGAGAGGGTCTGTAGCGGGAGGCGGAGGGTGGCGACAAGGTTTTTTGGAGGATTGGGGGAGATCGGGGATTAGGGTTTCGGCCGCCGGATTCCTCCTCATTGGTTTGGATCGAATGAGTATTGGAGCCGGTGGGGACGAGGATCCGGACTGGAGTAGCATTGGGTGGGGTCTTGACCAGACCAGGCATTACTGCTACAGCTGAAGAAGAAGAAGAGGAATCAATGTATGTGAAGAAGAAGAAGAAGAAGCGTCACACACACACACACACACACACACACACAGAGAGAGAGAGAGAGAGATAGAGAGAGAGAGAGAGAGAGAGAGAGAGAGAGAGAGGAGGAATTAAAAGAGTTGTTGCTTGGAAGGTACTTCTCAAGACATCAGTGGAAGGTACTGCCGCACTCACCTGCACGCCCCTCCCTCTGCCTCCTTTCTTTCTCTTCCTCTTCTTCTCCTCTCTGCTCTGCCCCTGTTCTTCCTCTCCCTGCCCCTCCACTTCGTTTTTCTTCTTTTTCCTTTTCTTTTATGCTTTGCCCTGCCCTGGATTGCAGAAGAAGCCTGGACATCAGTGTATCATCAATGTGGTTTCTTTCTCCTTATGTGATCTTCTGAATTTTATCTGCTGATACTTGTGATGATTGATGTTAGTTGGTTGTTAATGGATTGTTTCTATAGTCCAAGGTCTGATGAATGGTTTGATATTTGCTATTTTTGAAGAATGATCTGATGATCTCTGGGAAACTGTATTATAGCCCTTGCAGGCGACTTGATTTGGATGATAAACCATCTTTTGTTTGGAATGAGGTTTACATCCTTTAATTCTTGGATTGATGACCTTGATCATCCAATAGGGATAATTTTTGCTTTGACAGTCATCTTTGTTCTGAAACTAGTGTCGATAGTTCTAGTCAAAGCAACAATCACAGTAATGGACACTTTATGTTTACACTTATTTTGTTGTAAGTATAGCTGATTGTGATAGATGGAGTCCCAATTTAGCAAAGAGTGGTGATGGAAGTAAATATTCAATGTGAAAATTGTTTGGAGTAAACTATAAAAAGAGATTTAAAACTTAAAGCCCCATAGCATAGTTGGAAGGTGCTCATAGTCACCACAACAGGGTTGCGAATCAGAATCAATAGCTTGTGACAAGAAAAGTCACTTGTTAGGTGAAGGTGCCCCGATGCTTGTTATCATTCAAATTCGTATTAAGATGGTCGAGTTGGCTTGCAGTGATTGAAATCTATTCCACCAATGGTCAGAAGCCAAAGGTCTTGGCTTGTCTGCAATGACTAGTCTAACCTAACGTACTTGATTCAGTTGAAGAACCTAGTTAACATTGATTTGCATGACTTGCTTTGCTATAAACTGAATTCTGTATCATTTCAAAACCCTCCTAAAAGATGAACCTTCATAGAAAAATTCTAGAAAGATTTTCTCCCTGTGTCTCTCTTTTAACCCTTATTTCTAACTATAAGAAATCTAATTATAAGTTTTGTTTTAGGCTTCCAAAGAGAAGGAATTATGTTGCGTTATTTTATAATTTAAGTGCTAATTGTTATTTTTCAGAATATGGACATGAACAAAGAGTGGACATAGAAAGTTGAAGAGCCTGCACACAATGAGAAGGAAGGGACAGGCTAGAGTGGCTGCAGAGTTAGTAATATTTGTGCACATATCTTCTTTTTCAAATTATACTATACACTTTTGTTGCAATTGTTTAGTGAGTTTGGTGGCACGCGTTCATTAACATGAGGCACCACTTTTCACACTTTTTTTTTTCCATCTCTAGCTTTCTTACATGGTTGTAAATTGTGGGGTGGGGGGTCATTTTTCCATATGCAATTAGTTTATATATATTGCTTCCATTTGTCATCGCAGTATTATGTTGACCCCTGTAACACTCAACATGGACGGAGTAAATTGGACAATTTTTAAATATCCTAATTTTTTTTTACAAAAAGCAAAAAATCCGGATCAACCATTAACTCGCACGGGTCTCTTCTTGGCCACTCATAAAAGGAAGGATGGATCAGCATCGAGCCCCCTTGTGGTGAGAACCATTTTAATATTGGTATGGTAATTTAAAATCCTGCTATCAAAGCAAATTATACACTGAAATAGAGTTCATAATATCTATTTGCATCAATTTGGTATTCTTATAGACCTTCTCTCTATTTCATATTGAGTAATGATTTATCCTTGGATAAGGTCGATGGAATAATGGTGTATGACAGTAGTAACTTCAATTTCTTCCTAGTCTTTTAGATGAGATGGTGGATGAGTTTGTAGTAACTTCAATTTCTTCCTAGTCTTTAAGATGAGATGGTGGATGAGTTTGTAGTAACTTCAATTTCTTCCTAGTCTTTTAGATGAGATGGTGGATGAGTTTGTGTGTATAATAATGGTGGAAGGGCACTTGTAGTGGTGAATGACTAATGACGTAGTGGTGAATGACTTTGTAGTCTGTTGGGGCATTGGGTTGTTCATGTGAAGGTTTTTTTTTTTTTTTTTTTTTTTTTTTTTTTTTTTTTGTTATGTACAGGTACTTAGCAGGTTGTAAAAAAAAAAAATTAAATGCCACACGTACAAGGGAGACTCTGCCGAAATTTTGAGAAATCTTTTACATTAGAAATTTTTCTTAAGAACATTTTTATGAAGTATACGTTCATGTTTGTCCAAATGTGTCTATGCTTCTTATTTATCCTTTTTTGTTACTACAGGATGATGTTATTACTACAAATGAATCTGAAAGCTCGGTGGCGCAAGGTGATTTAGACCATGATGCAGTTACAAAGGTATCTTTTTATTGCCTGTTGATCATAATATCTTTTAATGTTAGTAATCTTTAATTTTGTGGGTATTATGGTATACTCTTTTTTTTTTTCATAGGTCTTTAGTCGTGATAGCCGAGGACGCATACGTGGCTTAGGCACTGTTTCAAAAACGGTAAAAGAGCCTTGGAGGAGAAGCATGAATGCAATACACATCTTCAAAGTGAGGTGAAAAGGTTGAAGGAGGGTCAGATGGGGATACGGAGGGAAGTGGATGAGCTGAAACAAGCTATTGCCTAAGGTGGGACACAAGTGCGACCTTCAACTTATCATGGTAGTTCATCTTAGGTACAATGTTTATTTTTCTTACTTGATTGATTCGATAAATTAATTAATTATCTTCATTGATGAAATACTAACACAATGCATTTGTAATATTGTTTGTAGGCTCATGATGATTCCTCATATCACCCGGCTTGTACAAATCAACTAAACACTAATACACGCCAGGGAACGTGTAGGCTATTACATTACGTGCGAAAAGAGGTTACCGTTGCCCTTAGACGCGTTCTTGGTTTGTCAACTGAGGAGGAAGGATGTTATAGGATCGTTGTAGATGAGATCTTGAAGTTTGATGTAGAGGTGTTGGGTGGAGAAAAAAACTTTCGGGGACCTTACCTCGGGTGATATCATTTCTTGGCCTACATATAGAACCGTGTTTGGCGAGTTTAAAAGCCCACATGATTTATTGTTAAATGAATTTATTTGTTGTATTTTCTTTGATGTGTGTGATCGTGAGCGTGAACGTGGTTTTTGAGAATTTTCTACCATTTAATGTAGCTACTTTAATGGTTTAGATTTTAAGTGGATGGATGATTTCTTAGCTTATTTGAGTTATTTACTTGATGGATAATGGATGTTTGTGTGGTTGATGCTAATTTACAGTTTTGAGAATTACATGATTTTTATTAGAAAAATATATAATTTAAAAATTAATTATGAAATATTTTTTTTTAAAAACCCTCTAAAAAAACGACTGCTCAAAACAGTCGTTAATTGAATGATAAGTCCTTTTTTAATGTAGTTTTTAAAAAATGACACAAAATTTTCTACTGCCGAAGTCCGTCGTTAAAAAAATTGACTGCCGTGGGCAGTCGAAAATCTGCCAAATTTGTGATGACTAACAGCAGTCATTTTTGAAAAACGATTGCGATTTAAACGACTGCCCGTTCAACTACCCTTAGCAGTCGTTTTTTAAGAAAAATGATTGTCGTCGGCAGTCATTTTTCAGCCTTTTTGACGTAGTGAATACATTTGTGAATCAGTGACCAATAATAACTGATAAGAATGATAATGACCGTCTTTCCATCTGAGAGTGTGGTGTTTGGGTGAAGTTTCTCGCCCACATGTGACGAGAAGGTGGAAATTGATTTGCTATCTGGTCGTGTTTAAATTTTAGGGTAAGTTACCCACAAGTCCCTAAGCACGGTCTTCTAAGGTATCCAGTCCAACAACTTTTTCTCTAATGTCTATAATCCATACAGCTGGAGATATTTTGGTGAGAGGTCCCTAATATGCCACACCATATATTTTCATGACTAATTTGCCATTTTCAACAGTTTGAGCATAAAACTTTAAATTTTGAAAGTTCAAATCGTCAATTCTCTCTCATTCCTAGGCCAAGTTCACTCTCATTCTTTGTTGTCCCGGACAACCCATTCCGTATTTTTCTCTAGGAACGAGAGACTTCACTTATCGGAAAAGAGAAAGACAATAAACTATCGTCTCTTGGTTACTGTTGTTGAACCAGAGCAGAAGAGATCTGGGGCTCTGCTACAGCCATGGTTCAAAATCACGGTATCAGTCGTGGTATCAGCCGGGGCAAAAAACCGATATCATATCAGTATTGACAGAGGTCATCGGTCCGTCGCGGTCATCGCGGTGTGAAATTTTATTTTAATCCAAAAAAATTCACCAAAATATCCAAAAAATCCAGAATATTAGAAAATGCTGAAAAACAATATTTTTTCCCTTTAGTAATAACAATAAATCAAAATATCGGTCACTATAAGTCATGAGTCCTGTCTATGTCATTGGCTCGCTGTCTTCTCCAGTATTTATATAATGCAACTATTATTTTGGCTTAAGATCAATTTATTAATGTAAAATATAAGAAAATAAAGATAACATATCAAGTATTATTTAATACGAACTCAATCATCAAACAAGTTGTGAAATCCAAGACCATGAAGATAAAATATTAAAATATGAAACATGATAGTGAGATGAATAAATCAAAAGGCACTTGGACATCAAAAGGTTTATTGTTTACGTGAAATTAAGGGAGACTAGAGAGAGAGATTGATGAGCATGACAGTCTCATTCCAAGTGGAGTGTTGCCCAAGCTCGATATCATCATCATCATCATTTATTCGGTATGGATTGTTAAAAAATACATAATAGTTAAAATAAGGGAGTATGTTGATTTTCTTACCAAAATAGAATGATTTCTTCAAGAAATAGTGTTGGAAATATGCAAGAGAATGAGCTAAGGAGGAAGGGTTGCTCCAAGGAGATGAGGGGAGAGGAAGAATGAGGAAAAAAGTGAAAATTTTAGGGTTTTTTTACCATTATTCCATCTCAGCTGATATTTTGACCGAGATGGACCGATATATCAATTAAACCGATATTTTCAAAATATCGACCGAGATAGACCAATATTTTGGGGATATTTTAGTCTGCAATACCGAGACCGATATCTCACCAAAATATCGGACCGGTATGGGCCGATACCGGTTCATATCGGCCGATATGAACCAGTATGGGCCAATACCGGTTCATATCGGCCGATATGAACCGGTATTGGCCGATATTTTATACCATGGCTACAGCGCACGGTCTCAGACGAGGAAAACGCAGATCTGAGTTTGCGGAGAAGACAACTGGAAGTTGCAGAGAAAATCAGAGTTGGGACAGAGGCAGTGAAGATCTAAGAAAATCTCTGGTTTCGCACCGTTGCCGAAGAAAGAGGATAGTCTCTGCCTAGAGACCACCGCCTATCTGAGTTACTGGGAAATTTATCTGAGTTTTTTTTTTTTTTAATTTATCTGACTTTTTGAGAAATTTATTTGAGTTTGAAGTAAATTTATCTGAGTTTCAAAACAAACTTAGATAAATTTATATGACTTTGTCCGACCTAGACATGATTTTATCTGAGTTTTTTTATTTATTTATTTGAGTTTTTGCAAAATTTATTTGGATTTGAAGTAAATTTATCTGAGTTTTGAAACAAACTCAGATAAATTTATATGACTTTGTCTGACCTAAACATGATTTTATTTGAGTTTGATATGTAGTTATCTATGTTTCCTATGATATACAGATTGCTAGGATTTGATGATGATCACTATTTGCAAATATTGTAATATTTAACATACTTCTTGTTTGGATTGAGAGAAAATGAATTAGAGGAAGAAGAAGATGACTCGAACAAAGAAGAAGATGAATCAGACAATAACGAAGAAGAAGAAGAAAAAGAAAACGAATAAGAAGAAGAAGTGCAATATGATGATAACCGGCTTGTTGAATCATTTTCCTCCTTACTCCAAAATCCGTAATATTTGTCCAGACGTTTTGTCTTCACAAAGTTTACGGGCTGATTTTTAGCATTTTTTAATAATGCGGAGAGGATGTCGAGGAGGGGCATTTTAGACTTTTTAACTGTTAAGAACTTGAAAAGGGGCCTTTGCCTCTACTGAAAAAAAAACGTGGACCTTTTGCAATAAAATATAATGTTGAGGGACCTGCGGCCAGACGCCCTAAGCTACTTTGGAAGGAGGGGGTTAACCTGGTCTTCCACACTGCTAATTAATGCATATTTTGTCTATTGGATGTCATCATCTCAATTTGACTGCCTGGCTGCCTTCAGTTTCTAAGTGTCCAATACCTACTTTTCTTAATGTGCAATTGGTAACAAAGAAGGGAAAATATGGAAAGGGACGGGGTTTGCAGGGTTTGGGTGGGTGTTGAGAGATTTGAAGGAATTTGTTGGTACAATTAATTAGATTGTATATTAATCAGTTCTTTTCCAGAGGAATTTACTGATAATCAAGAAAAGTCACTTGGAGGGTCATATCCTTTAACAATTATTAATGATAGAAATTAATGATTAATCAGGATTCATAAGTAGCACCCTTCTGCAAAAAAAAAAAAAAAAAAAAATTGATGAACGCACAAACAGTCTCTAGAAAACCATTAAAATAAAATAATGAGGAATATTATAAAGGGTCCCCCTCACCTGAGCACAAGACAATCACTTCCACAAGGCAATCACAAGTACACAGTTGATACAATAGTCCAGTCAATTTGGATGGTTGTCAAACCCGAGATTGGCTATCAAGTTATGGTTCACTCGGATGCATCCCCAGGTGGGCCCCAATAAGCATTTAGACACGGGGTGCTCACCTTATTGATGCTCACCTAAGGTTTTTCTTATAATAAATATTATTTCAGTTTTAGAGATATCTAACACCTCCTGCTCCACTTATGCAGCTAAGGCTTTAATTAACTCTGGCCAAAAGAAAAACACGCAGGTTAATTGAAGGTCTAACCCAAAAATGATGGGCACGACCCATTTTGGGTGAGTTGATAATTGGTAGGGAGCTTAGAGGTAGTCAGTCTAGGCCCAACCTTAGGCCAGCTGAAAGAGTGCTGGGTTTGGGTTAGTGTTTATAACTGCCATGGAACTGGGGCTCATCTTTTGGCTCGATTGGAAAATGGGCCGGGCCTCTTTATGCTTAAACACTCGGTCTGACCATTTTAGCATAAGTAGGTGCATTCATTTTTAAACAGGCTGGATTCTGTCCTAGGAACCCATGGATTGGATGCTGGCTTGCATCTTGGGCGAGATAGAGAATTGGGCCAACATGGTCAAGCTTTGGCCTGGCCTGAATCAGTCCATGAACACCCCTGGTAATTGGGTTTGGGTCTAATTTGTCATACCTAGATACTTATTATCTGAGTCTACTGTACAATGTATTAGTACATCTAGTGCGTACTGAGAAGTGATGCTCTGCTTTTTCATACCCTTAAATCCTACTCGTTAGAATAGATCAGATGGGAGAAACCCAACCAATCATTTGGTGGTATTGTGGCACATGGGCAGTGGAGTCAAACCTTGTCCATGTCCGGCCCATGTAGTTTATGGGCCTGGTATCCTCAACTTTTCTCCTTGATTTTTTTTTATTTTTTTTTTTGTTTTATTTAAAAGGAATTCTCATGGAGAAACTATTTGAAGTTTATGGCAACTGTTTGGTAGAAAATACTGAGGCCCATTTCAACAAGTATAGTATTTGCAAAATCATCAATTTTCCAATTTCACAAGATGATTTCCATCATTGGATGGGTCATTAACATTAATGGATTCAATTTGAATGCAGGTTTTTTCACTACCAAGTAGAGTGCAGGGTAAAATGCCTGATTCTGGTTTAGGAAGAGATCTTCATGGAAGTAAATTACCACATGAAAACCACTTGTCAACTAAAGTTGTGTAGTTTTGATATTGCATTTTGAGGGATAATAAAATGGCTAAGGCTCGTGGACGCCCGTTTTCTCAACCGGCACGTGGTGACCCCTTATGAATTGGTACAAGTGCAAATTTGACACTCATCGAACCAATACTCGCCATTAGACTCAAATCTTAGAATTCCTATGTATTTAGTTTCCATGTATCCTATGGAAACAAATCAGGTCCCTACTAACATTTGTCATATTAGTCCAGTAGGGATGTTACTTTTATCTATGCAAGATTTTCACTTCCTATACCATTTTTTTGGGAAGTAGACCTCGTGGAGGTATCATAGCCATAGGTGAGGGAAGGTGACTGCCCGAGTTCGAACCCTACCTACGATCAATCTAACCCTTTGATGCACATATGGACATGTGCACCCCCGGTATTGGCACTTTCATAAATTTGACAAGTATCTAGATATTAAATACCATCAAATTCTATTACAATAAATCAGCATGATTAATAGTTTTGAGCTTAGAAGATCAAAATTCGAGGCTCCAATCATTTGACTGGTATAATAATATGCTAACCCCCTTAATCCACATCTAAATTTATTCTGCGACCGTCCAATGAGAGCTGGGTTAATTAGGGATAAACGTCCCAAACCCCATATGACAGGCTTCTTTTATTTCTTTTCAGATAAATGCTCAACATGAGCTCATCTCACACTCAGGGAGGAGCATTGATATGAAAAACACAAATAACCATGAAACTACATAAAGTCAAATTTTGAGTCCTTTGCCCAATCTAAGGAGCCCGGAGTCCCCTGTTGGTCGAACTTAAACTGAAATTATGCTATTAAAAACCTAAGTTGCTCGGTCAAAACAACATCCACTAGAGATAGACAGTGTTAGATTGATCATGTATAAAGTGAATGAAGTATTATAAGAAATCTGCAATATATGAATCTGCAGGTTTATTAGTTTATGCTTAATAACTCATTTGCTATTCCATTAAAATTTGTTTAAAGCCCATACTAGAAATATCATTAATTCTTAACAATTTAGGAGCACGGCCCACGGCCTGAAGATTGGTCACAGCAGACACAGTATGAAAGATTTCTTTTTTTTTTTTCTTTTTTTCTGGTAGAACAGTATGAAAATCTTTCATATTGAAATCTTTCAGTATGAAAGATTTCAAAATGGGATGCTGCCAATGCTTTTATGCCATTTTGGGCCGTCTGAGCCACTGAGGTCTAACCCAACAGCCATCCTTCCTAGCTTCAACTCCAAAAGGAGTTGGTCCCATTGTAGGATTGGTGGTGTGGTTAAAATGTGATTAATGGATTGCATAAGATTTTATAAATTGCATTTGTAATTGAATGATCAATCTTATAGTAGGACAAAATCGTATTAGAGTAAATTTTGGGGATACCCCATGCACAATAAAAGAGTTTATTTTGAAATGCTCAGATTTTTAATAGGTAGGCCTCAACACTGGATTTCAACTCCAACAACCCGGATTTCTCTAAGTTAAATACTCAAGAGGGTCCGGACTCATTGATGACATCTTGACATGTGAGGAGATCCTGTAAAGTAGGGCCTTAAGGACTTGATGATCAATGGCAATATTGCAATCATCATTATCGGCATAGATAATGTCAAAATAACTTATAGTCTTGTGTTTTATTGAAATACGATTGTTAAAATATTATTAAAATAAAACAATGTAAGGGAAATATATTTCAGCTCATGTAATAAATATAGGGAGATTATTGTAAAAATCGAAATGTTGTTATAAGTTAGTTTTTGAAAAAAAACTCTTGTTTACCTATTATTGTGATAACACAGAAGGAGAAAGTTTCTAAGCGGTTGGCATATCTTACTCATTCTAAATATTATTACTTTCATCAATAGGTGCTCATGAGCCGGGCCAGATGAAGGTCAGTCTAATTTACCTCAAACAATAGATATGGCCAAATCCTGTCATTTAACATCTTTATGAAATTTCTTAAAGTAGCATTTGAATTTGAAATCATTTTATATTTGAATTTAAAATCTGCCGTGTCATTTTTTTATTTTTAGTGTTAATCGGGTTTTAATTGGGCCTGGCGTTTGATTGACTAAATGACGGCAGGTTCAGGTCTTAACATGATGTATGAGGTCGGCCTTGTTGCTCATGTTGGTCTTGGATCGGAAAAGAGCCCGTAGTTCTCAACTCGGGTCAGGGACGGACCTACATATGCCTCGACCCAGTCTGATTTGGGCCTTTAACAATCCAATATTACCTTCAAAAACATGTTTTCCAGGGTATCCTAGTTAAGGGGGCCGGGTCCCAATAGACTCGTACATATAAGGAGAAGAACCCGCAAACTCTGAAAATAGGTTGGGATATATTATCTTGAGAAGATATTTTTTTAATATCATGATAAATTGCAAGATGGGAGGGCTGTTGATATGACATGGTGGCTGTAGAAAATCGCAAGTCGCTGACCCTTACAAGGTTTCACGCAACTGGCCCTCGCACTCATCTCCAACAAACCACATGAATATTTCAGTCAGAGGACTACTACTGCCTGGCTATTATATATATTTATATCATCTATTGGCTAAAGTCCACTTCAATATAGTTATACTACCCACCATAAATCATGTGTAAAACTTAAGATGTTAGATAATTTTAGAGATGGGCTCCTTCCCCTGATGGATTTATATTGATGTAAGGCCACCCCAGCTTATCACGTGCATTCCATTCCATTGGTATGGTGGTGCTTTTTCTCTCTGAGATTTGATGTGCCCCAAGTCCTAACCTAACTCCTGACTCCTTTTCATATAGAAACAAGGCCTTCCACATCCAAAGTAACTGATATCTGTAGGGTCATTGGAATAACATGTGCCCATGAAATGGTTCAACTTAAACAACAACTAAATTACAGTAAGAAGATAAAAAATAACATTAGAGCAAGTAGCCTGAACAACCTTTGTTTTTTAGCTGATGCAATGTAGCATCTCATTTCAAGATAATTGGAGTTCAAGCATATTAGGGTGATTTACTTCATGATCCTCCTACAAGAAACTCATAACACAATACTTAGTAGCAACCAACTTCTCCCATGTCATCCTATTCCTCTCAAGGGTGCAGGTACCCACCATGCCCACCACCATAGCCGCCGCCGCTTCCGTAACCACCGCCATGCTCTCCTCCGGCACCATAGCCAATGCCCCCGCCGCTCCCATATCCTCCTCCATGTTCACCCCCAGCACCATAACCACTACCCCCACCACCGCCGACGCCACCTGCACCATAGCCAATACCACCACCGGCTCCGCCCCCACTACCGTACCCACCACCATGCTCTCCCCCGGCACCATAGCCTGCACCACCACCGTGTCCGCCGCCTCCTCCATATCCTCCACCATGTTCACCACCAGCACCGCCGCCAGCGCCTCCACCACTACCATACCCTATACCATGCTGTTCCCCAGTACCCCCACCACTACCGCCACCGCCACCATATCCGCCGCCATGTTCGCCTCCTGCACCATAGCCGATGCCTCCACCACTGCCCCCACCACCACCATACCCACCACCCGTTCCATATCCACCACCCGACCCACCGCCTCCACCGCCACCATAACCTCCCCCGACTCCACCACCACCATATCCCGACCCTCCCCCACCGCCAATGCCATGGCCCTGACCGTAGCCAGGCTCCACGCCAAAAGTGAGGAGAGTTCTAGCAGCAGAACAAATGCCAACACCCAACAACAAGAGCAAGGTAATGCCAAAACCTCTATGACTACCCATGGTTAGATGACCGAGGCCCAAGGCCATGAAATATGAGATGAAATAGCAAAGGAGCGGAGGTTGGTATTTATAGACTTGAGAAGTGGGGTCTAAAAACGCGTGTTGGTATAAAGAGTGGTTGAGGCACATGGCTAGTGGGGTGTTTTGTGCACCTCTGGTGTGGCCCACACCAGCACCAGTGCAAGTAGGAGAGGAGAGTCTCCATGCGTACCAAGTGTTGCGCTTTTGCTGTCTTGCGCATTCATCCATTGGATATTATCTCTTCTCATGCATTTTACCTGATTTCTATCCACTCTTCTTTCTCCCTACCCTACTTCTAAACAATACTGCCATGGTAGTTGAGTCATTTTGAAGGTTTTGGATGCCTTCCTATACACTTCCTACACCCTTTTGAACGGATAACTTACATGAATGTATGTAATCTGTTCTGTGACTAATATCACCTTTGATGTTATATTATTATTGGGGTTTCATGCAGCATGATCTAATCCAACTGCATAATGATGGGTAAAGTTTTCTTTCCGGGGTCCACTTGAGACAGCACTGATTTGGTTGGATGGGAAGATTTCTTGGTGAATGAGGTTTCAGTAGAAAAAAAAGAGCATTTTTATAAATGATATACAGGTGTTGATCTAAGCAGCTTAAGGTTTGGAGTTATAGTAATTGACATCCATTAAGAGCTCCCTTTTAATAACAACTAGAGATTATCCATAAATGCAACATTCATCATACAAATCATGACATCGACCGATATGAGATGTTTCACGACGTACGTATAGCCGGATCGGTTGCATCTTCCGCATGGTGCTGACTAC
The DNA here is from genome assembly GCA_029852735.1 of Persea americana. Lineage (NCBI taxonomy): Eukaryota > Viridiplantae > Streptophyta > Magnoliopsida > Laurales > Lauraceae > Persea > Persea americana. The sequence goes on along the minus strand of CM056816.1, from coordinate 55,318,402 downwards.
TGAGATGAGCAATTTATTAACAGATGACAGCTTGGGATTAGAAAGCCATTACTTGCTTGATAAAGATTTGGCTACTTTAAAGTCAACCACTTCTGCAATGCATGAAATGTGATTAGTAGGTAACGAGATCCTCTCAAGCGAGACCTCAGGGAGAATTTTCGAAGGCCATCGAAATCTATGTATCTGTGAGACAGCCTCTTAAATCTATACCACTCAAATTCGTGGTTTTCCCTTGTAATGGTACTGTCGGAGCAAATTTTGTTGTAATTGGAGTTTGACGTCGCACCATCAAATTCATCATGTATAAAGCAAGTGATTAACATGTAAATGGTTTATTCACCTTATGAGTAAATGAATGGCCTTTTTTCATTTTATCACGTATTTTTGTTGAAAGCAGAAACATGTGATCTATTCTCAGTGGTTTACGTGGTTAATTAGGTGCTAAGCCAATGTCAAGGCAGGAGAAACTCTCTCAATCTCTCTATCAATGATAGGGCTTTACAAGTTAAATTGTTAGATTATATAATTTTCTCTTTCTTAAACCCTAAGAAAGCATGAGAAAATTATCGAAATACTGGCGAACCATGACCTCTCCGACTAACTCAAATATTAGACATCAACCCAATAATTTTATATGTCGTCAATCATATGTTCAATCTGCTTGGATTGAAATAAAATTTTGATGCTTACAATAGAGGAGACAGATGGTATGATCAGGAGCAGTTTGAAATTAAGAGGCGACCCCAACAAGTGGGTTTATAGGGCCCGATTTGGATGGCTAAGTTGTGAAATCTCTTTTTAGTCTACTAGTCTATAATAGATAAAAAAATTTCTTTTAAAAATAGTTGTCCATGAGGGAACATGGAGTACATTACCACCCATGAAGTAGGGTTACACAATGAACATCTACCTGACCAAATAAATCAGGACAGTCCACTAATCAGATGGGCCAATTGGATTTGGACCATTCATCCCACTCGTTTCTAATAATTCATTTTCCGCATAGACGTGCTTTTTACAAATGACATTAATTTTAGGGTTTTATGTTTAGGGTGGGCCTTCCATGATGAATGGCCATGTGTGCATCTATCACTCCCAGACTATATAGGCACATGCCCTGTAAAGAACCTCTTAGAGTCCCATTTAAGAGGATGATTAACTTTCATTTTCCACCATCCGCAAAGAAACTGCTAATTTTTTTCCCCCGATCCACATATGTGGGAAGTGCAAGCCCACACCGTTGAAAGGCGAGAGCCGGCACAAGTTGAAAGGAAAGGCCCGCAAAGTAGGAAGGACAGCCCACACAAGTGAGAAGAGTGCCTATCAAGGGGTACCGGTTGATCCCTAGGCACTTGGGTGAAATTGGGGTTGCCAACTTACGGACCCTTGTTGTCGAACACCTAAATTAGACGGGGAGGACAAAAACTTAGGCTAGGCTGTCAGGACTCCCATCACCCATAAGAACATGAAGCGCATGAATTTGAATATTATAAGGGAAAGATTAAAAATGAGCAAAATAGGTAACTTGTGGAGACCTTTTCAAGTGTTGCAATGGTGATTTTCAGGTAGAGGGAACATGTGATAGATGTGATACCTGCAAAGCGCGTCTAATACTAATCGTGATAAGTATATCATCTGTCTCATACTTATTAGGTAATAAATATATCATACCCTGTTTGGTGGAAAAGAAAATGACAGGTGAAGAATTTTGATTTTTCTCTGGTAGTGGTTTTACATTGTGTTTGGATTCAAAAGCAGATAATAACGTAGAAAAAAAATCAATAAAAGATGTTTCTTTTGAAAAAAGTAATTATTAAATAGTTAAAAGTTAATTATATTAATAGAAAGTTTCGTGTCTTTGAGAGAAAAGTTTGTTTCCTTGCTGTTTTTAAGAGAATATTTTTCTTTTACCTCGCAAAAGTAATTTATGATATCTAAGAACTATTTATCTCCTTGAATGCAGATCTCAAACAAGAAAAGATGTATTTTTACTAAAGAGAGCTTTTCTCTTCTATCCCTTCCTTCCACTGAAAAGGGATTATAGAAAATCTTGAGAATAGTATAAACGATAGTACAAAATCTTAACCTTCGGTCTTGTGTTTTTAAATGTAAACAACAATAAGGAGATGGTAGCCTGATATCTGTGATAACAAATACAAATCCTATAAGGCTTTAACCTAGAGACTTCTAAGTTAAAAGAATGAAACTCCACCATGAGCAGGGGCGGACCAACATATGAATCCTCCCCAGGTCAATTTTGAAACTGTCAAAGATTTGAATGTGCCTGGAACCTGTCCCACATGTTTTTAAAAAACAGTCGCCCCACCTCTAAATCTTATTAATCACCCCACGTCACAAAACCTTGGTGCAAATACTCCTCTTATTTTAACATCTTTCTGCCTAAAGTACGAGATCCTTTTCACACCATTCTCTCTAGACATGATCTTCTTTCTAGGAGTTCGAGATCCTCTTCGCACCAATAGAATTTCTCGTTGCATGTCCGCTCGTGGTTAGTCTCTTTCTCTTACCAAATAACCTTAAATAAAGTAATCTCTCTCCTTCCTTAGATGTAGTATAATTATAATCACTAATACTCTATACCTAAATCTGAACCCTTAATCTCCAAATCATAATTTCAAATTCTAAATTCCCAAATCTTAATTCAAACCCTAAGCCTTAAATCACCAAATCTGAACATATCTACTAGTCCAAAGATTACCAAATTACCATTGGGCATACTTTAATCTTCGATTTATACATAAAGCAGGCCTTTGGGTTCATATATATATATATATATATTTAGATAACTTGAATTACATTTAAGTAACAATTTTTCTTTTTTTCCATGAGCCCATAACCAACTATAGGAAATTATTTTTACAGCTAAGACAAGTACAACAACCAAATTCCTTAGATCCAAGTAGAAATCCTTTGGAAACCCAAATTGGGTAATTGGGTACTCACCATAATCACCGTTTCGGGGCATCTAAACACCTAGGATTAAAGGAAATGTTATCGTAAGTTGTTTTGATAATGATGAATTAATCATCCCTTGGGAGAGGAAGTGGGAAGACACTTTAACTGGGTAGGAGATCTGAGCATGGAAAAAAGCTCTGTGTCAATTTAAATGAAATATGTTTTCTCTTTTGGTATGGTTAATGTGAAAAATGTCCAGTAAAGTCAAGCAAAAATTTAGCCCCACCAAAACAAAAATCATAGGTCCAACACTAACCATGAGGTTCACCCATTGTGTTCCTAGCTGTTCAAAATAAACTTCCTCCATTTATATAGGGTATTCATAAATATTTTACCACAGTCTGCTTTTTCACCACCATTAGATTAATTGTTTGAATAAAAACATGATAATGAACTTGCATAAGATTGTGCTAATCACGTTTTTCATCAACTGGTCAGTTCAGTGGTGGATGAAAATATGATTGAGATAAAATTTGAGGATACCACATATAACTTAAGAGAGTATTTTGAGCAGTTAGGAAACCAATATAAGATGGAGTAAATTACGCTTCAAAAGAAATGTAGATATATAATAACAGTGTGATAACGAGATTAACGAAGGTTTTACATTGATGGGGTTGACAGACGAGACACGGACTTTCTCTCTCGCTTTAGCTGGGGTCGACGTAAGAGTCCATGCATGTTTTCATGTTTCAGTCTTCTTCGAAAGGATTAAATTAACTACTAACCACACATTAGTCCAGCCCCTAGACTTCTTTCTTTGGACTCTCTTATAAATAATAAAACTATAAATCAACATGAACAAATAACATAAAATTTAGCATCATCTTACACTCCATGCAAGCCAATAACACATGTAGCATCTTAGATTATTTTGTAAGCTTACAATAATAAGATTATTTCTCTCTCTCTCTCACACACACCCAAACTTAATTATCATATTACCATATAGTAGTACTAATAACATTGAGAGTCACCATCATCTTCTCAAGGATCAAGGATCGTAGCCAGCATGGCTTGCACCATACCCACCACCAGACCCGCCACCCCCACCGTAGCCGCCGCCATGTTCCCCACCAGCTCCGTAGCCGGCTCCACCACCTGAGCCTCCACCACTGCCATACCCGGCTCCATGCTCACCTCCGGCACCATATCCTGCCCCTCCACCACTGCCGCCTCCGCCACCACCGCCATGCCCACCACCATTTTCACCTCCAGCACCATAGCCAGCCCCACCACCGGATCCTCCACCACTACCATAGCCACCCCCATGTTCTCCTCCAGCTCCGTAGCCGCTACCACCTCCACCGCCTGCACCACCCCCTGCCCCATAACCACCTCCATGTGCTCCTCCTGCACCATAGCCAGCCCCACTACCGCCACCTCCACCATAGCTGCCGCCATGTCCGCCACCGGCACCGTAGCCAGCACCACCTCCGCCACCACTACCTCCACCTGCACCATGTTCTACCCCACCACCATAGCCAGCTCCGCCACCGCTGCCGCTCCCTCCACCATATCCTCCACCATGTTCTCCGCCTGCTCCATAACCAGCTCCACCCCCACTACCACCACCTCCTCCATAGCCACCACCATGCTCCCCACCAGCTCCGTAGCCAGTGCCACCGCCGGTGCCACCTCCACCTCCACTTCCATAGCCACCGCCATGTTCTCCTCCAGCACCATACCCAGCGCCTCCACCACTGCCTCCTCCACCACCGTAGCCGCCACCATGTTCACCACCTGCGCCATAACCTGCGCCACCCCCGGCACCTCCACCTCCACCACTACCATAACCACCTCCATGATCTACTACACCCCCATAACCACCACCCGATCCCCCACCGCCACCGTAACCTCCCCCAGCTCCCCCACCAACGCCACCTCCAATGCCATGGCCAAGACCATAGCCAGCTTCCAAAGTCAAGAGAGACCTAGCAGCAGAACAAAAGCCGACCCCCAACAACACCAAGAAAGCAATGCAAATTAATCTATTAGTAGCAGCCATTGTGAGGTGTTTAAGACCCAATTCTATGAAGTGAGAGTGCAATGGAGTATGGTATTTATAGCATGGAGGAGGGTGTTTGGTTTAGGAAGTGAAGTGGTTGGGTCACATGGGCAGGGGAAAAATTGGGACCCACCACCACTTTGTGGCCCACTACAAACACTAGGAAGATAGTCCTTTGATGCTGCGTTTTTGCTGTCTTGCACAACCGACCTTTAATGTTTATACATTGCTTCTCTGCCTTACTGATTCATTCATCTGCACTTGCCTTGGCCTTCTTTTTTGTCTTATCTCTTATCCTACTGGATGATGGAAGTCGAGTCATTTGAGCCGCGTTCTCACAAGAGGTTGAGAGAGTGGTATGATGCAGATAAAAATCACGTCAAGTACCAGTCTAATTAAATCATCTTAACCTTCAATTTTAGGGCCTCGAAATTTGACCGTCGCATAAATATATATACTATCACAATTTAACTCAATGGTTGGATGGATCTCGAATTGAGATACATTATAATTCATTGGGATAGATGTGTACAAGAGGGGCTTGATTGATTAGAGGTGGGGCCAGATGTAGAAACGGAAATGACTTACCTTGTTACCAATGTGCGTAACTGCAGCACCAGTATAATAAAAAGAGGATTGCAATATAAAGAAAGTAAACTCCTATGATCCTACTCTTTATTGATTATCATTAACCAATATTTTGTCCTTAGTTTAAGCTTAACTAGGTCTGTCATTGTACAGAAAGCCATCATCTATTACACAGCCAAATACGAAGTCGATTCGCCCCATCACCCTTACTTTGTTTTGTTTATATATCTGAAAGACTGAAACCCATTACCAATATTTTGGGCTATCCATATCTATAATGTGCATGCCTAGGAACACCTTCTCGTGGCCTTAGTAGATCTAGAATTCGATCTTTATGTGGCGAGTGATAGATATCCGTTTGGCTGGCCACCAAATCTGTCAATGGGGCTCACTTATAAAATTCAAGTATCTCTAGAATCTATTGGTTTTAAAAGAAACTCTATTTCACGTATGATCAATCTCATGAGATTGAGATTTGGACCAGTGAACAAGTTCTGGCCTGTCTCATATAGTACCAAGGGACTTCTATTTTGTGTAGCTCAATTTTCGCAAGTTGTGGATCGACTTATCCAGCTCTCAATCTCATGATATTTCACCTTATGAAAATAGTAAACCTTGAGATTACAATATCTGTTATGAATATTGATATGTGCCAGTGGAAAGTGACATCCAGCTTCTCATATTAACAGTACTTTATATTGTTTGTTGGTTATATTAATAGGAAAATGGAGATTGGGAAAAATCACGTACAACACAATCCAGCTGTTTCTTGTTCGAACTTACCTCATTGGTGTAACTTGTAAGCATTACGAATTCAAGAGATTTCGTGTAGCAGGAGAAGTGGTGAAGTTGTTTGAATAAATCAACGTATGATATTGAGCTCACGTGTATAAGATGAAACCAGTATCGTCAGTTAGATATTGGCAATAAAAACTGTAACATGAGTGAGAACTGAGAATCCTAAGAGGTATTTGGCCAGTTCTTTTCTTTCTTTCTTTCGTTTTTTTTTTTTGAGTTTTCTTTTAGCCATCCTTATTATGGAAGATAGATGCATGATGGTGACGATGAACAAATTTTTTATTTTTTTTATTGGAGTTGGTGAGATCCTGTATCAGAGTCTTCTCATACATCACTAAGCAAAAAATACTGGAGTTGTTGAGATTCCGTACCAGAGTCACATGGATCTCCTCAATTATCATATTCGGGCCGAGCAAGCAAATTTGAGCCTGACGAGTCCTTCAGTGCCATGTGGAACTCATCCTTCTGCTTGAGGAGAGCACTACTGCATAGATGATTACTATACCAAGAAAAGGAAGTACTTTTACCAGATTTTTATGGCCCGTTTCTTTCTCCATATGCTACCCTGTAGCAGGATTTATAAATTCTTAGATACAATTCAACATTCTGGAAGCTAGAATTTGGAGCACTTTAGTATTCATCCTTCTACTTGAGAAGAACACACTATTAATGCATATATAAATGATTTAGGACATGTTTCTTTGCAGTAATTATGAGAATCCCTCCTAGAAAATATACAAATTCTACCAATGTTGTCCCTTAAAAATATTCACAAATGCTAAAGCAACAGTCCTGTGTTTTGGAGCTAGAATTTAGATAGTTTCAAAAGCCAAAGTGCCTAGATAGTTTCAGGGACTATAGTTTTTTAAAACTCACTAATGGAATTCCAAATGCTATAATGACAACAACATTGGAAATTCTCAACATATATATGAGATTCTCATCAGAACTCCGGCAAGGCAATCAGGCCCTATAATTCTTTGTGGCAAGGCCCAGGAAATCCTCTTTGAGACCAGCCTATAATTCTACTAGTAAGGCCTACTTATGAAAATGCTCAAAAAAAAAATAAAATAAAATCTTTTCTTCGAAAAATCGGCTTTGGATCATATCTCACTCTAGTCACAATAACTATAGCTTAGCAAAAGAGAAAGAAATCACAATCAATTAATTGGTGGCCCGAATAGCAATACTTGACCTATATATAAACAATACAAAAGAAAAAAAAAAGATGATTTTGAGCCATTTGGATTCCAGAGAGCGACCCTCCCTTATAAATTACAGATCTAGCTGAAAAAATCGTGTAACAAGCATGTAAGTCTAGGGTTTTGTTTTGTAGCTCAAGTCATGAGAAGTTAGAATGGCCATAAGGGGGGGTTAGTGGGTCGGCATGTGCAAGACGAATTGCTTCGGATGTGGGCCCAGTCCATGTCCTTTTGTTCTCCACCCTTGTCGGCAGGGCTATTCGCCTACTCTTTTCCATTGTGAGTTGCGAATCTTTTTCCCTTTTAAGAGGGTTGAGTACTTTTGCCATAGAAAAGGCAGCTGCAAATGTAATTGAGTTTTTATTCTTATCTTTGTCAAGTGATTGATCACTCTGAACCGTCCATCCACCCCATGGCCCTCTTTATAAGATGTCATGCACAAAATCAACGGACCAGATCACATAATCCATAATGACTTGAATGCTGATAGTTCATGGCTGTTTCTTTTCTCAAGCCATGGATAGGTTGATTGAGGTTATTTGGTTGAAAATTGAAATGACTCTAAGTATCTATTGAAAATTCATGTATGTGATACTAAGATGCTAACATCACTCAACCATGAATATGTTCGTTATAATATTTATTTATTTGTTATAAAGGATCATTTCATTTTTATGAGGCACCTTAGATGGTTTGTATTGCATGATCATGGATATCCAAACTGGCCTGTTTAGGGAACTCTCTTCAATTGTTATCATCCGGATGCATTTACGGCTCATATATTTCATGTAATTGATTTTTTAAGGGTTCTAAAATTCATTTTCTTAAAAGTCGTTTAAAACGAAGAAATATAAGTGAATATCCAAAAATGGCAATAATTATTTTTCTCTTTCATAGAAAATGAACCAAGGGGATCGAGAAAATGAGAAATGGATACTTGGGTATCATCTTGTAATTCAAACCCTCGTTACTCGAAAAATCAATACCCCGTCTATATCACTCAGTTACATAATTCATTCATTATCATCATCAAAGCCTTATCTCAGCTATGTTGGGGTCAGCTACATAAGTCTTATTTCTCCATAATTCCGATGTGTCATCAACTAAATCCTCGTATAGGTTTCTTCTTCAAATCCATTGTTACTATTCCCATTCAGGTCCACTTTGTGGTACCTCTTCTTTGGAGCGGCTCATCAACCTGCATATAATTCCTTCAATAAAGTAGGAGTTTTATGGTAGTTACTTATAGCGTGAAGCATTTGTTAAAATTAAGCCTAACATAGAGGATATATATGTGAAAAATCCTAAATATTTATGTGACTCAACAAATATTTGAGAAACGATAGACTGAAATGACGAAATAAAATTAATATAGTTAACCGAAACATTGTTGGGAAAAGGCTTTTTATGTGAATATAGACCCTAATAGTGTCAGCTGTCAAAGTCTAGGTATGGGGTTGTGGAACGTCTGGTTGCTGATACAGGTTCCACTTCCTAGCTGAGCACTAGATGGTCCTGCCCCAAGTTTGAGTTCCCTGGCACTATCGACATGACCCATGCCTATTTTAATGCTTGCCAGCCATACTGTTCATTGTCTTTTGTATCTGAAATCCTATTGTGACCTTAGACAAAATGTAGATACTTGTTTCATGCCGAAGAAAATAGTGTAGATACTTGATTTATATGAAAACTTGATCTAAAGCTAGCTAATTGAGTTCATCTCCTTGGAGCTTAGTTCCCATTTCTTGGGTTAAGCATGGTTTGCCCATGCGACATAACCAAGAATAACTACTGCTCTTGATATAATGTGAGGGCATGAATAACTACTGCTCTTGATCACTCATTTAGGGCTGGTTTATTTGTATTAGATCACACAGGAATTAAATACATGAGAGTTAATGGTGAAAAGAGCTCCACTGAAGGATTATTAAAGAGGTGAGGGGTAAAGGATATAAAGTAGAGATATAGATGGGGCCTTGATTTTTCTTAAGTATTGAATTACCAAGGTGATGGTTGGGTGTTAATTTTTCATTTTTTTCTTGATTCAATTTTCATTTAGAGAGTTTATTTTATTGTCATTTTTTATATTTTCCTTTTATCTTCATTTTTAACCATTTTTGGAATGAATTCGTATGTATTCAATTATTAGTATTATGTGCAAACAAACAGACCCTTAATTAGATGGGTTTTGTAATGTTTATATCATTCGCAGTATCCCTGCCATGTTTGATTATTGGTTGGGCCAACACAGTATATAATTAGATGAGCTAAAATGTAGTAGTTTCGAATACTTGGATTGGGACCACCATATTTACATCATTTGGATGAGCTTGACCACAATTTTGATCATTTGAATGGCCCGCTATGCATTTATTAAGTAGCCACACCATGATTTTCTCACTTTATAGTGTTATTATACATCATCATTATCAAAACCTTCTCCCAACTATATCGGAGCAAATTATATGAATTCTATTTGTTTGTTTTAAACTATCTTGAGCCAAATCTTCAGATAAGTTGCATATCTTCGTATCTATTTTTACGATCTCCATCACTGTCATCTTTAGCCTATCCCTTCTCATTGGTGGGCCATCAATTTGCATAGTTAACTTTTTTTTGCTGGCACCATTGTCAACCTACATTGAACATACTCAAACCATTTCAAAAGAGTTTTTCTAATTTTCTCCCGTCAACTCACAACTCAAACCGAGTCTAAGTTTCTATTTAATTTATTAAGTACAAGCAACGCTGTATTTTTGAGTTTTAGATTCACGTAAACGAGGGAAACAGAGTTCGTCATTTTCCATGTTTCACACGCAATATCCTATTTTAGCCTTCTGAACAGATTTATGATTAATGCAGATATAAACAAGCAACTCTGTTCTAGTCACAAATTATTCTTGATATTAATGCTTTATCTGTGGTGGTGCCTAATAGATTAAACTGACTTCTCCAAGCTGCAGTTTTGCTCTATTGTTCTTTTCAAACATTAGATTGATCTGTATGTCTTTAAAGTACAGATAATTTCTTTTAGGACTCGGGGATAGAGCAAAAGTAGAACTGAAATTTTTTTGTCATGGTTGATGACTAGATGCTTGGCATTTGGATCCCTTGCACCGTCTCCTCATAGTATTGGGTTATTGGGAGGCAGCGGAAATACTTTTCAATATTCTCCATTGGGTGGAGCCCACTCCTCAATACTCCTCCTCTGGTGGAACCCGGTCGGCGCACTTTTGGCGACACGCAAGCAATTTTTTATTTTTTTTTGCGCTGAGTCGTTCCTCCTGGGATTCGAACTCACGACACTAGTCTCTGATATCATATTTTTGTCACGCTTAGTTGGCTCTGATACGATATTTTTGTTACACCCCACTCTACATGCATGCATGATATTGTCCGCTTTGACTCACAGGCCTCACGGTTTTGTTCTGATGGGCCAGAACCCATCAAAAGGCCTCATGCAAGGTAAGGGTGTAAGCTCTACATATAAACTCATTCACTTTCCTCTCTATAATTGATATGAGATTCTGGGGCGTCACAATCCACCCCCCTTAAGACTGCACGTCCCTGTGCAGTAGCCTGCCAGCCCTCTTGGCCTGCCCACATGGAAACCCACTCACTTACACCAGGGGGCCCACACTCGAGTCGAAAGTCAACTCTGATACCATTTGTAGGATCTTACACCCCATTGAAGTACCACTTATCCCAAAACAAATTAGTGATAGGAAACGACACAACAATAATTTTATGGTGAGGGCGAGGGCTCGACCATAATTATGATTGCTTAAGAGCGAGGGTAGACGTTGACCTCAACAATCCCTCTATTTACGGCACACCCGTCGCGACTCCTTCTGCGAACTCGCAAAACGCATGTCCAGTGACTCGAATACCCGACTTACCAGGTTCTGATACCATATTGAATTTCTTTAGCTAGTCATTCCTACCAAGCGTTAGTAGAGGCAACGGAAATACTTTTCAATATTCCCCCTTGGGTAGAGCCCACTCCTCAATATTATTTGCCAATAGGATGGGTAGGGAATTCAGATCGTAACTTTTTTTACTTTTTGCTCTGTGTGTGTGGGATTGCAGAGGACAAGATCTGAAATAAGACATGGAAATGAGATCTGTTGTAGGTGCTGAGAGGCACTGTTTTGTTGAAATGTAATCTTCACCTTCCAGGCCATATGATTGAAGTCTTGTTTATTTGCCTGAGTTCATTCATCTTAAGATCTCTTCGCATGGATAGTAATAGCACTTACTCGTGCTGATTCGGGTTACAGGGCTTTTCTATCTAGCAAGTGGGGCACATTTGCCCCTTGATCTCAATGCTAGGTAGGTAACTCTGTTGCTAAGTGAATAAACTTGTGGCCTCAAAACACAAGTACATATCCTATTAGAAAGCAGTACTTCTATCTAATATACTGGGTCCTAATTCTTCCAAGGAAAAAGCTGGAGTTGATTGAGTATAATGTCTTCATCACTGTGCACCCATCACATGGCCCATGGGCTAGAGGGAATGAAGAAAATCCTGGATCATTGCATGAGGAACCAGAGTGCTGCCACCGTTTCTCATGAATGAAGCTATAGTGGCTTGCTAGTTGAACTGAAGATCTTTTTGGCATCCTTTGAGTCACCAATTATTCCTTTTGTGCATGAACAATCAGATTCCATTGTATCTTTTGGTTGGTGTGCTGATATTAGGCCCAACAAAGAGCACTCATTGGATTCATTTGGTTGTTCTGCACGGCCAACAGGTTGCAATATCACATCTTTTTATTCATTAGTTCAGAAGATTATAAACTCCTTCCACTAAAATGAATTGAAATAAACTGTAAATTATTTTTTACCTTGTGCATGTTTGATGATCTCAATCTCTTCAGCACTTCCTTTTGTTAGGGAATGGTTGCCCCTAACCCTCCCCCAGTGTGTAAAGGATCATCTAATCACCTTATTTAAACTTCTTCTCTTTTCTTTCTTTCTTTTTACTTTTTATTTTATTTTTATGGCCTAGGGCTGTTGCTATGGTGATTAGATTAGCTTGATAATTTTTGGCCAAATCTCAATCTACAACATATGCCCTCGTTCCCTTCCTCTGTGATCAGATGCATCCATGTTAGATCCATTCAAACTCTCAAAAAAGCAAACTGAGGTTTTTTTTTTTTTCTTTTTTTTCTTTTTCCAATCCAAAATCGTAAGGAATTTGATGCCAATAAGCTCCTGCTCTCGCTATGCTACGTATGATTCCTTGCATACTTAGATACTTGAGAGGTTTGAAATCTAGCTATCAATAAAAAAAATCAAGTCTATTAGATTTTACAAGCGGTCAGAGCTAACACTACTAAAATTGATGTAGGATGAGATGGAGTGTCAAAATCGGAAGAAATCGAACCGCAGAGACTTGATGCACACCCTAACTTCTCATTAAAATCTATGACTCAAACAAGAGCACAGTTGCAATTCCTATGGTCATCAATCGTCGTGGCCCAATGGCAACAGAACAAAAACAAAAACTCACAATTATCATAGATGATTATAATAATGCATGGTGGTCCATACCTCTGAACATGTCTTTTCAAATCTACCCCTCAACGATGAAAATCATATCGTCTTGCTGCAAATTCTGCACTGATGTGATGACCCCAACCGACCTGGCCCAAGTTTACTTCCTAATTGGTTGGCTTATTCTAACCTTAGCCTTCATCAATCATTTCTTTTTCAACAAAGATTTTGAAAAAGTGAATGGGGGTGGGGTGGGGTGGGGTGGGGGGAACAGGAATTGAAGTAAATGGGACTGGGAAGTCCGGGAGAAAAAGCCACTACGCCTTTTCCTCAATGTATGTAAAAAGCAGGAAGAGGAAAGAAAGTAGTCTATATAACGAAGGAACAAGCGGTCTTTCCAATGGAGAAGCAACGCGTCATGTGCAAAGCTTAAAATCTCGATCGAAACTGATTCGTATCTGCCGATACATTACAGTCTTGGCCTGTTCCGTTCCAATACCGGCCTGAATCGGTCGCAGTCTAGTCTCAGCCAAAAAAGTCTTAAAATTATCAAAATTTATTGGCCGATATTTGAAAAGATCGGTCTTGATCAATATATCCATCGCTATTTCGAAAGTACATACTGACAATATTTAAAATCCTTCTTTTTCATTTTTCATTTTCCCTCTTCTACTCTTTCTTCCTCCCAAACATATCAGTCGGTACCCTTCTTCTTTTTCGACGCCTATTTCACGGCCAAGCCATTAAAAAATCTTATTATTATTTTTTTTTTTTGTGTAGATTTTATTTAGAAAAATCATATGCAACTCTACCAATACGAGTATTATGAGCTTTTTTGCAGAATTTTTAAAGATCTATTTAGAAATTGCTTAGAAATGAGGATTGCTTTCTCTTTCTGTTATGAATACATTTCATTGTCTTAGATTTACACATTGAGGCAAGATTACTATTGGGATTTCGAAAATCAAAGTTTTTATTGAAATCTTATAAATGATTGCAAAATAGTTATTCAAATTTGTTTGAAATGTTTAAAATGCTTGTGACTTCTTAGTTTGGCATACATCTATTAGGTAATGAGTAACACTAGTAGATAGCTCATAAGTAATGATTATGGTTGTATTTCACGGAATTTGTGATATTTCAGCTTTGTTAGCCCTTTGTTTTAGTTTGTAATTGTTGTCAAACTTAGGGTGTTGGCATGGTGTTGGAAAGAGTACGATGAAAGTTGCATGCATTTAAAATGAAATTGGGCACCTGCATGTTCAACTCATGTCAGTTAAGCATGTTGTTATGCTTATATCTTCACATCTAACATCTGGATTAAAAAGTGGTCAACATGACTTTTGTGCATCATTGAGAGGGCTTGATTTTTTGTTTTGGAATCAGGTCAATCTGACTTCAGGTTTTAAAGTTATGGCCCGGACAGCGGGACAACTCAGCTTCACTCAAGTTGTTGTTTTTATGTGACCAGCCAGATTCAAGGTGATTTTATACTACTTTCCATTCAATATGGGTTAAATATCAAAACATGGAAGTTGTAGCCCTCTGATAAATATTTCATTTGCCTCAAGAATCATGTCGTTTCGAGCTCGGAAGAGGAAGTTATGAATTTTCTAGTGGAGACAAATTCTACAGTTTCTCTGCACTGCGAGATTAATTCTTCTTCTTGGTACTTTGTTGTGGGTCTCACTATGTGTTGGAATGTAACTAGCAGATAGTCCATTAGATTCGTCTGACTCAAATAGTAGGTCAGCCCAGTCCAAACGAGGAATTGCTTGTTGCGTCCATTTGTTTGGCAAGAAAGTCAACAAGATATTCTTCCTATCCTTTTATTGTTAGCAACTTCTCCTATTTGCTATAGATCCAACTTTTTAGATCTGAGATATGAGTTTTGAAAACTAAATGTTACAAAAAAAAGAAAAAGGAAAAAGAGAAGAGAAGACGTGTGGAGTTTTGCTGGTTGAGTTTTTTTTTTTTCTTTTCTGCAACAATGGGCTTGTAGCTTTCTTTATGGTCTTGACTTTCAGTTTATGAAAGAAGGGCAGAGTAAAGAACAACAGCTGTTGTGTAATGAGGGGCAATTTTTGAAATAACAGTGTGCTCGTTTTGAGAAAATTGCAGAGTGTTGTTCTAAGAGAAGAATCTACAGTGAAGAACGGTGTCTATATATTTCCGAATCAGATTCATCGGACTGCATATAAAATAGTTTCGGTTTCAGGTTGGTTATTCGTGGATTTATTGCATCAAAATTTAAATAAATTCCTGTTTTTGCATTAGATCTGTCTTGCATTTCCGCATAGTGCAGAATTCTGAATAGTGGTGCGCGAGTTTTCCATTGTGGTTTCCTTGTTGGGTTCTGCTGCATCTGAGATTGTGTTGCATTGTTTGGATCAGACGAATATTGTAGGATCTATAGGTGTTTGTTTTTGGCTGATTGAGAATATTGTAAAGCATCTGCGTATGCTATATTTTTGTGTTGAAATTCTATAAGTCATTTGCGTATGCCATTGGGATATTATTGTAAGACACCTACGTGTGTTAGATTATTTGATATCTTGTAATCACTCGAGTTGGGGCTTGAGTGTAGGGATTGGTGCTCCTGTTCGTTGATGCGGGCGAAAACTGTAAACGGGTTAGTGCTCCTAGCAGTGGGTGTTGTTAAATAGTGGAAGTGTGCACTTTGCACACCGTGAACGTAGCCTGTGGGTGAACCACATAAAAATCCCTTGTGTTCTCTTGTGATTGTGTGATTGCCTGGTTGATTGCTTAAGAAAGTGCTCATCTAATTTGCAAAATTAAAATTGAAATAAATTTATTGTGAACAGTCACTAATCCCAAACCCCCCCCCCCCCCGCCCCGCCCCGCCCCGCCCCGGGGCAATAGAACCTAACAAGCTTATCTTAGTGTGTCTTTGTGTGTATATATATATATATAATATTTACTTATAAATAAAATTTAAATAAGACTGCGACAAGGGCTGTTATGACTTAGGGAGGCCCGTATTTTAATTTATATTTATTACTACTGAAAAAAATATATTATTTTTTAGCATTTTACAATGTTTTAAATTCTTTGGATATTTTTTTGACATTCTTTGGGGTAATTATCTCACGTTGCAACGACCACGATGAATTGCGACCCTCGACCAATCCTGACACGGCATCGGTTTTTTTGGATCCTCCAATACTGTAATTTTAAACCACTCGTGCGATGGGAGACAATACATCACGTGAAAGGAACGGAACCTAAAATAAGGCTGTTAGGCAATTTTGGATTCTTCACATAAGACCATGCATATAAATGATATTGTGAGATTCCTCAAACACCAGGTGGTATGATTTACCATACATGTTGATGTGGCATATGTCCAAATTCCAATACCATCCATCATGATCATGGCCCCCACTGCAACTGAGACCCTCCACTTTTAGTCTTTGTCAGTTGAAATTGGTGTGTGCTACAATGTTGACCCATTTGTCGATATATGATCATTCGTCCTACTATTATTGGGCTGTGGTCCAGCCTGTTAGCTCACTGGACCATGTATTCGGGCCCATAACCATCCATATAAAAGTAAAACAGGCCCCAAGTGAAACACTCATGTTCTCCTTGTATGTGGTTTAGTGTGAACATTTTGATGAACAAATCAATATTCTCATTGATCTAATGGTAGAGAGAAGTTTCTGTGTCAATCTAATGAAAGAAAAGATGTAAATTATCAATGTAATGACTAGAAAAAGAATAAACTCAAAGTATTGATCCAACAGTTAAAAGATGGAGATTCAAAGAAATGGTGAAAATCGCTCAGATAATATATCTGACAGTAGAAAAACAAGGAATTACTGACCAAATGGTAGAATAGCGCCAAGGTTGGCAGATACACCTCCAATCATCAATCCAAAAGCAACATCACATTGATTAATTGAGTGACAGATGAAATTCGGATTATTGATCTCATGGTAGAGAAGCCTTAGATAATGCAACATCACAAAAAATAAAAATTGAAAAAGAAAAATATAAGCCATCAATCAAATGATGGATGGCATCAGATTAGCAATCAAACTTCAAAATATGTGGATAATGGGTCGCAAACAATGGAAAAACCACAAAAAGGTACAAATCGCCGATGAAACGGTGGAAAGCATCAGATTACTAATCCAAAAGCACAAATGATGCAAGTCATTACAATAAGTTGATAAGCCTCAAATTATGGATCCAACAACAGAAGTCAGGTAGATCAATGACCTATCAATGGAAATTGCCTTGACAAAGATGGAGAGAGGGATCCATATGCACATTTTAACCAATTTCCTGCTTTGACTAGTCCATTTCTATGATATATTCAGACAGTATATACATATGTGAACATGGAATTCTTTCAACAGGACTAGTTTTACGAGTGGCACCTGCTAAATCCACACAAACGGATGTGAATATCGACTTTGGCTGTGCCAGCTAGCTGTTTTCATGGAAGGTGGAATCCTTGTTCCAACACCTCCGTTTCACATTGCTCCAAACATCAACAGCAGTTTTTCCTTCTCTTTTTTTTCTTTCCTTTTACTTTGCCTTTTGCATAGAATCCACAAAAGGGCCCTAAATATTTCTAAAAGTTGGTGTTCTCCTTTCACATTATTTCATCTGATTCCTTCCCAAGGGAAACCAGGGGGGGGATCAGAACAGCATGAAATTACCATATGCGGCAAAAAGAATCCACTGTGGACCCTTTCTATCAACAGTTTTCTTTCATGGGCCACAGCCCATTGGAGCTCCTTTTTGCCCTATACCTTTGGGTCGGTGTTTGGATAAAAAGGGCAAAAGAAGAGAACACTATCCATGGTTGAAAATTGTAATGTGAACGGTGTCCTTCCTTTGTTTCCTCCTCAACCCAGACAGCACCTTTATCATACTTTCAAGACTTCCAAGTTTCAACCCAAACGCTTTTCATTAGATTCGAAAACAGCCTCCTTTCAACGAATCAAGAACAATATTCCACTCAAAACTACCATAAATAAACCATCATTAAAGTAAAGAAAGCATTGCTTTTCTAACTAATCTACTAAAGAAACTCACATATTTAAGGAATCACACCAACTTAACACAGCCGGGTCCCACCATTTCCACCAATTAGATTTAGAGCCAACCCATGTTGACACTGCAATCTACATGCATTGCCTTGAATCCAGCATCTTCTTCCAAATCCACCCACCAACCACCCACTTTCAAAAAACAAACATCTGATCAAAGTTAGCCTAACTCCATCTGAAAGTGTTCTATTTAAGCATTAATGGACGGTGAATTTTGACTTTTTCCATATAGCCTTATCTCCCGGCCTAACTTGAAAAAGCAGAGTACTACTTTTTGACATCTTGTCTGATAGTCCAAGGACCATCTATTTTGCTCTGATGCTGGGCCCCACAGCACATCAGAGGGAAAATGACACATCACCCAAATTTTTATACCAGAAAGACATCATCCAGACCACACAAACCATGGGTCCCACCACAAAGGATTATCCACCCTCCATTATCAATCGATTTTTTCACAGCATTGCGTCATCATGAGTCACGACCATCAGCTGATGAGGTAATCTTGCTAATAACTATGTGATCAAAATGCAATAGAAATAATCACCGTGTTATGTACAATCATGATGATGATGATTATGTTAACTATATTTGATTAACGGTCGCAAAATTATGAAAAATCAAATGACAGAGAGAGGGGAAAAGACTGGAATACCCTTTTTTTTCCATGTTTGGTTCCTTCCTTCATCCCCTGCACAAAGGAGAACGTTGGTGTACGGTATTCGCCGTCTTCGGCTGCCAGAATACCTTGATAGGGCTCGGAAAATACCAGCTCCGGCCCTTCAATCTGGCGTCTCCGCCGGGAATATCGCCGGGAACTGAGTTAAGAGAAGCTCCGACCGATCTAGATCTCGGCAGATTGGAAGCCTTCCTGCTCTCGTTCGGTTTATTCTTCGTCTTCGACGTCCTATCGGACCAGAGGAATGACCAAAACGACAGCTTTCTCCGATTTTCCGGCGGCGGTGGGGGGTGGCTCTCGACGGATCTCGTCCGGAGGAACTGAAACGCGGCGGATCTGGAGCGGCGGAAGGCGGGCTCGCTTTCGATGAGGTAGGAGACTCGGCCGACGGCTCCGACGCCGGAGACGCGACCGGAGGAGGAGAGGGAGGAAGAGGACGACGGAGAGGAGGAGCAGCAGGGGCACGGGCGGACGTTGGCGCAGTCGGGGCAGAGGAGGATGAGGCGGTTCCTGAGGCAGGTCGGGCAGACACCGCTGCGGGGCTGGGAAGGGTGTTTTCGGCATTTCCAGTATTGTTCTTCTTCGAGAAGGAACTCCATTTCTTCTGTTTCTGTATGTGAATGAAATGAGAAAGGGGTTTATTTAAAAGAGGAGGAGAAGAATTGGTGCAGTTGCAGAAGAGGAGAAAAGAGTATGTGGAGGTCTTCAGAGGGGGGTGGATGTAAATAGAAGAAATAGGGGAGGGGTACGAGAATTTTGGGGGATGTGATGTTTTGGTGTGGGTTTGGTTGGGGATGGTTAGGACTTAGGACGCGTAGGTACATGTGGAATGGTGCATCAGGTTTTCATGGGCGCGGCCTTTTTTGAACTCTTGTTTTTGTTTTTTTTGTTGGTGCCAGTGCCACTCACACGAGTGGAGATGATGGGAAATGCAGATGACACCACATAAGAAGTTTCTGAAACCACAAGGAAGGTCCTGCTGCAGAAGAGAATTGGTTTGATTCAGGTCCCATTCCAGGACTACATATGATGGACCCTGACAAATTGATGTACCCATAATGTATTATTAACCCATTTCCTCACTTCTACCAGAATAAATGAATAAATTTCTTTTCTTGGCAAGAGTTGATCCTCTATTTATTACGTGGGGAACTGTGTAACAATTTTTTAAAACTCTTTATCGTGTGTCCTACAAAGAGCTAATCAAGACTATTTAGGATAAATGTCATCTTATTTAGTGATACATCCTCAAGTTTTAGTTTAATCAGAATAGTCCCACCGTATGATTGATTACATGAAGGAGACTGTGATAATGCCACATCATTAGTGATGCCGCATCAACATTGGGTCATGTTTCCCTTATGTGCTCAATTGAAAGTTGGGACTTGCCTGATTTGAACTGAATCCAGAGGTTATATATCATTAAAGGAGGTGGCATTCACCGTGAACAGTCCTAATTATCACTATGTGGGGCCTGCAATGGAGTTTGAAGAATTTGTTATATGATTTCGTGCAGTAGACGCAACAAGATTCATATTCAAACTATTCATGTTGCTTTACTTTGGGTAGGTACTATACCATTGCTATTATCATATAGAAGTGCATTTTTTTGGCAACAGGTTAGCAAATTATAATATGCTCCGGTGGACTCACTTGGATGTATGACAAGAGTTATGATTTTCTTATTGTTTTACACTTGATTTAACTTGTTTATTTATCGGAAAGAGAATTCTTATTTCGAGAATTATAGAATTTCTCAAATGTAGTCTTTCCATTGGAATTCCAAAATGCTCCTAGCATTTTTACATTTTCAAATGCTATAAGGATTGTAATTATGAGAATTTCAAAGGCCTTTTTTAACTTTTCAAGTAAGCTAGAATCCTGAGAATTTGGAATGAAACAAGGCACCTGGAAAGGGGATTAAAAGACAATCCACCACATGTGTGTCTGGGAAATATTTTGGTGATATCTATTTTTTACCGTGATTCCACAAGAGCTATTAGTGGGGCCAACCTAGCAATTCATCCAAACCATGCACAGGCAAGGACCCCTTTGATAGTCAATGATCCAGAGATTTGACACTCATCCGAATTGATTGGATGGATGGTTGAAGTTTTTTTTTCCAATACAAAGCCATTAAACTTGTAGACCAAGAAAGGGTCAGGGGCATGGGATTGGAATTAAACTTGATACTTATAGTGGTCCCATATAGATCTTTCCATCTTCCATGGAGTTAAGCCCGACATAAAGTTGTCACGGTTACTCTCTGAAAACAGTTCACACGCACGCATACATATAAAGATTCATTTCCATCCGAGCTCTTTTGATATGTGTAATGAGGCATCTAATCTCAGCCACGGCAAATATGGACTTTCAGGATTTGGATAATTGGATGGAAGTTATCCAAATGGCCCGATAAACTTTGCACACATATTGTACAATCACTCTCGACAATTGGTTTGAACATGTCTAACTTTTTGACATTTTCTAGCAATTAGAAGTAAACGCTTTTGGGTTTTTGCATTATTACTTGGAAGGTGGGAGCTTCGATGACTATCAAATTAGGTCAGGATAGTCAGTATGAGCGGGTTATATTGATTTTAAGTGACCTCACAGATTATAAAAACATGTAAGTGGTGTTTAGAATAATATATCACTACATATATTATACACTCAGGAAAAGGATATAAAAGATCAGCTGGAACCTGACACCCTCTCGACTATTTGTCAGGCCCCAAGTGGGGTAAATGCCGGAACTTTTGGAGTTGGGGATTCAGCTAATCGGGCAATGTAAGGGGCAAGCCATTCACATGGGTAAATGACTGGTGTGCGTAATAATTACGTATATTTATATTTATTTACAAAATTCATGGATAAATTGTATATGAAAATAGTATGTACACGAGCTCATTTTCACACCTATATTTACGCATCTAAGGTCGTGGTAAACCGAATCACATAGGTTTTTTCACATGAAATGAAATATGGGTCTGTTTCTTTTGTGAAAGTTTTGCCAGAAATTCACTATGTTGAAAATTCTTGAGCATAAAGTGACAGCTTGCTTCTGCAGTTTCCAAATTTTATGTTTCCTTACTAGCATTTTTAAATTCTAGCCACAAGAAAGGTTTTAAATGACCTTCGGAAATTCTGAAATTCCATCATCTTTATATTTTGGTAGAAATCTTTGATGCTCAAGTCCTAAAGAGCATCCAAGAATTTCACCATGTCCATGAATTTAAAATTCTCTAAATAAAAATTCCCTGAATTCAATAAAAGAAATAGGCCCTTTTTGTCAATGTATATCCATGGATCCTGCTGTGTTGCCGTAGAAAAGAGTCTCGGCTAATTAGTTATTTTGGTTTGACATATACAACTTATAAGTACATGCAGCTTAGGTTGGGTCCACACTTTCTACCCAACTTTCCAACCTATTTCAATGACGTTTGACCAAACCTATTTATTATCCATCAGTTCAGTCAAGTTCAGATTTTTTTGATAGAAAGTCCAGCTTAGAGCTTAAATTGACATTTTCAATCTACATATTGATGGAATGACATATTGATGGAATGAGGCTTTAATGGTTGTTGTTATTGATCATGGTGGCTAATGAAGGGTAATTTTGATTAGATATAATTGATGAAGGTGGGGCACACCCAGTGAAGCCAACTAATTATGGAATGGTGATTAGATATAATTGACTGTAGTAGGGTTGAATTATGCTGATACCAGAAACAACCCTTTGAATGGGTGTTTAGTTATCATGATAAACAGCAAAATAGCACGGGGCCAAAAAATAAAATTATTTTCAATTTTGAAATATTTTTTGAGATACTATTGAGAGAAAAATAAATCTAGGACAAACAAATATACCATTCTATTTTTTAATGGTAAATTTATTTTTTATTGAGGAGAAATATACCATTTCATCATTTTTTGAATTCCATTTATTGAAATTTATTTAAAAGGAAAATATATAGAAAAACCACATAATTTGCAAATCAAACTTGAATTTACAAAATTTAATGTATTTTGACTTCTCATGTAAAAGGCCTACATCAAAAAATTAAATACAAAAAAATTCTAGCAAAAATGTAACAACGTTTTTTGAAAAAAAAAAAAACAGAACTTCAATATAAAATTCATAATTTGGCTTATGGATATCACATAATTATATAATTGTATAGCTTTCAATTGATAGACCTCTTATAGTGGCCCAAGCTTTATCGTTGGTTATGTGGTAAGCTGCTGCGTTTCATACTAAATTCATATCCTTATTTTAAAAAAGGATAAGTGGCTAACTTAAGAATTTTTTTGAAAGGCAAAATTAATAACATTAAGAATCAACCACGAAGAAAAAAAAATCATTTAAATGTTAAAAAATCATTTTTCTTTGTATCTGAACTAATATAAAATGAATTCAGACTTTATAGTTGGTACTTAAGGAAAAAGCTACTTTGTATAATACATAGTTCGTAATACATGGATGAAAATTGACTTATCGGTTCCAAGTTCATTATACTGCCCACTTATGACTTACCAAATGGATTTGGACTTTTAGGTAACGATATTTTAGATTTCACTTACACATACATATATTTGAGAGTAATGAGAATGATTCTATGGCAACTTGGCTTAATTTCCAAATTAGGGCCAACTTTGGAAGGAAGAGGTTGCCAAGGTCAAATATGACCATTTCACACTACCCAAGTCAAATATTATGACTAAAAAGATTTAAAATTTTTTTAAGAAATTTCTACGATTAAAAAAAGAAAAGTAAACAAAATATGGAGCACCATCTCTTCAAGCCAAGAAAGTAAAATATAAGAGAAGAATCATTTGGAGACACCTGCAGTCCAAACTCAAGCTCCTTGATAACTAAAGATAATTACACATAAAAAACCTTTTCATTTAAAATAAAAATCTTCATTCACAAGAGAAATGAAAGAAGTCCATTGGATCATCTCCCTTCAACAATGCAAACATAGATCTCCTAGTGAAATGAGGAAAACTTTATATGGAAGAATTAAATGTAAAAGATTGTGATTGTGGCAAAAAATTAAAAACATTAATTTTTATATTAAAAATGAAGTAGCTCAAAAAGAAATTCCTTCGTCCATGAGTTTCGTTATCTTTATCTTGACTCGGCCAATCAATTTGGAGTTGCCTTAAAGGAGAATTTTTGTGCCTACATCTACCTATATAAACGACTACAATAAAGTGTAAAGAAAAAAAAAAACTCCCTTGTCCCTTCCATGATTGAATTGTAGCAATGTAAGGACCCAAGAGGATATTAAATGACAATTATATGACATAATTTGGACAGAGGGTGGTTACAATTCTCCGCACGTGAGGTGATAAAAGTGATGAAACGATCCAAATGAGGTTCTGGTATGAAAGGCTCTACACAATTGATATGGAGGTGGGGAGGAAAGAGAAATTGAAGAAGGAATGTCAAAAAAAAATTGTGCATATGGTCAAAATCAATTGAGGCTGATTTAAATTGAAATCAGCCTGTTTCATATATAATAATTATATAATATAATAGGATGAGAAAGTCCATCCTCTACAGGGACTATTGAGTGTATGGATTTGTAAGGACCCACTTCCTACATCTTTAATGTGATTATTGCTACTATTATTAATTATTATTTTTGCTATTTAATTTTGATCATAATTGGATCATGCTTGGACCCCACCCATTCATTGAATTAAATTAGTGCTTTGTATAATTTCATCATATTTTGGGTGGGACCCAACATTGATGATGGAGATTAAATCTCACTATACTTGGTCTCATTAAGGGAGTTAGACCCAGTCAAATTGGTATGGATATTGTTAGTTTGAGCACTCTCTCTACGTTCACGATCTTTCCTCCAACTAGAACTCCATCTCTTCCTTATTTAGAGGAATATTACTTGCACGGCCCATTTTTCCCTTATCACTATTCACTCTTTTTCTCTCATACGAATCTCCTCTTCATCTCAAGCTCTCTCTATTCCAGGTACTTCCCTTCAAACTTTCTAGTTAGTTTATTTCATTTTTTATGAATGCTTATTTTATTTCTTTACTGCTTCACTCCATTTATGTTCATGATAGGCTTTTACCTTCTTGTTTCTAAAATCCTGTTAAAACATCCTTAGCATGTTGGATTACACCAATGAGACTCATCCACAACCTTGGGTTCGTTTTGCATCTACGCCACACCTCCACCTTACAATAAGTGCATTAACAGCCCCCGTTTTCGTGAATTCATCAACTATCATCATGGCCTTCATCACCAATTCATACTTCAGCAACAGTACCTTTGTCACCCATAGAGCCCATGTGATGATCGGATTTCATCTCAACTCAGTGCATGACCTCAACATCAGCAACCAAGATACCCAACCCTTGCCCACCATCACCTGTAACCTCGTCATCACTCCATGCCACCATCGTTTATACAAACTAGTTCACCTTATCATCTGTGCCCACTTCACAAATTGTACCCAACGAAACTTCACCCCCTTCAGCCTATCTTTCTTTTCTTTCTTTCTTTCTTTATATTCATTCTTTCCCTGCTTCTTTTTTTCTGTTTCATTACTATCATCTTTCTTGTCTCTATTTTCCCTTCTCTTTTCCATATGCTCTGTGGCATCCAAACCCACCATTTTCTTCATCTCTGTTCTCTGTCATCCCTGCCCATCCGGGTTGATACCTTTTCTCCGTCACATCTGTAGACAAAGAGACCCATCTTCTTCCTCTCCACTAGTAAATCTCGACCCACTTCAAGTTTCACCTATCCCCAACTTCATTTATCCAACGCCATTACTGTGCCCACTTTCAGGTCAGACCTTTCTTCCAAACAATTACAGCAAACCTATTCCATGAACCTGGTGTGCTACTCTTCATTCCAATCAACCAAATATTCATACAGAACTCGCCTCTCTTCACTCTGTGTAGAACCCAACCGCTCAACCATTTCATACTTCTCAATTCCTGCAAACAACCAGCCTCATCTCTTTCTTTCTCAACTACCAAGTAAGCCATTCTCATCCCTCCATCTCATAAACAAACCCAACGAACCTGAACCCATGATGGTTATCATTGTTCATCCAAGCTGAGCGTCACTTCTGCCATCCCTCTAAACAAACAGAGCATTAATAAAAATCATAGTCATTGCACCACACATGACCCACCCCAAACCACCCATTTTCACCTCCATTTCCACTTTTCAGAACTAAAAATCGACCTCCTGCAACTCTACGCACAACGCCTGATCCAAACGCATCTTGCCAAGATTTCTCTCCATCGCTGTTTCTTATCATCTCACCCTCTCATAGCAAACATCCATATCTCATTATATTCATCATCCTTGTATTCTGTTCACTTTACCTGTAACATGCATATCCACTTCCTCCTTTATCAGTCTCTGTGTTCACCATGTCAAGCTCAATTTTATGTAAGGTTGCACCTCCTTTCCAGCTTTCTCGTACTCACACTTTCATTATTATAAGGTTGATTCAAGCCCAACCCAATTAAACTTATGTGGCCCACTGTCTAGGTCTAACCTACTTAACCTATATGCATGTGTGATGCCCACCATCTTACCCACCCATCTTTTCCTGATTCTTTCTTTCTACTAAATGAACATTAGTAATACACCCATGCCATCTCAACCTTTGATCTCACCTATGATCCTAATTACATATTCCTATATCCTCATAAATTGGTCCAGCTCAATTGAGATATGAGGCCCAGTAATTATACTTGGACCCTATGACATGCATGATGAACTCAATTTAAATTGTGAGGTCCACTTGCATTATCTAAATGAGTTGGGCCCAATTTTATAATGTCTCTACCCATACTTTAATCCATTTGTACCTTGGTTCACTCAACCTGTGGTCATGGTCCAAAGGAGGTATTGTCAAATTGAGTATTAGTTCGGCCCACTATCCCTGGTTCACCTAGTATATAGGGTTCACCCATGATAAGTAGGCCCAAGTTCTTGACCCAATACTTTGGGCACACTCACTATGTTAACACACAACCCATTGTTCCAAGCCCAATCCTCTTGGTTCATAAGCATGCATAAACTCGATACAGGGTCCACTTGCACTACTTAGTAACCCGAATCGAAAACCAATATGTATTAGCTCATTACACATGACCCATACTCAAGCCTGACCCAAGTCAAACAATTGGTGCATGAATCCACTCTTCAAATCCCATCGCTAATTCAATTGTGACCCGTCATTAACAGGGATCCAAACCGAGTCACCATAGCATTCAAGTCAGGCCGGGTTAAATCCATCATCCACCGCTAATCGAGGCAAGTAACCTTCATATGGTCCTCTAGTAGCTAGAGTTTTCTAACCCTTGCTTTCCAATATGTTAAATTGATATACAATCCTTATGTTTCATGCGGGGCCCTGTCCTGGCATCTTAGCTTATTTAGGGCCATTGGTTTTATTGATATAACTATACCTTTATGAACTAATTCGTGTACTCATCAATGATGAAAATTGTAATTATTGAACTTGTTCCATGTTCATATGATGCTACCATGAGATATAGAATTTTTGATATGAATCCTCGCTAGAAATATTTATATCATGGTTGGACTTCAAAATCATGACACAATTCCATTTATGTTGGAAAAATGCTTCAAATCACATTTTGTTTAGAAACTTGAGTTATGAGTTTTATGGTCCACCCTTGTATGTAAACCTTGATCTCTAAGGCAACATCCAACGCTTTGGGCAACGCGATGTGGGGCCACCCAAACGCGGACCTAGCCCTCTTTATGGGTATGACATTGGGGCCTGGGAACCCCTTTGTGCGTGATAACTAGACTGCAGCTAGTCCCTTATGGCTTCGGGCCCTTTAGTGAGTGTTATTATGGCTTTGGGCCCTTATATGTGTGATTATATTGTACCTGGTCAAGGCTTAATTCTGACAGGTACTTTTGTGTATTGTGACTGTGGATATGCCTTTTCTTAGATTAGATCATGTGATCTATAATTACTGTCAATATTCATGAATCCTTGCAAAATTAATCATGTATCATTGTTCAAATTATCTTGTTAATATTTCCTAGCAATTTATTTTATTGGGATACCCTTGAATTAACCGTATTTACTCATCGTACACAAATTACTATCATTTGATTGAATAATTGTTTGCTATAGCACTATAGCTTGTTTACTTGTGGAGCTTTATGCTCATATGTGTATTCTGCTTTTTTTGTTTTCCTCAGATGTTGAGGTTGACCCTGACAATGAAGAATCTTAGCTTGGCAGAGACGAGTGAAGCTTGAGAAGCGAACCACTATTTAGCACCTTAGATTTCATTTTCTCTGTAGTAGCTTAGATGGATCATGTTATATTTCTTTGGATATTTTGAGACTATTGAGCTTTGATATTATTGCTCAATTTAATTAATAGTGGTTTGTTCATTGGTGCATTAATTCAAATTAGTTGATTTAGATTGTCCACATTATGTTTATTAAGGAGATTGACCCCTCATGTTTAATGTGGGACCGTTGCGTTCCAGAAATCTGAGGGTCCCAAGGATCTCAGAATTCGGGGCGTGACAGGATTGCTCATGATAGCAACCCTAGTCATTTATTTTTATTTTCATCATCACGATCATTATTTCTGAGTGTGTGTGTTTGCATTTGAAAAATTATCATTTTGCCTCTTTCGTTGACATTATTTGTGACAAAATGCACATGAAAGGATTTTAATTAAAAAAAGAAAGAAAGGAGACACAGGTATCTTCATCGACCCTAGGATGAAGCCAGAAGATTTGTGAGGCTACACGTAGTGCTGGCTTCCTATAAGGCTATTTGGTTTTTACAACAACATGAATGGGACTTTAGTTTCCCTTTTAACCTTAATTGACTTCAATTTCTGCAGCCGCATGGGGCCCGCAAGTTGTCTCGCATGTTAATTGCAACTTCAATTTCCATTTAAGCCTTAATTGACTTCAATAATCAACACAGACCTGCCGTTAAATCAAGGAAACGAGAAATCAAGTCATTCTTCATTTTTCTTCTTCTGCTTTTAGTAAATGCCCACACGCCCCATAAAATGCCCACTCACTCAAGCTCCTTACTAGTCACGCTCGCTCACTCAAGCCCCTTACTATAAATGCAATGGTCAGAAATAAAAGTCAAATCACATTTTATTATGTGATTAATAAAAGCGTAAATTATTTTTTATTTTATTATATATTTTTGCGACAGCCAATAAGTACATAATTTTTTTATTTTTATTTTTTGTTAAGAGTTAGATTTGGATCAAATATAAAACAGGGTGGAACAAAATATATATATATATATATATATAGGGGACATTCATGTGCTTCTTTCCCTCACCATAGGGTGATGGCACTTTCCCTTTTTGCACATGAATCCCCATTTTATACTTCACCCTATGTACTTGAAATCCCCCTTTTATATTTGAGATTTCTCATTTATGGAAGTATTCCTCACCCTATGGTGAGTGATAGATGTACTTGAATATTTCCTATATATATATATATATATATACACACCCTATTATACAAGAGAGAAAAGTGTAGTTCGGATTCACTACACACATGGCCAATAAAAAAAGAGTGAGATGAATGAGATAAAGAAAAAAAAAAAAAGCAAAGAGACAAGAGAGAGTGAAAAGGATGGATAAAGATGGGGACATCATGGGAATGTTTTAATTTGTCTAAAATAGACTTTGGGTCAGGTTTGGATTTAGAGGGGTTTTGAGGATCCGGATCAAGATGAGCTAGAAGACTAAAGTATAGGAATGAAAAACATCTACCCAACGGTACCATAATCTCAAAAATCTAAAATTATGAAAAAGCCCCCTAAATTCTTTGAAAAATTGCTAACTACCCCTCTACTATACCAAAATGAACCCGGATCTAGACCAAACTTAACACACACGATCCTCGTAATCTTTTTAATCTCTTCTATTGAGTAGATGCTAATATTTTAAACGTTATAAAAATTCATTTTAATACATTCCAATAAATCGAGTAATCGTTTTTTTGATTTCTTTGTTTTTTTTTTTAAGGTGGTGGAGAAAATAAAAGGAAAATGTGGATAAGATTGGAATCTATCTCAAACCAATATCTCAAGTCCGTTCTTACCTCCTTTCTATTTTTAATTAATTTATATTTACACCAAATTCATGACACAATTCTTCTCTTTTATCTCGACTTGAGGCATGAAGCAACTTGACATAAATGTGAATAGCAGAGATAAGAATATTAAATGGATTTATGATAAAATTAGAAATGAGCACATTCGATATAGAACTTCTACAGGTAGTATCAATATGTGATAAATGAAGTGCAATTGAACATTGTCCAATGTGAACTAAAGGATAACGTTTGGGAAAAAAAAAACTTATCTATGCAAGTTGATGCCCCATCAAAAATGGGTAAGCCAAAGAAGAAACAAATGAAAGTAGTAAGAATAGATCCAATGAAGTGCCACCTATTCAAGGATTTAGCCCTCGTGCGACTGAACCCATTAATATAAATTGGGACAAGATTTTGATAATGGCGATATTTAAACCA
This sequence comes from Persea americana, assembly GCA_029852735.1. Taxonomy (NCBI): domain Eukaryota; kingdom Viridiplantae; phylum Streptophyta; class Magnoliopsida; order Laurales; family Lauraceae; genus Persea; species Persea americana. Next base: position 55,288,000 of record CM056816.1, on the reverse strand, counting down.
AGAAATATAAAAAAAGCAATTAAAGATGAAAACCCATTTTGTTTTCTTAGAAAAAAACTCAAGCTCATGCACTCTCACAAGCTAATAGGACATTTGGTGTCCCTAACCTGCCGAGCTAAACTAGGGACACCCACTATTATCTTATATTTTGTGTGCGTCTTTTTGGAAAAATAAAGCCAAACTAATGGAGAAACTCAATATCAAGCCAGCCGCAAAAAGGTTTTTTTCTCTGGTACATTTGAGGTCCTCAACTATGTTCTAAAACAAACTTATCTATGCAAGTTGACGCCCCCTCAAAAATGGGTAAGCCAAAGAGGACACAAACGAAGGTTGTAAGAATAGATCAAATGAAGTGCTACCTATTCAAGGATTTAACCCTCATGCGGCCAAACCCATTAATATAAATTGGGACAAGATTTTGATGATGGCGATATTTAAACCAAGAAATGTAAAAAAAGCAATTAAATATGAAAACCCATTTTGTTTTCCTAGAAAAAACTCGAGCTCATGCACTATCACGAGCTAATAGGACATTTCGTGTCCCTAACCTGCCGAGCTAAACTAGGGACACCCACTATTATCTTATATTTTGTGTGCGTCTTTTTGGAAAAATAAAACCAAAATAATGGAGAAACTCAATATCAAGCCAGCTGCAAAAAGGTTTTTTCTCTGGTACATTTGAGGTCCTCAACTATGTTCTAAAACCAATATTGAGATCAATCAAACCTCTCATATATCACACTTTGAAATGACTACTTCCACTTGCCATGTATCGCTTTCAATAATTTTTGGTGTGTTCTAGACATAATATGACCCCTTATATATTAAAGCTATAGGGGAGGGGTGCTCAAGGGGTACCATGTCAGCAGGGAGGGAGTTCTCCTTTCAAAGAATTACTTTTAAAAAAATATACACAGCTTTGGCTTTGATGTGGGCCATTACTCCTCCCAAATCTCCTCCCTAAATCTCTCGAGTTAACTTAAAATTATGTTTCCATAACTACATTTCTAAAATCCTTCTAACTTCTTCTCAAATCTTTGTTTTCCAAACTTTCCTATTTTATCTTCCTATCTTAATCCTCACATCACTTTCTAATCTTAATCCATCCTAAAATATGTCTACTCTATCCTCTTATCATTATGATTTTTTAATATTAATTAACTTTAAAAAGATCAGAGGTGATAAGATAAGCTCATCAATATACGAGTTCCTTAATTCTCTCAAAATACCACTTGTAAAATACTGTTACATGGTCTTGTCAACCTCTTTCATTTGCAAAATCCAACAAGCTTTACAGTGGATAGTTCTCTCAAACCCATCATCAAAACCAACTAAGACAACCTATTTAATATAAAAAATTTCAAATGTCATCGATAATTATTAATTTTTTTTGTTTTCCACAAATAAGAAGACTGAAATAACTTTTTCTTCTTTTGAAATAATTTTTCATTTGCCATTGTATTTTCTTCAAGTTCTTATTTTGATTTTTATTGATTCAACCTCATTAAATGTGGGTACTATTAGGATGAACCAAGCCATTTTTCTAAATAATATATTTATTTATTTTATCAATAATATTTTAATCAAAATATTAAGTTTAAATATATTTTTATTTCTTTGGCCCGGGCTTAGCATGGACCTGGGAAGAAAGAATCTGCTTATAATTTTCTCTCTACACCATGGGGCCCACTCAACCAAATCCAAATCGACATATGCCGGTTCTTCCCACTCTCAATCGAACTACAAGTCACAATTAACATGACGTATATAGGTAGTGCCCCCCATAAAAGCATGACATGCATGTCATCAAAATGGACGGCTGCCCATCTTCTCACCTCTAATGAGCTTCAAATCCTATGCATCATGACACATAGATAGTGGTCCCCAAGAGAGGTGTTTGAGATTTTCATTTTCGCTTTGAGAAGCTCTACACTGCCTTAAAGAAATAAAAAAAACTGAAAGAAAACCTATGAGAGTTTTTTCTCCTAAACAATATGATCTCTTCTCTTCGAAACTGAGATCAATCGACTCATCGACAACTTTCATGAGATCCACGACTAGATGTTAAACTTACATATCATGGCCACAACATTCGATGACTTTCTTCTTTTTTAGGCCTGTCTTCTAAGTATGAAGAAAACCCACTTTTTCTCTTTTGTCTCTTCTTACTGCATTTTTCTTAACACTAAACCAATAGAAGATCATGCATTGATTTAATAATTTATTGGGAGCAGGGATTTTTTTTTCCTTTTCCCATTTGAATTTCGGGTATTACGATTTGGGTATTTTCCCATTCACGAGATGATGTGGGATGGTAGTAGATGGCTCACCTACGTGTGGAGGATTTTGTGGTTGGATTACAACCTTGGGATGACTTGTATAGGATGAAAATTCACATACCTTTATTTTCACATGTCACTATATCTATGAATTGCCACTTATCTAGCTAGGACATGTTTTCCGGCCATTACCCTATATCATTATTGGCTAGGGGGGGTGCTTTCATTCCTTTCTTCTTTATTTTTAATCGAATTTGTATTGATAAATTACATTTCTGTTGGAAAACACTTAGAATATCTTTAGTTACCCTTTTTTTCTGTTTATTTCTTTTCTCCATTTATCCATGTCTTATGATATTTGATCTTTAGATTTATCTTTTCCAATATCAAATGAAACTTAAAAAAATTGCTCTTAAGATAGTGAAAAAAGTCAAAAGTGACTAATAATCTTTTTAACATAAATTACTTATTAAAAAGAATTATATCGACAATCCTATTAGTGAGGAAAAATTAAAAATTTAGGTCAGTGAAAAATGCACAAGTCAATGAGAGACTTAAAACGTGAGAAAAACTACACCTTAATAAAAGATTAAAATAGTTTGAAATTTAAATAGATAAAATGCTCGTCAATAAAAGAAAAGAAGCCATTTGAGAATGGAAAATACCAATTTTTATTTTCAATCACAAATTAAATAAACACTATATAAGAGATAAGACATTCAGCTAAATAAATTTGGTTAAAAGTTAATAAAAAGAAAAAAGATATGAAAAAGTGGTGCACAATCTAAAAGACAGGATAAAAGAATTAGTAATAAAGGAAAAAAAATTATAATGGTAAAGGAAAATGAAATAAAGTAGAATTTTTCAATCCGAAAGAAGGTAAAGCTATGAAAAAACTATACGTTCAGACAAACACTTGTAGCACTATATGAATGGCATGCTATTAAGTTGGATTTACATTATCTTTGTAAAATAAAATGTGAAAGTGCTGATAAAACCTTAATGATAAGTAGGCATCTCAAATTTCAAGCAATCAAATGCCTGAGATTCCTTTTTTTTTTTTTTATGCTCCTTTGTTGATGAACTCAAACTTTTGTCACTATATATTTGAATGTGATTTCCATACCTTTCGATTCCTCTTTTTTTTTTTTACTTCTTCTTTTAATAGTGGTGTTTTAAATTTTATGCATATTTCTTAACATTTGATTCAATTGATACTATTATCGTTTCATAATGGGTTTTTTTAGGCTAAGAATATAAACGATTAGTTAGCTAAAGATGGATCAAGCTACCTACTATCGTACATGCATGTAGGGGTGTACACGGATCGGATTGGTGCGGGTTGGGCTAAATTTGTCACCAATCCGTTGCCTATGGATTGACAGATTTGTAATCTGTCACCAATCCATTACTGTTCAAATCCGATCCGATCCGATCCGTGGAGGAACGAGTCGGGTCGGATCAGATTAATCCGTTCTTGTACATTACATGGAAAAAGAAAGAAGAAAAAACCTATGAATTTTGAAGCCATTGAATTAAAGGGGCATGGGTTGAGAGTTGTATGCCTATTCTATTCATATGGTTAGTGACTCCTTATATTTTTTTTCTTATTTTATATATATATATATTATTTATAAATGACAACGGATCGGATCGGATTGAATCCGCGGATTAAGGGTGAAATCCGCCACCGATCCGTTGCTAATGGATTACACAATTTCCAATCCGTCACCAATCTGTTGGCCTTCAGATTGGATCAAAATCCGAGGATCGGATTGGATCGGATCGGATTGACGGATTGACGGATTTTTTATACACCTCCACATGCACGTGTAATAATAAGCTTTGTTTACTTCTATTTTTAATGCTTGTTTCCAATATAATTTTATGTTATCTTTTTTGTCAAAAAGAAAAAAAAATGATGGGAGGAGATTAAAGTCGAGAAGAAACTACAGAAAGGGAACTATTTCCAAAACAAGAGCAAATATCTGCTTTCACTCATTTTTATTTTATTTTATCCATATCTTATTTAGTGAAAATACTTAAATATATTTCAATCTAACAATACGAATTTGCTTATTTATAATAAAATAAATAATATTGTGAGCTGTAATTTTCTTGGCGTGTATATATATATACACGTTTGGACAAGGCTTCACTAGTATATGTTCAAAAAGTTATAAATGTCACGGGTGGTGCCAACACACTGAATTTACACAGCAACTGGTTTTTGGTGGCTGCTTCAAAATCCATTGACACTGTCACAATTGGCATCATTGTTGTGGACAGCTGTAGTTGTAGTTCTATTTCCAAGTCTACAACTACAGCAGGCAACAACAGAAAACCGCATTCCAAACAAGAAAAGGCATTTCGCTTCCATCCACTCCTACCGACCGGTCTGAAGATGAATGGTTGATTATTCCACACGGAAAAAAATATATATAACTTGAGTGCTCTCGTCAATTCTCATTGGATCACACCCAAAAGAGAAACTAATCAAAAACACAATTGCTACGACTTTTCCACGCGACAACTTCTTTCTTCCCCTTCTCGTTTCTTTCCGCATCTTCTCTTTCTATCAACATTTCCACAAGCATCTAAGACTCTATCAGTCTCCCCAAAACCATTCCTTTCCATCCCCAAATCTCTCCATTTTCTTCTTCTTCTTCTTCGATTCTGATTCTGATCTCCAAACTGAGGTAAGAACTACTCCTTTGACTACAAATTATATGTTTTCGCTCTCTTTGATTTCATTTCATTTCGATTCAATCTCATATCATGTGCTAGGGTTTAGTTTTCTGTTCAATTCATAGATTACTGATTCGTTTTCTCATTTGGGTCTTTTATTTGATTTAGAAGAATTTCTTCGTTTCGTGGTGGCCGTAATCGTTAGTTGTAAATCTGTGATGAATTGTTCTCTTCATTACAGTTACTGTTTGGAGTGAGCTGAGTATTGGTAATTTGCTTTGTGTAGGGAAAGATGGTTTTTTTTTTTTTTTTTTTTAAAGATTTCTATGAATTCTCACTTAGTGTTGTTACTATATGGCGGCGGTTTTGTTTAAGAACTAGTTATTGACGAGAGACAGAATTCCCTGAGTCTGCTGGTTTGGGTTTTTGTTCATTTTCATTTTTCACTTGAAATGTACAACTGGTGCTTCATATTTGTAAGAAATACAGAGTTTTAAACTGAAACTAGCTGGAAGGTTGCTTTAGGTAAAGTGATTATTCACTGTTGGACCTGGGTGATCTCGGTCACATTGTAGGTATACCCTATTGTTGTACAAGGTATTGAATTTGCATGATGGGGCACACACTTTGTCTAGGTAGACAGGAGACTGTTGGGTCATAACACCTTCCCCCACCGCCGGACAAATTGTAACCAGTTGGATAACCACACTAATGAAAGTTATAGACATTGTTGCATTGTGGGAGATCTAGCATTTTTAACTTCATAGTACAAAAATCACCTCTATCCGCCACTGATTATCTCTCCAGTTGTCACTTGAAACTCAATGAGGGCTTCTGATCCAAGGATGTAAATTGGAGAATTCATATAGGGCTGACCATTTGTATCAAATATTATGATACTTTTGAGTTGTATTAATCGTATGTCAGGTTTGAGCTTCATTGTAGGAGCCACATGGAGCCTCCTGCTTTGACAATTGATTAGTAGATATGAGGGTGCTACATTGACTGCAGATAGCTCATACTCACCTTGATTGCCTGATACATAGCCACCCTATCGAGGGCTTGCAAAATTGACAGTAATATTTTCGAAAATTTGGACTGTATTCAATTTGTGGTGGGTAGTCATTCCTATCTATTGGCCTATCAAGAGAATAATAGGTGAAAACACAGAAGCCCAACTCAAGGTTTTGACTATAGGATGAGCATGTGTAATTCCTAAAAAGATTTTAAATGAACAAACTGTAAGGATGAACAATTCTTAGGATTGACAAATCATTATGACCCTATGTTGCTTTTCTTTCTGCAATTGCAGGAGTATGGTTCAACCATAATCACATTTCTGTGGGGAATTCTCATCATGTTAATTGTGCGATTGGGGTCACTGCTGGACTATCCTTCTGGCCAAGTTGACAGGTTAGTCTTAGCTCATTGAATCTCCTGATGCATGAACAGCTTCTGAACACTGACATAGGCAATTGTGACAATGTGCACTTCTGAATGAAATTGGAGTTTCTTAGTGGATGTTGTGACCATCATTTGAATAGGAGGATCCCCCCCTTTGAAAATAAATTGAAAATTATGAAGATCCAAACGAGAATGACTACACAAACTTCTGGTGAAATCATCTATCATATGTATAGAATACAATTGCAAAAATTAGAATATGTAATTTTATTAAAGCTATCTAAAGGGATTGCAGAGAATATAAAATAAAGCATATGGTATGGTAGTCATATGTCAAATCGTGTACACATATATGTAGACTGCAAAGAATGGCCTGGTAGTCCTAAGCAGCAAAACTGTTGTTTCATCATTTATTAAAATTACCACATTCATTTTTGTATCAGTGCCACATCAGATGCTGGCTGCATGCTTCATATGTTTAGCACCTTTCCTCATGGATAGTGTCAAGACCAGTTTAGACTTTTGAATTCGTTGGATCAATTTGTTAATTCTTTTCACATTTTGTTGGCGATCATGTGATTGGATCATAAACCGACCTGCCTGGGTGTGGGTATTCCTTTCAGTGAAACAAGTTCCTGTTATGTTTATTTCACTTATAGGTGTTCATTTCATCCTTAATTTAAATTTAAATTGCACAGGAAGTTACGGGAATATTCCTTAACTACTGTATGTGCCACAATGTGTTTTTGCCTGTGTTCGAGCATGTTCTGACATGTTGCAGATGATCTTATAGAACAACTGGATTGAAAGAAACTGAACTGGGAGGCCCAATGTATACCCTAGCTTCTGACCTTTGGAAAGCTCATGATGAACAAATTAACATGGAAAATTGACTGTCTACTTGAGGTTTCCATCAAGCCAAAATTCCATCATTTAGGCATTCAAATTTCAAATTTTTGGTCAGACTTACTAGCTACACTAAATCTTGGTTTTTTTTTTTTGTTTTTTTTTGTTTTTTCATTATTTTAGTCCAATTTTAGTTTATATGCTACTTTGGTCATTAGGTAACTCTATTTACATGCTATAATGCAGTTTGGACTCTATATAAGCATTTTCACTATTTTTAGCTAACTTACAATTTTTGGTAATTTATAGTCAAGTAGAATCGAATCTTTATTTTTTTTTTAATTATATGTCATTGTACATGAAATCCAATGCAATTCATCATTTTTTATTTCCAAATTCAGGAAATCTCTTCTTACTTTCATAACAAAAATTATAGTGTATATTGCTTTTGGAGAGAGTGATTTTTTTCCTTTTGTTTCCACGCACCTACTACAACAACTAGAGATGGACGCTTGCCACTGGCATACTTTATGTCCAATATGGGTACACCTTTTGTACTCGCGCAAGCCCATAGTTATTTTTTTGTCCCTCTGGTACTTACACAGCGACACACTGATGCTACCCAAGTCCCTATCTATCATATTCAAAGATCAAACCCTGGTTGTATCTGTGGCTTGGAGGATGCCTCACTACTTGAGCTACAAGTGGTTTGGCTAGCAAGCCCATGTTGGGCTCCATTCCAACCCATATATTGGAGTTCTCCTGTAAATACACCCACGCTGGGGATGTAGGAGGTGTTAAGTAGTTAGTTTGCCGCACCTTTAACGCCTAGGGATTTTGGGTGTATTGGTTAGCAGCTTGTGATGGTATCAATGCCAACACGTCCTGGGTTCGAAGCTATAGAGGGAAAAAGGCTCCATGTTGCATCTTGTGTGCGGGTGCATGTGCGCAGGGCAAAAAGGCCCCATGCTATGTCTTGTGCAGGCATGTGCTTTGAGTCCAGGCGGTGTCCTGCCCCCGGGTGGGGGGGGTGGTTTAAGTAATTAGGTTGCCGCACCTTTAATGGCTAGGCATTTTGGGTGTATTGGTTAGTGTCAAAGATCCATTTGTATAAAACATATTCCAATGGCCCATATATAAAAGCCCAAAACATACCGTAGTAGGAGATTTCTTTGATTGTAATTTACTCGAATGTAGCCCAAATTGGGTCTACTCAATATATATATATATATCCACTATGGTCGATCCTCAAGGAAGATCACGAAAACATTACACAAAATCTCTTCTTTCAATTTGTGATTGTGTGAGTGATATTATGATAAAGTGAATGTCATGGTATCAGAGCATTTGGTCTTCTCCGATAGATCATTCTTCTTCTAGTTCTTCACTTTGACTCTTTTGTCGAATCTTGGTTGTATAACAGTCATCGGCACCCTGCTTGTGATTGTTCGTGCATCTCTGAACAGAGTCTTCATCAAAATCTTGAAGTCTGTCAACAGAGGTCCACCTCCGATCAACACAACTGCATCAAGAGACCAGCCATGATCAGTCTCTCTCTTGAAGAATAACAGATCGGGGATCTGTTCCAGAGCAATCTTGAACCAGGCATATCGCCCATCTACTGTAGATCAACTCTGATCTACAGTGGCCCACCTGTGATCAACCAGATTCTCTTGGCAGCCACTACAGAAAGGGTCGACTGCTCCTACTGGGAGTTTTGGATATTTTCAGGATTTTTCGATATTTGGAGGTTGGTATTCTGATCGCTTTTGTGATTTCCATTTTTTTATGCATTGTTTTGATCATGACCATCCAGAATCTTGGATCTGAGGTCATGTACTGGCTGACCAAATTGACAGCATAAGAAATGTTTGGTTAAGTAATGGTTAAGAAGACCAAACTACCAACCAAGCGACGATATAAGGTCAGATCTGGAAGAACTCCTGTATGCACTGAGTTTGACATTCACTTGATCATAATATCACTCACATAATCACAAACTGTAAGAAGAGATTTTGTGTAATGTTTTCGTGGTCTTTCTTGAGGATTGACCATTATATTTCATGCTCTTTCTTGAGGATTGACCGTAATATATATAGATTGAGTAGTTCCAATTTGGGCTAGATTCAAGTAAATTACAACCAAAGAAATATCCTACTATGATATGTTGTGTTGTACAAGATTAGATCAGTTGACCAGCCTAATTTGGATACATTACAATTATATGGGTCAGTGGAACATGGGTTTTATACAAATGGATCTTTGACGGTTAGTAACTTGAGAGGAGGATCTCTGCTTTCCCTTCCTCCTCATCCCTTTTCTCTTTCTTTTGAGGGAGAGAGACTTGGGGAAGGGAGCTTGTTTTCATTTTTTGATAACAGTAAATTTTATTTCAACAAAAAAGAACAACAAAGATTACAAGCAGAGAAGCCAACGAAACTTAGTCAAAACTGAAACGAATAGAGAGAATGAAGGAAAGGAAAACACTAGACATCAAAAAGAATAGAAGAGTGTAAAACTCCCTCCTTAGCAAGAGAATCTGCCATGACATTTGCCTCCCTGTGAACATGATGAAATGAGGCTCCAAGTTGTTTAGCAACACCCTGCACTTCCTCCACCAAATCTGTCAATCTCCAAAGATGAGAAGCCTTTCTAGAACCCCACTGAATAGCTGAAAAAGAATCACCTTCAATAATTGCATTGTAACCACCCAAGCTAAGCAACTCACGACAACCAATCAACAGAGTATAGACTTAAGCTGCATTAGCATTCAAAGAGTCCATAGGCCCATAATAGTTTCTAATCACCTTGTCCCTACGGTCCCCAATTACTCCACCAATTCCGCCTTGTCAAATATCGTGAAAATAACTACCATCAAAATTCAACTTAATTATTTTGTACTTTCCATGGTTATATCCTTCTCTACATTAATAGAGTCCCCCCTTTGGTCGTGTATCTCCATCTTCTCCCTTCTCTCTCTTCTCCTCCTCCCTGTGAAACCCCTCATTGCCTTGTTAATAGAATTAAGGAGTTGGCTGGGTTGCTGAATGCATCATTCCATCATATCCATAGGGATGATAATTTGAAGGCAGATGCATTAGTGAAGGCTGGAGTGTCACATCCCCATTATTAATAACATGGTTAAACATGAGATTAGGGGCCAATTAAGTTTTTTTTTTTTTGCCGACTTGACAGTCATTTGACCCCCAATCATGGTCCACAGGATTGAAATCCGTGGTGAGATGAATACATTTAATCGGTTAACGAATGTACACTGCGGAAACTTCTTAATTAACAGAAGTATATGAAAATATCAGAGTAAACATGTACAAACATGGATTAAAGTTTAAAGTCTAATATATTATAAAAGTATTGATTGCAATAAACTTCTGAACTAGCTATCAAAAGAAAAGGTCTAATCCGGAGGTGAAGGCTCTCGCGTGCCGGTCAGGATGACTTGGCAGATGTCATCGGCACACCACTTGTGCTCATCAGGCTGATCCGCCTGAAATGTCTCCTCCTCCGCCTCCTCCGAGGCAAAGGTAGGCTCAGTGCCTGTTTACTAAGCATAGTACCATCATACTACAATTAGCCAGCAAATAGATGTACATAAACTGTAATAGATATACAATGGAAAGCGATTAAAGAATAGTAAAAGCATATGAAATACGATAAATAATCGATCAATAGAATTAGGGTCCTGCCACGGACTCTAACAGTAAAGGCTATCCACATGGGCTACTATCAGACATAAGAAATCAAGGTAGTTCGGGAATTTAACCCTGTCTGAAACAATAATATTTCAATGATCATCATGAATTTCATAGAAATTTAGAGTTATGAACTCTGTCCATACCTAGAGATAATCAATACCTGTCCAAAACAATAGACGGTGTACATCCATTTCACATTTACATTCAATACCAATCTGTGCAGTTGTCCGAAATAATACAGAATGTAAAGTGAACAGCTTAGTGTTTCCCAATAAAAGATTCAAAATCATAAGCAGGGTGAAGGACTTGGTCACACTGGTTCGTAAAATGAAGAGAGACAATTGCTCAAAATTCCACAATCCATATCCATTTCAAACCGAAACAACAACCATCTTAAAGCAATAGTTCAAGGCCACCAATTCTCGACACACAAATCAATGAAACCAATACAATACGTTCGAATGAAAGGGAGTACGATAGTTCCATTTATAGGTGTGAAAGGTCCTTCCACATAAGGTTCAAAGGGTCCCATTTAAGTCACAAGGTCCTCAGGAAAAGAACCCAATTTCAGTTGGAAATTGAGTCTCTACGGTTGGCTTACGGCTAGCTGTAGGGTCATCGTGAGCTGTCTGTAAGTCAATAGTAGAAAATTCTGTCAATCATTCAGTCGCAGATTCAATTCCAAACAGAACCTAATCCTATTCTACGGTCAGCCATGCAGCCAACTGTAGAACAAATCAGGTTCCTGATGGTTTCAGTTTGTCAGTCAGACAGAACGCAATAGGTCCTGTCTGGGGGGTTACGGCTAGCTGTAACTTCCCAAAATAAAAAATCTGAAGCTCTGTTTGAGCTTCAGATTTAGGGATTCAAATTCCATTTTCCTTCAGCACTTGTTTCAGTAAAATTCAGGGCCAAGCCCTCTTCAATTGATGCGAACATCCTCCCATTTCATTTATCCAACCCATCCATTCCAGTTAAACCTAATTTCATATAATAAGGATCATTCGAATCAATTGAATTAAAAAATAACCATTTCCATCATTCAAAGCTGAAAATCAAACTAACACATGCATATCATTTCCATGAGATGAATATCCACTTGCCTTGGTTGGGGCGGAGGCTCAAAATCTCAAAACCCTAGCTCAAGAGCTCAAATCCTATGCAAAGAACCAAAACCACCCAATTCACTACACTAATCAAAACATAAGATGCTACTAAGCCCATTGAGCACAATTTCTAAACAAAACCCTAATTAACAAACACACTTACCTTAGAGAGTAGTGATGGTGAAATCCAAAGAAAATTGGATGGAACTGATCCTTACCTGTTTTCTGCTCACCCGTTTTCCATTGCCTTAATGGACCAAGGGCTATGATATGCCACTTTTCTATTATCCTTAACTGTTTGAATTTTCCATTATCCTTATTTTTAAATCTATTCCTTAAGAGAAAAGATTACTGTGGGAAAATTGGTGAATGATTACGAGTTGAATCTTCATTGGCAGATCCAGTGTTTATTCTGGGATAAAATTGTTTTGAAATATGCAGGATAATCTTGTTGCTGGACTCAAACAATCTCAGGAGGATACCCAAATTTATTTTCAAGCAAACCAGAAACTGATCTTGTAATGTCACCCACAACAAGCTCTATGCGTGGAAATAGTAATGATGGAACTCGGTTTCCCAGCTCTGATTATTTAAGTAGGTAATACACAAATTGGGACCTCACAGACAATTTTGACGTGATATTTCACTTAACAATTGTTTAAGGATTCTTCAAGGATTCCATGACACGTTATTGGACTAAGTTGGTTCTTGTTTGTTCTCTAGGCCTCACATAGAAAGGCATTCTGGTTCAAGAAACCCTAGGGGAGATGATAATTTTAATTATTTTCTGGATCGAGAGGCCATGGTAAAGGAAATTCCCTTGTGATTTAATTCTACCTTTATCTAACAATTTATTCTGTATCTGCTAGTGAATTCATTGAAAAGTTTGGCTTGGGCTATCATTTTATTTTGTTTTGTTTTTTTTTCCTTTGTCAAGTTTGAAAAGGAACTTTTATCAAAAGCCAAAGCACAGAAAGAGGAGATCCTGCTTCTCCGCATGCAAATTGCCGATGCCTGTGCTAAAGTAAGTGTTTGGCATGATCGTCTACTAATTAAATCTGTTTCAATCATATCATCATTGGAATGTTTGCTTCTTAGTTGCATCAATCATAATGTATTTGTGTGTCTTTCAGGAGCTGCAGTTACTGAATGAAAAACATGTTTTGGAGAGGAAGCTTTCTGATTTGAGAATGGTTTGTTTGCCCATATACAAAATTAAGTATTTTGTCTTTTAATGTCGGTAATATTTCCTGGCTTCATTGTATGTGAAAATAATATACATGTATTCTTTTGAGCAACAGGTCCTTGATGAGAAGCAAAATGATGCCATAACTGCTGCATTGAAGGAACTGTCTCTCAGAAAAGATTATCTTGAAGAAAATTTGAAGCTAGCACATGAATTAAAGGTTATGTATTTCCCTAAATGTTCTTTAACTATTCTGTTTGAAGATCTTCCTCCAAGTTTATTGGTTTTTCTGTGCAAATGCTTTAGCAAGTGTACTGTCCTCCAAGCATTTCTAATTTATCCTTTGCTTTCCATCCAGGCTGCAGAGGATGAGAGGTATATCTTTACATCCGCAATGCTTGGCCTACTGGCTGAGTACGACATACGTCCTCATGTTCTAAATGCTTCTGTTATTGCAATTAGTGCAAAGGTATTTTTATTTTCTTTTAATTGGTAGTGTTAACTCAAACCTGCAACCTTGTGGTTGAGACAATGAGCGCCTTCCATCTGTGCTTCAGCATTTTGAAATTCGGATAATGTAATAAATTCATTTAGCAATGATTCCAAAAACCCTATTTACTGTTATTCTATAAATACTTTAGAAAATTACAAGTTAACTATTACTTTTCAATAAACAGTTTTGACTCAACAATATATTTCTACTTAGTATGGTTATCATCACCAAAAAACTATTAATTAAAGTTTTGTAAGTATTGTTGACTGTTAATATTAACATCAATAACTAGATGCATAGGCTAAGCATAAAGTACAAGGCCTGATGCATTTTCCCAATAATATTTTGAGAAAAAAAATAAATCTTAAAAGGATCCTGAGATTTCCCTAGAGATAATAAATTGCCAAGATTGAGATTTATGACCAAATTAGTTTCTAGCATAATTTTTTTTTTTTTCTGAGTGGAGACTAACTTTTTTCTGTTAATTGTTTTCAGCGTTTATTTACTCAATTGCAATTGAAGATTAGAAGTTCACATGTAAGCTTACACTCTGTTTAATGATAACTTCTTGTTTGTTCCATCCATATAGATGTTGTAGTCTGAAATTGAATGGTTTTTCATATAGCTTCTTCTTAGTGGTTCAACTTTTTTTTTTTTCCTGGTGATCTGCAACGATAAACTATATTGAACAAAAAAGATTACAATGAAAACATCATACCCTATCGCAAAGATAGGGGCATACAATGGTATAAAACATATGTACCTGGTGTAACACGTGTACCAAAGAAACAAAGAAGTTACAGAGTGTTAGCAAACAAAGCAGAAGCCCTATCTAACCCTTGTTCCACTAAAGCATCTGCAGAACTATTAGCCATTCACCCTACATGCCAAAACTCAACTCGGATCAAATACATAATAGACTTCATCTCATTGAAGTAAAACTTGAATCTCCAAAGGCCCTTAGCAAAAGAAGCACCCAAGAAATAGCATTAAGAGAATCAACCTCCACAATCAAAGTAAGCTGGAAAAAAAAAAGCCGAAGCAAAAAATTGAAGTGCTTCTAGAATGTGCCTCCGCCTCATTAGACTCCATTAGCCCCACATTCTTAGAGAACGGAAACAAAACAACCCCTAGATCATTCTGAAGCATCCTTCCAACAACCGCAAGCCCCATTTTACCTTTAGTAGCACCACATCCCTACTTTAAGTTTAAACTCCTTAGGCATCCCACAATGAAGGGTGGCTGCCTAATTATGAAAGATACCATCGATCCTTGGGCAATCGAAGTCCCTCCTAACGGAAACCCACCTGGCTATAAGCATAGACACCAATGAAAGCACATCCTTCCTAGGTACCAAATGCACTCCGAACACCCTACTATTACTCTCTTTCCATATAGACCAAAGAATGGCAAAAAGGGATCGAGACCTCTATCATTTCGAGGACAATTCTAGGGAACACTACACCAACCAATCACCTGACATCACATAAAGCAGGAGAAATCATGTTGCAAGAATAGATGATAAATTGTCTTCCCCTATTTCTTGTAGAGCACACATAGGTCGGAAATAGCCTTTGAACACATGCCTCTCTTCCTGAGATTGTTCGGCTGAGAGACCTTCCTGGCTATCAAAACTCTCCACTCTAGGAGGAGCCTAACCCAAGCAAACAAGAGAACTAGTGAATCTCACTCCTAGCACATCCTCCTACTCATTATAGAAGGACCTCAAGGAGAAAGCACTCATAGGACAAGGTTTCCAAATACGAGCATCTGGCTCATCCCTGCACAGAAATATGTTAGCAAGAGACTCCTACAGAAGGACACCTCTCCTAAAAGACACTACTCATGACACAAAGCCACCCTCAACTTGTTGGCAGCCACTCTAAACGACCTAAGAAAAGATGAAGAAAAAAGAACCACCTCGAACCAATCGTTGTCCTTAAAAACGGACTCGACTAACCATAAAACTCACCCCCTCCGAAAAATACCCCTCTGAACAAGAGGACACATTCCCAAATCTTAAAATGTTCCCCCACAAAACCAACTCCTTGTACCTAGGAACTCTACTAGGAATCCCCACCCCATATTTAGCCACAATAACTCTTCTCCACAAAGCCTCCCTTTCCTCCTCAATTCTCCACCACCACTTCGCCATCAAGGCCCAACTTTTTGTCTCTAAATTGCCTAAAACCAGACCTCCAAGAACTCTGGGTTTAACAATATTATCCCACTTTATAAGGTAAAATATCCTTTTTTATCACCACTTCCTTCCCACTAGAAACTCCTCCTCAAGCAATCCAACTTCTCCCTCACCACCACTGGCATAACTATCAACAACATAGTGTATTGGCATATTAGACAATGATGCCTTAATCAAAGCAATCCTCCCTCCCAGGAAAATGTATTTCCTTTTCCACATGGATAACTTCTACTTAAAATTCTCCACAATTGGATCCCACACTGCTTTGGACCTGGAATGTGCTCCTATGGGAAGCCCCAAATACAAGAAGGAAGTTTGCCAACCTTACAATGAAGCTCACTAGTCAAAGACTGAACCATCTCATCCAGACCCACCAATATGCTTTCGGATAAATTAATTTTCAGACTCGAAGAAACATCACAGTACCTAATAATTTTTTTCAACAAAACCACATCATCATCATAATCATCAACAAAACCACATCCGAGAACTAAAAAGAATAGTATTATCAGTGAACTGAAGATGGGTGATTGCCTCCTCCTCCTAACCAACGTCAAAACCCCGAATAAGACTACACCACTTAGCCTTCAACAGAAGAGCACTGAAGGCTTCCACAGTTCCACGACCATGGTGAACAGAAAAGGAGAGAGAGGATCTCCTTGTTTGAGACCCTGGGACACTTTGAATGGGCAAGAGGGAGAGCCATTTACCAACATTGAAAAACAAGTTGAAGAAATGCATTCCTAGATCCAACTATGCCGCCTCTCACCAAAGCCAAACCTCCTTAGCAACTTGTCCACCAAGTTCCAATCCACATGATGATAGGACTTTTCCATATCAATTTTAAAGATTACCCCTGCTTGCTTAGATCGCTTCCCATAGTCAATAAGCTCATTAGCAATCGACAATCAGCCAATCTTAGTCTCTTGAAGTCTGAAGAAGTAGAACATCCACCTTATTAAAACTCACCAACCTCCTAACTGCCGCCCTCTTAGCCTGCCTACCTAGCCCTTTATCAAACCATTAGACAATAATCATGATAACACACTAAATCAGAAAACACCCTTAGGAGTCAGACACTTGTCCAGCTCTCCCTTGCTGATCCCTGAAGACCCCACTGCTATCACAATCATCCATGGACCACAAATCCATGATATGTTGCAAAACTACCTACTCTTGAGAACCAAAAGAAATGCCCAGTTATTTGCCCACACAAAACTACCTCAGCTTATGTAGCAAATTCTAAAATATGGCCAACATCAGATGGGGTTGAGCTATTCTGGAGACCCATCAACTATCAGACCCAGTTGTTCTGCTGTTGATTCTAATGTACTTAGAAACGCATCCCTCATTCCATAAATTAACGCTAACTGGTTTTGTTTGCTCTTAATATCATGTATATGGTCATGTCAGTTGGATTAACTACATTTGCAGGAACCTGATTTCCTTTCTCCACAGGCTAATGCTTTAGATGTAAATGAGCAGCCGGGAAATCAAGCTGGGGAAATACCTCTCAGTACTAATCATCAAACTCTAAGTTCCTTGAAAAGTCCACCTCAAGGACCCATGGTATTTTAACACTCTCTTGTTGAATTATTATTCCCTTTTATGGATTTTTAACTTATATGACAATTTTTCCTTGTGCAGAATTCAGATGGCTTCAACTTTTATCCCAACAATCTGTATCCACATGAACATCAATTGGAGACAACCTCTAATAGACTTGGGGACCATGATTTGATGGATGTGAAAGAAGCAAATAATGCAATGGGTGTTGAAACGCACTACCCATTTGTCAATGACAAAACAAGAGAGTTTCCGTTCTCCGCTAACAGGTTAGTATAGTATATACGTGAACACAATTTTGTGTTTTTTATTTTTCTTCTTATGTTTTTTTTTTTTATCTAAAAAAATGTGAACTTTCTTGAAGAAATGAAAAATCTGTACAGTGTATGAGAAGTATGCTGAAAAATGGGCTGAGTGGGATCCAACCATCCAAAAAACAAGGAGACCCCCAACAGCACCAAGAGAAAAATTATACAGCGAAATTTTTTGTCAGGCCAAATATAAAGTGAAAATGTTTGTAAGTGTTATCAGTAAGTACTGAATAATGCCTCTTGATTTGTCTTGAACTTATAATGAATGAATGTTTTCAACTGAAGCTTCATCAACTATATGTTGCTTCAAATGTTCACTATAATTCTAACTAAAAAAAATGTTGCTTCTCTAATTATTAAAATGGTCCCCACAATTTTAATTCTTAACAAAAAATATAAAATAAAATCAAATGAAGAAGTAAAACTAGTTCCTAGAATTGCCAGGGATGTTGATTTTACTGATTGGCCTTTAGTCTTCATGTGTAGCAATACTGCACATTCTATTTGGAGTACACTTGACCCATGGAACAGGGATATTATTTATTTACTTTTATGTAAGCCTTGTATTGCTTATGTCATTAATTATAAAAATTCCAATCCTTGGATTTATTGGACTTCTCTAACACTTCAAAAAACTGATGATCATAGATACAATCCTGTCCTGTCTAAACAATTAGTGTGGCACTGGGGACCATCATCTTATAATATATTTGTTTTGGTATCCGTCGTTAGAGTGGAGGACCACCATAGACCATATATGTAATGTATATTTAGAGCAAGGATGAAAATAGCGGTGGCGGCGGGCGTAGCGGCCCGCCGCCAAACCGCTATGAAGCGGGCGATACGTAACGTAACGGGGATACGTAGCGGCGTAGCGGCGTGATTTGAAATACTCACCAAAAAAATCTGAAAAAATTCCAGAAAATCCAGAAAATTGTAAAATGAAAGAAAATGTGGTTCTTTTGCAAAAGTAAGTAAGAAAAGGGGGTGTAGCGGTGCCCTCAATATATAAGGTCCTGTATCGCTATATAAATAGAAAATAATAGTAATGATTAGTTTTTTCACATGTATTCATGTTCTTTAGTCATGCTAACTTAGAAAGTAATGAAAAGCTCATTAAAAAAAAAAAAAAAAAAAACTAGAACATGAAATAAAGGCATAAGACTTAAGAGTTAGGTCATTAGTGAACATTGAACAATCAATAGTCAATACTTTAAGGTTAAAGGTTCAAATTCAATCAAGTGAATAAAGTGGTCAACACTTAACAACTCAACATTCAACACTAATTTAGAAATGAAGTGGTCAACACTCGTCCTCTCAGAAGATGACACATCCGATTAAGAGGAAGACTGCAAGGTCAACACATAAATCAATTACATCTCCTACAAAACAATGATGGAGACCGTGGGAACTTAAGAAGTTCCCTCTCGGGCCTCTCCCACTTAGTTATTTAACAATGAGGGTTCTTTAAAAACAGTTAAATTAAGACCAGTTTAAAATTTAGTAGTAATAGGTAACCATATCTATACTACTACACACATTCCAAATATAATCAAACATGCTTAATATCATATATTAACAAATAATGATAATAATAGACATCCAAGCACAACAAAGAAAGACAACCAGTAAAAAAGGCCTAGCTATCATGGTCAAGTAGGATCCTTTTGTTTTCATGATTGCCACTTCTTTAAAACATGCGTTTCGCAAAGGGGGTCCGGGGGTATTCCCCGGCGGGGATCGAGCTGCCCGGTCAGCTCGCAGGGGCCCAGGGGGCAGCGCCCCCGGACCAGAAATTTTTTATGAAGTTCTTCCTTCGAAATCGAATTTCTGCTTTCAGAACCTGTGCCCCTCCTTAAAAGTTGTGATTCATAGTAGTTAGAGAGTGATAATCTCAAAAGTAGAAAAAAAGTGAAAAAGTCGTGGGGGGGGGGGGGGGGGGGGGTTGTTTAACACTGCCGATATGTATCGGCCGCCACCCGCTATTTTAATCCATGAGTCCTAGATGATGAATCTTCTTTAGATTTCTTAGAATAGTTGAATCTCTTGATTTTGTAGCAACAAATCTTGACAAAATGGAGTTGGGACCACTAGGGGGACACACAAAGGGTTCACAGCTAGTAAAAATGTAGAAAAAACAGGAAGGAAGATGAAAAAAGTTGAAAACGTAGAACGAAAAGTCGTCAGGGGGGTTTTATTACCCCCCAGCGCCACGTAGTGGCCGCCACGCTTGCGTAGCGGCCGCTACGGGTGCGTTACTAGCTAAAATCAATGTAGCGTGGCGGCAGCTGCCGCCACGGCCGATGTAGCGTAGCGGCCGATATTTTCATCCCTGATTTAGAGATCATGATGAGACCACAATGGAGTGGAATCATCCAATTAAGGGGATATGATTTATGAAACTTGTTGTATTTAGTTGGAAAGTTGATGCAAATCCTAGGGTTAGGATATGGATTGTAGGTGCCATAGCACAATGAGGGTTTCAGCAGAAACAATCACACAATGAAGAACACTCTCCAACAATAAAACCCACGAGAGGGAAAATTCTATTAACTCAAATATGAGATTATGATCTCTACAATGTCATATAAATAGTAAAAGAAACTTAGGGGCTAAGGAAAACCTAATCAAACTAGGAAACTTTAGAAAACTATTCATAATTACAATTGTTCACTAAAATTGGAAGCTAACAACAATTAAAAATAAGAAAATCTCTAGAATCTCATGGGTCCCACATGTGGCCCATGAGTTTGTCTCCTGTGGAATATTGGTGTTGTTGCATCAAAAGTATACTATAGTCTATAGGAAAGGGTGACCGATTGATGTAGTACGGAAGGATAAAAGAGCCCCTGGGCCCACATGATGGACCCGGCCATCCAACCCAGTCCATTGGATTCAACCCATAGTCCCAATTGGCTGAGAAGCTACCGTGGTGGTATTCTAAATTTTTTTTAAGTTTAATTAGGAATTGTTTCTTGTTTTAATATTTCATTAGGATTGGTAACGTTCTATTTTAGAGTTCTTATTACATTATAAATTGAGAAGTCCTCCATTGTATTAGGTATGCCTACTTCAGTTAATAATACAATTGCTTGAGTTCATTGTGAGTTTCATGGATGGTTTCATGGTTATGCTTGTGCCCTAGTGGTAGGAATCCATCTTGGATTCAATCAATCCTTAGGGAGATTGATCTATTAATTCGATCGCAGATCCGGGCTGCACCACCAATCATATTGAGACGTACCCAATTTCAGTGCAAAATCCATTCTTCTTCAATTCTCTCTGGTTTGTCATTACCAATCCATCCTCATCAGCTTCCTTAGTAAGGTTGTAAATTTCCAAGCATTATCCTTTTAAATTCTATCCAAGCTTGTGCCTTATTTGGCCATCTAGACTAATGCTTTGGATGATAGTTCACCCCATTAAAAGGTCGTTTGCCTTTTATGCATGCGATTGAAAAATGGGTTTTACTTATCTAAATATTAAATATGCAAATGGTACACATGACGATATTTATCAAAATCACCATTTTCACATGAGTAAATGAGTACATCCAATGGTTTTAGATGTGTTTCGATGTTTTGAATGTTTTTCACAAATTTCTCAAAATCCGTGAAGATTTAATATATGAATATAATGTCTTTTATGATCAATATGAGAATATTGAATGGTTTGAATCATTAATTGAGCACCCAGAATAGTACAAAAGATTAGATCTATAGGTTGGGATTTTTTCACAAATTACTCAAAATCTATTGAGATTTAAGATAGTCGGCTTCAAGGTCTTGGGTTTATTAGTTCAATAAACAGATTGAACCGTTTTGGATTACAACAGGAATGAAAAAAAAAAAAATTAAAAGTGGTTGATGGGGCTCATGAGAAAGCAATCATCATATGGGAGATTGTACGAGTGCCTTTTTACAAATGGTGTGAAACTTGTTTCGTTTTGAAAATTTCAGTGTGTAAATGGCCTTATTTACACACCTGTTTCATACCTTATTTACACATCACATGTGTAAATGAGAGCAAACAAATGTGAAGATGCGTAACCATTACGCATGTTAATCATTTACATATGTAAATGACTGCAACCAAAAGACTGCTAAACTCAGTAATGCAGAAAGGAAGTGGAAGAATAGCCAAAAGATATCATCCAAGCCAAAGCTAAAAGGATAATAAAAACCACACTTCAATGTTTCACACCTTTTGACTTTATTAAACATCAAATTAGAGAAAGAGTTCAAGTATTTTTCTTTCATCCCCCTTCCAGAAGAGAAGAGGATACAGCACTTTAATAGTGGTGCACTCTTGCATAACAAATCACACAATCCATCCAACAAACTAATCCCCTTGTCCTCTTTGATTCTCCTTGCTAAGTCTTGATGACAACTAAATAAGTGAGGATCTCTTATTGGACCCTTTTTTCTTCTAAGATTAGTTTACCAAACAGAGACTCTTCTAATTAAAGACTCCAAGATCACCACAAACTTTGATGAAGGAAATTTCTATTGATTTCTTTACCATGATATGACTAATAATGAAAGACCTCAAGACAATTACAAACTACATGTAATGGTTTACCAAGAGGACTCTAGGTAAGTCTCTATATATTTGTCCTCTCAATGGGCTGGGTCTGATGAGTCTCCTCTAGTACGACTGGGCCAAATGGACTTTGGGCTAATCCATGGAGGCCCATTGGGCCTTGGCCTGTATTTGACCCACGACCCAAAGCCCAATTTGAGGCAGCCCCTCTTTAGATGCATCACTTGGGTATAGATTATGGTTGAAAAAGATTACTTTTTCTAAGGAAGACATCGTTTGCCCAATGTTATGGCGCCACTGCCACCTTAGTGTTGTTGGTATAGCAGGATTATTTAGGAACTGTATATTTATTATGTTTTTTAAGCTAGAAAGATCTGATAAGGAAGAGGAAAGAGAGATTATTTCAGGAAATTGAAATAATGCTACCTACATGATGTTAAAAAAGAAGTAAAGAGAAAACATTTAGGTTTAGCTATTGAGTGGATAATAAAGATAGCTTAGGAATTTTTATGATAATCACCAAGAATAGTACCATTTAAAAAATAAAAAAAAAATCACCAAGTATAGTAACTAGAATTTGAATATAGAAGCAAGAGCTAGTGGCCAATCTAGGGTTGTAAACACAATTTCAGTGAGTGCGTATTTTGCACTGAAGGCCATATGACTTGTGAGAGTCCTTGCATTTGATGAACCATGAAAACTCTTTCCTGGTTTCTAGAAATTCTTCACTAGCTCTCAAGATTCAGGATTTTGACAAACTTCTAGCAATCTCCTATTTTATGCTTAAGTAACAATATTGTAATGTATTGATACTTATACTGGTACCAGATAGTCCTTGGAAGATCATAAGCTACAGTTTAATAATCTCTTATTATTTGATGTTTATAACGTAAAGGACTGAAAGTGCAGTCCAGCTGTACAGCGCACTTTTCATCAGTGTACCCTCTTCGTAATCACTATCCCCCCGTTATCTGGCACCAGGTCCAAGTTGACACCAATTTGACCTTTACTCACTATTGGACTAGATCTTTGAAAAAGTGTTTAGTTAAAATACCATTCTAAGGCTGTTAAAATCGATGTTTGATAGTCTGATGGGGTTAATTTTTAGCGCAGTCACGGATTCCCGAGTGTCAATGTGAGAGACAGGACAGAGAAAGTAATTGCTGAATGCTGTATCCCTTTGAGGGTTGATTCCTTTCATATATGTAGGGGCTGAATGCCCTAATTACATTCAATTAACCATATCTAATCATATCTTAGATCCTAAAGATTAGCTAACAAACTAAGTATGTACATGTGTGCATTGACTAAAATACGATGAATGGGCCTAACTGGGCTTGCGAATTTGGGCCTCATTAACACCCCTCCTCAAATTGATGCCGATGAATCAACTAGCATCAATTTCTCCGTCAAGAATTGATGACGTGGTCGAGGAAGTGCTTTGGTAAAAATATTAGCAACTTGGAGGCTTGAGGAGATGAACGGTAGAGAAATAACATCGCGTAGGTATTCATCCCGGATAAAATGGCAAGCAACCTTGATGTGTTTAGTTCTCTCATGAAACACTGGATTTTTAGTAATCCGAATGGCACTGGTGTTATCCGCATGTAATGGTGTGGGAGAGGTTTGGGAGAAGCGAAGTTCCGCAAAAAGTCCACGAAGCCATATAATTTCGGAGCATGCGGTGGACATTGCCCAGTATTCTGCCTCATTGGATGATTTAGACACTTTGTCCTCTTTTTTCACTTTCCATGAAATAAGAGCATCACCTAAGAACATGCACCAGCCCGTTGTGGAACGACGAGTATCAGGGCAACTTGCCCAATCAGCATCAGAATAGGCAGTCAATGTCATTGGAGAGCCAACAGGAAAAAACAAGCCTCTGTGAGATGTGCCAAGAAGATAACGAAGAATGCGTTGAACAGCTGCCAAATGGAGATGATGGGGCTTGGTCATATACTGACTCATCAAGTTGACTGCATAACTGATGTCAGGCCAAGTAATAGTTAAATATATAAGACTACCGACAAGCTGTCGATAATATGACGAATTAGAGAGGGGATCACCACTGTCACTACGGAATTTAAGATTCAGTTCCAGAGGGGTATCCACGGGTGTGGAGGTTGACAGGCCTGTAGATTCAATTAAATCCATAGTATACTTTTGTTGATGTAAAACCAACCCCTTCTCAGAGTGATGAACTTCCAATCCCAAAAAATATTGCAGAGGACCCAGATCCTTCATTTGAAAAGATTGATGTAGAGAAGATTGGAGATCTTGAATCATGGCTGTATCTGTGCTAGTGATAATGATATCATCTACATAGACAAGAAGAATGGTGATTCCTGTAGATTTCTGATGCAGAAACAATGATGGATCATAAGGACTCTGTTGAAACTGCAACTTGAGTAAAGCCTCCTTGAATTTGTCAAACCATGCTCATGGTGCTTGTTTTAGCCCATACAAAGACCGTTTCAAAAGAGCAACTTGTCCGTCAGATGGTTTGGGGAAACCTTGAGGCAGTCGCATGTAAACTTCCTCTTTAAGATCACCATGAAGAAAGGCATTTTTCACATCAAATTGGAAAAGGGGTTAGGATTGAGATGCAGCTATGGCAAGAATGGTGCGAACTATGGTCATCTTTGCGACAGACGCAAAAGTTTCGTCGTAGTTGATGCCATATTCCTGTCTGTTGCCAAGTCTTGCCTTGTATCTATCCAAAGTGCCATCTGCTTTCAATTTGATAGAGTAAACCCATTTACTCCCAATAGGTTTAACCGAGGCTGGGCAGGGAACAACAACCCATGTGTGGTTCTGCTGTAAAGCACTAAGTTCTTCTTCCATAGCCTGTCTCCAGCATTCCTGCTTTGTTGCTTGAGAATAGGAAGTAGGAATGGAAACAGAGGATAAAGTAGCAAAATATGAAGAATGAGAAAAACCATATCGATCTGGTGGGCGAGAGATACGAGAAGAGTGATGAATAGCAAGTTGAGGGGAATCTGATGTTGGAGCAGGATTCGTGGCCGGTTCTTGCAGAAGAGGCAAAGTGGTGGCATTTGTTCTTTGTTGACGAGCATGCACCTTGTCCGGATGAAAGCGCAGAGGTAAAGGAAGGCATTCATCATCAAAGGATAGTACTTTATAAAAGGAAATTTCTGGAGATGAATCAGGATAAGACTGAAATAGGTACTGGTGTTCAAAGAAGACAACATTTCTAGAAATCCGAATACGCTTAGAGGTGGGGTCATAACAAATAAAACCTTTTTGTTGAGAAGCATAACCAAGGAAGGCACATTTTACAGATTGTGCAGAGAATTTTGAACGTTCATGTGTGGGAAGATGAACAAAACAAACACAACCAAAAGTGTCTAAATGTGTGTATTGTGGTGCATTTTGGAAAAGACGAAAATATGGAGATGTGTTTTGAAGTTTTGGAGAAGGAAGGCGGTTGATAATATGAGTTGCAGTAGTTAAAGCTTCTGCCCAAAATCTAGGTGGAACGGAAGATTCTAATAATAAACACCTAACCATGTCTAGAAGATGACGATTTTTCCGTTTTGCAACACCATTCTGTTGGGGAGTGTAAGGACAAGTCCGTTGGGATAAAATTCCTTTGTCTTGTAAAAATGCCTGAAATTGTGCAGACACATATTCTCCCCTTGAGTCTGTACGAAGAACCTTAATACATGTTGAAAATTGATTTTGAACATAATTCAAGATTTTTTTAAACACATCAAAGACTTCAGATTTGGCATGTAGAAAATAAACCCATGTAAAACGGCTATAATCATCAATGAAAGTCACAAAATACTTATATTGTGAATGAGAAACAATTGGTGCAATACCCCAAACATCACTATGTACTAAATCAAAACATTTGGTAGCAGAAGAAACATGTAATGGAAAAGGCAAAGTTTTACTCTTTCCCAGCTTACAAGTGGTGCAATCAAGAGCAACATCTAATGATAAAAACTTCATTTTATTAAGATGACCAGAATTGAACGAAGATAACAAAACTGATGAATTGGGATGGCCTAATCTATTGTGCCACAACTGTACATTATTCTTAGAGATAATTGATAAAGCAAAACACAGACATATCTGGAGTTGGTGTTACTATGTGAAGAGGAAACAAACGCCCACACTTAGGCCCCTTCGCGATCACCTTCCCCGTCTCCTGAGCCTGCACCACACAACCAGAGGAGGAAAAAGAAACTTTGCAGTTATTATCAACCAATTGACCGACAGAGATTAAATTTGTAGAAAGAGTTGGTGAACAGAAAACATCATATAAGGGTAGAGAATGAGAAATATCACCAACAGAGGTAATTGGTATTGTGGTACCATTAGCAGCATGGACCTGAATTCGTCCATCATATGGTTTAATTTTGGAGAAGTTGTTTGATGATGATGTCATATGATTGGAGGCACCAGAATCAAAATACCAGTTAGAGAGAGAGAGATTTTTACCAGAGATCCCAAGAGTGGAAAAGGCCTGGAGAATCATCTGTTGGATCATGTCAGGGGTAACTGGCGCAACAGAAGCAGGGGAGAAGAAGATATGGAAGATGAATCAATAGTGCCAGAAGTAGTAGTAATTGCCTGGTAAACTTTTGGATTTCTGTTCTGAGGGCATTTGCGGCATTCATTGATGGAATGTCCAAATGCTTTACAATAATTGCATATCCGCTGCTTGCACTGATTTGCATAATGGCTGAAATTCTGACACTTGAAGCACTGCACTTTACTAACATCTTTGCTCGGTTGCTTTCCTTTGGTAGAATAAGCAACAGTTACGGGTGAGTTAGGTAGCTGATAAGAAGTGGGTACACTATAGGCAACATCAATAGCCCCAGGAGGAGCTTGTTGGAGCACACCAAATTGAGTCAATTGTCTCTGTTCCTCCCGCAGTAGTTCATTGAGACACTCATCTAGTGATGGAGAAGGTACCCTACTCATGAGATTAGATCTGACCGATTCATATTGAGGCCTTAATTTCATAAGAAATTGATCCCGATGACTAGTGGCTAGTATTATTTGCAATTCGGGAAGAGCCTGTGCAGATATATTTGCATATTTAATTTCATCTAATTCGGCCCATAAATTCTGGAAACCAGAATAAAACTCTTGAATGGATGAAGTCCCTTGCATATAAGTTGCAATTTCAAATTCCAATTGATACTGTCGGGCAGAATTCCCCTGATGAAACACTTTTTTAAGATAGTCCCACATATCTTTGGCAGTTCTGTATGGTTTCAAATTCATAAAAAACTGCGGTTCCATCGACCCGAGAATCCAAGATTTGATCTTAGCATCTTTAGTGGTCCATGACACAATTTCCTTCTCATCTTCTGTCAATGTGAGAGACGGGACAGAGAAAGTAATTGCTGAATGCTATATCCCTTTGAGGGTTGATTCCTTTCATATATGTCGGGGCTGAATGCCCTAATTACATTCAATTAAGGGTTTAACTGGGCCTGCGAATTTGGGCCTCATTAACACCGAGGAACCCCTTAACAGTATGCAACGGTTACAAGACTGCTGTAAGACAGTGTAACAGGGATTGTTACACTGTAAACTGGAACTCAGCAGCTTAGAGATAGGGTTGAACCAACCTGTTGGACTGATTCTCCAATATAAACACCAATAGATGCAAGGAATTAACCACAGAGATGTAAAAATATCAAATAACCTCACTGTTATTCCAATCTGAAAGTGTCAACTATCAACTGCCTATACTAGCTGACTGCAACAAGTATATAAAACTCTCCAAAATCCAAAAAACAAACAATACTATCCATAGGTTCCTCAAATAATGCTCTCAACACCCCAAATTACTAAAACAAACAAGAAAAGAAAGGAAATAAAAGAACGATGACAGTCGACTGTGGCTACCTATGCACAGTCGTCTGTCATACACCAAAATCCCAAAACTTCTAACAAAATTAATCCACCCCACTGTTCTTACTTATCATCATTATTTACCAACACATGATAGCCTAATGGAATGGAAACTAACATCTAAATGGCAAGAAATCCTAAGATTGAAAGAATTTTTTTAGGACAATGGTTGTTCGGGACCATCCCCACAACTTTGATCAAGGGGGCCCACATAGCCCACCGAAATGGATGGTGGTCCCTGCCCATGTTAACTCCACCCCTGGGCGCCCCAGGTGGTGTTGGACGCAAATTGGGTTGGGCCTTGAACCCATAGCCCAAAGATGCCCATATGTACAGCCCTGTTTTCTGTTTGTGCTTTGGAATTGAATTTAACAGTTTGCAAAATACACCCTGTGGCTTATGGAATTAGTAAAATAGCCCCTAGATAAGCACAATCTCAATGAATGTGGGCTGTTTTGGACTTTCTAACTCGAGTGGGACCTTCACACATGGGTTCAGACCCCATGTGCTCAACCATGTCCCTCCATGAACTTCATTTCCCGATTAGCCACTTGATCTTCAATTGCATCTGGGCCATCTACGTCAATTTCTCATCTGATCCTTATCAATGATGAG
The DNA here is from genome assembly GCA_029852735.1 of Persea americana. Taxonomy (NCBI): domain Eukaryota; kingdom Viridiplantae; phylum Streptophyta; class Magnoliopsida; order Laurales; family Lauraceae; genus Persea; species Persea americana. The sequence continues at coordinate 55,259,150 of CM056816.1, read as the reverse complement.
GCCTTTCCATCCCCCTGCTCCCAGTGATAGGCATGCATCTAGGCAGGTGCGATGAGCTGGACTGCTTATGAACGGTATCAGGGATGAAAATATCGGCCGTGGCGGCAGCTGCCGCCACGCTACATTGATTTTAGCGGGTAACGCACCCGTAGCGGCCCGTAGCGGCCGCTACGTGGCACTGGGGGGTAATAAAACCCCCCTGACGACTTTTCGTTCTACGTTTTCAACTTTTTTCATCTTCCTTCCTCTTTTTTCTACATTTTTACTGCTGTGAACCCTTTGTGTGTCCCCCTAGCTCGATCCCCGCCGGGGGATACCCCCGGACCCCCTTTGCGAAACGCATGTTTTAAAGAAGTGGCAATCATGAAAACAAAAGGATCCTACTTGACCATGATAGCTAGGCCTTTTTTACTGGTTGTCTTTCTTTGTTGTGCTTGGATGTCTATTATTATCATTATTTGTTAATATATGATATTAAGCATGTTTAATTATATTTGGAATGTGTGTAGTAGTATAGATATGGTTACCTATTACTACTAAATTTTAAACTGGTCTTAATTTAACTGTTTTAAAAGAACCCTCATTGTTAAATAACTAAGTGGGAGAGGCCCGAGAGGGAACTTCTTAAGTTCCCACGGTCTCCATCATTGTTTTGTAGGAGATGTAATTGATTTATGTGTTGACCTTGCAGTCTTCCTCTTAATCGGATGTGTCATCTTCTGAGAGGACGAGTGTTGACCACTTCATTTCTAAATTAGTGTTGAATGTTGAGTTGTTGAGTGTTGACCACTTTATTCACTTGATTGAATTTGAACCTTTAACCTTGAGGCTTAAAGTATTGACTATTGATTGTTCAATGTTCACTAATGACCTAACTCTTAAGTCTTATGCCTTTATTTCATGTTCTAGTTTTTTTTTTTTTTTTTTTTTTTTTTCAATGAGCTTTTCATTACTTTCTAAGTTAGCATGACTAAAGAACATGAATACATGTGAAAAAACTAATCATTACTATTATTTTCTATTTATATAGCGATACATGACCTTATATATTGAGGGCACCGCTACACCCCCTTTTCTTACTTACTTTTGCAAAAGAACCACATTTTCTTTCATTTTATAATTTTCTGGATTTTCTGGAATTTTTTCAGATTTTTTTGGTGAGTATTTCAAATCACACCGCTACGCCGCTACGTATCCCCGCTACGCTACGTATCGCCCGCTTCATAGCGGTTTGGCGGCGGGCCGCTACACCCGCCGCCACCGCTATTTGCTAGTTTAGAGCAGGGTACATGACTGGGGCGTTATCGTACATGCCCAGGGACTGATCCCTGGGCAGCTACATTAGCATGAGACACCTCTTCCACTGAGCTATGATGCATGTCTCCTTGCTACTATATTCATATTCTTATCATCATATGTTTATTTGAATTATGGAGCATATTTTGTTGATCTAAATATATGATTCTTGGCTACCGACTGATCATTAACGTGAAATTTCTGTCATTCTGATAGTTGAGAATCAGCCTCTCTCTTCTAACCTATGAACATGTCATCACAGGGAGGTTGAGGGCTTCAGTGCACTGAGTTTGGAAGATGGTGCAGGCAAAACTAGCAGTGAGAAGGCAATTAATGATGCTTATTCTCACATGCCTCCCTTGCATGAAGAGCGTGCATCTTCTTTCTCAGAAGGTAATGTACTTATGCTGAAATGAGTTTCTCCTGTAGAAATAAAATAACCGTTAGCTGCTCCTTCCTGCAGGAGTTATTCTACCTGGGATTGAAGGGTTTCAAATTGTTGGTGATGCTAAACCAGGAAATACTCTGCAAGCATGTGGCTATCCTGTACATGGCACTTCACTTTGTATGTTTCAGGTATTTGGCCTCTCATACTTCATTTTTTTGGTAACTGGTGGAATCGGCATTTTTTTTTTCTTCTGCTATTTTACGTGGATATTTTTTTCACTTGTGGCGTTTATATTTGGGTTGTGATGAAATGTATAATATTTTATGTGAATAATATGGTATTGTGTATCTAGTGGATTCATCATCTTCAGAATGGCACTACGCAGTACATTGAAGGTAAGTGTTGGGATAGTCCTCAGTTATCATAATCTTGTGACAGTGATTTTTTTCATTTGAAGATATTAAAAATGCTTCTTCCTTAATGTTTTCTTATTTTTGCACTTTCTGATCCAGGAGCCACCAATCCAGATTATGTTGTAACTGCTGATGATGTTGATAAACTTATTGCCGTTGAGTGTATACCTATGGATGACAGTGGCCGCCAGGTATTTTCTTGCTTCACGTGAAAATATGTTATTGCACGTGCTATATCCTATTAAAAATTTTCCTTAAGTGTTCTTAACAATTGGCATTCAAGATCACCTGACGGGAAGCAGCACTGTCCAATGGGTTGATGGCGGGGAGTCTGATGTCAGATAGATCTTGTGCAAATGGTTGGCAGGAAGGTTTAGGTAGAGCATTTGGGTAAGTTGTAGGACGGTAATCCAATGGTTTCTGGGGGTTCATGTGTTAGGGCAGTAAGGTCTGAATCGGGAATGGGGACAGTGGAATTAGGGCAGTAAGGCCTGTATTGGGAATGGGAACAGTGGACTTCATTGTGGCAAGCTCAACTGGATTGGGATTCTGTAGCTGGGATTAGAGGCAAAGAAGGTGGTAATTGGGTGGAATTGGGTATTTCTATTGAGATTCTGAGGGTTTGGGAGAGTCCGACATTGGCTAGGTTCCAAATAGGTAGTGAAATGTGGGTTTTGCAATTCATGATAGAGATCATTAATCGGTCCCACAATTTTGCGATCAAGGGATACTGGGTAGCCAAATGAATATGAATATAGAGGTGAAGTCAGGACCAAGATGGCTGGCTATGAAGATGTTGTAATGGTGGGTCAGGTGGTGGCAATGTAACAGATCCATGGGTTGGGACTGCCAAGCACTATCACGGAAGAGTGAGAACAGGGACGGAGTTGCAGGGTCTGGTGTGCTTTGAGACTGCTGAGGTTGATCAATTGGAAGTTTGGTTTGTGGAAAATAAAATTGATGAGGGGTGGAGCAGATGGGTCATGGGCTGACCAAACCGTTCATATTGCATCATCTTCTGCAACCCCAAAGGTTGGAAGGTAAAATCATCTGATTTAATAGATGATGGTAATAAAATGCACGTGCAGATTCATGTGAAAATGCCTTGTAATACTATCTAGGAGTTTAGAAAGTCCCTAGATGTGGGGGTTGTGACTATAATTGTGATTATAATCACCCAATTTAAGGGATACACGTTGTATACTTTTCATAGATAATAATCAGAAAGACATAAAGGGGAAAACCCTCAAAGGGGTTGACCAATTTTTCCAGGTCTCTCCATTCTTAGCATATCACTGTTGGATAATTGAGATCATCTGATTTCAGAATACCCTGATAACATGTAGAAGATTGTGAGAAACTGATTCTATCTTCTATTTTAAGTACTAATATTTATAGAGTACCAACAGACAAATAACAATAGATAACAAGAATATTTTTAAAGTCTGTCTAATCTTATGGTCTACCTGAATAATCATAGCATATCCTAATAGGTCCATTTGCCTCTATGTTGCTTCGTTTTCTTGATCCATTCTACGTTGCATTTTCATAGACAAAGTACTTAGAAGAATGGTTATACAAAAGCTGTTATATTCACTGTTTTATGTCGTAGCAAAGTCTCTTATCATCTTTGCAATCACATAGATCAAAGGCTAAATAACTGGCTTTTCTGTAGGGAGAACTGGTGAGGATTTTTGCCAACAATCAGAAAAAAATAACATGTGGTAAGTCTAATTTCCATTGACAATTGTTCTTTTTTTAATTTAATATTTAGGAAAGTTTGCATCATGATCTCACATATATACATTTAAAACTCTGTTCATATATTGCATAATGTAGCCCACCCGTTGATACAAAAGTCCAGCAGCAATTGTGTGCAAAAACTAGGAGTTATGCGTTCCTCTACCCGATTAAAGAAAACCATGGAAAGAAAGCAAATTCAAGCAGAAAACATTTAGAATCCTACCCGTTATTGTGCATAGATCACACGACCTGAATATTTTGGAAACTCAAGCACACATCAGTCTCCATGCAATCCAAAACACATGAATGGTTGTCATTCACATCCATTAACATAGAAAGATATATTCCAGAAGGCATACTGTGCGAGTCTTGCTCCATGGAAGAGTTCTTTCAAAAAATAGAAATGTAAAGGTTCTCACCCATCTATTTGACAACCATCCACCATATATATATGTATGTGTGTGTGTGTGTGTACTATTTTTGGAGAGGGTCAATATGCAAAACGTAAATAAGATTTAAAAAAAAAAATTGGGCTCTGGGCCCCCCCTCCTTGCTCCCTGTAACTTAATTGTTGCTTTTCAAAGTTAAAGAACTCTAGTTTGACTATTATAGTCAAAACTCAAAAGCCTTACATAAATAGAATGGAAAGAAATGTCCCATGTAGTACATTAGATTTGTGTGCAAAAACATGCACATTTTTGCTGTTTCCCAAGGGTCCAGTTCTGCATGGAGTCATAGACCATACATGTTTTTATCTTGGCCTATGCCTTCTTTTAGACCGGGTTAGAAGATCCCTGTCTTTTTGGCAATTAGATGTCTCTTAAGATGTTCAAATCTGATGCAGCCAAGTTGACCCCAATTGATTGGAAAACCAAAAATGCATTCTAACTCAAATCAACAAAAAAAAAAAAAAAAAGAAAAAAAAAACGCTAATAAACCAAGGAGAAGGGAGATTACTTGCTGACATTTACTGAGTAATATGTATAAATGGTTCAATCCAAGGAGAGTACCTTAATCCAATGGAGAAGAGTGTGTAGAATGCATAAACCAACTTTATTAATTTCTGAAGGAGAAACACTGTTAACAGTGAGCCAACACACATATATAAGCGGCTTAATATTTAAACCCTAAGAAACCTAGGATACTAGATTTCTAGTCCCTAATAGGAGTCCTTTAAACCTGGAAACTACTCAAAATAAAATAAATAAAATCAAATCACTCGAAATTGGGAGTTGCTATAATGTCTAGAACACTTAGCAAAACACTGGCTATGGGGCCCACATGGCCTTGATGCACCACACGAGAAATTAGGGGACCTTTTGGGTGACCCTACTGGTGTGGAAGTTGTAACGCCTTGGGGCTCATCTTACCAAAAGAGTGTTCTGATAGTAGGCGGTAACCCATGGGTACTTAAGCCCAAGCTCTAAACTTGGATGTTTCTGATATGGGACTTGTGCAATCCAAGTATCCCTGCTTTTCTTTGTTTGGTGATGGGATCTACCATCTTGAAAGGGGCCCACCAGATCTCATACTCTCCGCGAAAGGAAACAGAGCCATTATTAGCTCTAATACCATCTGTAATGCCATAGGCCCGATCCTACCAAAAGAACGTTTTGATAGTAAATGGTAACCCATAGGTACTTAAGCCCAGGCTCTGGGCTTAGATGTTTCCGATAGGAGACTTGTGTAGTCAAGAAGCCCTTCTTTTCTTTGATGGGTAATAGGCTCATCAGATTTTAACCGGATCAACCACCATCACAGGGGCCCATTGGATCTCCCACATCAGAAACATTTAGGTCTAAATCCTAGGCTTAAGTACTCATGGGTTTTGTCTGCTTTTAAAACGTTCTTTTGGTAGGATTGGCTCTGCGGCGTTATGGATGGTAGACAGCTGAGTACGATTTTGTTTCTAATGGGGGAGAGTGTGAGATCCGGTGTGCCCTTGTCAAGGTGGTAGATTTGGTTAAAATTTGGTGAGCCCATCACCCACCAAGGAAAAGGAGGGATACTTGGACTGCACAAGTCCCACACCAGAATCATCCAAGTCCAAAGGAGGGATCTTTTGGTAGGATCGGCCCCATGACATTACAGAAGTTCCTTGGGTTGGGCCTATTAAAGCCCATTTGAATGAGGCCCAACAAAGTGTATGTTTGCTGGAAACCATTGATGTAATTTGCAGAAAATCCCCCGCAACCGACTGTTCTATCAAACTTGTCCCTAAAGTTAAAACAAATAAATATTTGGGACAGTTTTGGGGTCCATTTAACCCTAAGACCTAGATGTGTTCCCAGGTCCCAGAAGATCAATCATAAGTGTCCAAAAATTTCACAGTCTTGATCCACCACCTGTTCTTGATTATATCAATGGATTTGGACTGATCCGCATCAAAATTAGGGAGGGCAGTTTTATAATTTTCTTTTCAACAATTTGATCTTCATGTGTTCTCCACCAATTGTTTGTTAATATATTTTCTCAAACATTTGGGCGTCTTCCTTCTTTTAGACAAGTTCGAGATTTCCCTATAATTTTAGTGATTGGACATTAGACATCTCTTAAGTGGTTCAAATTAGTGTGTACTGTTTGTATAATGTGTTTTTGGACAATTTGGTCTTCATCTATGCCATAATTATACATTTATATATTTTTTTCAAGTGCCTGTTGGCAAGCGGTTCTTCAAAGAATTTTTCTTATGGCCCTTCATAAATGTTAATTTTGCTTCTGATAAAAAAATACATGAAAATTCTGTATGTTCCATTTGTTCAAATTGTTAGTTATCTTCCTTCTGCAACATGCTAAAATTTCCTAGAAGTTTGCTGTGAAGTCCGTTTGCACAAAATTTGGTTACATTTTCAGTGTATACTGATTATCCCCTACTGGCTACCGTTCTCTTCAGATCCAACAGTCTTACTTTGTTTTCGATATGACTGTTGCAATTATTTTCAAAATTCTCCCGGTCTATGCTGACAATTAGACCCTGCTTCTAACACCAAAATGCATTTAGTTAAGTTGTGAAGGTATCTTCAATATGCTTTGGCAATTGAATCACTCAAGCATGTATATAGGTCGCACTTGATTGTACAATTAACGGTTACCAACTTCCCATACAATGTGAACAATTTTGATGTAGTCATGACTTAATGTTGATTTCTGTACACTTGATTGCACAACCAACCCTTACCAACTTACCACACAATGTGAACAATTTAGATGTGGTCATGACTAAACGTTGATTTCTTTTGAATGTACCTATACCTACCATACTCTAGTATTGCAATAGTAGCAATAATCATCGATAATGAAAATAATAGTGGAACACTGGAACTAATCATTTACATGCATGAATGTAAGATACATAAGGGGGAGGAAAATGAGCCTTTATTGTCTAGCAGAAGAATCTCTGTTACTTTTCAGTATTTGATTTAAAAAAAAATAGAAAAATTCTGATTTTATTAACATCTGTACAGATAACAATTTTATGTTCTGAGAGGCTCACAAAAACTTCTGTACTGGTTCTCCTACTTTGTTAGGAAGCTAGATTAATAAAAATAAATAAATAAAGGGATAAAGGGAAAAAGGATAATCAAGAAAAAGCATGTGCCAAAGTGGATTTGTACTCAGAATCTTGGGAAAAGGCCTTAATATGTCAGCATTTTCTTTTGAGATGTTTACAAGTAAAGGTTGCTGCAGAAATTGACCAAAACTTTTAAGAGCAGATGTCCATTGTGAATTCAAGTTTCTAGAAAATAAAGCTGTCTGTTCTGGAATTTGAGGCTTTGATCAAGTTAACAAGATCTTAAAGCCATTTGTATTAAAACATTTTCTGTATGAATAATGTGCCACGACCTATGATGCCCAAATGTAGTGTGGATACGCTAGGGACACAGAGTTTAAACATAAAAAGTGAAGTATCAGATACGATATGACATGAGCCTTTGCGTAGCTTTGAAGTATCTGGGCATCATAGGCCATGACCATCTCATCTCGTTCAATGCCAATATTTGGTGTATGCGTACTTGTGATTGGCAACTTCTGTGGGAGTGTGTCATGGATTGAAATGTGCAAAAAACTTTTTATTGAAACATCATTTGCAGTAGCAGCCACAAATTTATGTTAACATTATAAAGAAAATAAAGCTATTTGGGTGCTCTTCAGAGTAAATCTGAAGAAGTGCAACCTATCTGAGGACTTGGCCCAAGGTAGACTGGAACGGCGAAACAGAATTCATGAAGCTTTGATGATGACGGTGGTGGTGGTGGATGTTCTTTCAAACTGATATTTTGGGCAGTAGTTACTGTGGTATAACTTTTCCTGAACATTTTGAGTGACAAGTCATTCTGAATATAACAGTACCTTGAAGGTTCATCATTGAAGCCTTACCCATCTAATTTGGGGTCAGCTTATTTATTTATATTTTTTAACTCAACCTTGAAGGTATTTTACTGATTGCTAAATTTATATCTGTGAATCTGGAATGATTTATCCCTGTAATTATCGTTTGATCAATTTTTTCCGAAGATACTTTCAGTGAAGTTGTGATTGGGTTCTGCAGATCAAGAAATGCAGCAGCATATTGAATCCCATATTTCTGCAGGTCGAGCCACATTTAATGTCCTCCACCTGGTATTTTTTACTGTGACTTTACCCTTGTTTCTTTGGATGTCTAATTCTTATTACTTTCTTTCATACTAACTGTTTCAATGTGCAGCATTGATTCAACATAATTTAACGTCAATGTAAAATGCTAGAATTCCAAGTGTGAACAAGTTCGCTTTATTTGTCAAGAAATTATCATTTGATTATGAAAACCAGGTTCTTCTATTTTATAATAGACAAAAGTCAAGTCTTTTTATTGCTATATATAATCCTATATTATCAGTTACATCAACGTATGGTGTTATGATAAATTTCTCCCAGCATTACACTGTAACAGTTGGCACTGGTATTTCTTATAAAGTGAGTCCATAATTCTCAAGCAACCTAATAACAAGCAGTTAATATATTAACATGATAGCAAGGTTTGTTAATGCTACATGCAAATGAATGATAAACCTGTTTATTCTTGAATTCTCGTATTCATGGATCAAAAAGCGGCCGCTACGCTTTATCCGCCATAGTGATTGAGGCCGTTACGCTATTTTGACAATAGCGGCACTACAGTCTAAAACCAAGTATAGCCAATTAGTGTTAATTTAAAATATTATTATTTTTTATTTCTTCTCCTCAATAGTCTTTCCTAAAGTTCTCTCTACCCTTAAATGGTTCCAAATCACTAAAAAACACAATATTGGCTGCTACACAATATTTGAATTCTTTTGACCACTTAAAAAATTCACACCGCTGTGCCGCTATGGTCGCCTCAACCGCTACGTATCACCCGCCCACTACATCGCGTTTTGGTCACTAGCTGCTACACCTACCGCAATCGCTATTTTGATCCTTGCTCGTATTGATATTTATTTCTATTTTATAATTTAAATGTATAATAGTTTGAGTATGTTAAAACTTTATGCTTATGCTTGTACTCTTTCCAATAACTGCTTTGCTTCTAGCTCACAGGCCTTTATCTATGCTTAATAACGAAGTGCTCTTTCTCAAAATTATCTTAACTTATATTGCCCATTATGTTGAAGTATATATGGTGACTCAGCTTTGTATGACAATATGATTGAGAAAATTTGTTAATGTCCTGGTTTTTCTTTGTTCTATTGACTGCACAACAACCTACTCCTAACACGTGTTTAACAGATAGATTCTGAGGGATGGGAACCAGCAACTTTTATTTTGAGACGGTCTGGGTACCAAATTAAGAGTATGGATACAGTGGCAATAGAAGAAAAATATTCATCTGACCTATCTGTATGTTGTTACTCCTTTTTGCTAGTATCCATTCATATTTTCATTAGAAAATCCCCTAGTCATAATGCTTTGGATGCTTAAAAGCTTTAAAATTCATAGCATTTTTTGTGTTTGCCCAACCTTGCAGATCAAGATTCCTGGTGGGCTCTCAGCACAGTTTGTTTTAACATGTTCTGATGGGACATCTCATCCATTCAGTACAAGCAATGATGTCCGGTAAAATACACTTGTTATTTGTACAAGTTATTTGTATTTGGGCTTTTAACATTAGGTCATTACCCTTCTAATTCTTGTTCTATTATCCTATTGGATGGTTGTAGGCTGCTTTTTTTTTTATTTTTTTATTTCATTTCTTTTTGATATTTTCCTCCTCTGAGTTCAGAAAAAAATGAAGCCTCATCATCATCATCTTCATCATTGAAGCCTTGTCACATCTATTTAGGTTGGCTTTGTTTTCTTTCCTCAACTTTATTTAACGTCTTTACTGGTATTCCTCTTTCCTAGTTCCTTGATCATTCTAACAGGGGCTGCTTCTAGTCATGTAAGGTGCCCATACCATTGTAGATTAGAATACTTCATTTTTTTTTATTGGAGCTACCTGCAAGTTTCCTCTTATTCCTTTATTCCTAATTCTATCTTTTCTTGTAACTCAAACATCCCCTGTAGCATATGCATCTCAGCAACATCTACTTTCGCCTCTTCTTGTTGCTTCGTTTCCCAACATTTAGCTGTGCATAGTCTATCAGGTCTAGCCCCCTATTTGCTATATCCAACTCAATCCCTCCATTTTGCTCAATTGTTGCTCCTAGGTACCAGAATCCATCACACCACTAGCACTAGTTATTTTCAGTTTTTAATGGCTAATCTTCCCCACTATGATCTGCTAACCTTGCACTCCATATATTCTTTGGCAAAAATGAAACTTAAATGACTCAAGCTCCATGCTCATGTAAAGAATGTTCCAAATGAAATTACAGCCTGTTTTTTCACTTATCTTATAGTGTGCACGGAGTGACCAGTATAGAGGTTCACAATAGTGGTTGAGGGCTTGATGCATCCTACTTAAAACTTTGACACTTTCACTTTCACCAATGACTGTCATCTTTTTATCATAGAAATGCATTTAGGAGATCGGGTGTTCAAGGATTTCATTATTTTAGTCAAAATACCACTCTTAAGGCCTTTTGTATGCTTATTACTTGCTATGACTTTAATGCCTAAGCTCCATTGTTAAGTCATTTTCCTACTATGTGGGTTTTAAGGTGTTAACACATGAGACATCTACCAGTCAAGACTATCAAATCTGTAGCACTTGTCTTGGGGGAATGTCACAGGAACACTGAAAGATAACTGACAACAGTTTAGATGTAAAAGGAGAAATGATCCTATTATTGAGCACATGGGAGTCTCTATGCTCATCAGTAAAGTTGATCCATATGTCCATTTTACTTGATCAAATTATTCATGCACTTCCCAGTCCCCACCACAAATTGGCATTAGCCCAAATTTCACTGTGATTGGAGTGATATAGGCTGTTGGATCAATTGGAGCTGCTTGAATATGCTTGAGCCCTCATGATTGGATTTTGAAAACCCAATCTATGGATGTTGGCGGCGTTTAGCTTTCCATCAAGATCAAGGTATACATAAAAAAAATTCAAGATGAACTTGTGCCTTATTTTGCAACTCTGACTCTGAGGTAGGTAGATCCAGTGGTGATTTGGCTAGATTTTAAATTTAAACTAATTCACGCAAAATAGGCAATGTATTGTGTCACATCCAATAATTCACTTTTTTTTTTTTTGTGTAAAATCCATGTCCCTGCCATATCCATCACGCATCCTACTATATCTAGAGATGTCAAATGGGCCGGGCCGGCCCGTTTCGGCCAGGCCTGGTCAATGGCACGGGCCACCAGGCACGGCCCATGCCATGGGCCGTGCTAGGCCGAGGGAACATGCACGTTCGGCCCATTTCGGCACGGCCTGCTATGGGCCGACCCATTCATAAGGGTCGCCCTGCTAGGCACAGCTTGCGAGGCCTATCACATAAAAAATAAGGATTAAAAAAAAAAAAACATGACACATCAAATTTTTACATATAAGAGATGAAATCAAAATTCAAAAGCAGAAGAAAATAATACCACTCGTGATAAGGTAGGTCTTCAACCTAGTCATTGTTTATTATATAAATTGTTCCACCATTTAATTCCATTGAAAAGTGTTGAGGATAAGAAGTCTTACTTATTAATTACAGGGTACTTATCAATTGATTACACACCATGCACTATAGTCTTTGAAAAAATACCTCAAAATTGCAGAGCTTGGGTATTTGGATACATAAATTTTAACAAGAGTTTCTTAATAAATTGGAATGACCCCAAATTTATCCCCTTAGTGTATTTGAATGGACTGAATGGTGTATAATGCCCCAAGGTGAATTATGTACCTTTCAATGGTTAAAATAAGGGTTCCTCAATAAAATAATCTCAGTTCCATTATTTTACTGATATCAAACTCTGTATATCAAATGGACTAAATTCATTTGATAGACTTAGAATTAAGAGCATGAATTGGTTAAAATTCATGTGCGGATTTACATAATACCTTTTACAGAGTTTGTAAAATAATGTTATATAATAGATATAATACCTTTGTTGACATACAGAGTTTGATATCAGTCCATATACTACAAAAGGAGCAATTGTAGAATTACCATGCAAGACATGTGGACCCACCTGAGTTGGGCATTCAGTTTCTTAGAGGAGAATGGATATTTAGTCCACTTTATTGACCAGGTACAGTGGGAGTTATAAGTTATAACAACCATGGGCTCCACTTCTGATGGGTGGGCCCAATATAAGGAAGGTAGATCAGATGCTGATCCATTTTTTGTATAATTTTATACTGTGATGAATGCCCCTGTAATACCCAAAAAGCGAAAAAAATTAATCGAAAAAAAAAATTTAGAAAGGCACGCTGAGCACTAATGGCCCGGCCCGTGGCCCGCTCAGGCTGAGATTTGGGCGGGCCGGGCTGTTTGACATGCCTAACTGTATCTATGTTGTATCTGGGCATCATAGGTTGTTTCCGGTTGCGGTTAGAACAACATTGTGCAATTGAGAGAGAACCTCAATATGTGTCACGAACAAATGATTCTTCTCACTCGGATGTGTGGAACTAGAAGTCACTATCTTCAGAACTCGATAAATTATGGTCATCCTAAGGATTTTATGGAGAAGGGTATATATGCTTAAGTCGACTATAATATTTGGTGATTGAGTTCAAGGGTCATAATGATTTTGTTTATGTAAGTTTTTGTTAAATTAGGGGAGCCATTAGCGGTTTTGTTGGTTTTTCATAGGCCAACTTTTGGCCGATTTTTCTTTGTTTCCCTTTTCTAGGAGAAGAGGCACTAAAATGTGATTTTTATTGTAGGAAAACATATGTAAAATGATGTCTTTGGTTTTTACTCTGTTAATTTATGTACTTGAAAAGGAGAATGTAGACGTGAATCAACTCAGTTAAGTATATTTATTTATTTTTATTATAAGAAATACAACTAATTAAATATTCATAATGAGGTTTGAAAATCCCATGGATCTAGCTTTTTAGACCGCATCATGATGAGTAACATGAAAGTATGAAGTATAGATCATAACCTTTTCCATTAGACAATTTGTAAATATTCTGTCAGTTATTTTTGGAGATCCTGGTTTGAATGCTGTGGCTATGCCATTGTTTTGTATCTTCTCCCATTGTATTTGCTTTTTTCCATTTCCTTTTAATAAATTCTAGTTCCCATTTTTTTAAAAGGAAAGAACAAAGAAATAAATAAAGAAAGAAAGAAAAACGGTCTGATGAGGTGTGCCTTGGTTGTATCAGCTTCAACTCAGCCAAGTCTTGTGCAACTCGACTGAGTCTTTCATGTATCCTGTATTGAACTTGACCTTGACTCATTAGGTGTCAAGTTCAATATGACCTGGTGCTGGCTAAATCAACTCAGACCGATCTTTTATGCCTTTCCATCCATTGATGAATAATTTATATTCCTTTTTATTGATATTTTCTTTAATTAAGGTTGTTGGACTGCATTATTTGAATCTGCCATAACATTGCTTATTTATCTTATCCAAACGTAAAGATCATTATGCTCAGATATTTGACATTATGCTTGCAGTTAATATTCTGATTTGTATTATGTTTTGTTGTTTGTGTGCCAAAAGTTTCACCTAGAACTGAGTTTAATTTGTCAAACATCCATTTACTTCTTTTTTCCTTTCTTTTGAGTGAATGTCTCATATTATGGAGTTCCTCAATAGGATAATAGTCTATGAAATCTCTCGAATTGAAATGGAATTAGCACATCACCTCCTTCAAAATTTTTTTTTGATATCTGCCTAATATTGTACAATCTGTTTTCTTTGTAGACTGCGTGATACACTTGTGCTGACCATGAGAATCTTCCAAAGCAAGGTATTTCTTCTATTAACAAAACCCAATACAACACACTTTACTAGATATGAATTGGCCTTGAGCTTGATGGCCGATGACACAATGACGTATTGTCATCTGAATTAAAAAAGTTAACAACTTCAGATTCTATACTCAAGAAAATGAAAGATTACTGATTAATATAAAATATTTTAATTCCCAAGGCCTATTTTGAGTATACACGGGTCGAGTATCCTTTTCCTTTTTTTTTTTTTTTCATGTGTGTGTATGTGTGTGGCACTGAAATCGTGGTTAAGGAACGGCCATTATGAGGCAGTTTTTTCCAATTATATTTAGTTTTCATTGTCTCCATTTTTGTTATGTGAACTAGAGGGTCCAAAACAGAGTCTCTTACACTGTATTGCTATCTTTAATTAAAGCTACCATTCAAAAAAAAAAAGGGCCCAAAACACAATTTACTGGAAGTATATTGTATATAGCAATACATTATGTACTTAGATTCTGCTACATATTTAGATTTTTCTTACATCTGAAACCACAAAAAGAAAAAAAAGAAAGGAAGGAAGAAGAAGAAGCGTACAATTTCGACAGATTGAAGTAGCATGATACTTGATGTACTTCGCACGTTTTGAGGACTTACTTCATGTAGTTTTATCATCGTATGCAATTACCAGAACTTGCATGGGTCAGAAAAACCGAAGTTTTTGTGTGCGCGTGTGCACATCTTGAGGGCTTATTTGTCATCATGCTCTGATATGTTCCATTTGTTGCACTTACTCCTTTGTCTCTGCAAAACTCCTACTTGCTATTTTTATTTTTATAGCATTTAATATGGAATTGATATCTTTTCATGCAGGCTTTAGATGATAAGAAGAAAGGAAAAGCATAGATCTTATTCTTTTCTCCTGTGATCTGCAGAATTCATGTAATTATTATTTTTACTGTAGAATCTTTATTTAAGGTATGTGTTTTTAGTTTGCGTCAACACTTGTAATGGGGTTTTTTTTTTTTTTTTTTCACCTCGTCCTCTTGCTTTATAAATTTGATTATAGGATCAGGATCAATTCATTGAGTTATCATGAGGCATGAATGTATACTACGGTGCTTACCTTGTAATAGTTGCAATATTTGCTCTTTCAATGTATAACCACCTGTTGCTCAATAATTCAGCTTATATTATAAGATGTATGGGGATTTTCCATCTGCTTCTTTCATGCCTAAAATATGAGCAAGCTGGTATGGACAATCTCCATCTTGCATTGGTATTTTTGGCTTTTGTTTAAATTTGGCAATTGAGAATTTATAAGTTACTTTAAGAAGTGATTACACTCACAAGCAAAACAGCATTAGGCACAACATCATTCACCATTCTTCTCCCTGGCTACTGAACTGCTCCATCCCTAGGGGGTGCGTCTCACAGATAATCTACTGGCAAATCATCACCCAGGAATCCTCCATTCTCCATTTTCTTAGACCTGCTGGCATGTGCTTTCCTTGGGTGTCCCGCCGGTAGATTGATAGCCTTTTGCTTTTGTAAATTTGGCATTCAGAAGGTTGAGGAGTCTGTCAGCCTGAAATAGATGACTTCAAATGCCCCATCTCTATTGGGCGAATGGCTAATGGTTTAGCAGATGTATTGGCTAAGCAAGGGGTGACTAGGACTACTGATTTGGTTTGTATGTCTTTGTAATTTGTATTGTTTTTGCTTTAATATAACGCTTTTATACCATTTTGTTTCCCTTTCAAGCTGGTCCAGGGTCAACTGATTGTAATTTCTTTGCTTTTTAATATATTTTACCGTTGCTGATCATTAAAAAAAAATGCCATATCTAGCTCTATCCAGAGGTTATATGCACCAAGTTAAGACATGACTCTCCCTCACGGTGTGTTGCAGAGCACTTAAATCCGGTCCTCTGATTTAACCAAGAAATGCTCCCATACTGGAAGTGTATTTCCAGTCGCTTCTGCATGTGCTTTGGATAAATTCCCATGTACCATGCCCTTCTCCCAAATCAAACTCTCTATAACCTCCATTATCCATCATATCCATCTGTTGTTGTTGGGGAATTGGTAGAAATGTTTTGCCTTAGTGGAGGTCCCATTTTTCAGAGTTTGCGAGCGGAATCAGCCGGATATGGTGCTAATGAACTTGGGTTTTGCATATACATTCAAATAATTCATCCATTGGTCATTCATGCATGGACAAGAATCCTCCAAACAGTAGTCAGATGATCCTAACTGCCCAATTAAAGGAACTTTATGTACAAGTAGGTCATAATCAACTCCTTGTAACCACCGTCACAAGTGTCAATGTCAATTCTTGAAAAATATTGGGATGTTCCCAAATTTGCGGTGATTATCTTGATGTCACTTGGAGAATCTCGGAGGAATTTTACTTGGTTTAAATAATTAAAAATATAAAATAAAAGGAATAAATAAGAATCAATGTTCTTTACTGAAATAAGAATATCATGGCAATTATTGAACTTTTTTTAATATTTTAAGTGTATACCAACATTGCATAGTAGTACCTCAGTATTAAAATAAAAAAAAAAAAAACCATACCATATTTACGATAAGGCTTTGATGATGATGATACCATATTTGCAACAATTCTCATAATCTTGTTTTTCGTTGAAATCTATTGCAAAAAGGATATCTGAACATGTGGTTTGAATCGTACAAAAGGTGTCTGATTTTTGGGCTGTGATCCATCCCAACCTTGACCATCAAGGTAGATGCGCAGCCAAATAAAAAAGGATTGCCGTGAGGCTGGTGATCATCAAAAACTCAAGTTGCATCTTGGGCCCTGGTCGCTATGGTGGCCCCCATAGGGGATCCACACCAACAGACCAGGTCCACCAGTGAAGCAGAAAAAGTTCCCTAACATAAAAGCTCTATGGTATCTAGAAATGGTTCCACGCTTGTAGGAAAACTAATTCACACTTTCAAGAAGAGCAGGCAGCAGGAGGAATTGGAAGGGTTAATGCCTAAAAAGAGGAAGGGGAATGATCAAGATTTCAAAAGAAGGGAATAAGAAACCACTTGATTGTTTGACTTTTACAAAGATGTGTAGTTGATGTGATGATAACGACTATTGGATTGCCATAAAGATGATAAAGCCATCAAGGGTCGTTTTTCTTCATCCCTCACTGAGTCTAATTGTATTGCAATGGACCACCCCTTCAATAATAGTTCTGTTTTTGTGTTCTTTTCAAGGGGTTTAGGTCTTCAATAATGAAGAGGCTACAACGATACATCCAGGGGCTAACAGGTCTGCTTAGGTTCTCTACAGGCACTCAAACTGTATCTGACCATTTTCAAAATTGGTCAGTTAGCCCCAACCCGCACCTGGTTCGGGTCAACCGAACCCGTTCGCATTAACCCATTTAGCTTGATACGACCCAACCTTACTTGTGGAAGTTTGGTTGTAGCCGCCCAAATGCAAAAAATTCCTTGCACAAAAAGTCCCAAAGTCTCCTCCGAAAAGATCTCCCTGTAAACTTTCTTCTCCTTGTGTACATTGAATCTTACATAAGAGACGGAAGAGCATTACTATTATTGTTTCTTTCACGGATGGATAAATTTTATGCAAGACAACAATTTTGAATTGTGGATGAATTTTGTTGCTGAATACTTTGCCCTTAATGGCAAGAAGAGGTGGTGGTGTTCCAGCAAACTATTGGTAATTTTCTTCAGGTCTATTATGTAGGATCTTACACCTCATTGAGTTACCACTTATTCTAAAATCAATTGGTGATAGGAAATGACATAACAATAGTTTTATAGTGAGGGTGAGGGCGAGGGAGAGGGCGAGGGTGAGGGCTCGACCACAATTGTGACAGCTTAGGAGCGATGGTGGACGTTGACCTAAACAATCCATTCCTCAATGGCACACCCACCGCAACTCCTGCTGTGCAACTCGCAAAACGCGTGTTTCGTGACTCGAACGCCTGACCTACCAGGCTCTGATACCACTTATAAGATCTTGTACTCCATTGAGCTACTACTTATCCTAAAACCATGGAGCTTCGTCCTCAAAAGATAAAGGTAAATCTGTATTTGTTCGAGGACCCATTGTTTATTCTATGACTCCTATTGCTCATCCACCATTGAAATCTATGAATGCTAAGAATGTGCTCAAGCCTAAATTCGCTCCCACATGTCACTTTTGTGAAATTAAAGGGCACATTAGACCACACTGTAATAAAAAAAGAAATCATATCAGAAATCAGACGGGGAAGAAACCTTCTTCTTCTCAATAGGTCAAGACTAAGGCTGTTTGGATTCGTAAAACTGACCTGAGCTATAATATGGTCTACACTGGACTATCTAAATCAATTGAGAATGCTAAGGTTGATCCCCCTCTCCGTAAGTCCCTGGGCAGTGGCCTAAACCCCTAGTCTTCAAATCATGTTTTGAATAGCACATGCATACTTTTTCGGGCTAATTTTGAAATTATCCTACATGTGATACACTTTGATTTGTTAGATTTTCGAACTGGATATTTTTTACAATTTAAGGATTTTGATCATGTCCACAAGACATGATGACTCACTTGGTCACTCACTTAGAGTCAATGAGACACTAGGATTGACAGGATTCACGATCTTAGTGGTTTTGTACTTATTCGGAGCATTGATTTTGATTTTCCCACCTCTCTATGCTCTCTTTTTAATGTCTATATCTATATATGTGACCCAAAGTGCGTAGAGATTTCTATAGACCGACGCAATGGAACTGTATCCTATAAGGTTCGGAAATTTCTACAAAAAATGAGCACTAGAACTTAAGCATTTTTTAATGTGAAGAAGTTCAAGAGAATATCTAATTTTGGCCTAAGAAGAAAATCTGTGTGGCATTAAGGGGGAGCTTCGCACCTCACTCATGATCGGATCAATTGTTTTTGAAAGGTGTGAAATTCACTATGTATCTAATGATTGTTGATTTCTGGTCGATCTGCAATTTCTTTGTGTTCTTCATTTGAGATTATCTTACACACAATTAACACACATGATAAATTCTTTAATATTGTGTTGCCTCATGCATTGCAAATTATCGTATTTGATCATCGAGGATTTTTTAACTTTGGCCTGCTTGAGTTTTGTATTCATACATTTTTTTTAGGGTATTGATTTTATGATTTAGCGGGAGTAAACACTTTGTCAATTCTGAACAAAAAGGGAGAGAAGCTGAGATAGCTCATGAGATTTTTCGTATTGAAGTGTGTTGGTTAAGCTGATTTTGTTGCTGATTAAATTTTATAATTACTTACTTTTAATTTTCAAGATTTCACGCTTGATCTTTTGTCAAATTTTAGTGAACAGGATTTGCAGGGCTATATTTTCTTGAATTTTGTTGATCGGGTTATATTTGTCTGGGTAGAACTTTTCTTGTATTTAGATGTTTTGTCCATGAATTGCCAAAGGGGGAGATTGTAAGGATTATAATCCTATTATAATTAGTGTTGGCAAATTCATTGGGGATTGGAAAAAATCTGAGACTTAATTTACAATTGTATTTATAGAAGGACTGCCTAGAAGAAGTGTTGAATGAATAAATCTATCCAAACTCGAAGTGATTAGGCACTCGAGCGCACCCTAGGCAGAGATATCACGCGCAAGAGCACACTTCATCTCACAATAATGGACCCGGACATAACCTACATGCGCTCGAGCGCACCCACCTGCGCTCGAGCGCCTGGGTCGTGAAAAGTTTGATTCTTTCAGGATGCTGTTTCCTAATTATTCTGAGAATACTAATTGGAGTCCTACTTGTTCTACAAGTATTGAGGCATGAATTAAAGCCCATATATTGCATTCATCTCTCAACTCTAGTACACTACTCTTCCATCCAAAAACTTAGAAATCTATTGAGAGATTGTTTTCCTCTCTAAAGCTTCAAGTTGCTGTGCTGAAATTCCAGTCTTTGGAGGTTCTTTTTGCTACTTTTCTGAAGTAGATTCACTTTAAAAAGGCATTTGAGGTGATCTGTTCAAGCATGGCGTGAGCCAGCCCCATTATATTTTGATAATTTCCAATCATTTTGTTAGGCCGCACCACAACTTTAGTAGCACCACTGTATTAGAGGGAGGAGGCCAACCACATCTTTAATCATTTTGTATATTTCTAAAGGGAGGGTTTTTGCAATAGCAGATTTGTTTTATTGATTTTTTTTTATAAATGAAATAGGAAACAAGTATATGAAGAATACTTATTAATTTATTACCAATGAGAGACTAATAAAAATCAACTCTATAGCCAACACACTCATGATTGTTGAGTAGTGTTGACACATCGGCATCACATATATGCCCACGGATCGATCTTTGGGTCTTAACATCACTCCTGGCCAGTGGACCACGCTAGCAAAAAATATAAATAAAAATAAATAAAAATCAACTCTATAGTCTATATAATGGTAATGGATGCAATTAATTAGCAATTCATTTCGCTTTGTCATGTTCCTCTCAGATGTTGACACTTCAATAATATATGTGTCCCCTTGTTTATATATAAAGAAAGGAAAGAGTAAAATGCCTAAACACACTTTCCATACAACATGCACTAATAAGAAGTATGGGGCACCAAATCTCTACTGGGGATCATGGTACTCATCAATTACTGTGATTGTTTGGTCCCAAAAATAAAACTTTGGCTTCCTCTTTTTATCAAAGTCACTTCTTTTGTAATTAAAAATCCAAGGCAATGTCACCATGCATTTAAAACATGTAGCACTCATGAAGCATAGTGCACCATTGCCTAACATGTGGCATGTTACATGCCTTTAGCAAGCTCTTTCACAAAAATATATAAGAAAAAGATAAAGAAGAGGACAGCATTTCTCCCTCCTTTTTATGGGCATTTGGAATGAAGCATGCCCACACTTCACTACATTGAGGCTGGTGAATTTAGGCTTATCATGGTTGTAAAGTTTGCATTGAATATGAAATGGTGCGAATGTGTACTAACTACATCCAGATGCCGACTAAGTAGGGGTTAGGATTGTTGGAGGTTCGGAGCTATATGCTTTATCATCTTCTGGCCAAGCTTGAGAACACAGGGATAGGGTAGTTGGTTGGCGTTGGGAAGAGGTGTATCACAATGCCGCTCTCTATGACCGCTCTAAAAGTAGGCCCGCTGGCGTGATGTCAAATGCCGTATAAAACATTGAGTTGTGCATCTTCCATCACCAATTGATTTTGGAAGGAATGGTTGTTCAGTGGGTGTATAAGATCTTATGTGTACAGACATTCTCTTTCTATGTGTACAGATGTCCTCTTTCTATATATGTGTGCAGGTGGTTTTCTCCCCCATGACCGCCTTATCTAGTAAAATAAATAAATAGATCTCTTCACCAATAAGCATGGAACACCGTATGAAGTAGCATGTGTGATGATGAATGATTCTTTTGTATGGTAGTGTTTAATGTGTTAAATATTGCCTCTTCCACTACGATTGGTAATGTCGCTCTCTATCCCCATTCCAAGACAATTGATATTTTCCTTCATTTTAATATGTGGTTTATTTTATTGTGATTTTCTCCTAGAGGGATTTTAGTGAGTGCCTCTAATTCAGGAGGTTCTCATTTCTTTGATGATAGAGATTGATAATTTTGCACCTCTCTTTATACAGACTCCTAAAAGCCTGTTTTACATTAGTCTACATTTGTCATTTGGGCTACTTACTAGAAGTCTTGGATCTCAACGAAGAAGAAAGGGAAACACTTGCCGTCTGGCATCTGGTAATTGTTATGACCTTCTATTCTTTTCTTCAGTGAAGAGAAATAATGTCAGGCTGCCTTGACTTATCCTGTGTGGCCTAAGCTTCCACTCAATCACACTAATAGGAATCACTGGATTGGCCATGTGTGAAATATGGTCACGTCCCTTTGCACACTATCAGTTCGATAACATGCGTGTTCTTTTGAAGTGGAATTTGAGACGGCTCATATAAAAGGGTCCATATGATGTAATTAGATTTAACCATACAAAGTTGAGCTCCATATAAGATGAATTAGGTTTTAGTTGTTGTCAACACCTTATTAATGATTCAACATATGATCTTTTCTCTTTTATGAAATGTTCAAAAACCCTTCAAACCACCTGAATCATTTATAGGAATTCAGCATAACGATTAACTAACTCTTAGAAAATGTGCTTATTGGCATTAATAGGTGTTAATAGGTGATACTAGTGTATATGTTTTTTTTTTTTTTAACTCTTATTGGTACTGATAGGTTTAACAATAATAGATATATATTTTTTACATTTATATGTAATGCAGAAAGACCCAAATTTAATTCACTTGTGTCAAAGTAAATTCCATTATATTTCATCCAACGAAGTTCATTTAGGATCAATCCAAAACCCCATTAGATTACTTGCAATGCATTGTATATTTACCTCCTTGTGCGCTCGTGCTTGATGACAGATCAAGGACATAGTGGTGCTAAATTGGAGCTCCACTAGTAGTAACTAAATAGATTGGTACCAATTGAGCAGCCCTCTTTCGACTGCACTGTCAAGGACCATTGGTATGGGATTAAATTAATTATTTGATACATGATGCCCATCCATCAGCAACACCTACCTCTTGAAAACTTTCTCCTACAAGCAGATTGCATATTGTTAATGTGCACTACAACTTGTAGAGCCCACTTAGAGCATGCCTATCATTGAGGTGGAGGGTAGATAAAAAGGCCACGGATAAGCGTCGGGCAAAAAACCAATCCCATCAAATTTTCGTAGCCATTAATTTAACAGCCTTAAACTTTAATTAGCATTTTACTTTCAGTTTTTTTCCTTTTTAAGATTCAATCCAATTTTAAGCAAAAATTACGTGAGTGCAAATAAATCTTAAATGACGCAAAACTCATTGTAAATGAAGGAATAAACTACATTGGCTTGAAACAAAAACGAAAAGAAGTTTACCTCTCTTCTGGGAGGATTAAAGAGGTAGATACTAGCTAGGTTTGAGCTCCAGTACACATAGAAGTATCCACTTTGATAAATACTGCATAGTTTTTATTCTACCACATGCAACAGTGATTGGTGAGTGGTGACTCCACTCATACTATGAGAATATAAGAAGGATTTGTGAATTATATAGTTATAAAGATTAGAGATGAACGGTCAACATGGCCACACCACAAGCACATGGCCCACAGCTTGAGCGGCTGTGGCCGTAGATAAGACGACAGGTTGTTGTGGCCCACCCCAAATAAAAAAATGTAAAATTGACTCAGGTCATCGACCCACCCTCCTCCTTCCTGGTTGGTTCCTTCACGGCTGCACCTTTACTTCCTTCCATGCCCCGTTTGACCCGTTCGAGTCAACACGCTTGACCTTGACCCAGTACATGGTCCCTGTTAACCTTTTTGTCTTTCTCTCTTGTCTTTTAATGCTAATTGCTAATATATATCAACATTAGACCTAAATAACATATAATATCTGTTCTAATCGAATTCCTCTCCTGGCAAACAATAAGATATTAATTACATATCATTTCGAGGAGACTTCAGCAGTAAATGCTTGGCAAGTTTTGAAGCTTAGGGGCCAACTTGATGCATGTGGTTTACTTATATATATATATATATATATATTTATACTATAAGGCGGGACGGATATCAATAAATCTGAGGAATGTGGTCATACCCCAGTAGGGTCTCTAATTTCCACAACAATACACATGGATGTTCGCAGAAGTTGCGCAAATGCTGCTGAGAGAATTCATCAGTAGGCTTAAAGATGTGAAATGTTGTTTTAGACCTTGATTTAAGACTGATTAGGAAGTGTGAACGTTTAATAATGAGTTAAGAAACAGGCATTGCCGTATTTGAAAATGAAGAAAGGCTCAAATAATCAAATATCCGTTTGCAATTCTATTGGTACGTGGGGCTGTGGACCTAGAGATTCTGGAAAACGGACGTATGTTATGGGAAATTCATGCTTTTTTGTACATTGCAGACAACCTTAGCATCATCGGAAAAGATAGTCTACCATGCATTGTAAACTCCCTTCTTAACCATTGAGAAGGTGGTAAAACCAAAATCAGTCAAGAGGGCGACCCACAATTGGGATTGATCACATATTATATAACATTTTTGAAATAGAACTAATCACATGTAACAAACCTGATATGTAAGTAGTAGTCTGGCAGATCAAAATGATAGACAAAATGCTATTCCAGCCTATGATAATGCTGATGAGCATGTGACATAGGCTTGAATTTTGGAAATGTGGGCTTTGCTAACTATTTTAGAAGCATGTTGTACAGTAGAATGTGCACCCGTTTCTAATTACTTAATTCACATTGGTGCCGTTTTACAAATTATTATGAATATTAGAGTTAACATCAACATAAATTTTGAATACAATGACTCAGTTTTGGGAAAAAAAAAAAGAGCAAAGTTTTCCATGGATATATTCCAGTTTGATGTTTAATGTAATTTTTTTAAAGGATTTTGATGTCTGAAGGAGTAGGTCAGATTTGTCACCACTGCATTGAAAAAAAAAAAAAAAAAAAAAGAAAAGAAAAGAAGTTGTAGATTTAAAGATGCCCACAGAAAAAGTAAATCATGGATTTCTCATTTCCTGAAATCTAGGACTTGGTTGCAAATGCTCCCTGCAAAAAAGATTCTTATTCCTTTTAGTGGGATATGTTTAGATTAATAATAACATTTTTGTCAATATCTAATCTTTTTGGATCGCCCCATTTTGGAGCCAATAGTTGCCAAAGGAAAAACAAAAATAGAGAAAAGTTAGGCAGTACCTATATATATATATATTCATGTTGGAACTAGAGCAAATATGATCTTGATCTTCAAGGCAGCTAAAAGACAACAGCTTTCTATTGCTGTGTTAATAAGCTAGTGACCATATTTAAAATCATGAGAAATGTATATATATATTTTAATCCATTAGATTTATGTATGAAATGTCCCTATTGTAGCTCAACTGATTAGAAACATGATTGTGAGTATAAAAGTTCATGAGTTTGAATTCTCTGTGCAGCCAAAAAATATAAAAAATTGTCTGAAACTATGTATTTGTGATGTAGTTTTAGCATTATTAAAGAACTTTGTTCTAATCTGTGTACTGGTGGATCTTTTTTTTTAATTTTTTATAGCTAGACTTGGAAGTTGAAACTATAGTTTTCTTAAACAAAGAAACCCAAAATCTTATAATGTTAGTTTAAATCAAGTGGAGCCTATACTTGATTATATAAACCATCCGAATTAAACATGGTCTTTACAAAGGCCATTAAATGAATAGCCCTTACTTTATTTTTCCAATAAGAATCCTGCAAGCAGTGAGCTACATAAACATTGTTATCAATATAAATAATTATGTCGGAAAATCAGGGATTCTCTGCACCATCTCAAATAATTCAATCCTCCTCTGTTTTTCTTGGGTAATGACATCAACCTATCTAATAATGCCTTCCCTTTTATATTTCTTGTAGGCATTTACAACATAGTTGAATTTGTCATTTGATGACGTCTCTTGTCGGCTTAGGGAGAGTGAACCACAATAAAGAAGATCAATTAAAACCAAAGTACACTCAATCAATGGTTTGAATCTTTTTGGATCCAAATGGAAAATCACGGGGTTAGATAATCTTTTGTGGAAAAACAGTAAATGGCCTTCCCACCATGGGAAATAAAATCCCCGTGAGTGGCTTTAGCTAGATGGAAATCCATAAAGATACTATGATTCTTCTGATTAGGAAAACCATTATCTCAATATGTACACGTTTTAAAGAAGGAATCCATAACAATTCTTGCTTTGTCTTTTTTTGTTTTGTTTTGTTTTATTTTGTTTTGTTTTTCTTCCTACAAAATCAGATATCATTTAATTAAAATAGATTTCCCATTAGGTCTCAACATTGTAAATGTGGCCATGTGGACCCATTTTCAAGGGGTCCTGATCAGGGAAATAATGTAACATAAATGAATTGGTTGAAAGATAAAAAAAAAAAAAAAAAAAAAACTCTCTAGAGGCCATTTGTTGCATGCATGTAAATCAGTTTCTAAAAGTCTTAATGCTTTTATTTTTAAAAGTGGTTAAAAATGAAGAAAGAGGTGAATATCTAAATTGAACAAAGAGACGATAGGAAATGGATGATTAGCATTGACCTTAGTAATTTAATTCCTAAAAAAGTCATTTCCCACATCTTTATCTTATATCCTTCACCGGTACACTCTTTAAAATCATTTTGTTGGATCCGTTTGTTCATGCCATATGGGGTTTGGGTATTTACCAAAGAAAGGAAAAAGAGAAAAAGATCTCATTTGGCCATGGATTCCAACCTATTTAATTTCATGCAAACGAACAGGTTGCGATCTAATGCAATGAATAAGGACTCCATCTTGGTAAAATCTCTGTGGGATTTTCTTAAGAATTAAATTACAATAATGATCGTTAACCAAAAAAAAAAAAAACTAATCACATCATAACTCTAAAAACTAGAAAACCAACTGCATTGTAAATCTAAATAACGATAATCTAATATAAGTCATCACCTAATATCTACCTTTAGATTGAACATTCTATACTACAGTCTTATGACACTTTTCTCCTACTTAGTTTTTCACTTTTAAGATTCTTTTACATCGTAACTTGGCCCAAGGGATTGAGAGGTTGTCTCAATGGATAGGTGTAATTATGTAATTGGGTTGGGGTTGGTATAATATTCTTGTACATTTTCTTTTAACTTTTCTCTCTTTTTACTTTTTCAGTTTTGTACTTGTTTATTTTTTTTAATAAAATTTTGTTACTGTTTAAAAAAAAAATGCAAAAAAATCCATAACTTGGCTATCTTGGGCTATTGTCTAGGAGTAATACTTTCACTTTAGGCCCTAGGGATCCATCCATAACATCTTTAGCATGACACAGCATAATGCAAGGAAGAGAGATCTGAGCCAGTGACAAGGTGGGGTGCATAATGAACTCATGATCATCTCATCATTATCATCAAAGCCTTCCAACTTGGCTATATTTCCCCATATACGATGAACTCATCTTGCTAAAAAAATAAGGCTGATTGTAGGCTGATTATACACTAGATGTAGCACATTTCTTTTTAATGTGGACTGTTGATCTAAGTTGATCCCGGCCAAACTTTCCCATACATATCTGGCCCACCAAACATCGACATCCATCCTTCCCTTTCATGACCATTTCAGTAAGTCATCTAATTGCTAATGTCCAAAAGTAAAATACAGGAAGGAGTGATATTAAATTTGCAATAAGATAAGAGAGGAGTTAAAAAGGGGGGAGAGAGAGAGAGAGAGAGAGAGAGAGGTCGGTTCCTTGCCTCCAACGTATCTTTGGCTCGGGAACTCGGCTTCGGAGCGAGGCTCGGTTGACTGAGAGGATAAGAACAACCGAACTCATCAGATACCGTCTAAACACCTTATTACAAGAACCAACCCCCCACCCCCCATTACTTCTCCATTCCATCCCAACTCTGCTCTCCCTCTCTCTCTTCCCTTCCTTTGAAAAAGGCAAGAAAGAAGACACCCAGTTAGAAAAACTGCTCCAATACCTCTGCAACACCCACGATTTCAATAATCCTCCTCTCCATTCAGAAACAAACACACCCACTCTTCTTTTCTCAATTTTCAAACTGGCGATCGATCAAGAATCCACTTTCAAGCCCAGGAACAGGAGAATCATGGTAACCAATGTCTCATTTATTTAAAATTTTTTTATTTTTATAATTGCCTTTCTTTTTTGCCAGCTTTCTAACCATTTGTCTTGGTCTTTTGATTTGAGTCAGGGTGCTGGAGGACCTGAAGATGACAACATGTGGCCGCCTTGGCTTCGCCCACTTTTGCAGACTAGGTTCTTCATCCAATGCAAATTACATGTTGATTCTCATAAGAGTGAATGCAATATGTATTGCTTAGATTGCATGAATGGGAGTCTCTGTTCTCTCTGTCTGGCCCATCACAAAGACCATCGATCAATTCAGGTATTTCTATTGGTTTTTTTTAGTTGAATTAGTTATTTTGGGTTTCTTATTCTGACCCAAACACTAATGGGGTTTCTCCATATCGGCAGATAAGGAGGTCTTCTTACCATGATGTGATCAGGGTCTCTGAGATTCAGAAGTTCTTGGACATAGCAGGGGTGCAGACCTACATTATCAACAGTGCGAGAGTAGTTTTCCTCAACGAACGGCCTCAGCCCAGGCCGGGGAAGGGTGTGACCAACACGTGCGAGGTCTGCGAACGAAGCTTGCTTGATTCGTTTAGATTCTGTTCTCTGGGCTGCAAGGTACTTTTCTTAGTCACTTTCCAGAATTCCCTTCAAAAATCGCATTTTTAGGACAGAGAGAAATCTATTGCTCTTTAATGGAAAGAATATATGCTATTTTTAGGATATTGTGATTCTTTTGAAGCATCCAATTCCCATTCAACCCGCATTTTTCATGGATAAAGAAAAGCAGGGGTATTGTGTTTAGGATCTGTCAAAGTAGATTGTGTTTGTTTTGAATGTAATCCTCTTTTGGGTTTCCTTTTAATGCTCTGTATATTGCTCAGATAAAAGCAGGGGTATTGTGATTATTACCTGTTAAAGTAGATTATGATTTGCTTTGAATGTAATTCTATTCTAGGTTTCCTCTTAATATTTTGTAGATTGCATAGCTGAAATCAGAGAGTATTGTGATTATGATCTCTTAAATTAGTTTGTAATTTTTTTTTAATACAACCCTTATCCTGGGCTTCTCTTAATGCTCTATAGATTCCATTAGATAAGAACCGAGGTGTTATGGTTTTTTTTTTTTTGTTTTGTGTGTGTGTGAGAGATATTTGTTTTTTAATGTAATCCTCTTCTGGGTTTACTCTTAATGTTCTGTAGATTGCATTAGATAAAATCAGGGGTATTGTGATTTACTCTTAATCTATTAAAGTAGTAGATTGTGAGTTGTTTTTTTTTTTTTTTTTTTTTGTAATCCTCATCTTGTGTCCTCTTATAATGTTCTGTAAATTGCATTTGATAAACTCAGGATGCTGTGATTATGACCTGTTAAAGTAGATTGTAATTTGCGTTTGAACGTAATCCTCTTCTGGGTTTCCTCTTAATGTTCTGTAGACTGCATTTGACGAAGTAATTTGTGTATTTTTTTTATGCAATCCTCATCTGGGGTTCCTCTTAATGTTCTGTACACCAACTTTGATAAATTCAGGGGTTTTGTTATTGTTAGTAGACCTGTTAAAGTAGATGTTGATATGTAATCCTCATCTGGGTTTCCTCTTAATGTTCTGCAGATTGTTGGAACATCAAAGGATGGGAAGAAGAAGTTGGCATTTCAGTCTCCTTCAGACTCTGAGGAATCATTCTCCAACAGTAGCCATGGCCATGAGAAGACTGTTCAGAGCTTCACCCCTTCAACTCCACCACCTACTGTAACAAACTTCAGGACAGGAAAGAGAAGAAAGGGTATCCCTCACAGGGCTCCAATGTGAGGACTAGTTTTCTAGATCACTAAAATAGGAATACACACCCAATGCTTGGTGTATGCATATGACATTTCCAAGTTTCTCTTATATGTAATGCTTACCTCACAGGTCAACAACACCTGTGCTTTTCATCAGGAGGCCGGTGTTTGGCAAACCGTGTTGTTGTATATAGACCAAGGAGAAGAAAGGGGAGAGGGAGTTATAGGAAGAATAGCCAAATAGGGGGAATGTAGGTGGAATAGTGAAAATAGTTTTTGTAAGCTCTAGGGTGTTTAAATGTAAATACGAAAAATGTGAGAGGGCTTGTAATGCAGATAGATGTCTATATACATTAGTATGAATTACGAAATAAAAGTGGGTGTTTTCTGTAATAGAAGCCTCCAAATTCCAATTTTGTTCCAATTTTGTGGCATGTTTATGCTGTTGGATCCTGGAAATGTGGACGCGTGGGACCAAAGTAGCAGACTTTGGATTTCTTTTGTAGGCGCAATCTGCAATACACGAGTGACCGAAGTAGTAATTCTTTTGGTTTGGAGTGTATTGGGGTATGTGAATGATGATGATGATGTTCTCATGCATTTCATTGCTCCTAGGATTTGATATTATCTTGGGTAAATGTCAATCAGGAAGGGAGATGAGAGATAAATATCAAGATATTAAGTTCTAATTCTATCAAATTATGTATTATTGTTGGGTAAGATTATTTATTTAAGAGCATAAAATAAAGGTCAAATCAATAGAGGAAGGGAAGTGGGTTCAAATAAAAAAATAATAAATAATAAAATGCATCTCTCTTTCTTTCAAAAACTTACTCCTGTTGGCACTAAATAACATTAAAGTTCTTCTATTTTTACCAAAAAAGTTCAAAAGCTACTCGTTAATTATAAAAAATAAATGACATGGATTTTTTTTTGTCATATTTAATATTGGTTTTTTTTTCCCAACCCTCTCCTCTTTTCTTCTCTTAATTTGATACTTACTTCATTCCGGTACTGTTATATTTAAGATCTCAAGATTTATTTCTTTCAATGTGTGTTTTTTGTGGAATTCAACTCAAATGTTGAGATTGAGTTATATTAGTGTTGAGGTTAAGTTATAGAAGGGCAGTCAGTATCAAGGGGTACATGATTAACGATTAACAACGGGTTTACATCACATCAAGGAAACTTATATCACAATATAATACATCATTTTTATTTGTCTCTCTCTCTCTCTCTCTCCCCTATGTTTTCTTATTTAATGAGATAATTGTAATGATACACTCTTTGTTGTGGTGGAATTTACCCCTACAGACTTCCTGAATGATCCTTCCTCTCCTCTCGACACTCCTCAATAAACATCCACATTGTCACAGTGGGTGCCATGAAATTCAAAGAATCTTATTTATTTATTTATTTATTATTAAGCCTACCTTTTCAATATTGGATGCAGACATCCATCCAATCAGCCAACAACAGGCAAATGCGGCATGAGGTGAAAATATGGGCTTCTTTATCAAGGATATGTGATCTTACAAAAATGAAAAATGGGCTTCGAGTTACATGCCAACAATTTTTTATCAATAAAACAAATTTTGGTGGAAATATAGCAGTAGCCAAAAGAAGCCTTTGATTTCTATCTTGAGCATGGACCACAATTATTTTCATTGCAAGGCGGCATAGCTATCCATGACTGGAATATTTAAACAAGCAGTCCAACTTTGAATATACCCTCTCTACCTATTTGACAAAGTCCACTTTTCTCGAAAGATATTTATGGGGGCAGTTCTTAAGTTCTTTCTTGTAGATGGACTAGTCCGGATTGTACATCATGGCAATTTTCTATCATTGTGATATGGTCATAAATCATAATCAATGAATACAATGATACCCTAAAATTGTGTATGTAACCCAAAAAGGTTGATTGTGCATAGATTTAGATGAAATGATAAAAGGCGACACGGCCTAAGTTTCAAAGACTAATGCTCCACACATTGAGCTATATTCTATGGAATTGTATAATACTTTTATGGAACTCCATTGTGGGTTCTATATAGAGATTATCCGGAATCATTCCAGCCAGTTCATGATGAATTTCGTTCTTTTCAACCATATAACCTCAAGTTTAAAATCAAAGGAATTAGGTCCCTCCAATTAAGCACTAGCGAAAACACGACCGCCACTAAGACGGCCTTGCTCTAGACGTCGTTTAAATCATTGTGTCTATCACGGTACTTAATTAGCCGGTGAGATCATCAACTCCTCCTGATTTAAAACTTGAATATATATAATTATAGGGGATGAAATTGATCGTAAATGGTCTCTTAATATACGCGGCCTCGCAATGGAGTTTTAAGAAAAGTGTTATTAAGTTAGGTTGGTGTATAATTGATGCCCCGAAGGATCCGGACTCTCACTGATAGGACACATCCATCATTTGTGGGGCCCACCCTTTTTGTCCGATCCCTTGCTGAGGCATAACCTCCACCGTCCATCTCCAAAGCCGAGTCGTCATTGGTGGACTGTGGACACGAGGAAGCGGGACACGCCAATTGCTGGACTCTCACGTGCCTGCCACGAGTCAATCTCCCTAACATCATCACCCTCGCGGTCACCCTGCATGTAATTTCGAATTGAACGACGACACGTTTCCTCTTGACTTGCTTTTTCAGCCGTCCAACGCATCACACATGCACATCTCTTGCCTTTGCTTTATTTTTCCTTCTCTGTGTTGATTTGATGATAATGAGGACATATGAAGCCCTAGCAAAGGGTGGAGTAGAATGGGTGTGGATGGAATTCTTCACCCAGTCCCTTACACACAGCTGTTGTGTAATCAGTCACCCATTGCTTTGTTTTCCAAGTGACTAGATCTTGGTGCCTAAACAAATGCAGTTCTTTAATGTGGTTGATTGCTCTGATTGATCTTTATGTTTGTTTTATTGGGCCAACATTGTATGTGTGCTTTGAAACAAAACTGCTAGTCCCATTAAAAATGGTATTGGGAATGGTTTGCCTACAGGCATTGCATGAGCCATGATGTCATCTTTTTCATCGTCTTCTACTATGGAAGGGTGCAAAGTGGGATTATGCCAAACAATGCTCCCAATCAACTCAGTCTAACCCTTTATTTTGGAATTCTTAAAAGTCTTTACTCTAGATGATGTATAATTTTTTGAGAATTGCAAGCGCTTTGTATATCATTACGGAAGTGGTTAATAAGGAAAATGAAAGGTATATCTTCAAAAACGAGGATCAAATAACTCCTTTTTTAAGGAAAATAGAATAAGACGAATATGGAAAATGAAATACTAGAGTAATGACTGGTTTATTTATTTTCTATTTTCTTTTAATTCTATTTCCGTAGGAGTAGAAGAAGAGATTATTTGACTTCATCGTGGGTGACCCCACCAAAATTCTTTTAATCCAGAAAAAGAAAAAATATCATCTTTTGTTTTAAAAAATGGAAGACATCAGTTGACTTAAAGTTCAGCTTAATATAATGGTAGTATACAACTGTAATGCAAATATATTCTGTGCACATCCTTGGTAAAGGATAATGTGTTTCTTCCACCGTTCCTTCTATTCTCAATAGGTTGATAACCTTTGATTTTCTGGGCTATGGGGTCCAAGTCTATCATTACTGTGAACTTTTTTGGGGCTTGAGCCTGGGTCCCACATCACCAACTTGCTGTTTTGGGAGCCCTTATCCAATGAAGACATGGGACTTCTAGGATTAGGTTTTCCATCATCTCCTGACAAAGTAGTTTTGTCGTTAGGGTATGTGTCCAAAAAAAACAGGTGGTTGATCTATCATTTGGTTCTTATGAACATAGGTGTGGTTTGAGGTTTGCTGCTGGTATTTAGTCTTATGGGGTTGCTAAAATTGAGTATTGATTCCATTAATGAAAGCATCATAGACTAATGTACTTAATTATCTGGATTGTTCTAGTGGTGGGGTATGTTCGGCTCAAGCTCCAACTGCGTAAGATGAGTGGACGGTACTGCTGGGAAACAGTACATAGGTGAAGGAGTGGCTACAATTACATGCTGATTGGAGGAAAGCCAAGACGTGCCCTTCTCATTCCTTGTGGGGTGAGGGTAAGCATCTAGAAGAGAGTGGATGTCCATTTAAGAAAAGGACCCATTTGTACTAGTAGGAACTAGAATGTTTGAGACTATATGGCTGCATATTTTTGGTACTTTCAAGAGACAAAGTAGTGTAAATAACAGCTCCTCATTCGAGGGGGGAGTAATGCAGTTTTTACCTAACCCACCTCTTTTCGCGTGTGGGGGCTATTATGTGGATTTTCTTTTCATATGTGTGGGCTCTTTTCTTTTTTTTTTTTTTTTTTTTTTTATGTATATGTGCTCTCTCTTGGGTCCCCGCTCAATTGACTGGGGTACGGAAAAAACAGTGACAATCTAGTGATGTAATGAACATGCCCTTTGTTTTTGTCGTTTTTACTTCTAGTTGCAACTGATAAAATATGGCATGCGTGAGCTGATTGGCTACGCAAATTCATTAAAGGGATGTGGATTGACCACCTAACCAAATTTATCTAAGTATGACATTTTTTTTTTGTCCCATCTAATAATAATAATACTTGGTGAGTCATCTAGTGAGTTTTAACATAATATATATTTTAAATCCTTAAATTTTGATGGCCAATAGTGTCCAGTAAAGCTAATTTTAAGTAAATAGCAAATTCATATCATGCCTTGATATTAGTATTGCCAATTGCCCTCTCTTAGCCAAAAGCTGAAAAAGGTAATGCCAATTGCCTCTCTACATGCAAGACTAGTGTTGTCTTGTGGAGGTGAATATTGTACAAGATGTCACATGCTGGTGCGATCTATTATATATAGGATTGTGGATTAGGCATCCATCATTTATTTTCTCAGCCTCAACCAATCATGCTGAACTTTGCCCCAATTTAATGATCATGATCCATATTAGGTCAAGATATAAATGGGTAGGCCGAGTAGGTGTGGCAAAGCTCAATCCATTAGCATCTATAGTCAAAGGGCCTATTCTTTTACCAACATTTCTAATAAGAATTTGGTATGTTGTGAATTCATGGATATGTTGTGATGGCTTATCCCCTAGCATTTGCAAGCAATTTTTTTTTTTAATTATCAAAATTTCAAACGTTTAGCCACCTAAAATGTTTGAAATGGCCTTTGAAATTCTTGGAATTCCCACTCCTTTAGTTTTTACTGGTATTTCAGAGTTATTTTAGTATAGAAGAGGATTTAGGAATTTGACATGTTCAAGATTATAAATTCTACCTCATGTAGAACCTATTTCCCATGTAAATTGTGGAAACACTTTCATCTTAAAAAGAAAAAGAAAAAGAAAAACGTGTTAACACAAAATAAAAGAAAATTGTTTTCATCCAAAACCCATATTCAATTTTCCAAAAAAATTCTCTGCGGCAGCAGGTCGAAGGTAGGTGGGGCCCTTCAACAAGAAGTTAGACCATCTTGTGAGAGTCTAGATCCTCTGTCGCGTCTATGATAGGCTTTCTCTGTAATGGATGCTGAAAACTCCGCCGTAGGGCTCACATGGGTCCCACCACCAATTGAACACATGGCTGAAACATGATTAACACTACATTAGTAGCGATATCACATCATGCCAGGCACCTTTTTTTGTCATTTGCTTAATAGAATGGTGGGATCCACTCCTATAAAGCTGAGATTTGGGGATATACCATTGCAGCAGTTGATATCCAAGATGAATGGTCCAGATTATTATCATGTGAGGCCTAAGGTGGAGTTCCACTTCCAGGCATCAGAGAAAGTCCATCTATTATATGCGCAACAGAGGATCCGGATTCATCTTTTGAACTCCGGCTTAAATCTAGTTCCCGAGCCTGTCAGACCATACGCAGTCTATTTGGCTATGCCCTTAGCCCTTAGCCCTTAGCCCATGCTGAAGAAAAGCTGGTCCAGGAAGGGAAGCAGTAAGGCCATGAAGCAGCAGAGGCCTAAAACCAGCCTGTAACAAGAAGGGACCTTTTCCACTAGCCAGCAAAAGCCCCCAAGTAAGTAGGGTTTGATACAACTGGGCTATTCTGGTTCCAACACAACCAGTTTCTCCATAACAATTAGGGCCACAAAAGCATCACTGCATCAGGAACATACTAGCCTTAGCTCTGAATACAGATGCATACCTAGTTCTGACTGAATCTGGACCACATTGCATCCATCGGTTATTACTTATACAAAACTTAACCATGCAAGACAACAATAATTATTAGTGGCGTTGTTATTCACTTCTAAATGAGATCCTTCATAGTAGCACATATGGATATGTTGGATCATAGTCCTAAGACCTGAACCTAGGGATGAAAATGGCTTGTGTTCAGGTTGGATCTATAGTGTAACAGACCTGGACCCAACTTACTAAAAGCTGATCCATACATGACTTGCATGTTGAATCTAGGTTACAAGAGCTGGGCCCATACTAATTTAAATTAAAGGCCCAGACCCAAATAAAGAACATTGGCCCAGATCCAAATCGACTCCCAAATACGTATATACGGTGGTGGCTTGCATATTCAGGTCCTTAGGAATGATTCCAATGGCACCCAGGCCGGGATCCAAATTTAAAATATGTCTAGGGGTGTTCGTGGGCCTGGCTAAGGCATATCCAGGCTCAGCCTGGCTTTAGAAACACCGCCCAATTGGCCCAATCCTGACACGGTCCTTAAAACTCAGGGCCAAGCCGCCCATTTAATCAATCAGGCAGGGCCGAACCAGGCTTTTTATCACTTTTGTGGGCGTTTGAGCAATTGTTTGGACTAGTTAAATTAAATTACAAGCATTCCTTACTATGGTCGGGCCGGTCTTTGGGCTTATATCACTTAGTCCAAGTCCGGCCCAATTATTAAACATGCCCTAATTACATATCCAAGCCCGGCCTAGAGTGGGCTGGACCCGGATCGGGCTAGCCCTGTCCATGAGCACCCCTAAATATGTCCATAACTTTTACTATTTGAAATCAGATCCATTAGGTATCCGGACCTGACTGTTGTTCTAGATTGTGACCCGGATTTGGTTATGTTTTGGGTTGTGTTCAATCTGGTCTGGGGTCAAGCCCAACCCACTCTGAGTGCCCCTACTAAGAGTAAACTGAAATAAAATCAACTAGCTTTCGGTGGTCTTCCCTAAATCATGTCTTTATGTTGGGCTTTTCCCAACCAAAAAGCATAGACTTGTTAGAAAACAGACAAGTAACTACAGCTAAAATATGGAAAACTAAATGAAGAAAATTTCCTTTGTCATGGCACCCACACCTTGAGACGACATTTCACCTCTGTTCATGACTCTGCTTGTGCCTCCTGCAGGGATCTTCTTTCTTCGCACTGGAAAAGGCCCAGCAACAGCCAATCAAGTACACACAAATGAGGCCCACTAGGGTGACGGCCAAGATGAGATCTGCCCTTCTCCATTCACTCTTCAGACTGGCAAGTAAACCAGCTTTACATGAATCACAGGCATAGCAGAGTTGGGTCTGCTCATTACTCCACATCAGGCAATCGATGTCGGCCCCTGTGTTGTTCGGGCTAGTCCAGTATGTTGGATTCACAAATGTGTACCCGCAAAGCGTCGGTGGTTTGCAGCATCCTGACTGCAATTTCAAAACTACTTCCCATTACTATCCATATTTAATCAGAAAATGAAACCACAATGTGTGATTTGTGGAGAACAATTACGCGGGAATCAACCAATTTCAACAATGAATCTTAAAATCATGTGCATTGTTGTGGCTTATTATTATCTACTTAAAACCACACCTCTCACTGTTATTCGCTGCTCAAGCCAATGGTGATCCATGATGGAGTTCATTCATCATCCATCTTATTCTATTTATGACTGATTGACTACTACTTTTCTATGGATAGAGCTCAAAAATTAGTACTAGACTTTGACATGATGCATTTCCTATATTAACGCCTGAAACTGGCACATGCCAAAGAATGACACATGGTGAAGTAAAGTAGAGATTTGATCGGGTAATTATGGGCATTCGAAGGGTCATCACACTGCATCTTAAATGGAGTGTATTATAAACAAGACCTAATGGTAGCATTTCCATTACATCAAAACCAACATTGGCCTTTACCTGTATTGGGCTAATTTGCGCATCGAAGAAATCTTGAGCAAACCGGTATCTCTGATTTAAGCCTGCACACATAGTGGTAGTGTTGAGACAGCCCTTGATATGATCCCACCTGAATGGATTCACTACCCTTCGGCGCAGCCACCCTGAGTAGTCATCCAACTGATACTCTAGGAAAGCTCTGTTAGGAACAGGGTGGCCAGAGCCCTTGTTAGTGATCATGTAGACAAAAACAATCAACCCCGCAAGTAGTATTATGGCAATGAGCATAGCAACAAAGTAGAAAAACATGAGCCATCGAATGCGCCAGAAGCCACCGACAAAACCGGTGACCGCCACAACCAAGATCAAGATGCCCAAGATGATGATTGGCCATTGAAGGAGCTTAACGCAGGTGTCCAGAGCTCTGGAAGCGAGTGCAAACCCAGTGAAGATGACTGGGACTGAGAGGACCATGGCTATGAAGTTGATACAACCAATCAGAGTGTTACTCAAAGCCATCTTGATGAGCCCAAATCAATGAAGAAGGTCGGCTTTGTTTGTGCTGTGAAATATGCATTGCTTCAATTTGTATGCTGCTTTACTGTCATATGCCCTTCTTTTCAAAAGAAGAAATTTTACCTTGTGGGGTCAGTGGAGCTGATGAGTGTTCTTGGATTCTCATTGTCTTTTCAAGTACTACCAACTACTTTACCAAAAGCTGGCAGAGTTCTCTTTGATCTATGATCTATCTAACACTAATTTCTTTCCATTGAAAGATATGTTCACATTTATGTTTGAAAACTGCCATAAAAAGTAAGGGGTGTTAAGTTCACTCTTGGATCTGCTGCATAGCAAGTAACTTTTTCTTTTTTGTTCTTTTTTTTTTTGTTTTGTAGGTGCAGCAAGTAACTTGAAATGAACAAAAGCTACTGTTCTCAGCTTTTGGATAACTTGAGTAAGGGCTACAAATCTGGTCTAATTAATAAGAGCTAATTAGATTATTTTCTATACTAAAAAGTCTAATTTTAAGTTCTTATTTACAATTATTGTGCTGCTCTTGTACATTCTTACAATACATCTTTACTGTACAAACCAGCTACTGGAGCCCATTTGATGATTGGGGGGGTTTGGGGGGGGGGTGGGGTTTGTCCATTCGGAGAGGTTGTAAGATGCACATGATCATTTGTCATTAAATAATAGCACATTATCATTATATAAAAATATTATATCTACATAAGTAATTAGACACTAGCACAATAATCCGTGCTTTGCATGGTATGTCTATTGAGCAAGTTGCAAAAATGGTAACAAAAACACTAGGCAAAAAGAGAGTATAAGAGATCCCATGCAACAAGTGTTTTCCAAAAAGGAAAGAAGTGGAGAGTAGTCGGTGGTTTGATGAGATAAAATATAAGTAGATAGTTATAAGAAGAGAATTATAAAATATTTTAACAAATAAGGGAAATTGTCGGTCAAAATTAAAGCAAAAAACCCTTGATTTTAATATATTATAATTGATTTGAAAGCCGAGGCACTTAATTTGGTCTTGGTACCACTTCAGGCCTTTAATTTGAATTAGGGTACAGGCATGAGTCCTTGATTCTAAATTTGGTTCGACTCAAGGTGCTTCATGGGCCCTATCCTTGGTTGGCCCAAGTCCATTGATAGTAGCAGGTAGCTAGGGGAGACAAAATCTTATTTGATTAGCAAATCCAACCCGCATATGACGGGCACAACCCTACCCATGTTTTTTATGAGTTAGTCACGGGTCAGATCAATCTAACTCACTGTAAAACTGATAAAGTTAGAATCAACCCACATATTTAAATGGATTTAAATAGTATAATAGTTTAATATTTTTGTATTTTGGGCTTACCCTACAACTAAACTTCAATATAACCTGAACATTTGAAATGAATTGGGCTTGGGCCGAACATCTACAAGTTGGGTAGGGTTGGATTGGGTTAAATGGGTTCACCCACGTTGGATGAGGGAAACTCTGATCGAGTTGGGTTGACCCGAAGCTCTTGCGGGCTGGTTTGTCTCCATTTTTTTCCCAAAGAGTGGTTAGAAATAGATACGGGTTGACCTTTCTAGGGTTGTTCATGGGACGGGCCAGCTAATTCATATCCAGGCCCGGCCTGACTATAGAAGCAGTGAACCAGACCTGGCACAAGACAGACACGGGTTGTAAAATTCAGGCCCAAGCCCTTCCATTTAATCAATCAGGCTGGGCCAAACCTTATTTTTTTATAAATTTTGTGTCGAGCAATTTTTGGACTAATTAAATTAAATTACATGCATTTTTTGCATGAATCGGGCCAGGCTAGGTTTTGGGCTTTCTATCAATTAATTCAAGCCTGGCCCAATTATAAAACAGGTCCTAATTACGTATCCAAGACGGGCGGCCCAAAGAGGGATGGGCCTTGATCGGGCTCGGGCTGGCCCGACCCATGAGCACCCTAGGACTACACGTTCCCTCTCTCTACACAAACTGACCCATTTGGACTGGACCCGACCACTTTTTATGGCATGGGTTGGGTCCCCTGACCCATTTTCCCCTGCCTTATCCATACAGGCAGGGTCAAACCAAACGCGACCCTGTCTCCTCCAACGGCTAACCTATTAATGGAGAGTAGCGAGAGAGAGCTTGAGCTTGAGCTTGAGTTTGAGCTCCTGGTTTCATTCATCAATGGCTGCATTGGCAGCATCATCTCTCTTCTCAGTCTCTCCGAAATTTCTCTTCTTCTCTCAAAAACCTCTTCGATCTCCGTCCTTGAAGCTCCAAAACCCCCTCCTCCAATCTCCCTTCTCTCCAAAACTTCATCTTTCAACCAAAATCCTCCCTTTCCAGCTCTTCTCTGCAGTCTCAGTCCAAGAAAATCCATTGGAAAGTACCCAGCAAGAAATCCCAGATGAGAAAACAGGAAGGATTTATGTAGTTAATCTGCCCTGGGATTTCACTGCCACAGATATCAAGAATCTCTTTTCCCAGTGTGGAACTGTCGAAGATACAGTGGTTCTTCTTCTTCTTCTTCTTCTTCTTTTGTTTTATTGTTTGGGAATACTCAGATTTCCTCTTTTGAATGAGATTTTATTCTCTTTCCATCTTCTTCAACTTAATCAGGTTATGAAGCAGAAGAATGGGAAGAGCAGAGGCTTTGCTTTTGTCACAATGGAAACTTGGGAAGAAGCTCGTGCTGCCATCAATAAATTCAATTCGTTTGTAAGCGTTGCTGAATCATTTCCTTCTTGGGTTTCTGCTGTTGTTGTTGCTTCTATAGAAAACTTGAAAAGAGGTTTGTTTTAAATTAAGTTTGGGTAGCGTAGGTGGTGGGAGGTTTGTATTTACTTAAATGGATTGAATATCATATCATTTTAGTTCTGGTGGTTTCCCCAATTTAGTTTATGTTGGATGTGGCGTTGGAGGTGGATTACTGTGTTCATTCATCTAGTTGAATTGTGTTGAATTTGATATCTCAGATTTCTCGGTTTAGTGTTTTATTATTAAATTTCCTTAGCTAACCATTCTTACCAAAACCTCAAGGCGTTGGAGGCAGCCCTTCAGGTGGAACCCCATCTGTGCATTTTTTGCGACACATTTTCTTGCTGAGTCGTTCCTCTGGGATTCGAACTCGCGACCAGTTGACTCTGATACCATATTAGATTTCCTTACATAAATACTTTTCAATACTCTCATCCTCGGGTGGAGCCAACTCTTCACCATTTATGAAAATGGATTTTCTTTAGTTTTGGTTGGAGGGGGGCGTAGGTGTAACAATGGAGGATTTCTTATTGTAGAATTTGAGTTTAATAGGTTGGTTTTCTTATCTAGTTCTTGTCTGCTGGTTAACTGCGTCTCTATCCAATTGGCCTGTGTTGTAACAAATGGAATTTATAGTTATATTTGAATTGAATCTCGTTTGTTTGTGTTTATTTCTAACTTTAGTGCTTGTTGAAGAGACATGATATGGATGGGGGGTAAGCTAACTAAGGAACACTCAACTCAAGGCTTTACCATGAAGTCACCGACTTTGTAGATGGACGAGAAACAAAACTAGTTAACTGTTGACATTAATGGGCAAGTTTGTTGGATAGGATTGCTCAGTCAATCTGTGGTTTCCAGACCATGACCCAGATCAATGAAGACCCTGTTGGTCTATGTTTCGATTCTCCTCCCAAATTATGTCTGCTGTTTCAAGTGGGAAGAACCAGACTATGATGCTCCCATCTCTACCATATTATTTCAAAGCAAAATGTGTTGTCAGCTGGTTGGGGGCACATATTGTGAGGGGGCGAGAGAGAGAGAGAGAGAAGCGTTCTCATCTCTGTGTTTGATTGGTCCTGTGGTCCAACAGAAAAGATCACAAGGCTTGAATTATATTCCTTCTCATTCATTATCTTTGCATGTGATGCTTCTATTGCAAGCGGGTTGAGGTCGACTTAGGATATGGATGACTGCAGGAATTGCAGGGAAGGACTATTAGGGTGGAATTTGCAAAGAGCATGAAGAAACCTCCTCCTCCTCCTCCTCCGGAGAGTGCCACAGTTGAAGAAACACAGCATAAACTTTATGTATCAAACCTTGCCTGGAAAGTGAGATCTAGCCATCTCAGAGAATTTTTTGCTGCCAACTATAACCCAGTGTCAACCAGGGTAGTTTTTGACAGCCCATCAGGAAGATCCGCTGGGTATGGATTTATTTCGTTCTCTACAAAGGAGGAGGTAGACGCTGCTATATCGACATTGGATGGAAAGGTGACTTCAGTCTTCCATTCTTCAATCTGTTAAATGTTTTTGTCATTAAAGTTTCTCTTTACTTTCATCTCTTAACTTGTTTAGAAAGAATGCTTATATCTGACACAGATTGTTTAACTTTACTCAAAGAATGCTAAGATTTCATAATTTCTTGATAGAGCCAAAGTTGCAATAGCTGATAAAAGACTTCATAATTTCTTAATAGAGCCAAAGTTGCAACAGCTGATAACAGGGGCGGGACTCATATGAAATTGAAAATCAGCCAATATCAGTGTTTACCAAGTTCATTTTCACATCCAATGCAGAAACATAACGGAATTCATTTGAACCCAGTCATGTTACTTTGGAGTTGATCTAACTCGATTGAGTCCAAGTCCATGTCGCGAGTTAAACATTACAACTTGGTGGCTCATATTATTTAAACCCCAAATCCAAGCTTGGAAAAGGTGGACATGCTATTTTAGGAACTCCTATGTTGTTCCTTGAGATATAAAATTATCTAGTGAACCAAATCAAAGAATCAAAACCAGAGTCTGCTTTTCTTTCCAAATCCAATTTTGCTGTACTGAGTCATGTGCTATTATATTTTTTTTTAGTGTCTGTCTGGATGAGGAGAAAAGGTGGAGAAAATTCTGTGGATGGTTTTTTCTATTTGTTTTCTCCACCTGTTTTATCCACTTCCAACTGATCTCTAAAGTTTATATCATATTACTTTAGCTCTTCTATGAAATGATGTGATTAAGAATGTTTGATTCGTTGCTTCTGGATTTACCTTGTAAATTCACACTTGCAATCGCTTGGAATATTTGCAAATTGAAAGTTGGTGAGATAAAAAATAAAAAAAAACTCAAACTTATGAGGTCGTTTTTCTTCTTTTATCTGTTTTTTTATTATTATTATTATTTACTTTGTTTGAATTGGTCAATACAACTCAGTATTGATGAGTCATCAGTTCAGTCCAGGCTCTTGATCGAGTCAGCACCAAGAAACCTAGATGTAATTCCTTGAATTGTCTGGTGGAGCCATTTATTATGGATATACCAGATGAT
Source organism: Persea americana (assembly GCA_029852735.1). NCBI lineage: Eukaryota > Viridiplantae > Streptophyta > Magnoliopsida > Laurales > Lauraceae > Persea > Persea americana. The sequence goes on along the minus strand of CM056816.1, from coordinate 55,215,632 downwards.
CAGATGGAATCCTATGAGTGGGAAGTGAGAATTGATCACTATCTGCTTAAAGGCCATGATGCTGGTATGTGGCGAGCAATCGTAAACACCAAACCACAAACCAAACCCCCCCACCGAGTTTGTTCAACTCGGCTGAGACTCGATTGATGGCTGAGACTCAATTGAATCAGAGTCAGACCGCCATGGCACAATGACCTTTAAAAAAATATGAAAAATAGCAAAAATCCTCTAAAACATAGAAAATATAGATCTATGAATCAAGAATTTGAAGACATTTTGTGTTTCATTTATTAATAATGAAGTTGAGTTGGTATTTTTACCCACATTTATATTTCGTTCATAATGAATAGTACCACTGATCTTCAAATGATTCAATTTTTTTCTCAAGAAAAGGTGGTTTTGATATTCTAGAATCAAGAAAAAATGTCCTAAAAGCCTCCCACAGTTTTCCCAATATAAAAAAATAGGACATATGTGTATTAAGGGCTCGAAAACTACAGGGATCAACCGACTAAGTGACTCAGTGGTGACTCCACTTGGCTGATTATAAAAACCATGGTTTCAGATTGCTAAAGTAGGGGAATGATCATATGCATCTTTCTCTCACCATAGGGTGAGGGATACTTCCATTTTTGGGTCTTTTCAAGTACAAAAGAGCTCACCCCATGTACTTGAAAAGTCACTTTTGTATTTAAAAAGATCCAAAAATGGAAGTATCACTCACCCTATGGTGAGGGAAAGATGCATATGAACATTCCTCGCTAAAGTATGGGCTCTCAGAATGTCATGTGTGCATGGATGCCATGCTAATTTGGCGAATTGCAATGTAGATGCCTAAGAATTTATGAATTGGTTCATAGTATAAACAATTTAATGTGGCATCGCATTAGGGTGAGTGATCCTTAAAAGATAAGATTCCACATTAAAACAAATCATAAAGTAATAAACAATAGGTGGTTAAATAGATCATATTTATATGCTTAACATTTGATGAAGCTCGGGAAGTTACTGCAATTTTGTCATGATTATTATGTGCTTAAACAACAGAACTTTGGAGGTAGTCTGGCAAGGATATGACAGTCCATGGTAGGCATGATTTCAAAAATTGGTTTCAGATTGTTGGGTGTGAAAACCATAGTTGTAAATTCCATTCAAGTCCCGTTCCGGTCTGGCCATCTAGTGGAACATTCTAGTGTTCCGATCAATTTCGGTGTTCCATTCCGGAAAAGACGTATGAAAAATGAGAAACCTAAAAGAATACCTAAACTTGAAAAAAAAGGTAGAATGCTAAAATAATGCTAAAAACGAAACTCACATTATTTTAATTGAAGTACACTCTACAATTGACTAATTTCTAGTTTTCACTATGTATGAATAAAAGTATGAACAATATGAACTTACCAAAACTACTTTATAAGCATAACAAAATGAAACTTTCGGGGGCCTTTTTGTTCCATCCAGAATGGGCTGGAGTTAGGCCAGAATTGGGGCCTGAATTTGGCCCTGAACGACCAGAATGGGCCGAAAGTGGGCCCGTAATTTTTCGAGGGGCATTCTGTAATTGACATATATGGTGAAAACCAGTATGGATCATTCTGGAGCAGATTTTACTTTTGATTTCTTAATTTTTTTGATTTCTTAATGTTGGAAGCAGCAATGTGGTGTAGCTTCCGAAGGTTTTTGAATTTTGATATTCACGTTGTATGCGGTGCTTTTGTTGGGAAGGGGTGAAAGTGTAACTTCCAGTATGAAATGATGCATTCATTATTCACAGACTCGGCGAAAGAGGAGAGCATTCGAGATGGGCATGCTGTAAGGACTTCTGCTTGAGCAGGGCAGTTCAGACCAATCAAAGTATCAAAGCAAGGAGGAAAATTCTACTTGAGGCCACTTGAATCTTTTGCAGCCGAGGACTCAATGGACTTCTATGAAAAATGAAAAATGAAAAATGAAACATAACAATAAAGAAGAAAAGACAATCAAACAAAAACTTGGAGTAGTGTTATTTTCCATAGAACAGTTATTTTTTTTCTCTATTTTTGTGTGAAAAAAAAACTAAACAAAAACAACTGGACTGTATGAAAAATGAAGTAGTGTTACCAATCAAACAAATAAAAATAAAGAAAAGCCTTTGCTCCTTGTTCCAACTTAAACAAAAACTTGATTGTCTAAAGAGGTGAACACAGTTTGACAGACTTCACAACACTTAGCCACATGCTAATAGAAAAAATGTTTAAATATAATGGAAAGATTTCTTTTATACAATAAAATTACATCAGTTTATATTACAAATATTGATTTATTTTGGCTGAGTTTACAGGACCTGACTTGAGTCCTAACTTCAATCTCCCAGTTGACCCCTTGTCTCGGATGGAAATATAGTTAAACTGGGGTTATTCATTTCTTTTAGACTAATATTTTTGTAACGACCTGAGCCTCGGATCTCGGGGCGTGACAATTTTCCTCTTTTATATTGCAGGATTATTCTGAATGATGGCAAGATTGGATTGTTTTTTGTGGGAACATACTAACTCTGCTAGTATTGATTTTAAGTTGCTGCAAAGTGGTGTTTGCTAGATATTCCACACAGCATGCTGTGTATGCCTGATTTCTTGCAGTGTTGATCATATTTTATTAACATAACAATAAGTAATGGTCTTGACCTTCTCAAACTGCTGGCTGCAGGAACTGATGGGCAGGCCTATCCGTTTGAAGATTAGTCAAAGGCAGCTTAATGAATCTTCAAGTGAACCAGAACAGGGAGACAAAAGCCAAGGATTATCGGGAGAATATTCATAGGTGAAACTGTGATTGGCAATCTCAATATTGTGGTCTGCTAAGTAAGGGAAAATGTGGCACAGATGGATGGACATTTTATCTTGTCCAATTTGCAGACTGATGTCAAGACAATACGCATAAGCAAGAAGAAGAGTCACCAGGTTCTGTACATTAGTGATATTTGATACCTTAACCTGTTTCTTTCTGTAAGCGCTGTCAATTTTCAGTTGGTCAGTTTCTTTACTTTCAATGCAATTCGCCATTGGTCTGTTTGGGATCTGGGAGAAAATCCAGTTCTCTTCCTCTGGAAGTTTGAACAGAGGTAGTGTTCCACTGGAGGTTGAAACTCAGGAGTTGCTGCTATTGAAGTCAACGTCCACCCTCGCTCCTGAGCGGTTATAATTGTGGTCGAGCTCTCACCCTCACAATAAAACCGTTGTTGTGTCGTTTCCTATCACCAATTGGTTTTGGGATAAGTGGTAGCTCAATGGGATGCAAGATCCTAAAAGTGGTATCAGAGCCTGGTAGGTCCGGTGTTCGAGTTACAGGAAATGCATTTTGCAAGTTGCGCAGCAGGAACCACGGCGGGTGTGCCGTTGAGGGAGGGATTGTTGAGGTCAACGTCCACCCTCGCTCCTGACTGGTCATAATTGTGGTCGAGCCTGATCCCTCACCATAAAACCGTTGTTGTGCCGTTTCCTATCACCAATTGGTTTTGGGATAAGTAATAGCTCAATGGGGTGTAAGATCCTATAGCTGCTTCCTAGGAACTCTCTCTCCTGAGAAAGGGAATCCACCCATTTCCCGGGCCTTGTTTGAAAACAGCCGTGAAAATTGTAAGGTGGAGTTGCGGTGCATGTCATTGTTCTAAAGCGTGGTTTCTGTGTTCGCTTCTTTATCCATCCATGTCATGAAACTATTGCGGGTCCTTCAATGGATTCAGATCTGCACCTGTGGACAGACAGCTTTTGTTGCTGCTTTATGCTCTGAACAATGTTTCTTTTTGTTAGTTACCTTTCAGTACTCCCTAATGATAGTCTCCATTACTCACAGATATGAATGTGATGATCTTTCCTCTGGGCCTTCTTGTTTCGGTAGATCCACCACCTTTTCCCCCTGGCCTGTTGATAGTGATTTGGTCTTGAAAACTGGTATAGTTCTAAACAAAGAATAATCGGAATTTAAGTTCATCTCTGTTTTTGTTTTTGGTTAAATTTGTGTCTTTATTGGTACAGAATACAGATTCAGATTGATAGCCAAACCAGTGAAAAGAAAGGACAGAATGAAAAGGAAAATGAATGTTTGAAAAAGGACTAGGCCTGTGCTCTATATACAATGGAATAGGTTTCCCAAGAGGTTCGCTCCAAATTGAGGCAAACTCTGAAAAATCATTTGTCATGGACTCAAGGGTCAGCCCCTTCTTGGAGATTGGCTGATACAATGGAGGAGATAGGGTCCTCTTATCAAATATTGGTATCTCTGTCATTCACATTCCAAGGGATTTGAATGTTGAGGCAGATTAACTTGCAATTGATGGGGTCTTTAGAGCTGGGCAGCTTGTTATCTTTGTAAATTTAGTTTTGCTAGTTGGTTTCTTGGCTGTCTGTTGGACAGATTTCATATCTGTATAGCTTGTTCTTGGTATTAATAAAAATCCCATTCTTTTTCTTCTCAAAAAATGGAAAAAAATAAAATGTGGTGCCAACAGGTGGTTGACATTGTTCAATGGGTGGGACTCCAAGTTGCAGAAGTAAGTCTCAACATTTATTCAACAAGAGTTCATGATGATTATTTCTCCTCATCATCCCTTACATGTGCCTTGATATCTAAAATAACAATAGAAGCCAAGAAGGTTCAATGGGTGGGACTCCAATTTGCAGAAGTAAGTCTCAACATTTATTCAACAAGAGTTCATTATGATTATTTCTCCTCATCATCCCTTACAAGTGCCTTGATATCTATGCATCTAACTAAAATAACAATAGAAGCTAAGAAGAAAGAACCCAATACCAAACATGTGGAAGCGTAATAATTTATTCCCAAACATGTGGAAGCTCTTACACTCTAGGAGTAGCAACCAGTTTCAGTGCACATTTCTTGTGCAACGCAAGGCCAAGAGCTTCATTCATGTCCACATCTTCCTTCTTCATCCCATGCGGCAATTCCCAATCAAACGCGTGCAGCAGGTTTGCTAGAGTGACCTCCGCTGTTGCCACTCCAAAGAAGTTGCCTGGGCAGCTCCTACGTCCTGACCCAAATGGAATGTACTGAAAGTTTTGGCCCTTGAAATCGAAGGGACTGTCTTGGAATCTCTCTGGCCAGAACTCCTCTGGTTTCTCCCATAACTCTGGGTCCCTCATGATGGCCCACAGATTCACAAAGAGCCTTGTCTTAACAGGGATATCATAACCGTTGATCTTGCACTGCTCGGTGCACTCACGTGGGACCAGTAGCGAAACGGGTGGGTGCACTCGGAGCACCTCCTTCAGTACCATTTTCAAGTACTCCATTTGCTGAATGTCTTCTTCATGGACCCTCTTCTTGTCTCCCACAACCCTTCTAACTTCTTCTTGTGCTTTCTTCATCACTCTAGGGTGCCTCACAAGTTGGGTCATTGCCCATACCAGTGTAGCAAATGTCGTATCGGTCCCAGCAAGGAACATGTCCTGCAACCATCACATTGCATCCTATAAATCCTCCATTCAGAAATTTGAAATATCCAGTCAATATCACAAATCAGTTCACCAATGATATTTTATGATTATAGGGATTTTTTTTGGTACCCAGCTTAGGGGCTGGGGTCCTCTATGGACCTCGGCTGAGGTGAGTGAACCCTGTAGTGAGGGAATTAGACCTCAGGTGAGGTAAAACAACCCTTGGATGAGGGAGAGGTGACTGCTCAGGTTCGAACCTTAGACACCGAGATAAGAACTGATGCCTCTTGCCACTGATGAGAGGCTGTTGTCGATTATAGTTAATACTATGGAACCAATGATCCAGTTGGTTCCTTGAATGACCCATTTACGACCCTACAAATGTCAAGCAAACAACCAGCCATTGTACAGTAGCAGTCTCCTTCACTTTTTCTTGGTAAAATGTCACGTTCATTAAAGCAACTAAAAGCAGAGTTTGTGACAGTGGATGGGCCTCCAGATGATTGTCTTTGGAAACACTTATATAGAGTCTTCTTTACTACATGTGTAATTGTACTTCTGTATTTCTATTATCTGTACTTTTTGTCAGCTTAATCTAGTCTACTGCTGCTATTAAACAGGGGTCTTTTGCGTCTCGTTCTATGGACCAAGGAAAAAGAGAGAGACTTCTGTTTTGGATTTCTCTCCTGGATTGGGCTCTTCCTTTTTTCAGCACATTTTGACCAATGAGCCTTCATCCTTAGGCAGTCTTTGTTTCATTTTTTAATGAAAGCTACTGACCTTAGCCCTTAAACAACGGCAGAATTTGGATGCAAACATACTAAACCACATTAGATGGTTGTCATCTCTCCCACCCACTACCCAATTTTTATATGATCTTCTTTGACCTTTTCAAAGATGTCATGAAGGAATTTCACCAAGGAAGTGATTACTAAGCATCAAAGTCCACTTAAATAATTGATGGATCATGTATAGTTTTATGAGGGCCCCGTTTCGGCAGCCAATGGAAAGTATTTTAGGTAAATGCTTTGCCTGGATTATGCTTCTACTGCATTTTTAATGCAATGGATGCCACATAATTGCTTGCTTAGGATATTAAATGATGCAGCTTTTTCACAGAACTCTTCAACCCTATCCCAAACTAACAAGATGAGGCTCAATTGATAATGATGTTTACCGTCATCTCAAATAACCTTCTCTAGAAGCTTGATGTATCAGGATTATACTCGGAAGAAAGCTACAGGTATCTATAATGAATAATTAAAAATACAAAAGATAATTTCATAGTATAAAGAAGGCCAAAACAACACTGTACAAAGAATTGAAGTGTTTGAAGGAACTAAAAGAAACAGAGACTAACTGTAGCTTAAACAGTTAGAGATGATGGGTAATATTTTGTTGAGAGTGAATGAACAAAAGAAGTAGATATCATCAATACAGGCATAAGATCTTAGCTTCAATTATGAACGATGATGGTGATCACCATCCTACTAGTTCTCACTTCTCAAATACACACACATGCGCCCCTGCAGTCAATTGGCCATCTCTGCAAGAGCCAGAGATAGAGCAGAGGAACATGTAACTGGTGTGAGGTAATTTCCATTGGGGTCCATATGAGTAAGCAGATGGGTTGAATTGGCTACAAAGATCATGTGGTGGTGCAATGTTTACACATGATCATCATCAATTAATCATCTTCTCTCTTATGAATTGAAATAGAGACAAGAAAGATTATATGGAGGGTGAAAGGAAAAACAAAAAGCCTTTAGATTTGAGAAAAATAGCAGAGAGCACCAAACACTTAATAACAAAGGCAGAGGGCCTCCATTCCATGATTTTACGTCTGAAGTGCAAATATCACAAAGAATAAAAGAAAGAACATTCCATGATATCACCGAATATCATGGAGGCCTTCTATTGTCATTATGAGATGTTTGAGCCCTCTTCTGTTTTTGTTAACTTTAAGGGTCTTTTTTTCATAAAAATCCCCCGCCAAGAAGGAAAAAGGAAAAGAAAGCTAACCATGATTACTGCCTTGATATGTTGTCTAGTAAGTGTGATTCCCTGGGTTGTATCCTTCTGAACTCGAAGCATAACATCCATGAAGTCTTCATGATCAGGTTTAGGCCTTGTTGGGTCCAAGTGCTGTTCAATAACCTCCTCAAAGAAGGAGTCCAAAGAGCGAAAGACCTTATCCAGCTTCTCCTTAAACCCAGTGACCTTGTTGATCCACTCCAAAGATGGAAAGAAGTCCGCAATTCCAAAGCCCACAATGATGGCTTGTGACTCACCCAAGATTCCCTGGAACCTGCTCTCACCATCCCCTGATTTCCCATACTTGGACCCAAAAGCAGCCTTACAAATGATCCCATTGGTGAGTCCAAGCAGCATCTCACTCATGTTAAGTGGACCAGACGACGCAGACCGAGTGATTTGGTCCATCAGCTGGGCCACCTCTTTCTCCCTGATGAACCTGAAGGACTGGACCCTAGCGGCACCTAGGAGCTCTTGCACGCAAATCTTGCGCACATATCTCCAGTACTCTCCATAGGGGGAGAAGGCAATGTCCAGGCAGCCATAAGATAGAATCCGAGATGCCATGCCAGCAGGCCGGCCCGTGAAAGATAGATCATATGTCTTGATCACTTCTCGGGCCATATCGGCCGATGACACCACCAACACCGGTATGCTACCGAATTTTACGTACATGAGAGGCCCATGGACCTTGGCGAGATCGCGGAGGGATCGGTGGGGCAATTCACTTAGCTGGTGCAAGTTGCCAATGATCGGGAGCCGCCAAGGGCCTGGTGGAAGCCGGAGACCTCCTCCTTTTCTCTTGTTCCATGCAACAAGGATGAGGAGGAGAGGAAGGAGGGAGAAGAACAAGGTTTGGATGTCTATGTCCATGGCTGATAGCTAGTGATACACAAATGTTGTGTGCTCTTGGAGTGTTGGCACCTCCTTTTATAATGCAAGTGAGTAACTGATACTTCATAATTATTAAGTAGACTGTGATGATCCTTATCCATCTAAACCAGATTGTGGAGATTATGACCCATTACAATGCATTAATTAAGACCTTAATAATTGATGGCTTACAGTGACTTACATGAGTGCTGAAGGGTGCAACGATGGCTATAATAGGTCAGTCAACATACTTTTGAAGGCTTAAAAAAAAAAAACATACTTTTGAAGAAATGTTGGACCATTAATTAGAACAAAAATCCACAGCACATATTATTTGACATTTGTATCTCACCAACTCCTCTGTTATCTTATGAAAAGCTTTGGGTTTTTATCTTGTAGGTCTCACAGGCATGGAATAGCAGACTAGAGAGTTTTTTCGTTTTCTACCTGATTCTGTAATTAATAATCTGCATTGCCAAACGATTTCGTTGGTAAGAATCCAGATACCCTATCGCGTCTGTTACAAGCATTCCCTATAACAGATGCTTGAAACTCAACCGCAGGGGCCACATGATGATAATCTGGACTGTTTGAGTTGAATCCCCTCCCCTCTAGGAACTAGGGATATATCCTCAGTTTTTACTTCAATAGAAGTTCGTCCCACTGTAAATTTGTGCACATAATTGATAAGGGGATTAAGATGTTTGATTCATAATACAAAAGGTTGTGCTAGTCATGCATGTGAGACCATGTAAATTCTAATACAGCACAGAAGTCCCATCTTAAAAGGGAGACGTGGTGATGTGGACGTCACAGCTCTTCCGTTCAAAGTCTACCAACCGAAGAAGAAGAAATCATAAAAGGTAGGCCTCTTTATGGTTAGATGGTTATTTCTTGCTGTTAGATCCCATATCTGATGAAGATCCACCGTTGGATCACAAATTAAATGCAAATCCACCGTTGGATTGTGAGTCAAATGCATATCCACCATTGGATCCGACTCGATCTAACATGTGACCCATGATCAAGATGAAGACCTCATGTGGCAAATTTCATGAAGGCCCCACATCGGGATGTGCCACATGGGAGGGACCGGTGACAGAAGATCAAGATCGAGGGGGGCCCATTTTATGTTTTTCGTTTGTGCATTTGTTTTATTTTAATTATAGATTAGGGTTTTTAGTTGTGCCTCCATAGGTTTTAAGTAATTGTTTTAATCTCAGCCTTTCGAATGTTTTCTACGGTTGAGATCGGATTAGAATTTATCTATTTAAGCACTGTAAAGACAATTTTTATGAGGTAATGAATGAATGAAAGATTATTTGTTAGAGTACCTAAACTCTCTTCTTCCATAAAAGGATTTCGCGGAAGCCACCAGTGGAATCCAGTGAAATCAGATATCTTCTTCCCCCACCTTCTTCCATCATAACAGCCCTAAAGTCATCTTCCCATTGCCGTACAATCCATTTCCACCCAAAGCCCAAGTTCGAAGGCTATTCCCCCGTAGCCTACCATTCCATACAAGCCAACACCCACCCTGTTTCCTACCCAAATGGCTGAAGTGCCCAGCCCACGGATCTGGTCCATCTAACATATATTAGGCCTTGCATGTAGGTGTCAAACCCTCCATACAAACTACCAAGTGGCTGTCCCTCTCCCATCAAATCCCACACAACTGTCACCATACCATCTTCCATAACTATCAACCCAAACTATACAGCCAACACTTCCAATATGTTCCCTATGTGCTGACTTCATCCCACTCACCTACCACTACTATATTAGCCTCCATCAATTACCAAACAGCCACCACCATTCCATGTCCCTTAACCAACCCTAACCGAATACCAACCCAGACCTGCCCATTGAACCTGAACCCTTTTCCAGACCAGATCCAATACCACCCGAGCCCACCTAGGCCCAACAGAACCTACTTGAACCCATCTGGGCCTAGACCAATCTGGCTAAACCATGTTCACTTAATCTATTTGGAAATTAACTGATCCCTAAGCTAGTGGAAGGGATTCTCTTCCATTGAGACCCCCATCCTAATTTGGAGTTCGTATTGCGGGATTGTGACAAGGCCTAGATTCATATCTAGCATCAATTGAAATCTTATACAAAGAGGTAGAATCTAGATTTAATTTTATATTTCATTTTGTAATTGTTAATAATTTTTTATCTCATTAAACTCCATAGGTTAGCCTTGCATTGTCCTACATCATTTGGGTTTGGCTTTGGGTTTTATCTTGTAGGTCTCACATGCATTGGAATAGCAAACTAGAGAGTATTTTCGTTTTCTATCTGATTATGTAATTAACAATCTGCATTGCTAAACGATTCGGTTGGTAAGAATCCAGATCCCCTATTGCGTCTGTTACAGGCATTCCCTATAACAGATGGCTGAAACTCAACCGTAGGGTCAACATGATGACAATCTGGACTGTTTGAGTTGAATCCCCTCCCCTCTAGGCTCTAGTGATATACCCTCATGAGTTATCACTTCAATAGAAGTTTGTCCCATTGTTAATTTGTGCGCATAGTTGATAAAGGGATTAAGATGTCTGATAAATAATACAAAAGATTGTGCTAATCACGCATGTAAGTTACAGGCATCAAAAGTCTAGATTGTGCCAATCTAGCACAAAAGTCCCATCTTAAAAAGGGGACGTGGAGTGTCTGGCAGAGTAGTTTTTTATATCTAAAACATAACTCTTTGAAATTGCGGTTTAAAGGGAGTTGAAAACCATTAGACGATAATCATCAGTAGATGAAGCATCGGGTAAACTTCAGTGCAGCTCTTATCACATCATATCAAAGGGTGAAAAGCAGAACCAATTGAAGAAAGAATTGTCCAGGAGCCTTATAAGAGTGGGATGTTAACCTGTATGCTGTTTTTCTACCATGGAAGAACTTTTTCAGCTGTTGAGATTTGACCAATCAGCCGCCACGAGTCAAGGCTCGGCGTCTTGAAAAGTCAGACTAGCCCGGCCACAACCACAACCACAACCACAAGCAATGCTCCACTGCAGAAGCTGCAAAACGGCATCGAAAACCCACGCTATCCACGCTTCCCATGACGAGGACAACACATTATATAAATGCCAATGCCGGTCATGCAAGAAATAATTATAATGGGACAGACGAGACTTGACAGACGAAGCTCTCAAGGCTGAATTTCCGGTCATAGTGTTTGTGAACATCTTCTTCTTTTTCACTTGTTAATGTTCATAAGTCATGACCACAATCAAGGCTTTGAGAGCGACAAAACAATCTATATTAGAAGATTGGTGAACCACATATCAACAAACATGCAAAACGACCATACGTAAGCAGAAGCACTTCTTTACGGCAGAACACAACCCCCACATTGATACCATATACATAACCAGAATCACCAATAACTATTTGGGTCATGAAGCTTTCTGGGGTTTTTGAAATGATATGCTTTCGAAGTTTTAAAACCGCTACGCTTGAGGGTCATGGATTAACAAGTTAAGAGGAACGACAGCCTTACAAATTTAGGAATAATTAGAGAAAAGTCCTTAGAATCTCATAAATTTTTACTTTCAGTCCCCACTTCATTCGCAAGTGGGCCCCTTCGCACACTGTACGCGACATCAGCAAACGAGCAATGGCTTTAGGTGCTCACCTTTTCACACCCCCGCTAAAAAAAAACGATAGTCATAGATTCCATTTTTTTTTCACATTCTGAATGGACTCATCGTTGAATCAATTGTCCACTCTTTTTTATGTACATAAAATTATTTAATTTATGGGTCATGAATAAAGGAGTTAAGATGATCTTGCATAGCTAAATATTTTTAAGGGCCGGGAGGTAGGGGATCAAAAGATCCAAATGGGTCCCGCCTCCATGTAAAATTTTAGGTTTCCATCCAAAAACTTCGATCTCTCACCTTCCCAATGATTTTAGAGTCCCACCAATAGGGGGCGGACCCAGGAATTCTTTCTTGGAGGGCCCACTATGAAGATAAAAAATTATTTGGGGTCCCACATACTAAAAACTTAGCACGGCAAGTTGGAATTCCCAAAATTATTCGCTGCCCATTGACTCACGGACATGTAACAAGAGAGAGAGAGCTCTAATTTTTTCACAGAAGAAAATTATAAATTTAACCTGTCTCCATACATCTCAAAATTTCCAAACTTTCTTTTTCACTAAAACTTTCAACACCGCACAGTGAATATCTTAAGCAAAACTCTGTTCGTTTTATTATTTTTTTTCCTGGAATAGCAAATTATACTGAAATTTCCTATCTCTTAAGTCCAAAGGTAGACTGTTCTTGATTGTGACCATTTGCATTTTTTTTTTCTTTTTTTTGTCTTTATAAGAGAACTTTTCTTTCTTTGTTCTTTGTGTGGAAAACAAGAATTTAAACTGTCGAACTATTAGTGGACTTTCAAAATCATAGGTCCCAGTATGGAAGACTTGTGCGTTTGGAGCGTCTTGCGCATGTGCGTTGATGGAAACTTACACGTGCAACGAAGGGAGAGGTCAGGTTCAAAGCCTAAACCTCCCAATGAGAACTATAGCTCCTTAACACTTAAGTAAAGAGCCATTCTCCTTAGATCGCTTTTCATGATCTTTATTCTGCCATTCTACGTTAGTCCATCTCATTTAGAACAAGATTTATCTGTGGTTTGAAAAGTTGCTATGTTTGGACGTGACCATCTAATCTAGTTTTCTATCCAAGATCATTCTTTCCAAATCCCTTTGGTGAGCTCATGTATAGAAATTGTAAGGAAGATTTTAAGGGCACGGGCACATTGTTAAAGCAAGTTTGGTTTTTAGCTTGGAATTATAAGAAAATGTGACTACATTTTTTAGCCCCAGGGCATTTTCATATATGAAATTTCTTCAAAATATTTTTTTTTCTAGAGTGATTTTATTTTAATTAGAAAATGGAAAACAAGATACTGCATTTTTTATACTAAATCTCTATCTTTAAAGTAGGCAAATTTTTAATTCTAAATTGGTTCAATAGGGGTTCAAAAGGTAATTACAAAAGCAAATGAATCCAGATCATCGGGGCTTTAACCTAGAGAAACCCTTAAGTTAGAGGAGTGAAACTTAGAACTCCACAATGGGGCCATTCTTTGAAATCCAGTTCATTCAAAACAAACTCTCTATCAATATATAGGGTATCCTCGTATTTTCTTTCAACCCAAATATAAAATTTGATTAACACAATCTTATGCACATTCATTACAATGGTTTTAATCAAATGATCAATCCAACGATAGGCCAAGATCTCATTCCTATTAAATGAGGATAACCCATTTACTTGGAGAGCGTTTATTTTGAACTGTTTGGATTTTAAAAGGTGGGACCATGTGTAGAGCTTTACCCTTTAACCATGGCTATGTAATAGCTTTTTTGAAAATTTCGGGAGTCCATATGTAAAAAATTATAAAATCTTCTTAAGAAAAATTGGATTTTCATAAATTGTGGAGGGGCCATATGTAAAAATCCATAAAAATTTGTAAAGAATAAATGGGTTCTCAGAAATTTTGGAGGGGCCATAGGTAAAAATTCATCAAAAACTCATTAAGAGAGAATGGGGCTTTTAAAATTTATGGGGGTTTTTAAAAATTATGGGAGGGTCATGCCCACCAAGGTGCAAATGGGTGCACTGGTTAAGGGTGTGCAAGCAATCCCACATTAAAAAAATATATATAGAAATTTTGGTGCATTCCCCTCTTTTAGGCATTTGACACACATCCAAGTATTACTCACTATTAAACTTTACATCTATTGCGGTCGGGATGACTTATTGGGGTTGCTCTTTTGCAAACCACTAGATCTAATTGAGATCTTTCGACTCTCAACCTCTCCATCATTGGCATATCCCCAAGTGCGCCCCAAAAAGTTCTCAACGAGAGCCGGAATCCAAACTCCAAATTTCCAAGTCAATGTTTCATTGAGCATCCAGGTCATTTAAGACCTCATCGAGTGCGACCCTCACCAGTATGTTAAAAATGGGATTAATACAATAAGGCAAGATAATCCCTCGGTAATCTAATTTTCAATAAGTTTAAAATGGTCCCTTATTTGATTAATTGTCCATTTTCTAACCAAACATTCATTCATCCCAATAATGTCATGGCCACATTGCCATCTTCAGTATGTGTTGGTCCAAGCCTGTGTAAAGAGTGTTGGCGTCAAGTAGTCAACTGGCCCTAAGAATTTTGTTGAACTTTATGCCAAAATATGCTTTAAACAAAATAGCACGGCTAGTGCATTGACACGTGTGTGCCCGTGTGTACGTGCATGCGTTTGTTTTGGAGGCCTGTGGGGCCCAATTCGGGCAGTGGGTCCAAGGGAGATGAGGGAATAGAAAGGGACCCACCGCGATAGTGGTTGAGTAAAGCTTCATCCTCATTCCTAACCCACTGAAAAGAGCCCTTGAAAATGGGCCTCGCCCTACTCCTCTTGAAAGGTAAGACACTATTCAAAAAATGCCTGACCCCAAATAGGATGGATAAGACTTCAATGTTGATAATGATGTCTTAAGGTGATTGTCTCTATGGACTAATCTCTATCTATATTAACTTAATAACAATGCTTTTCTTTGATGATGATGAACGGTTTATTTCACAATTTCATTTTAAGTATTCTCTCTTTGTTATGGATCATAACAGCAGATCAATGCTGTAAGTAACAGTGCTCGCTACAAGAGGATGCAGCCATCTTATGTTGTTAAAGAACATTGGAAAAAGGGAAGTAGAGCATAGTTCTGAAAAACAATCCTGAGGTGAATGACTGTTTTAAGATCAAGATCAAGAATTTCTAGATCCACTTTACCATACTTTTAACCTGATGCCTGTAAACATTGCAGCACCGATAAGAAAAGACAAAACAAAAGCATACCCAAGCAAAATACTAAAAGATGCCAAGGTTGAGGCAGAGAGCGTATCCACATACAGGTTTATTACCCCTGTGAGTACATTTGCCTGCATAGAGAAACAAAGAGTTTAATATCAGTTTCAAGGTTTTAAGTTCATGCATGGGAAGGAGTTCATCTCACCAGAAGAAATGATCCCAGCAAGTTTCGATTGAACGATTCTTCAAGTATTGATATATTTGATGTGGGGATTAAATCTGAAAGCATTAGAATTGCCAACACCTGCAGGGAAAATACATGTGATTTAATTAGGTGTAGACAAGGCATTAAAAAACTCTGGAAGCACGAAACCTCATGTTATAACAGCAGTGGAAAAGCATCCTTTCTGGAGAGCTTGCATCTTTCAAGTGAAAAGCATGTTTTCGTCATATAGATCATATGTATTTGCATTTTGTTCTTTAAACTCCCATGTGTAATGATGCTCTTGGAATGTGCTAACATTTGGCCAATTAATGTGACCTTATTTCTCATAACAGTAATCCAAAAATGTTAACATATCGTGTGTTATCTTCGATGTCATTATCCATCAAGGTATCGCATATCCATTGGAGAACAGTACCTCTCCATCATAGAATACACGGATAAGATACTGGTATGACAGACACCCAACCGGGGTGTTCGCTCGGTGGTTAGGACACTGGGTTTGCTCCACAGAGGTCCCAGCATCGATTCCCCCGAGCGTTAACCATCCTCCGTCTGTGTGGGTGCGGGTGTGGGGCCCAAGGATTAGTCCTGCCAAAGGTGAGGATACCCTGAGATATTTAAAAAAAATGATACTGGTATGACAGACATCCACATGTATCAAATGACATACCATTACGGTGTTATAATTTTTAATTTGAAACTTCTACCCATGGTATTACCCTTTTATTCAATGTAGCATTTGAAGCATATATGGTGGACTTCTTATCTTAAAACCATCACCACTGTTGAAAAGCCCCAACCCAGGGATTTAGGTGCTGACATCAGCACTTATATGGCTGATGTCAACCTTATGGAGGTTGCACGGCCACTACAAAACCTTTCTTCCTATTTTTTGGTACTTCTTGACAAGTCGTCCTCATCTAAGTTGATACCAAATTGGAGCTTTTAATTCACATGGAATTTAGACTAAATGAATTGGAGAAAGTAGGAGAAAACTAGGGTTTAAGAGGAAGAAGAATTCGAGAGAGAGTGTGGTCGTAGTCCAATGTGACTGGAGGACCAGCCCTAAGACATTATTGATTTAACTTTTTTCAAAAATTGAAAAAAAAAAAAAAAAGAAAAAAAGATCTCCTTACCAAAGTGCTTCAAATTTACAAATTATTCAATAATTCTGGAAATTAAAAAAAAAAAACCTACACCTCTCACAACACCAACTTCAGAAGTGTAAAAGACCTCAGTTCTAGAATGTAGGCATGTAACCAATGACGCCCAGATGTAGCATGAATATGGCAAGGACACCAATTTTAGTGACACATAAAAATGATGTATCAGATGCAATATGATATGGACATTTCCTCCATTACGAAGTATCCTAGTATTATGGCAAGTACCCACATATTGCTTGTAAGTCATTGAGAAAGTAGATCATCACCATGCATGGTCCGCCATTTGTTGATGTTATGCGTGCATATAATTCACGCATACATGAAACATGGAGACTCTTTGGATGAGTCTAGGATTGTTATTGGGAAAAGGGTGTGGGTCGTGGGTTGTTTATTATTGCCTCGTTGAAGCAGTCTTTAAGTCTTGCTATGAGTGTTGCTAGCTTTTAGTATGCTTGTTTTCATTGAGGAGGTAGTGGGAAGTAACCTGTGTCGTGGGAGGTAACTGATGTAGTGGGAAGTAACCGATGTAGTGAGATATTTATCAAAAAATCATCCAATAAAGGATAGTAGAAGGATTATCCAAAAATCATCTCTTCGAGGCAGGGTTTCCCTTGAAGGAAATCCAATTATCTTCTTTTCACATAACCTCAAGTCATTTACTATTTCCATCAGTTATTTCGAGGGAAACCCAGATGTGAGATTTTGGTTGGATGACTGGGTGGGGGAAGGTCCTTTGTGTGAGTTATTTCATAGGATATTCAGAGTGGTCACCAATAAGGAGACGGCTGTTAGTGATTTCTATGAGGTGCAGGATGATTCCATTGTGTGGGGTGTTTCCTTTAGGAGGAACCTTCGATCTTCGGAGGAGGTTCAATATGGAGAGTTATTGACTTTTCTTTCTAACATTCTTTTGTGCAGGAATTTCAAAGATTATCGGATTTGGAAGCATTCTACTTCTGGGGCATTCTCAGCGAAAGCCTTTGTCTTAGCCTTGGAGGGACACCAACCTTCTAGACCTTCTTCTTCTTTTATCTGGTCGGGGTTGGTTCCTCCTAAGGTAAAGGCATTTTGTTGGTTAGCTATTGCAGGAAAGGTTTCTACGGTGGACAATTTGAGAAAAAGAGGGTTGACGACAACAAATATATCTAACATTTGTGTGATGTGTCAAAAGGAAGATGAATCGGTCAACCACCTTTTTCTTCACTGCGAGGTGGCAGCTAGTATTTGGGTTCACTTCTTACAAAGATGTGGAGTCTCTTGGACTTGTCCGGAAAAAATTACGGAGGCAGCAGAGTCTTGGTTGGGAGATTATTTTGTTGGGTGTGTGCATTCTCTTTGGAGAATGCTTCTTTCTGCTATTTTGTGGTCTATTTGGAAAGAGAGAAACAATAGAATCTTCAAAGGTACATTCTCTTCTCTATCCAACTTGGTTGATTTGATTACAATGAGGATCGCAGGGTGGGCTTTAATTAGAAAGGAGTTTTCCAATTTTTCCATTGATGACATCACTGTTAATTGGGAAGCTTGTATGGGGTGTGGTCCTTCTAAGATGAGGATTTATGTCCATTGGTCTCCTTCGCCCATCGGTATGCTGAAATTTAACGTTGATGGTGCTGCTAGAGGAAAGCCGGGACCCGCAAGTATTGGAGGTGTGCTTCGGAATAGTAGGGGTGAAGTTCTATTTATGTTCTCAAAGTCTGTGGGTGTTTGCGACTCTAATAAAGCTGAGGTGTTGGCGATTTTAGAAGCTCTTCAATACTTTTCAAGGTTTTTCAATGGCATCCTTGTTGTGGAGAGTGATTCAATGTGGTTGCTTGGGTGTCCAATCGTAAGGCTAATCCTTGGAAGTTTCAATTTCTCTGTAATGAGATTCGGGAGTTATCCACCAAGATTAATGTTGTCTTCCTTTATGTGCTTAGATCGGTAAATTCTATTGCCGATGCATTAGCTAAACAGGGGGTAGAGAGAACTTCACCATCAGAGGGTTTTATTATGTAAGTTTGTGTCGAGTAGGGTACATTTCTCTTGTACCTTCTCTCTTCTTTGGTCCTACTTTTTGTTACTCTTATTCCTTGTTCTCTGTGTATTTTTCCTTCTTATTTAATTTTAGTTTTCGTTACTGATCAAAAAACAAAAATACTATTTCCATCAAAATAGGCTCAAGAAGCAAGAAAGTTAAGGCCAAGACCCATATTGGTCTAACTGAGCAACTTGAACACGACAGTTGTGTTTTAAGTTGGATTTTTCCAGCAGTTAATGTGGCAAGCCTATGCCAAACGGTGTTAATGAGTTGTACAGCGACTCAGCCTCAAATCATGACCTTCTCATGCCAGATTGAGTATTGTGGCACTAATTGTGCACAAGTGTCTGCTCTCTTGGTGGAACTGAGAGAAGTTTTATGGAATCTTTTCCCTCTCACCTTGAAGAAAATTCACTGTACTAGATTAAGTGGCCATCACCTCCGGGTTCGTAGGTCGTACCCTTGGAGATTCATCAATGCTACTCAGGAAATATTCTTTAGCTAATTGAGAAATCCATGGCATACCTAGCAGTTCTTCAATGTCCTTTATGCATGCAAAATGGAAGGCTGAAAACTTGACTGAAAGGGGGATAAAACATGCCAAGTATTGTTTATGAAACAGTTGAGTATTAGATCAATGACATAATCACCATATCTCTGGTTGATCTTAGCCGATCCTAGGTGGATAAGATCCAGCAAGTTGATTATGATGATCTGCTGACGAGCTTCCTGCATCACTTAATGTTTAAGTTTCTTTAGTGAATAACCTTTACAAAAGTATTATGTAGTTATACAATTGAATCACTTTCCTGTGGGTCAGGTTTACTTCTAGCGGTTTTAATCTAGTTATTACAGTGTAACTCTCACAAACTTCTTTTTGGGGAATGGTAAAGGATAATAATCTCAAATACGTTACCCAACTGAATTCTCATAGAAAAAATTGCAATGTTGGATCAGAATACTAGGAGTAACAAAATGTGTTATCATGAGAAACTGATATTGTCCACTTCAGTATCCAAAATGGAATTACCTGAAAGTTTTGTGCGAATACAAAAGTAACGTATGCCAAGTTGCACTGCATCAAAAGGTAGAGAGAGAGAATAAAAAGAAGTCATTTATAACTATCATATCTAGTTTAATATGATATTAATGAGTTATGGTTATGGGAATATGGGACTTCCATCAATGTTGAGCTCAGAATCCAGTTTTTTGTCACAACTATGCAATCAACTTTCTTAGAAAACTATGGATGTTCTCTTAATGAAAGAGTTATAGTTGAAGTGTTCAAGAATTTTTTTAAAAAAAATTCAACTAAAATACTCTGAAAAGCTACAGCATCAATAGGTCTAAGAAATGCATTTACCATCCGCCGGGAAACCCGTTCGACATGCTTGTCCAGAATGACAGTTAATAACCTAATCAGCATTCATTGCAAACAAAATGTAATGAAAAGAATATCCAAATGCCTTCAAATCATAAGAAAAATAAAAGCTGAAAATGATAAAAGTTTTATGCAACAGAAGATTTACCAAAACAGAGCACAAAGAAAGCAGACTCTAATCCTTGTCCACTTTACATTTCTTATCTCATTGACTGAGCCATTTCCAAAAAATAAGTAATTCCCCAATTGGACGCCCACAAGATACATGCTCCAATATCCTGATCAAAACAATGAATCATTTATTAACAGAAATTATATGGGTGAAATTCTAATTATACAACTTGAGCATGCTATACTTGAACTGGCATCCAGTAAGCACTATAAAAAATCACAGAAACTGAACAATTGCACAAAACACATGCACACCAATGTCATGCAGATGTACATGTTGTATCAGATACATTATTATGATACCACCAAGTACAGGAACTCCCCTACACCCAACCATTATTCTAACTTGTGCCACTTGATACTGCAGACATTGCTCACCATGTGGCATTTCATACTAAAACATAAAATGCCGCCAAGCTTCCCAATTTCATCATTCATGTACCGATATTTTTTGCAATCCAAGAACTGCTAAAATGAACTGGACTCACGAAATTCAACTTGAAAGGGCTCAAAACTATAATCAAGAAGTAAGAAGAAATCATACTCGGAAAAAAAGAAAAAGAAAAGAAATTGAAAGAAAGAAAGAAAGAAACGGGATGTTACAAGTAATCCTCACCAAATACGCTAAAAAGACCCTCCTTATTTTGGCTGATGAGGTCCATGGCCCTTTCATTGGAAAGAAGGTACTCATTTAATCCACAGACCAAGCATATCTGGTAAACTGAAAAAAGAAAAGATTTACTCACCCTGATATGCCCCAGAGGATCATCCAAAAAAGAAAGATTAACTAGTGCAGATAATTAGGTTTATACCTATAAGAATTGATGAACCAAGTATGCTACAATAATTAGGATGAATGTTAACAATGGATGTTAGGAAAGATACAGCTGCAAGTGTGAAAAAGAAATTCCAATGGACACCATATTCCCCCACATGAACCTACAAAGCATAATGAAAAAGGATGCCTTTAAAAAACATAGTAAAAATATGATAACTAAAAACAAACCCTAACCCTATCCACCCGCATGCTTATACTTTAACTATCCTGAGGTGCTGTGTGTGTGTGTGTGTGTGTGTGTGAGAGAGAGAGAGAGAGAGAGAGAGATTTCCTTGAAGCACAGTAATGTTTTAAACCCCAGGCTTTAAATGGTATTGCACTATAGTTAACAGTCATAATTTCTCAAATCCGGTATCAGTGTATACAAAGTTTAAACTAAACTCACAAAGATAGGCTATATTGAACCTTCTGATAGTATTATAGTGACTAATTTTTATAACTCACGGACAAAGAGAAACCATGTCAAAAGAATACAGCATGCACCACCATTGTCACAAAACATTATTCTCTTATTGTCAAGATCCTGAGACATTACCTTTCAAAAAAAAAAAAAGATCCTGAGACATTGTTCTCCAAAGCTAGTTTTCCAAAAAGTTATAGTAACTATGGACTATGGTATTTAATTGAATTCCATGACATGCATTCATTAATATTAAACATTCATAGTTTTTTGCACCTCTCCATGTTATATTGAAATGCTATTGTGAATTCTGTACTGTTAAGAACCATGATTAAATCCTAATTTTCCCGAAGCAAATTTTTCTAATCAATGTTCTAACTAAATTACAAGTTACAACTGCATCATAATGCTTGATGAAAAAATATTTATACACCCACAAGTTGATGAAACTTAATGCAGTGCTGCATGAGTATCAGTTTTCTACTTCAGTTTTCCACAGGGGTATAAATGAAAAGATTTATTAGAGTTTCAAACCAAAAAGAACTAGGAACAGGTCACTAACCTGGTAATCAACACCTGCTGTGAAAACAAGGCGACCAAGTCCAAGCAAGATTAGTGGACTTATAGATTGAATTGCAGCTTTCCAATTCCTAGGAGGAAATATAAAAATTCAATTTCATAACATAGTAAAAGAGTACATTCATGCAAACAAAAGACCTTGTGCTGGTAGGGTTGTGAACTGACAAGTACAGAAGCAATGGTGTACCATATCAAGTTAATAATATTTACAATTACCATATCCCAAAAATCAATATGAATTCCAAATAGGAATTACTTATGAAAGGTATCAAACATTTATTACCATTATGAAAAGACAATATATATACACATCTGACAGATCTTTTACATTTATTGAAACACTTCTCTGTCAAAAATAAATAAATAAATAAATAAAATTTTGAAGTTCATTAAAAAATGGGTCATATGAAAGACATGATTTATGCACTTGGTAATATAATGACAAATAAGCTTATTAGAGAGTGGTCTTCTTGCTTCCAGAAAATGAAATTTCTGGTTTGGGGAAAGAAGGGAGCGCATTCCATAAGTAATCTTGAGTTTCTTTTGATTTTCCTTTTCCATCCTCCTCTATTTCTCTCCCAAATTTGTTTTTACACTTCCTTTGCTAAGATTTCAGGGTCAAGAGAGTTCATTGACTACGATTTTGAGGACTAGTTTTCTCAAATTGCTGAATGTTAAGGACTACTGAGTATTATCACTGAACAGTTCCCCTAGTGGGTTGCTAGTACAAAGTTACTTTGTTTGCATCACTTGGGAATTAGCAGCAAACCAAATAGTGAAATTTTGTGACCTTGGTATTCTAGCTGCATCCGAAAAGCATTGGTAAAACATTGGATGGTCGTGACCTATGCATAGCCATGCTCAGCACTACTACGAGCATTAGTTGTACACTCCATAAGGGAAATAATATCAAAATTAAACCAAATATTCTCCTCACAGAAAACAAAAAATCGGCATCAGCAGTTCAAAGAAGAAAAAAGATAAATTACTCACTTTGATGTGATACCACGTGCTTGTCTGGAAACTAATGCATTTGCCAGCACAAAAGAGCCAACACCAAGATCCATCTGTTACAATTTTTTTGTAAAAAAAAGTTAAAAAAAAAAAAAAAAAAAAGGAAGAAGAAGAAGCAATCTTCCATATCCATCTAAAGGATTTACTCCACACAACAGATAACCAACAATGGACTTATAATAAGATAACATTTGCAAACATTAAACCAATTCACAATGCAAGTTTAGTTCAAAGGTAGTAAAATCATAAATATTAAATTGGCATGAATCAAGATTAAGGGAGAAAACCATTAAGTGCGTTCCACACAATGGGAGTCTTGAATCATCAAAGTTAATAAGAAACACAGACTACAAGAAAAGTCCTGCATTTTTGTCCTCAAAATTTTACATGGTATGAAATTTAATTATCATATGTTTGGTACCTCGCGTTATAACAGTCTGAAACATAGGGTGAATTATTCTTATGCTGGTAGCTCACTTTTCCTTAAATTCAATAGCATTAACAACTGAATCTCATTTGTTGGTTTGGAGATCGGGTACACATTTGCTTTGGGTCACAACTTGTGTTGAGAAGTTAAGCAATGCTTTGACAGAAATAAACAAAAGAACATTTTAGAGTTCTAATCAAAACCAGATGAAGTGTAGTCTAGGAGAGTGGTTTCTAAGAAACCATTAAGATAGATTTATCAATGTGTATTCCCATTCAATTAATGAAATGAATGCATAATGAAGAGAAGGTTCTTATCACTCTTCACTAGTCTTTCATAATTTCATCTCCTTTTGATTGGTGGTCCGAATCTGATTGATGAGGGTGATCATGTTGCTGCACAGTAACCTCAACCTCTTGCAGGCTCATTGAGTGAATCAGTGATACTTAAGAGGAGAAATAGGTGTTGTTCAACTGTCCATGACTGAGTAGTGAACCGTGCTTAGACATATTTATTCACCATAAGCATAAAAGAAGTAGTTATCATGATGAATGAAATAAATTTAACCATTTATTTGGCAGAAACTTTCTATGATATAATTAAAATCCAGATACCGACATAAGGGATAAGGATTTGACAATGACACTGGTTATGAAGCCAACAATAATGATAAGGATAGTTAAAAATCAATAACAAGAAGTTGAAATTTAGGCTAAATTGGCTTACCAGACCAGTACCATAGGTCTCAGTCTTAGCATATCTTCTAGGGTATATTTTGAAGTCAACAGCCAAGATGCACAAGCATGTTATAATCATCTATATCACAAGAAAATACTCATAATGGACCAAATGCAATGATATAGTCAAATAACAAATGAAAAGTAAGAATGATAAAGAATGCATACCACAGACACCCGGTATGATGAAATATTTGTTCTAAGAGAAGACACGGGTTGAACCCCCTCTTTCCAATGGAAATTAGATGATAGAGATCTGAATAAGAAGTAAAGAACTTCAGTACAACATGTTAAAACACAGCACTATGAATACTTACTCATATGACATGCCCGAGCATTCTAGATGTGGTACATAAGATTTTAACTAAAACTCTAAAGTAGTTATACCAACCAATTAAGAAAATGAATCTGTAACTTGAACATAATACCTTCTAGCTGAAATGATAAGCAGCAAGAGCAGCATAAGGCAAATTGCACATTCATGAGCCCATTCTGCTAGAACCTGGCATGAGTAAATGCAATTGCTCATGACCAGATTGAGTAACCAATGTAAAGCCTCAAAAACTGTCACAGATAATATGGTGTCAAGTTACAGAACCTGCATATAAAATGGCTGGAAAGGAACTCTTAGTTCCTCAAAACTTCACATCAAGAACACTTACTGTGAAAATCAAAAGGATTGGAAGAACAACAGAAACAAAGTCCACAGCAAGTGTAACTGTGAATTTCCTCCAATCTTTACAGCCGGCATTCACATAATCATTCTTCTTTGCTGCAAAAATATATATATCGACCTTAGAAATACATAAATATATTAAAAAAATCCTGTGTAGCACAGCTTCCATTGAAAATCCGATGTAGGCATATTCCCATGCATGAACTCAGTGGTAGGAGAAATGGAAGCCAGTGAAATTCATTCATTGTACATTATTCATATGCATGTGGGAGAGAGAAATCTGGGTATCACTGTATATATTGTTAAAGTAGCTTCATTTGGACCCACATGGGCCAAGTCAATGTCAATCACTTAAGCCCAGACCCACTTACTAATTATTATATTTCACATGAGGTCAAAAGATGCAATCATGTACAGTTGTAACATTCCTCATTAGGAGATTTGATTATATAATCATTAATTGTAATTACCCTATCAAAGGGATTGTAATTGTCAAACTTACTGTATTTAGAGACAGAATACTCTATATAAGAAGATGAAATCTCTCATTGAGATCATCAGAAATTATTCACAAAAACTGTTTTGTGTATTTCTGTAATCATGTGATTGGCATTTACATGGTATCAGAGCTTCAAACTATTTGATCCTATCATTCTCGTGAGAAAGAGGGTGATGTTTCTGATTAACAAAACTCTCTACAGAGTTTCTGGGTGATGTTTTTATTCATCTTCCAAGCATTGGAAGCCATCGATATTTCTCTTTGTCACATCTGCTGAGTTTCGGGGTGAAGTTTTCTTTCATCTTCCTAGCATTGGAAGCCTTTGGAGTTTCTCTTCTTCACATCTGCTCCAAGAATCCAGCCAAACGAAGGTCTGATCATACATGGCCCACCTCAGATCATCATAACCACTTCTGAATAGCACTATCCTGGTCGCCAAAATAATTTGAAGTTTTCAGTGATTTTATGGGAGTTGTTGGCATCACAGAGGTAGGATTTCTGTAATTTCTCGTGAATTTTCAGTTTTCGCAATTATTTTTTATCACAGCCGTACAAAATGATGGATCTGGCCCATTTTTGAGAAAGGTCTGTTTCGTTAGTTGTTCTATCTTGAATCTATAGTGTCTGCTTGCTCATTGGATACTTAGTTTTGCTATTATGAACACTCTACTCCAAAATCCAAGGTCGCCTGGGTTGGTTTTTTCTGGCCAATATCTTGACCATTGTGCTACTGCTGTTCTCTATTTGATGTAACAGAGCAGATTGGTCCCTCATTATTGCTGTCTATCTATATCAGTTGGTTCCTCTAGCTGCTGTTGATAGTTTCCTGACTAGTGATTAGATTTTTTATCCATTTGTGGACCCCACATTGTGATTTCTTTGCTACATTTATCAAAGCAATGGGAAAATCAGATACGAATCTAATTCAATTCACCGGAAAGAATTATAACTCTTGGGCTTTCCAGTTGGAAATTGGAATTATACCTTCAAGGTAAGAAACTATGGGGTCCATCAGTGGGTCCAAGTCCAAAGGAATAAATCTGAGTTTGCTTTCTCTTGTTTGCATTCAAATAATGTGCAATTGTGGCACAATAGATTAGGTCAGCCGAACTCTAAGGTGTTGCTCTCTTTATTTAAATCTGGTTTGATTAATGAAATGAAAAATTCTGCACTTGATGTTATCTTGAATTGTTCTACTTGTAAACTCGGAAAGAGCAAAAATCTCCCATTTCCTCTGCATGACTCAATATCTGAACAATGCTTTGAGTTAATACATAGTGATGTTTGGGGAATTATACCAATAATTTCTCACTCACATTACAAGTATTTTGTAATGTTTATTGATGATCATAGCCGGTTTACATGGATATATTTTTTAAGAGCCAAATCAGAAGTTTTTGATGCTTTCAAAAAAAATTTAGCTTATGTTGAAAATCAGTTCTCAACTTGCATCAAAACCTTCCGCTCCGATTCAAGGGGTGAGTACGTTTCGCATCAATTTCAAAAAAATTTACAAGATCGAGGCATTATCTCTCAACGTACTTGTCCGCATACGCCCCCCCCCCCCCGCCCCCCACCAAAATGGTTTTGTTGAACGGAAGAATCACCATCTACTTGATGTGGTTTGTTGTCTTTTACATGAATCCTCCGTCCCACCTCGTTTTTGGTCCGAAGCATTAACCACTACAATTCATCTCATCAATCGCCTCCCATCTACCAAACTTCAACATGAATCTCCATATTTTTGTCTTTTTCAAAAACAATCTTCATTCATGAACCTACATACCTTCGGTTGTGTTTGTTTTGTCCATCTACCTTCATCTGAGTGCACAAAATTGACGGCTCAATCAGCTAAATGTGCCTTTTTTAGGATATGCTTCACATCAAAAGGGATTTCTATGCTATGATTCAACGGTCAAACGCATTCGGGTTTCTTGCCATGTGTTTTTTGAAAACCAATATTTCTTTCATCATCATGTTGATCCATTGCCTTCTGTCACTCTATTTACTTTACCCGCCTTTTCTTCAGAACCATCTTCTGATACTTCTTTGTCTTCACAAAGATTTAAACCAAATGTTGTGTATGTCGAAAGGAGATTAACAGATATTGCCGCACTGCCTCCGTCACCAAAGCCACTTGATCCGATACCTGATCCAGACCCAGTGCCTCCGCTTCGCCATTCTAACCATATCTCCCGTCCTCCTAATCGCTATGATTTTTCTCATACCTCTTTACTTGCAACTTTATCTTCTATTTCTATTCCTAAATATTACTCTCAAGCTGTGAAGCATGAATGTTGGCAATGGGCAATGCAAGATGAATTAGATGCTCTTAAGGAAAATCACACATGGGATGCAGTCCCATGTCCAACAACAGTTAAGCCGATTGGGTGCAGATGGGTCTTCTTTGTAAAAATGAAGTCTAATGGATCCTTGGATAGATATAAAGCCCAGCTTGTGGCACTTGGAAATCATCAGGAATATGGCATTGACTATGACGAGACTTTTGCCCCGGTGGCTAAAATGACCACGGTTCGCACTATTCTTGCCATTGTCGCTTCTCAATCCAAGCCTCTGTTTCAGCTCGATGTAAAGAAGGCATTTCTGCATGGCAATCTGAAAGAAGAAGTGTATATGAGGCTTCCCCAAGGTTATTTAGTTTCGAGCAATGGTCTTGTTGCACGTTTGCGGCGCTATCTGTATGGCCTCAAACAGGCACCTCGGGCGTGGTTCGAAAAATTTTGTGATGAATTACTCAAATTGAAATTCTGCCAAAGTCAGTACGATCCTTCTATGTTTCTTCATTGTACATCTACTGGCATCACTGTGCTTCTCGTCTATGTCGATGACATCATCATAACCGGCACGGATGGTGCAATGATAAATGAACTTCAAAATTCTCTTCATCAATCTTTCCACATGAAAGACTTGTGCCCTCTCACCTATTTCTTAGGTATTGAAGTTCATCAATCTAAGAAAGGGTTGGTTTTGGATCAACACAAATATACTCTTGACCTTATTGATATGGCTAGCCTCTCACACTCTACTCCAGTTGATACCCCACTTGAAGTGAATTTGAAACTGACTTAAGATAGTGGGGATCTTCTTCCTAATCCGACCTTCTACTGCTAGTGAGTTGGAAGCTTGATCTACTTGACTAATACTAGGCCTGATATTACATATGCAGTCAATTTACTAAGTCAATGCATGACTACTCCACGCCACCTTCACTTAGTAGCTGCCCGCGTATCATACGTTATCTACTTGGCACACCTAATCATGGTTTATTCTTTCTGGCGGGAACTTCACTAGAATTGATTGCTTACTCTGATGCCTATTGGGCTGGATGTCAGGACACTCGTCGATCAACAACAGGATGGTGTATATTTCTTGGCAATGCTTTGATATCCTGAAAATGTAAGAAGCAAAACAAAGTTTCCAAATCCTCTACTGAAGCTGAATATCGGGCCATGTCGGTTGCTTGTTCAGAAATCCTATGGTTACATGGTTTACTTAAAGATCTAGGTTTTTCTCAACATCGTCCTACACCTCTTCATGCAGATAATACAAGTGTCATTCGGATCATTGAAAATCCAATCTTTCACAAAAGGACCAAGCACAACGAGGTGGATTGTCATTTTATTCGAGATGAATATCTACGTTATGTTATCACGCTTCCATTCGTATCTTCTGCACTTCAGATTGCTGATATTTTTACCAAAGGGCTCCCGCAACCTCGACATCAGTTCTTGATTGACAAATTGATGCTTGTTGATTCTCCAGCATCAATTTGAGG
Source organism: Persea americana (assembly GCA_029852735.1). NCBI lineage: Eukaryota > Viridiplantae > Streptophyta > Magnoliopsida > Laurales > Lauraceae > Persea > Persea americana. The sequence continues at coordinate 55,186,519 of CM056816.1, read as the reverse complement.
GGGGTGTTAAAGTAGCTTCATTTGGACCTACATGGGCCAAGTCAATGTCAATCACTTAATCCTAGATCCAATTACTAATTATCATATTTCACATGTGGTCAAAAGATGCAATCATGAACAGTTGTAACATTCCTTGTTGGGAGATTTGATTATATAATCATTAATTGCAATTACCCTATCAAAGGGATTGTAATTGTCGAACTTACTGTATTTAGCGACAGAATACTCTATATAAGAAGATGAAATCTCTCATTGAGATCATCGGAAATTATTCACAGAAACTGTTTTGTGTATTTCTGTAATCATGTGATTGGCATTTACATATATAACTAGAAGGTTGGCTTCCACAGAAAGATTACGACAAGATCCCATAGAATTAAATGTGAAGCACATCAAAAGTATTCTCTGCAGTCTTATGGCCACAATCGGAACTCCATTAGTTTCGAAGCCATAATTAGTAATTCCATTAGTTTTGGAAACTGGAGATTAGAGCAAATGACTTCTAATCAATAACAAACTAATATCGATATTATCAAGAACTATCTACGACATCAACCTCACATAAGAGATGAAAAGGTAGCTTTAGATCCCTGCCATTTTAGGAGGAGACAATTCTTTCTTGATTAGGTTTCTGAAAGGTCTCACAAATCAGAATCCCTTATTTGTGGCCCTTTAGACGGGGAAAAATATAGCCTTTTGACCAACTAGGCAAGCCCAATGTTTCAGCAAAAGAGTTTGCTTTTACTCCATTACTCTGCGCTATTCTCTAGTATGTACATTAGGTGAATCAGCTTCAGCAGTTAGATAACCTGCTGAAGTACAACCAAAGTCCTTCCTCAATCCTTCCTTTATTTATTTTTTTCCCTAAATAGAGCTTCCTCAATTCTTTCTTTGCAATTAAATCAATTACACACAAGAAATTCAACAGCCCATCTCAAAGGAACTTGTGAAAGTGAGAATTTCGCAAAACACAGACACACACAAAAATGTAACACACTGAAAACTGAATAATTAGTGCAGATTGTATGTCACAGACTGAAAACTGAATCATTCTGCAGATTGTAACCATTTTTTCTAATACAAACAGTCATTAACTTATTTGGAGCTCACAAAACTATCCGAATGCAGGTGTACCACCGATTTCTGATTGTCATATGAATGACCCAAGTTCCCCAGTGTAAGAGAAGATAATAAGTCCTAATCCTTCCTATTAGGGAAGACGCTTCGGAGAAGATCAGACCATTATCTTCAAGATCCTATCTACTCAACTTCTCAAGTACAATAATAGGATATATTTATGTATATTGTGTAAATATCCTTGGGTGGTGCGTGAGTTTAGGAGTTTGTTTAGGAGTTTCCTAAATTAGCTAGGTCATTGTATTCTTTGTATCTATATATGCTTGTTAATAGTAAAGGAAAAGGGAGCGGTTTCTCTCCCAAAATTCTTTCTCTCTAGCTTATCATGGTATCAGAGAACCATTTGAATTAGGGCTAATTTTTTTTTCTTTTCTTCTTCGATCCTGTGCGGGTGTGTACTCCTGTACTCCAATACGTGTTCTTGGATTTTGTTTGGTGCTTGTCATTGTGTGCAGCTGTCATGACTGGTGCTGATAAAACTCCACCGCCTTCCTCTCGGTATGACCCTTTTACTCCTTATTATCTTCATCCATCGGAAGGTACGGGGTCTGTGATTAGTCCTATTTTATTGAAAGGGAATAATTATGATGAGTGGGTACGTTCCCTTCGTAATAATTTGCGTGCTAAAAATAAATTAGGGTTTGTTGATGGGACTATTACTACACCGGATGCTAAATCTCCGGATTATGATCAATGGGAAATAGTTAATTCTATGCTTGTGGCTTGGATTTTTAACACTCTTGATGTTTCAATAAGAAAAACTGTTCCTTTTCCTGATCACGTTAAAGTATTGTGGGATGATCTACGTGATCGATACTCTCTTCGTAATGGTCCTCGTATTCATGAACTAAAACATATGATAGCTGATTGCAAACAACGTGGTAGATCTGTTGCTGAGTATTATGGTGAATTGCGTACTTTGTGGGAGGAATTGGCTAGTGCATTAAAGTTACCTTCTTGTACGTGTTCCGCTGCTGGTGAGTACCATAATCTTCTAGAAAATGAAAAATTGCATCAGTTTCTAATAGGTCTTGATTCGAAAAAATATCGTGACGTTGCTTCTGGTTTGTTGATGCTTGATCCTTTGCCTTCGCTCTCCTATGCGCATGGTAAGGTGCTCTCTGCAGAGAGACACCAATCTGTGACTGATGCTCAAGATTCTCGTACTGATGTGGTAGGGTTTGCGGTTGCTGGTGTGGCGCAAAGTAGGGCGCCGGGTGGTGTTGATGTTCGTGTGTGCTCTCATTGTGGCCGAAAAGGTCATGAGAAAGACAAGTGTTTTGAGTTGATTGGGTGGCCCGAGTGGGCTGGTAATGGTGGTCGTGGTAGTCGTGGTGGTGGTCGGTCGAGTGGCCGAGGAGGCCGCGGAAATAATGGCCGTGGAGGAGGCCGTGGGCGAGGTGGTTTTGCTGCTGCTATGGACAGCACTCGTCAGGCTTCGTTGAATGGTGCTAGTGAAGTAGATCGTGCAAGTGTGCCTACCCTATCTGATGCTCAAATCCAGCAATTGGTGGCTGCTTTAACTTCTTCTAAGGTCTCGCCTTCGACTCCAAAGTTGCATGGTAAGAAAACTCTAGAGCAATGGATTATTGATACAGGTGCATCAAACCATATGTCCGGTAACATTGATTTATTTTTTGATGTCCACGATATTTCTTCGGAACCTGTTGGTCTTCCCAATGGTAAACATACTACTGCAACTAAAGAAGGTCGTATTAAATTAAGTGAACACTTAATTCTGGACAATGTGTTATATGTTCCTGCTCTAAATTGTAATTTGTTGTCTGTGTCTCAATTTTTAGAAAAACAGAAATTTATTTTTTTTTTCACTGACAAGCTATGTACTATTCAGGACCGGAGTTTGAGGAACCTGATTGGAGCGGGGGAGCAGTGTAATGGGGTCTATCTTTTTCGTCCAGTTCGTAGTGTTCAAGCAAATCATTCCACAGTTGCAGCCTCCGCTTTGGTTTGGCATAGGCGTTTGGGTCACCCATCTATGAAGGTGGTGCGTTCTTTACCTGGAGTAGCCAGTAGTAGTGGTTTGAATAAGTTTTCTGATGAAGATTGTCAAGTGTGTTTTTTGGCTAAGCAGCCTCGTCACTCTTTTCCTTTAAGTACGAATAAAGCATCTGATTTGTTTGATTTGATACATTGCGATATTTGGGGTTCATATCGTGTTGCTTCTAGCTGTGGTGCTCATTATTTTTTAACCATTGTTGATGACTGTTCTCGCGCTACATGGGTGTATTTGATGGTTGGCAAGTATGAAGTTGGCCAATTGATTAAGAATTTTTGTGCTATGGTCACAACTCAATTTAATAAGCATGTTAAGGTGTTACGGAGTGATAATGGGCAAGAATTTTTATGTTTAAAAGATCTTTTTGCTGAAATGGGAATTTTGCATCAAACTTCTTGTGTGGATACTCCACAACAAAATGGTAGAGTGGAGCGAAAACATAAACATGTTCTTAATGTTGCACGTGCTTTGCGCTTTCAAGCTCAGTTGCCTATTGATTTTTGGGGTGAATGTGTTTTGACTGCTTGTCATCTTATTAATCGGACACCAACCCCTGTTTTGAATGGTAAAACCCCTTATGAGATTCTTTTTGGGAGTCTAGCCCCTTTGACTGCTTTAAAGGTATTTGGGTGTTTATGTTATGCTGCTAATAGGCCTCGTGTTAACGATAAATTCGGACCTCGTTCTCGGAGGTGTGTGTTTGTGGGATACCCATATGGTCAAAAAGGTTGGCGATTGTATGATTTAGATACCTGTGATTATTTTGTTAGTCGAGATGTGACGTTCATGGAACATGTTTTTCCTTTTTCCAAAACTGAACCTGCGCCTAGTTCTACTACTGTCCACCTTGAAAAATATTTGTCCCAAAATACTTTGATTGATGCATTTAGTGAGTTGGGTGGTGCTTCTAAGGCTGGCGAAGTGCATAGTGCTGGAGTGAGTGGTGAAGGTGCTGTCGACGTGGGTGGCGCTGCGTCAGGGAGTTTGTTGTCAGGTAGCGCACCTGCTGGGGGTGCTGGGCTGCCGACGGATGGCGTGACGCATAGTGGTGGGTTGATGGATCCGCCGAGTACGGTGATGGTTGGTGCGGTACCTTGTGATACTACGACACCTTTGTCTTTAAGGGGGAGTCCATACATTGGAGAAAATGTAGATACTACTGTTCCATTGCAACATAATGAGGAGCTTGGTAAGGGTCATCGGATTCGTGTGCCTTCTACGAGACTTCGTGATTTTGTTACCAACACTGTTGTTCGAAAAATAGACCCCCCTGCTTCATCTACTGCTTCTCCTGCTTCGTCTTGTTCCTCAGGTACACAGTTCAATATAGCTTGTTATGTGGATTATAATAAATTTTCTGTGAGACATAAACATTTTTTAGCAGCAATTACTAAGCGTAAAGAGCCTACTTCCTTCAAAGAAGCAGTTAAAGATTCAGGTTGGCGTCAGGCTATGAAAGAGGAGATTGATGCCCTTGAACGTAGTGGTACATGGACTTTGGAAGACTTGCCTCCTGGTAAGAAGGCAATTGGTAGTAGTTGGGTGTATAAAATTAAATATCACGCAAATGGTGATGTTGAACGTCTTAAGGGACGTCTCGTGGTCTTTGGTAATCGTCAGGTGGCAGGTATTGATTATAATGAAACTTTTGCTCCTGTTGCTAAAATGGGTACAGTTCGTATTTTTCTTGCCGTTGCTGTAGCACAAAATTGGGAGTTGCATCAGATGGATGTTTGCAATGCTTTTCTTCATGGTGATTTGGAGGAGGAAGTATATATGCAGCTCCCTCCAGGGTACAGTAGTCCTCTTCCAGGGAAGGTGTGCCGGTTACGTAAGTCTTTGTATGGCTTACGACAGGCTCCTCGACAGTGGTTTGCTAAGTTGTCTGACGCTTTGAGGAAATTTGGGTTCGTACAGTCGTATGCAGATTATTCCTTGTTCAGTTATCAGCAGGGTAATGTCTCCCTGCACGTTCTTGTTTATGTGGATGATTTGCTAATTGCAGGTTCTTCTCATGATGTGATTTTGAGGTTCAAGCAATATTTAAGTTCCTGTTTTCATATGAAGGATCTTGATGTGTTAAAATATTTTCTGGGTATTGAAGTGGCTCGTGGTAATGAGGGATTATTTCTTTCCCAACGTAAGTATGCTTTGGACCTTCTGACGGAAGCGGGTATGTTGGGTTGTAAGCCTATTGATACTCCGATGGAGCAGAATCATCGTCTTGCATATGCGGAAGGTGATCCCTACGAGCATCCGGCACAGTATAGGCGTTTGGTGGGGCGTTTGGTGTATTTGTCTGTGACTCGACCTGAGTTGAGTTATTCTGTTCATACTCTTGCTCAGTTTCTGAGCAACCCACAGATAGCTCATTGGGATGCTGCTATTCGTGTTTTACGGTATATTAAAGGACAACCTGGTCAGGGAATTTTATTGCGTCCTAGTGATATGCAGTTGAATGCCTTTTGTGATAGTGATTGGGCAGCTTGTCCCTTGACTCGTCGGTCATTGTCTGGTTATTTTGTGCTTCTTGGTCGGTCCCCTGTTTCCTGGAAAACCAAGAAACAACCTACGGTGTCCCGCTCATCTGCAGAAGCAAAGTATCGTGCTATGGCTGTTACAACCTGTGAGCTTAAGTGGTTAAAGTCATTGTTACGTTCTCTTGGTGTTGTTCATTCTAAGCCTATGAGATTATTTTGTGATAGTCAGTCTGCCCTGCACATTGCGAAGAACCCTGTCTTTCATGAACGTACGAAGCATATTGAGGCAGATTGCCATTTTGTTCGGGATGAGTTGCAGGTTGGGAATATTTCCACCGCATATGTTCCTACTGGTCATCAGGTGGCTGATATTTTGACAAAGGCTCTTGGACGTCAGCAGTTTGGTTATTTGTTACGCAAGTTGGGCATTTGTGATTTGCATGCTCCAACTTGAGGGGGAGTAATAGGATATATTTATGTATATTGTGTAAATATCCTTGGGTGGTGCGTGAGTTTAGGAGTTTGTTTAGGAGTTTCCTAAATTAGCTAGGTCATTGTATTCTTTGTATCTATATATGCTTGTTAATAGTAAAGGAAAAGGGAGCGGTTTCTCTCCCAAAATTCTTTCTCTCTAGCTTATCATACAACTACAGCTACACCTAAACCTTTCTCTTTCTGTGATCATAAAAAAAAATTCAGCTTCGAACAGCTAAGAAAAGATCAACATGATGGCAAAACTAACACCCACCCAGAATTACAATTTCTCACTAGGGTTTCTGCTCATATATATGTAACACAATAAGTTCGAACCAAAAAAATCCACATTATCTCACAACCTCAACTACTTACTTAAAAAAGAGAACAGTTGTCAAATGAGAAATCAAGAATACCGTTTGCAACATTGAAGATGTTCCAATGGCGAAGCAGTAACAGACCCTGAACAAAAGAAGGAAGATGAGTGGAAGAAGCAATCTGATGTGTAAGGAGAAGTAAAAGGGGGAGTTAAGGAGAGTTACAGGTACGATTGCGGAGAGTGAAGCAATCTCGAGCATGGATGATCCTGTCAAGTTGCTGACGAATCTGAGAAGAAAAACAACAGAGAGGAGATTTCAAAAAAAAAATGAGAGGCTTGAAGTTTTTAGATTCGATGTAAAGAGAGGAGATTTGAAGAAATCTTACTCTTCTTTTAGTTGTCTGTTGGGATTGAAGGACTTTGAAAGAGGATCCATTGAAGAAGAAGCAGCAGCAGCAGCAGCAGCTCGGAGATGATGGAAGAAGCGAAATATTGGGTGGGTCGCTCGTGTGTTTCGGCAAGTACGAATTTTTAGATTGACATCCGATTCTACTGTTTTTTTGCACTAGTCTTCCGGGGGGTGGGGGTGGGGGTGGGCGTGGGGAAGCCGCGCTTAGGCCCCGGGCCCCTTCGAATCCTCCATTTCATAGTGTAAACCGTGGTCACACGCCAACTAAACCACCCTTAAATTAAATCTCATTATACTTACTCATCCAACTTTTTCCATTATGGAGTCAAATATTACATATATATTGGTCTTTTATGGGTCTTTCAATCCAATAGACTTCCATAATCATGCATCACCCTAGACCCAACTAGGAGGGGCATTTTTTCTCTAAAAAATTGTCTACACACAAAAAAAATATATATATATATATGGGAAATGGTCTAGTGAGGACTGTCTTCACCATATTAAGTATAGACCATTGTGGGCCGTCCGATCTCTCAACAGATCCAACGTTCCACAGCTATCATATACAAAATAAGAGGGAAACGAAATGGAAGAGAGAAAACGAAACGGTGGAGAGAGCCAAATTAGAAGAAAAGCCCCAAGCCCCAAATCGTTCGATCTCTTCCTCCTCCTTCTCGTCCTCCTTCCCGGCACGATCTTGAAGGGTTTAGACGATCTCTCTCTCTCTCTCTCTCTCTCTCTCTCTCTCTCTCTCTCTCTCTCTCTCTCTAGGTCATCCCTCTCGTCGACGTCTCTTTCTTTTTCATCATCGCCTGCTTCTTCTCTTCCATCCCCATCGCACACCACAACCAGCACCTTCCCTGGCCTCTGCTACATGCTTGGCGACAGCTGCGACACCGACCAGATCATCCCCGTCGACCGTGTTGCAGTCTCGTGTTGCCATCGACCAGATAAATCTACCCATTTATTATTACACTGTTGCCATCTATCAAAATCAGTAGTTGGCCAGAAGAAGATCATCCCCGCCGACCGTGTTGCAGTTTCGTCCCTTCCAAAAGCCTCTTCCACAACGATTCTTGGTACCAGAAATCGGGTATTTTGGGGTTTTTCGTGGTTTTTGGGGATTTAAAATATTGGGGTTTTTGGGTTTGTTACAAAAATAGAATTTAAGCAATTTTTGGGTTTTTATTTTTATTATTATTGTTTTCTGTTGCTGGGTTTTTTTTTTTCTCTGTTGCTGGGGGTGGTTTTTGGGGATTTACGTTCTCTGATTCTTTATGTCTTTGAATTGCAGAGGTTTGAAAGATGATGAGCCTTGGAGTATGTTGAGAGAAGAGGATTTAATTGCAAATGAGTGCATGATTAAGAAGGAGATTTATTCAAGAAATGGTTGAAAGAGGCTTTGGAATAGGAATTAATGGATTTAATAGATGGATTTTTTTTTTGTTGTATAGTATTTTTTACCTTGGCCATTGCCAAAGTCTAACTTATTGTTGTAAATCTTTTGAATAAAATTGCATTTTCATTGAGATCAATAATGTTTTTTTACAAAAATAAATAAACCAATTTCTATTGTTTTCAGCTGGTTATTTGTTAGATTTTGATATGATGTCGAATCTAAGCTATATGACCCATTTTTGCTTAAGGTAGACCAATCATTTTGCAAGATTCATGTTTCCAGTTGGACTGGTGGCATCTTCTTCACTAGGATCTCATTTTTATTTTGGGTGAATCCATGGCATATTCCTCATGCTATCACATCACTCAAATACTATGGTCATCCATGATCTATCATCACTGAATAATTGAATTAAAAGGTCCTTATACATCATTTACAGGACTAGCACCAATATTGATCATCAAACCTTTTTTGTCATTAGATAAACACAAATCAGCACTTAATTATTTTTAACTTGAAAGGTGAAAGACCAGTGTTTCAAATTAAAAATTGTAGCAACCCCACATTTCATTAGGCATAGATACTCAATGCATATCCATATGCATTTGATCATCATTTCATATTGAGGGATTAAGAAAACAATTGCTTAAGGAGTTGTTTGCTGCAAGAACCTAGGAAATGTGTCTTGGTCTCAAAACTTGACATCAAACCATGGTGCACTAACAAGAAATTGGGACATTTGTGATCTCATCCCATTGAAGGATCTACAAGCAATAGTTATAAACAACCTAGGCTATTGCTTCAAAGTGGGTACTTTTTTTTTTTTTTCTAAATTAGCCTAGTGGCCAGGGAAGACTGAAGAGACCTACCCAACCAACACTTTGTGATTCCCAAAGTGGGTCAGTTTATTGTGTGGTTTGATGCTTAAAAGAGCGGTGATCTGTAATTAACCCAATGAAGTTCAATTTGAATAGATGGTTTCACTTAAGATATAATAACAATCCACTGCTTCCTGACAATAAATTGATAATAATTCAGTATTACAAACTACTTTTCTGACTATCCTATCCCAAATCAATTCTGATTACAAATTGATTGCAATGTAATACTTACAAACTCATTGCACTTTCTTTATCATCATCCAATTTTAGCATTGCCTGGATCTTTAGCATCGATAGATCTTTCTGTTTCATTAATATGTGAACCAAGCCATAGTGCATTTCATAACACTTAAAACTGGTGAGAGAAATGAAACCTACCACATTGTGTAGATTACCACAACACAATCAAACAGCCCACAATCTTTTTCAACATTAACAATGCAATGACATTCAACAATAAATTGTTCAACATTTACACATGAAATCATTCACATTTTCCATCAATACAATGTCTCAAACAGTCACTCAAATCATGCCATTATAACATTTCCCTTCTTGAACAATCACTCAAAGCACATCATGTCAACACCTACTAACATTGCTTAACCTGCACATAAAAAAAAAAAAACTATCATCAAAACAGATTTACAAGAAAACTAAAAGTGAAGAAAATACCACTACTGTATACATTGTTTAACAGAAGAAGAGGGTTGGATGGTGGGGACAATACCGTATAAATTGTTTCCCAAACACCATTAAAAAAAGCCCCCAAAACCCATAATTTCAAGTCCATCATCGTAGAACCCCTGAAACCCCTAAATTGAAAACCCCAGAACACTCTGAAATGGAGTGCGGTCTGTCTCCGTGTTGCAAACTAACAATCACATTGGATGCTGCTAAAATTGGATCCATAGTATGCTGAGGGATTGCGGCATGCCCTCCCTTTCCAATGATCACTGCCTCAAAGAAGCCACTCCCTGCCATATTGTTAGTCGAAATAACCCCAATAACAAAAAAAAAATATTTACAGTTCAAGCAATCCAAAGTATTAAAAAAAAAAAAAATGAACTGATAGCCATGGTTTGACAAATGACCATAATCCACATAAGTAATTGCGAAAATGAGAGTCGGGCAGCATTGCAAAAATTTCTACTAGTAGCTACAAGGGAGTTTATGACTATAATAAATCCATATAAAATGGATGCCAGCAACCTACCATCAACAAAACAAAACAAAAAGAGCCTTCTAATCCCCTTCATCACCAAATTTCTATATTAAATAGCACGTATTCATCATGTATTTTCGGCCATTCCATCTCTGAATTTTGACTATATACGTATGATCAAAACTCAAAACTTAAAACATGGAAACTGACTATCACAAGCAAATTTTTTTTCTAAATGCAAGAAATGTAGCAATGGTGGATAAATGTTATTGGTTTATTATCCCAACTTTCCCTTATCCAAATGCAAAGCTAACTACATTTTAACACTCTGGCACCAGTTTCGCCAGAGTGTTTCTACATTGCAGTATTCATCTCCTTTCAAAGCTCACAACATCCCAACCTAAGGCCAACTCATGCTCATTTGCACTAATACCTAAAACCCACAAACAAAGGCCCCCCAGAAGTCGAAATCCAGTGGCACAAAAACTAGGAAAAAAAAAACATTGAGCTAAACAATTATGGATTCATAACACCAAATAACCAGGCAAAACTCACAAATATTCCCACCAAAATAAAACAAACCCAAAATCAAACAAACCCTAATGCAATTACAAAACACACTAAAACCCCAAAACAAGTTTTTTTTTAAATCAAAACTAAATAAACAGCAACAACAATAACAGCGAAGTATCTGTGTAATAATAGTTAGCATTTGAGAGAGTTGATTAGTATCTGTGTAAGGTACACTCGAAAAATGAATTTTAATGCCAAATGCACTGAACTCCCATTTCAATGCCCATTTCTTCAAAAGCACCCAACCATCAAAAAACCCAAAGACATATAAGCAGTTAGCAAGCATTTCTTCAAACAACTACAGGGCATAGTAGTATCCAACTTACGAGTCCTTTGTTGAAGTGGCTCTGGATGACGATGACGGGGCAGGGGATGTCAGCGAAGTAGTGAGTGACCTAGCTGATGGCGGCCGCTCGTAGGCAGCTGTCTTCTTCATGTGTAGCAAGCAGGGGGTAGCGGGGAAAGGGGGCAGAGAGAGGAGCTGCCTGGGCTTTGGGCCTTCTTTGGGGCTGACCAAGGCAACATTGTTGGAGATGTAGATGACCGGGATAACTTGGGGCCAAGCCGGATCAGAGACCAAGAGAGAAGAACCATGTGGATTTGTCGTGCCGCCGGTTCGTCGCGAAACTGTAGAGAGAAAAGGGACACCTAGAGGGAGAAGTGCGTGAGAGGAGAGAGATGAGATGCCGAGAGATCGTGATCGATCTCGCAATTTGGCTCCGGCGAAATGGCGCAGTCGCTCCTCTTTTCTCCTTTCATTCCCCCCAAATCGCAAAGTGCTGCGCTTTTTTTTTTCCTCCAGACCGTTTCCCTCTCTTCTCTTTTTCCGCTAGAACGTTTCCCTCTCTTCTGTTATATGTGAATCGTGTGGAGCGTTGGATCCGTTGAGAGAACGGACGGATGGGATGAGTCCATACTTAATACGGTGAGGACGGTCCTCACTAGAATGTTTCCCTATATATATATATTACTTTGAAAGTGCATCGGAATGGTATAAGTTTAGTTCTTTGATCGGAAATGAGCCTCCAATGGTCTTCAACCATGGGCGCCTTTATTGGTGAGTATGGGCTTTCTACATTTGCTATCAGGTGACCTGGACCAAGAATTTATCTTCTATGCCAGACATGGGCCTAGACTTAGACCTCTGAATCTTTATCAAGCCTCAACTCAGTCCTAAGTTGGCCTAACCCAACGCCTAGATGTAGTACTCTCAATTTTTAACAAGCCTCAACTTAGTCCCAAATAGGTCCGGCCCAAACCGAGCCAATTGGAAATCACAAAAGTAGTAAGCGCTTGAAGTACATAGGAATTGAATACGTATTCTACTTACCGGGAGTGATTGAAAAGAAGATTAAAAGCGAATTTCTAAAAACAAGCATCAAATAACCTTTCATTTTAGGGTAAAAAAATCTAAAGAATATGGAAAATGCGTTAGCAGCCATCAACCTAGTAATCCAATACATAAGAAAAAGGTAAGGTCTTGTCTACATCGTCACATTATTTATATCATTCACTTCTCACCTCATATCCTTCACCCTTAGTCTTTTTAATAATTCTCTAGTAGAGTTCATTTCACCATGAAATTCTATATATCTTAATGCAAACTAAAAATGCCCAAGCAATCAGACATCTTCAGGGTCCATTTGGCATCATGCCATTTGGATATTCCCATGTTCTTATGATATTAGGGTGTAGAAAACATGTTTTGTATGTGTAAATGATTGTTCTAAATTTTGTTCTCGTGGAAAGGAATTTCAAAATCTTATCTCGCTGGCATAAGAAAGTTGGAATGAAAAAACTTTGCTTATTTCAAGAAACAACTTGCTAGCACAGTTGTTTCTTTCTGATCTATTGCCTTTTAAAGAATATCATTTAAAGATTTTAAATCCTCTCAATTATCCTAAATGTAAACCCCACGTTCACAATCCTAAAGAAGGTGGCCCCACTTTATAATTCCTAGGGTAGGTCACATGGTCACAATCACAAAAGATGGGTCCATATTACAATTCTATAATAGTGGGGCCCCATTATAAATCGTATAAATTTGGACTCTACCTTTTAATTTATAAAGGTAGGCATTACATTGTAATTTCTAAATGTAGGTCCCGTGTCCACAATCACATTTTAATGGTAGCCCCATGTGCGGATCTCTAAATGTGGGTACCACATTGTAATTTTTTAAAGGTGGATCCCATGTTCATAGTTAACAAAAAGAATGGCCCGATATTATAATTCCTATAAAGGTGGGCCCACATTGTAAATTTTATAAATGTGCTACTCCCATGTTCTAATTTTTAAAGGTGGGCACCACATTTTAATTTATAAAAGTGGGCCATGTGTCCACAATTATAAAAACTGTGGCTCCACTTTGTCATTCATAAATATTGGGTCACATGGTCGAGTTTACAAAAGGTAGACCTACATTGTAAATCCTGTGAATGTGGGCCCATATTCTAATTTCTAAAGGTGGATCACATATTTACATTCACAAAAAGTTGTCCCACATTATAAACCCAATGGATATGGGTTCCATGTTCTAATTTTTAAAGGTGGGTACTATGTTGTAACTTCTACAAGTGGGTCGATCCCATGTATAATAATAATAGTGCTGCAAATAATAAAAGGTAGGGTCCCACATTATAAATCCTATATTTGCTCATTGGAGTAAAACTTTTATAATGTTATCAAACAAATTCCGTACAACAAATTTTTAGTAGAGTAATTTAATATAATGTTGCCAAACAAGTTCTGCAGTATATAGACTTAATACAATCCAATCTCAGCACAACCTGATTCGAATAGAAAATTAAGAACAACACGAGAACTATGCCAAATAGGCCCCTCCATTTCTAAAAAAGAATTATGATGATAATTCTACCATATAAGACACGACATACTCTCCCATGGTGTCATTAGTGTTGTTCCACATTTGTCATGCACGTGCGGCCTTCAAATGGGTGGGATGCGCTTCTTTTAGCAGGTTACTACTTACGTTGGAACCCACATCGATCTGCATGGTTTTTATGAAGCCTCACCAATTTGTTGTATCTGAGCCTCAGGGTTTCAAAGTCTAAACCATTTGAGGTTCTGAAATTTTTGTGAGGCCGTTTAGTGGGGTTTACTTGTTAAAAATCTTGACTGTACAAATTAAATATAACTTTTGTTATCCATCGAGTTTTACTTCATTAAAGGGTGGGTCAATGGCCGTGATTTAAATGTGATCAATGCGGTTCTTGGCCTAATTGTCCTCGTATAATTTTTTTTGTGAGGCCCATAGACGAGGAGAGCATTTATTTTGTTAGATTCAAACATCTTAGAACGTTATTTTTATTATTATTTTTATTTTTATAATGAGTAACCTACTGATCTCCTACAGTAGATTATTGGTAAAATTCCGCATACACAACACCACCTATTAGCAATGTATATCGGGTAAGGCCCCAAACAGTTCGTCGCCGGGACCTCTAGCTCATTACTAACCATACGAACAATTTAAGTGTGAGTGACATTTATTTTGTTAGATTCAAACATCTAATAATTAAGCAGGTGTCACAAAAAGAGCTTTCCTTACCTCTTGCTAATATCTACTCAAATCACATTCCACAGTTCACCTTGCAATTCTGTGGTAGGAAGCAGCCTTTTCTATGTTTACTATTGAAAGCTTCCTTTAAATCGGGTTGCCCTGCATTCACAAGTTAGTTAGATTACATGTAATTGATCTGGCAAAGAATAATACACCTCACACTCGTCATATGCCCAGAACCAAACACATGAATCCTAGCTGTTATCTTGTATTGTACCCCACGCGTAGACTCATGAAAACTGCTTGCTTTCTTCATTCCTTTCTCCTCCACATCACCATAATTTCTATACAAAGTTGTTTTCTTGTACGCCACATATAGACCCATGTCAATTTTTTTTTCTCCTCTCTAAGTTCTCTTTTTCAATTATCTCTATCCAACATCCAACAGCATCAGGGGGCACGTCATGGCATGGTTTTCCTCATTTGGTAAACCCCATCAACCTGAAATGACGGATAGTGCCACATCCCAAAAAATACAATCAATGAATATCGTAGAAAATAAGAATAAATATTCATTTTCCTGTATTTAATGCAACACAAACTCTCAAATATAGACCCACAAAATTTCAAAAATGGTGAGTCATTACAAAATCTTTGCGGAAGCGTTAAATTAATTAATATCAATATCCAAAACCAAACAAACACATAACCAGCCAACTATTTAAGGTTAAAGTTGCCAAATAACATAAATAAATCAACTAAATAAAATTAGGTTTATTATGAAAAACTTGCTACTAAAATGGTCTCTATGATGAAAGTCACTCCTGCGCAGACTCAGACAACTCCATAACCATCTCCTGCTCTCCACTCGGGTTCAACAACTAGTTCAAACGCTTGAAATATTTAACCCTCATCCGTCTCTACAGCAGGGTAAGGATCGGTACCCATGCACCAATAAACAAAGTAAACGGCAAGCACGAAAGCATAATTTATAAATAAAACAGAAGATCAATAGGAGTAATAACAGGTAATGATCATAAGAGAATAAGACTGTGACAATGACGAAAAAAACGTATAACGTAAATCCAATCTACACAATATAGTAATACAATAGTCACACAGAAGCAATGCCGCTGCTTTGGGTGGTTAGCCCTAATTATCGAAATCACGTTAAGGGTCATAAACCGATCGATAATCCAGAATACTGGTCAAATAATCAATTACGGATATAAGTGTCTGCACACATCGGTGATCAGCCGCCCGATTTCAATTGCAGTCGTTCTAATATGACCCAATCGATGTACATATATATACATATTATAGTAGAATAGACCTAGTAACCGGTAATGGTTTGACACAGAAACCTAAGTCAAAGTAAAAGACTGGTTGCACAACAATCCACAATCGAATACCAACAGATCATTCGAATAAATCTCCACAATATCTCAATCAGTCGCCAAGCCACATCACTGTCCATATCCAATCAACATAGTGTATGTAACTAACAAACCAATATCAATCTCAAACATGTATGTAAACCCGAAAGTCAAAGAACAATTACAAGCCAAACCTATGGTCAACATAAGGTTTCGTACCTAACAACCACATGAATTTCTAATAGATAAAAGATCAACACATCCCAACACAATGGTGCATAGACCCAATTAAGGGCTTTCCAATAAGGATGTGTTGAGCTCAAATCCACTAGGGCTTCCCCGAAGCGATACCAGGCACTAAACCACACGTTGGTAAGATACCGTGTACCTAGACGGTATTTACTCAGGTCCAAAAATATAAATTAACATATCAAGAACTAAGGGTAATTTCAAAATAATTAGAAAATAATAATAATAAGGAAAACAAGCCTTAGTTTATAATTTTAAAAAACCCGAGGACCCATCCAAAATATTTCCCACATTCAAAATAAGCCAAAGGTTTTAATTTGGATCTAAAAAATAACCAAGGACCTTTTTTCAGATTTTTAGAAAGTCATGGTCTTAATACTAACCTCACATGACACCATGTGATGTCACCAGGGCCTTCACCATTTTTTTTTTTTTCAAAACCGTGGCCAGTCAAACAACCACACATAGCCCTTTTTCCAATTCCTGTCCAAGTTCAAAAACCGCCCACAGATCCCAGAGAACTACATCCGGTCTGGTTCTGCACAGTTTGCAGTGAGTCCAATTCCAACCAATCTATTTACACCAATACACCATTTACAAGATCTTAGATGTAGGAAAGAGGTGAAGCTTAATCACAGGTGCTACGGCCAATAATAATTTAAAGCACAGCATAAGTTATATTAATATGAGAAAAATGAAGGAATCATCCCCACTCTACGATCTCCATCACAAGGCAAAATTGCATAACCACGTTATCATATATATAAAAAAATGCCCCAAAGGGTTTCTACATGCATCAACACACAAATCAAGGAAAGAAGACAACTATTAAATCTACAAATTATGGTTAGGTACTTGCCTTAGGTTCATAGTTGAAGGAGACAAACTAAAATCCGGCGGCTCGATTCTAAGTTGCAAGGTTGCAAAAGTTAAAGAAAGTAGAGAGAGAGAGAGAGAGAGAGAGAGAGAGAGAGAGTGTTGTGTGGGAGAGAAAAGAGTACAAAAAGGAATAGAGTTTGGTTTAGAAGATAAGTAGAGTTTTAATTTCAGAAGAACTATACCTACTAAATTGGGCCTGTACCTACTAAACTGGGCCTGAGTTAACTATGGGTGAAGTCATTTACTTAACAAGCACAACTCACCAAACCTAAGCTTAACGTGGTCCCCAGTTAGACTAATTGCATAATTAACTAAAATACAATCAATTATATAATATTAATAAAATAAATAATTTATATAAATAGAATAATCAATACGTCACATATAGAAGTGTTAGATATACATACTAATCTCTAGACATTTAGGGCCTGTTTGGATGCACAAGAAAATACAAGAAAATAATATTTTATAGAATATAATTTTTCATTTTTTAAAGAAGAAAATCTTGTGCGTTTGGTAACTCAAGAAAAATTTGAAGAAAATATTTTTTTTCTTTAAAAAAGCTCAATATTCTCTCCTACAGCTCCCCCCTGTAGAAAACTTTCTACAAGATAAAAATCTTTTAAAATGACTATTACAAAGTAGTAGAGTAAAGTATAGATTTTAGTTCACCAAATCCATTATAATGTGTATGATTACATATATGGTAAAGTAAAGTAAAAGTAAATCTCACAATATGGTAAAGGTGTGGTAAAGTAAAGGTGAGATAAAGTACATGGTGAAGTAAAGTGGGAAGGAATGGTAAAGTAGCTTCTTTTCTTTACTTTACTTTATCACATTTTATCGTAGTTTTATATGGTAAATAAAAAATGACTTGTTTACTGGTGTGGTAGAGTAAAATAAAGATTGATGTCATATATCATGGTTAAAGGTGAGGTAACGTAAAGTCAGATGAAGTATGTGGTAAAGTAAACTGGGAGAGAGAGAGTTATAAAGAACGTAGTTATTTTGTTTATTGACTTTACTTTACTATACTTTACCATGGTTTTATGTGATAAAAGAAAAGTAACTTATAGTAAAAACATGAAAGTTAAACTTTACTTTACCACATTACTTTTGTATTTAGATGTGATCAATTACATATAAATTAAAATATTTAATAAAAAATATTCTTATAATGTAATTTACTTTAATCATAACACCTTCCAAACTGCTCAATTTAAAATCTGTAATATTCTTCAAAAATTGCCAAACAGTAAAAATATTATACTGTTAAAATATTGCATTATTGTATTCTATACCATTTTATTCTTGCAATATTTAAATCTGTAAATATTTTATTCTGTACACATCCAAACAGGCCCTTATAGAGACAGTGAAGAAAACGTGTTCATGAGTATGAAGCCAACTCATGCACGATTCCCTTGAGAACTCATTTCATCATACCCTCTTTCTGAAGAAAGGGTGTTAGTGTTTTATGTTACAGGCAAGAACAGTATTTTAGTTGGGGTCAAAATCAGTAATACTCATAGGCAAACACGCATACAATACAGGGGCGGCATTAGAATCAAGGTTTTAAAGCAAGTATTCACAAATTTTCATTTTTTGACAATATGTTTGAGATTCATTTAATTTAGAAAAGGAAATAAAAAAATGAAAATAAATTATTGAAATATCAGTCACAAGGCAATATCATCTTATACCTATAATTTAGGTAAAGGATTGTAAAAAAATCCGGTTCATCAAAATTTTTGTGTAAAGAAAATATTGGCATGGAGGGAAATGTCACAAAATATAATACTAATTTAAAAAAAATATAGAAAAGAACTGTATAGATAATTAGTGAGGCTTAAGTGGTGTAAACATTTTAGAATTAGATAAGTTAGATATGAATAATTAATATTTGGGAGTCGATAAATTAGAATTTCTTAATAAGAAACAATTAGTATTTATATGAAGAAGTTCGCCTTAATTAGGATAAGGGTATAGGTTGATTTGTTACCTGAATTACTTTATAATTTCCGCACTTATCTCTCTCTAATCAAGAAGAGAGAGTATAATTCCACATTGAATAATCAATAGGTTTTGTAACTACCTATTGCCTAATTTATCTCCTCTAATGTGAAAGTGATCTTAACTAAAGTAGAGGTTGTGATTCTTCAAAAATCCAAAATGAGAGGTTCCCTATTTTCACTCATGATATATCACAAATTTAGCATTTCGTCATGGTATTTTGAAATTATAACAATAATGATATTTTAAAACATCGTGATATTTGTTTTGTGACCGTGGTGTTCATGGCTCGGGTGGGACCAAGCTGAGGCGTATCAATGCTCGGCCCAATTTTAGAAACACGTTCTACAAAGGGCTGAAGCCTGACATTGGGCCGTAACGGTCTGCCTGGGCCCAGCTCACCTGAAACATGTCATGCCCAAGCCTGCCCATTTTAATTAACCAGGTTGGATGGGCCTAGCTTTCTGTCACAGTTTCAGGTCTTTATCACTTGTTTAGGCAAATCAGCCACTAAACGGTAAGCAGTAGTTGTTTGAACCAAGTTTCAAACTTTCTATCACTTAATTTTAGCCCAGCCCAAGAATTAAGCATTCCCAAATATTTTAGATCCAGCCCGGCCCATGAGCACCCTAGTAAAACCATTTCTTAAAGTTAAAACCCTGATTAGAACTCATAAACTGATAAAAGGCGAAACATTGCACCCCTTCCACATATCTAAACTTACAAAACCATTTTAGTGGGACCGAAATGAAGTCCAAATGTTTCAAAATCATGGGTCTTGTATTATTTATAGGTCAAATTGAACTCCAATGGACCAATATCGACAATACACATCACCCCTAGCTATCAATGCTAGTGTGACTCAGATGCGAACTAATATTTTGCATTGATCTGAAAAGAGAAAACCCAAACGCATTTGCCAATATCCTGTGCACAACATGGGGCCCCAGAAGGCTCCTCAATTCCCTTCATACCATTAAGTATGCTGGGCAACAACTAGCATCGCTTTATTATCACCATCTCTTTCCGGTAAATGTATTAACAAACACTCAAGAGGCAGCATGACTATAAGCATTACTTTAGTTTTATTCAAATGGGCTGACGTCGTATTCACCAATGACTAGCAATTTGGAAATTCCCTTAAAGCACATTAATTATTCATTGTTTGGGCAATCAACACAAAGTCTATCAAGTGTTGGGATTGCCTAGTGAAGAATAGCAAGAAGAAGACACTTGATATTCTTTCTTTGTTGGCTTCGCAATTCAACCATTATAGTAACACCAACTGGAATTGGTCTGTAATTGACATAATATTGACAATCATCTTCCCCTTTGTAATGAAGCATCTTATAGTAGATCATTGGCCTACATTAAGACAGCAGTTTCCGTTCAAGACCAATGGTTCTATGACGCCCTGCATAGAAATACTGACAGCATGAGTCTATTGCTTTTTTTTTTTTCTTCCTTTAGAGCGATCAACGTTTGCTTGATCTAATCGGCTCATCTAACCAGTCACTAGTTCGGAGGATGAATTGGCTCAAGTTCACCGCACACTTGAACCACTGTGATATATATTAATAAACTGAACATGTAAAACATCACTGTCTAGCTATTAAATTTAAGACATTTTTAAGTGCTTATGATACCGTCTCAACTATATAATATGTGAATAGATTGGATCAAACAAAAGTTAAAGCTAACTATCAAATAATTACACAATCATGTGATCACCAGCGGAGGATGGATCAACTCTCACGCATTAACTATCACCAAGAATCAAAATGCAACACGAAATGGTATTCGGTTTTTTCTTTTCCTAAGATGAACCACATGATGTAGTGCATCTTTCTTCTTATTAGAGGAATCATGTACTTCTATAATCTCATCAGTGGTCCCCATGAAAGAAATACACAACCATCCATTTAAGAATACTAGGCTTACATGTGGAATATAATATCCTCCTGCTCCAGGCTTTTCCCCAAGTAATATTTCTTAATCCTAGAGAACTCCCCTTCCTCTCTCTCTCTCTCTCTCTCTCGCATTATTCCACGAGAATATCCTTCTCTTAAGCCTCTCTCTGTCTCTCTTCCTCCTCCCGTTACGAAACCCCCTTTAAAAACAAAACCAACCCTCCCATTTCCAAAACCACCCAAAACCAAAACCATGTCTACATTCCCAATCAAAACAGTGGTTGTTTTGGTCCAGGAAAACCGCTCCTTCGACCACATCATTGGATGGATGAAATCCCTAAACCCAGAAATCAATGGCGTCACCGGCACCGAATCCAACCCCATCTCCACCTCCAACCCCCACTCGAATCTCATCTACTTCGGCGATCAATCCGAGTACGTCGACCCCGACCCGGGCCACTCCATCCAGGCCATTTACGAGCAGGTGTTTGGGGTGGAATTCTCCGTCAACCCCTCCGCTAAGGTGCCGTTAATGAATGGGTTTGCGCAGCAGGCGGAGGAGACCCAGAAGGGAATGTCGGAGACGGTGATGAACGGATTCCGTCCCGATGCTGTCCCGGTTTACAAGGAGCTGGTGTCTGAATTTGCCGTTTGCGACAGGTGGTTTGCTTCCATGCCGGCTTCGACGCAGCCGAACCGGCTTTTCGTGCATTCGGCGACATCGCATGGCGCTACGAGCAACGATACGAAGAAATTGATCGAGGGGTTTCCTCAGAAGACGATATTCGAGTCGTTGGACGAAGAAGGATTCTCGTTTGGGATCTATTATCAGTACCCTCCTGCAACGCTTTTCTACAGGTGAGTGGGACATTCGTAGTTTCGTTTCTAAACTAGGCCGAAACTGGGCGTATCGCCCGGTACGTAACGGTTTCGGCCATGACTGATAATCAATTAATATGAAGTTCTAG
Source organism: Persea americana (assembly GCA_029852735.1). Lineage (NCBI taxonomy): Eukaryota > Viridiplantae > Streptophyta > Magnoliopsida > Laurales > Lauraceae > Persea > Persea americana. Next base: position 55,164,744 of record CM056816.1, on the reverse strand, counting down.
AAAGGACTACTAGAGACAAATGAAAATACCCGTTACGTACCGGGTATAATGTCGGTTTCAAAAGCATGAGTGAGCCAGCTGGTTATCGTACGTAATATATATGAATGAGGACTCGGGGAGTTGACTCGGTGAGTAGGTCCGTAAGAGATGTGAGTCGGAGCTGTGGTTAGTTTTGGAAGTGTGAGTTGGATAACAGCAACCTACTTTTGCGAGGAGATAAGATGAGGCTGCAGTTGTAATTAGTGAGTCAGCAGCAAATTAAGTTACAGCTCTAGCTTTCAACTAGCCTGATTAATCCTGATTGTGTTCTATTAAAAAAAAGAAAAAAAGGGCTGATTGTGGCCCACCAAACCAATGGACTGATTATGAGAAGCATGTTCCACCAATGTAAGAAATAAAGAGTCTTGATCTGTCTCACCCTGATCATGGGCCAGAACTAAATAATTATGTTTAGTTTAATAAAAAACACATCTTTTTTTTTAATCTTTTTCTGTTTTAGTTCTGAACTATGACAACCAGATCATGCCTTTGCTTTACAAAAAAAAAAAGGAATGACAACTCGGTCATGGCTCAGACTCGGTACTGAGTTGGACTTATTCTTGAATATCAGTTCTTGTCGAGTCATTGAAGGAGACAGCTCAGCGCCTGGTTTTATGCCGCACTAGATGGGACCCTTGGGAGAGTTCATGCTCAGTCCATACGAAAGGAACGAAAAGTTAATCCAAAAACTTACTCAAATCGGCCAATTGCATCTTACTTTGTTTTCTCGTGGGACCTCTCATGTCATATGCTCAATCTTTTCCATGACAGAGGGTGGTACGAGGGATTGCGATCTCCGACCAAAATCCAATGCACACAAAAGCAGAGTCACATGGCCCTTTCCTAATTGGGATTTAGATATTATGGATGTCCTAAGACTTCACATTTAGCCATTAACTACGGAAGTTTTAGTATTTTTCATAAAATTGTTCGTACAAAAAACGACGCTACGAAAATGATGAATTTACCTTTAAACTATGTGATTATAAGATATCTAATTAACAACATCATCTCTTTTTTTTGCTTTATCAATATTGCTTTCTACTGAAGAAAAGAAGTGTTGCTGGTGCTATAAAAATAACTTTTCACTACGGCCATCATTCAAAGCCATGAAAAGAATACAGAAATAGGTTCTTCTATGCCACATAAAAATCATACTTTTATTGTTTCAAAGATGAGATAGGGACCACGTACCTCTTGTAATGACTTTGATGGATGAATTGAATAATAGAAATGATGTCTCTACAGTAAGCATACATGATGCAAAGAAAATAAGGTTATGAATTCTCGAAAACGTGAATACACATTTTCATTTTAGGTGGGAAGGGGAAATTGTTGCAATAACATAAGGTTGCAGATGCGATATCATACAACCCTAGGATGTCGTACAATTCAAAAGATCATTATTTTTTAGCATATTTTTCTATACGAATAAATTTATGAGAAATATTAAAACTTTGATTGTTCATGAGCAAATGTAAGATCTTAGGGTAGCCACTCGATAAAAATACCTTCCTAATTTGTTTTTGTCTTCTTCAGGCAAAAGATAAAATAAAAGAAGGCTACTTCAACTGTTGATCACCCTGATATGAGGAGTCGTCCCCATGTCAGAGTTCACTTACCAGTATGCAAACTACATCACTTTGATCAAAACTAAAACCGAAAACCCAAATACTTGAAAAGTTTTCCTTCCGATTTTTTTTCATTTTTGTAAAGAGTTTTCCTCTCAGTTAGGGTTGCAAATAGGAAGCATTCTGGCTGAACAATGGTGGATTCGGACATGGATCCATCTTGTATAGGTTCAAGTCTGGATCTAACAAAATTTCTCTTCAATTCTGGATCTAAAACAAAATCTATGTCTTATATTAAGATCCTGCATCAACTTAAAATAAAATAAAAAAACTAATTCAGTTTCGGATCTAGATTCATATATAATAAGATATAGAGTGAATTAGTTTAATTAAATGAAAACAGCATCAAAATATATTATTTTAAAATATGCAAGCATGACTATTAATTGACATATGATTAAAGCCGAGTAGACTATCAAATATGAATATAACATAAGTTATTTTGTCCCTTTAAAACCAATATATATTTTTCCTGTGCGAATGTAATAGTCCTGCATCCTTGCGGGTTTCAAATAAAAATAATCCGAACTTATATGCAGAGAATTGGATCCGAAACCAAATTTCTCCCAAATCCAAAACTAGGTTCCATATTTGACTGACTTAGAAGGAAGCCTTCATTTACTTGACCCAGCACCATCCATATGTCGCAAAACCAACTTCTTGATGAACAGTCAAGATCACCACAAGGCAATGGATGGCCTATGTTGATCCATCTGTTGCACCGTTTTACAACCTTGATTGAGTGGTTTCTTTCCATTTTTATTCCTTTAACAGGAACCTCAGGAAGTTGAAGTACATAGGGAAATTTCATCAGTTTGATTTGAGTTTCAAGAGGCACTGCGAAGAGGGTAAGCTTCCAAACTATGTGGTGATCGAGCAACGATATTTCGACCTAAAGATCTTGCCTGGTAACGACGACCATCCATCACACGATGTCTTTGAAGGCCAGAAATTCGTAAAGCAGGTCTACGAGGCACTGAGAGCTAGCCCTCAATGGAATGAAATCCTCTTCATAATCACCTATGATGAGCATGGTGGCTTCTATGACCATGTGCCCACTCCTGTCTCTGGGGTCCCAAGCCCAGATGGCATTGTTGGTCCCGAGCCATTCAACTTTAGGTTCGACCGACTCGGTGTTCGGGTCCCAACCATCATGATCTCTCCATGGATCGAGCGCGGCACAGGTGGGTCAAGAGTAGGTTCGAAACTCGGGTGGGCTGAATTGAGTATTGGCCAAGCGCCCCCTCTACCTGAATTCCATCCAGGTTGTAAAATCTAGCATTTAGTCAATCGATCCGGGCTGGGGCTAACCGGTCTTTATATTGGTTGTATGGGCTTTATAGCAATTGTTTGGACAAATTACCATAAAGATTACAAAAAACTTCATATTCGGGAGAGGTTGGGTCGGGCTTTGGATTTTCTATCACTTAGTCCAAGCCCTGCCCAAATATTAAACAGGCACATATACATATCCGGTGCTCATGGGCCAGTCAGCCCGAGTCCGATCAGGGCCCAGCCTACTTTGGGCTGGGCTTGGATATGTAACTAGGGCCTGTTTAATGATTGGGTTTGGCTTGGATTAAGTCATATAAAGCCCAAAGCCCGACTCGTCCCCCGTAAGGAATGCATGTAATTTAATTTAATTAGTTCAAATAATTGGTCGAGCTCCCACAAAATTGATAAAAAAAAGCCCGGGCCCAGCTCAATTGATTAAATTGAAGGACTTGAGCCTGACTTTTACGGCCGGTGTTGGGCTTGGTTCGGGCCTATGCCAATGTTTCTAAAGTTGTGCCGGGCTTGGATATGACTAAGTCTGGCTCAGCGCGGCCCATGAACCTTCCCAGAGAGGAGAGAGGACCTGAACTCGGCCCAACCTGAATTTTACTATTGATTGGATATGGTTACACGGGTTTAAGCTTGGCCCGACTCAATTTGTCCCCCTCAGTACATAGTGGCAACTGGCATGTCAATTCTTCACATTGGTCTAATGTCTATAATGGGGATGTCAATGCAGTGGTACATGGTCCTAATGGGCCATATCCAACATCAGAATTTGAGCATTCTTCTATTCCCGCAACTGTAAAGAAGATCTTTAATTTGAAGGACTTCCTGACTAAGCGTGATGCATGGGCCGGCACGTTCGAATCTGTCTTGACACTCAAAAGCCCAAGAACAGATTGCCCAGGTAAGAACTCAAAACTAAATCAGCACCGTTCATTATAATCACTCCCCTTATCATCAGTATATAACTACATAGGCCTTGTACGTGGGGCTAAAACAGTAATTAAATCAGCTGGGCCTTGGAGATCAAGCTTGCAACCTTGTTACCACCTTTCACATAGTATACCAATTCAGCTCTTTTACTGAAAATAATACATGTGCAGTTACTTTATCGGACCCAAAAAAACTGCGAAAGAGTGAAGCAGAGGAAGAAAAGAAACTGAGTGAATTTCAAGAGGAGCTGGTGCTGATGGCAGCTGTACTGAATGGGGATCACAGGAAGGACATTTACCCAGAAAAGCTAGTGGAGAACTTGACTGTTGGGGATGCTGTGAAGTACGTAGATGATGCATTCAAGACTTTCTTAGAAGCATGTGAGAATCGTAGAAAGAACGGTGCAGATGAATCTGAGATCGTCGTGGTCACCTCATCCCCAGCATTGTCACCACCCACAAAGAAGAAGAAGAAGTCATTTGCTCGTAAGATGTTTGCTTGCTTAGTCTGCAATAATAGTTCTCAGTGACCTTTTAGTTAACATATTTGTTGGGTTCCATTGGTTCTTCGTCTCTCTTCTTCTATACACAAGAGTTGAGGGTTGTTCTTTTCATTCTTTCTAGACTGATTATTGTGTTTGGTAGTGAGTGTGGTAATAGCATGTATAAAGTACGTTTGTGCCTTTGTGGTAAAGTAGATCTATTGTTTTAATTGGACTTTTACCTGGAATAAAAACAGTAGGAAATCTGCATGGTGGAATTGTAAAGGGCAATGAGGCTTGTTCACAGAGAATAATTGCTGATGGGTGATGATAGTGAATTGGTTTTGTTGATTTCAACAGTAATATTTCTAAATAGTCCATTTATAAAATAACTAATTCATTTGTACGGCATAGACGTAAAAATGAGGCACATCATAAATTTTATAGGATCCACTAGCTGGGCCCGAATCAGGGCTGGGCTAGCCTGGCCCATGAGCACCGCTAGTGAAACTATGTCTTAAAACCATGATGAGAAGTCAAATAACTGATAAAAGGTGATCAATTGCAGGCCTATAAATCCATTATGCCACAGAAATGAAGTCCAAATGTTTCAAAATCATCATTCTTATGATAATATCGACAATAGGCACCACCCCCATATCAATGCAACTGTGACTGAGATACGAACTAATATGCTGTATCTGTCAGAAAAACCCAAACGTATATGCCAGTATTCTGTGCAGAACATGCAACTTAAGGGCCTCACGAGGCTTCTCAATTCCGTTCTAGCGTAAGTATATATTTTTCAGCAACAGCTAGAATTTTTTGTAGAAACATCTGCTTGATGTTCAGCAACAACTAGAATTGCTTATAGGGTTGATGTTGTGGTTAGCAGGGCCGCTCCCATAGCTCCCTCCGGGGATCGATCCAAGAAGGGTAGCTTTCCTTCGGGTCTCTTGGCCACTAGGCCACATCAAGCTAAAACCAAAAAAACTAGAATTCCTTTATTAATACCCATTTTTGGGTAAACACGCAAGTTAGCAACACTCAAGTGTCAGCATAAGCATTACTTCAGTTTAATCCATAAGGGCCGATGTCGGATTAACCAATGACTAACAATTTGGAAGTCTATCAAGTGTTTAAGCATTGTTTTAGTTTAAGCACCAAACTTTAGCTCACTGTTTGGGCATATCAACATAAAGTCTATGAGTGTTAGAATTGCCTAGTGAAGCAGACACTAGATATAAATTTTCTTTTGTCGGCTTGACAGTTCAACCGTTAATGGAAATTCTGATTGGACTCGGTCCGTAATTGAGGACTAAACTTGATCTTTGTAATGAAACATCTTATAGCATATCATTAAACTGCATCATTTTGGTTCATGTTGAGGTGAGTCCGGATCCTCCGTCTCAGCTTATTGCATGGGAACCATGTAACTCTTTTGATGGAACTACAATGTGGGGCCCACATAGAGATAATTTAGTCCATTCAAGATGGATCCCATCCCCTCCACTAATATATTCTTGAGTTACAGTTCAAATACAGTTGGTCCCTTAATAAGCTTCAGCACTGTGACCGAAACATGATTAACACCATGTCAGCAGCAATGCCACGTCAACACCAAATCATATTTCTATTATGGTGCTCAACCGGACGGTAGGATCCAGTCCTTTAGAAATAGAAACCGAGGAATATATCAGTAAAAGGATGTAATTCATATTTAGCGGTCTAGATGCACTCTATGTGGATTACACTTAGGAAAGAATGGGACAAGAAGGGCAATGTGGAGAATGTGACAAGGGGTTAGAAGGTGAGGGAGAGAATCCCTAAATGCAAGGGAGAGGAAACTAATTTCATATCATATCTCTTGGTTCTGCAGAGAGGGAAAGAGGTGAAAAGTATAGGAGAAAAAAAGGAAAAGTGAATTAAAAGAATTGGGTAAAGGATTTTACCTTTTACATAGAGATGGTATCTGGGAAAAGAAAGTAAAAAAAAGTTAACAAAAAAAAATTAATGACTAGAGTCAAGCAATACTTGCGACATTATTTGAATTTTTATCATGAAATTGGAAAACCTGATTTAAAGTGGACTAAATTGTCAAAACTCCTTTTAAATTAAATTCACCTTTGGACTTGATGACATGCATAAAATATTGTATACATTTAATACCTATATATTGTAATGCAAACAAGTAGCGCTGTAGTGATTCTCATGAAATAAACATATACTCATCCATTCAAGATGAAATACTACTCATCCATTTACTTACGCTTGGAGAACTCTCCTTCCTCTCTCTCTCCACTTATATATAGCACCTTCATTTTCTTCATTGTCAAACCATTATCCCACAAGACAAGAATCAATAATATCATTCTCTCAAACCTCCCTCTCTTCCTTTACAAGGAAAACCCACCCAAAACCTCAACCATGCCTACTTACCCAATCAAAACAGTGGTGGTTTTGGTCCAGGAAAATCGATCCTTCGACCACATCATCGGATGGATGAAATCCCTCAACCCAGAAATCAACGGCGTCACCGGCGCCGAATCCAACCCTATCTCCACCTCCAACCCCAACTCGGACCTCATCTACTTCGGCGACCGATCCGAGTACGTCGACCCGGATCCGGGCCACTCCTTCCAGGCCATTTACGAGCAGGTGTTTGGGGCGGAATTCTCCATCAACTCCTCCATTGAGGTGCCATTGATGAATGGGTTTGCGCAGCAGGCGGAGAAGACTGAGAAAGGAATGTCGGAGACGGTGATGAATGGATTCCGCCCGCATGCTCTACCTGTTTACAAGGAGTTGGTGTCTGAGTTTGCAGTTTTCGACCGGTGGTTTGCTTCGGTGCCGGCTTATACGCAGCCGAACCGGCTTTTCGTGCACTCGGCGACGTCGCATGGCGCGACGAGCAATGATATAGAGAAATTGATGGAGGGGTATCCTCAGAAGACGATATTCGATTCGCTGGACGAGGATGGTTTCTCATTCGGGATCTACTATCAGTTACTTCCTCCTACACTTTTCTACAGGTGAGTGATAGTAGTATGGTTAGTTTAACACAGGCTTTTATTGCCACTCGCCTTTTGTTTTCTTATGAGGTGATAAAAAGAGGGAAAGCCGTTTGATTTCGAAATCCAAAAGGTAGGCCAAATAAAAGAGACCAAACAAACAGATAAAGGTAACATACTTGTTGGGGTTTTGAACTCAGTGACCTCCGGCTCTGATGACGTTTTGGTCTTTCGGGTTTCTAGTTAGTAACAAATATGAGCAAAACAACAGAAGAAAGGAAGTGAAATTTGGTCACCAAAAAGGGCCTTGCCAATCACTCTGTCATGAGCTCCAATATTTCCAATTCAACAAAACAAAAAAAATGGAAAAAAAAAAAAACAAAAAAACAAAAAAAACAAGCGGCAATATCCCCGTTCAAGGGCTTTTTGGTTGATATTAAATTTTGAGAGCCTTTTTATATCTTAAATAAGTGTAAGGAGAATTTTTTTTTTTTTTTTTGTTTGGTAAAATCCCCAAAGAAGAAGAAATGAGGGACGATGTCCCCCGCTAAAGGATTTTTTTGTCGACATTGAAATTTGTGGGTCTTTCTAGTCTACACAAATTCGAAAGGGAATTTTTTGGGTAAATTCCTCTAGTAAATAGTATGTTTTTGCTATTTTGTTTACATCTTAAAAACAGCCTATAATCAATTAAAAATGAAGATTTATAAAGGACTAAGACAAATTGAAGAATCGGTTATGAACTGGTATATCATCCCATAGGTGAAGGTTTAGGCGTTGGTCGTATAATGTTGGTTTCAAAAGCATGAGCGAGGTAGCAGCTGATTTTCTTCCGTTGATAGAGAGATAATTTGGGTCTGTGTTTTTGGTGTGAGCGAGGGCTCGGGAGTTGAATCAGTGAGAAGGTCCGTAGGAGATGTGAGCTCGAGCTGTGGCTAGTCAGCAAATTGAGTGATATAATAATGACTCCTGCTTTCAACAAGCCTGATTATGGCCCACCAAGCCAACGGATTGATTAGGGGACAATGTGCCACCAATGTAGCAAATAAGAACACGGATCCTTTTAATGTCTCGGTCTAGGATGAAAGAGTAGAACTCTAAATAGGACCCACCTATTGGATATTTGGGCTGCTTAAGACGTTGTTCTCGTTTTTGCATTGTATTCAATTTTTTACTCCGAGTTGGCCCCACTGTAAGATTGAACATATCACTAATAAATATATTTATTAATCCTATGCTAAATAGTATAGTGGGTCTAAATTGGGGACATCCAATGCACAAAGATGCCATTGATTTGAGCAGCTATGTATTCAATATAAGTAGGACCACCTTGGAGTTCCACACTCTTTTCACATGGAGATTCTTTGGGTGAGACCGTCCGAAGGATCCAGATACTCATGCAAAACAGTGTTCTTCGATGCTATGGGTAGTTATCGAGTCCCTTCACATTTGTGGTTTTTATTGGATTAGAAAATGTCTTGAAAATAATTACTTTTGATTTTTTGAAAGGTAATTGACTTTTATTATTATATATATATATAGATATTTGCTATTGAAGGGTTTCCAACCCTTAGGGCTGAACTAATCCCTCCAGGTCCAGAAGGAAGCTGGGTAAATACCCTTGTAGCCCCTGTGTAGTAGTGCAGTTTCGTACCTACAACCTTCGGATGTTGGGTATTAAAATATGAAAAGTAATAAATAGGTATTTGTGCTTCAATTTAAAAATAAAATAGATTTCTATGGAGAAAACCTCCTTTAAAGTCGAAAAAAATAAAAGAGGGCCCACCACTTATTTAGATTTTTTGGCGAATTTGCCCCCATTCAACAATTTTACAAAATGTCAGATTATTTTATGATATCATGAAAAAAAAATTTCGTTAGATTCACATATTAGGTTATATATGTGTTTGTGCCTTCTGTCATTTTTTCTCAAATTTAAAGAGACTTTTCTTCTAAAAATACCAAAATAGAAATACATAATTTCCTGATCATTTTTAGTTTTAGTTCTGAATTACAACAACTCGGTCATCCAACATTGCTCTTTCCATCTCCTCATTCTCCTTCTAGGTGGGATCCACTATTCGCTCATCCAAATATACTTCCCTGACGTGGCAGCAACTGTAAATATATTTAAGGATGGAAATGGGTCAGATCCAGGCGGATCCATCTTTATAGATCCTGTTCCGGATATAATCAGATACAGAACTTTTAAGTGTTGCATTCAAGTCTGACATCAACTTAAGAAAATGAGTTTCGTTTTGAATCCGGCTCCATGCATTAGTGTAATTAGATGAAATGGTTTTCAATTTTTCTTAAAATATACGAGTGGGACATGAAATGACTTATGATTAAAGCAAGTACTCTTAAATATGAATATAACTCGAGCTATTGAGGTCATTCAATTATATTTTTAATATGTAAATGTAATAACCCTACATTTAGATCTTAGACCGGAACTACAATGATCTGGTTTGCATGAATTCGGATCCGAATCCAAAATTTTCCCGGAACCAAAAATAAGCTTCACATCCACATATTATTCGGAAATAAGACTTTGACTACTCGAATAATCAAATACTCATTTGCAACCGCACACCATAAGCAATGCATGGGCCATGGTGATCTGATCTGTTCCACCGTTTTCTAACCCTGATTGAGTGGTTTCTTTCCATTTTTTCTCCCTTTAACAGGACCCTCAGGAAGTTGAAGTACATGGGGAAATTCCATAAATTCGATTTGCATTTCAAGGAGCACTGCGAGGAGGGTAAGCTTCCAAACTATGTGGTGATCGAGCAACGATATTTGGACACAAAGCTTTCGCCTGGTAACGACGACCACCCATCACACGATGTGTCTGAAGGCCAGAAATTCGTAAAGCAGGTCTATGAGGCACTGAGAGCTAGCCCACAATGGAATGAAATCCTCTTCATAATCACCTATGATGAGCATGGTGGCTTCTATGACCATGTGCCCACTCCTGTCTCTGGGGTCCCAAGCCCAGATGGCATTGTTGGTCCCGAGCCATTCAACTTTCGGTTCGACCGACTCGGTGTTCGGGTCCCAACCATCATGATCTCTCCATGGATCGAGCGAGGCACAGGTGGGTCAAGAGTAGGTTCGAAACTCGGGTGGGCTGAATTGAGTATTGGCCAAGCCATAGCTCAACCTGAATTCCATCCAGGTTGTAAAATCTAGGCCTGAGGTGGATCTGAACTCGGCCCAATCTGAATTTTACTGTTGGGTTGGATTAGGTCACATGCATTTGAGCTTTGCCCGACTCAATTTATCTCCTCAGTCCATAGTGTAGTGGTAACTGGGAATGTGAATTTATCACACCAAAACCCAGGGTCTAATGTTCATATGGCAATGGCATTGCAGTTGTGCATGGGCCTAATGGGCCATATCCTACATCCGAATTTGAGCACTCCTCTATTCCTGCAACTGTAAAGAAGATTTTCAATTTGAAGGAGTTCCTGACTAAGCGTGATGCATGGGCCGGCACTTTCGAATCCGTCTTAACACGCAAAAGCCCAAGATCAGATTGCCCAGGTGAGGACTCAAAACTTCAGTACAGCACCACCTTTCATTAATTATAACTGCCATCGCTACTATCAGTAACTACATTCATAGCCCATGTATTTGGGCCTAAACAGTAGTCAAATGGGCTGGGCCTTGGACAAGCATGCATAGCAAACCAATTGCATCTGCTAATTGACAAGGTTACATCTGCAGTTACTTTGCCGGACCCAAAAAAATTGAGACTGGGTGAAGCAAAGGAAGAAAAGAAACTGAGTGAATTTCAAGAGGAGTTGGTGCAGATGGCAGCTGTATTGAATGGGGATCACAGGAAGGACATTTACCCAAAAAAGCTAGTGGCGAACATGACTGTTGGGGATGCTGTGAAGTACACAGAGGATGCATTCAAGACTTTCTTAGTAGCATGTGAGAATCGTAGAAAGAATGGTGCAGATGAATCTGAGATCGTCGTGCCTGCATCCTTCCCAGCACGATCACCGTACGTGAAGAAGAAGTACTCATTTGCTTCCAAGATATTTGCTTGCTTGGTCTGGTTATTTCTCTCGTCTGCTATAAAAAAGAGTGAAGGTTGTCTGTTTCATTGATACGATTTGCATTTTGGAGATCTATAACACGGATACAGATATGGGTACCTTAGTCTTTTCTTTAAATTAGTATTGAATTAATGAAACCATCGTTGATTAGGTTCCTTTCTAACATTTTCTATATCGAGAAGTAAGAAAATTTAAAGAACTTTATGGAAAAATTGACTTATTAAACAAGATATTCTGAGCTTATATCCTAAAAAATTATTGATGCAGTATCGGACACCAATACAAATATTACGTTGGCTTGTACAAATATCCGGAAATCATAAGTAGTGAGCGTGGTAATAGCGTGCATAAAGTACGTTTGTGGTCGAGTAGCTTTCAAACAAGCTCAATTAGATAAGATGGATGACAAAATCCAAAGGAACTTTTCTCTTTCTTTGTCTTCTTTTTTAACTAATAAATCTATACCTCAAGGCCCTTTAAATCACAGTAATCCCCACTAACCCCATTGTCAAATTACCAATTATGGAGAGATAGAAGCTAATCCATGCCGTCCATCCAATTAAGGGCTCCATCAAAGACATGGATGAAACTCAAAATAAAGTGATTGGCCAACTGAATCAACCCATTCAGCTGCTGGCGATGAAAACAGAAGAAAAAAAAAATTGCTCTCATCTTATTACAAGACAATCAGATGGTCACAATCATAAACCCATCACAAAAACACTTCATAGGCTCCAAAAGACGCGCGAAAATTGTCAACAGCAGACCTCTTGTTCCATTCCAAAATCCAAAACATTTCTTTCTCCTTTATCTGCTGTATACTCTCCATCCTCGAACCTATCGTTCTATCTCCTTGTTATCATCATAAATAAACCCCCCAAACACCACCATGCCAGCTTCTTCTCTCTGAAAGCAAACCCCAACATCTTTCTCATCCTCTTCCTCTACCTTTCATAGCCTCCAAAATGGCGGGCTCTATCGCATCCAAAAGCTCCTCTTCTTTCTCATCCTGGAAAAGAAGTCTAGCTTCCAGATTTCGAAGATCCTCCGCAAATTCAGATCTTACTGAGTCATCCCTCAACGAATACAATCGAAGAAATGAGGCGACGATCGGCCCCAACCCCTACTACATGGGCCTCACTGACTCTACCCTCTCCATCAATCGTTCGAAGAACGCGAAGCGGAGCCCAGGACGCGAGAGCTACAGCACGACAGCCACTTCCTCTACCCTCTCCTCCTTCTTCATCAAAGCTAGGAAACTGGGGTCTTCTTGCTTCAGAGGCAAATCAAAGCAGAACCATAATGCCACTGCTTTTGAACAACGAATTCCTCCTCCTGTTCCTTCTCCTCGGCCTTCTCTTCATCGACGATCGGTTTCTCCGTCTTTGATGAAAAGTGAGATGGATGTGGAAGGGGGTTCTAGAGCTTCCAAGAATGGAGGAGAGAGGAGTCGTCTTGAGGAGGGGAAGCCCTTGAGGGAGAGAATTGTGGCGGGTTTGAAGACCGAAGTTGAGGAGAGGGAACGGAACGGGTCGAAAGAGTTGATGGTGAAGGAGGAGGAGAAGAAGTTTGTTTGGGCAGACAAGTATCGGCCAAAAGGTCTCAAGAACTTCATCTGCAACAGGGTTAAAGCACAGCTCTTGCAGGACATGGTGAGAGTTTCAAATTCGAATTCAACCGTTGGGTTTTGATTCTTCTGTTTCAACAAAATGGTCCTCTATAGTTCTAGTAATTGTGCATAGCTCCCTAACTTTTTGTGGCTCTCAAACTCAAAGGGCCCATCAGAGCCAGTCTTGGGGTTGTCCAAGCTCTGGACTCAATACCGGGCAGGGACAGGCCCAAACCTTTGGAGGGCCAACTAGGGCTGTCAAAATGCCACACGATCCGTTAACATGACACGAACCCACACGGCATTAACGGGCTCGGGTGGGCTCTTAATGGGTTCGAGTTGTTAACGGGTCCAACCCATTAACACGTTAAGTTAACGGGTCGTGTACGAATTAAACCAGTAACCCGTTAACAACCCGCTTAACCAATTATTTTATTTTATTTTTAGTTCCTAAGTGTAGCAAGAATTAATTTATATTCTAAAAGAATAAATTAAATTTTATTGTTTTATAGTGGGGTTTTAGGTGGGATCCACTCGAGATCCTCACTAATAGTTTCGTGTGGCTTATATATTTTTCACCTTATATATTTTTGTATGGATTTTCTTTTAATTTTTGAAATGACTTAATTACTTAACGGGTTAACGGGTTGAGTTGTGTAACCTGTTAAATTAACGGGTCGTGTTCGGGTTGGATTTTTTGACCCGTTAAGTTAACGGGTCGTGTACGGGTTGAAGTGATTTTTATACGAAATCGTTAATCCGTAACCCGAATTCGTTAACACGACACGATTAACAGCCCTAGGGCCAACACTACCTAAGCCTTACTTGTAGGGCAGTCAATTGGGCCCCCCTATAATGGGATCCATACCCTAAAAAATTCAAGCAAAAGAGGGCTTTTAGATTTCTTGAAATGCTTGAGCGAAAAGCTTGAACAAAATTTTGTACGCCCGCTGATTTGAGGGTCAAGCATGGATGATACTAGGTTCGACTTGGCCCTCTTTTATATATATAGGGCAGCACTAGACAGCGTCCGAACGTTATTTATAAGAAAAACGCCCCTCCTAGTTAGGTCCATTAGAATGTATGATGATCGTGGAAATCCATTATAGGGAAATATCTAAATGAGGCCTACACATGTGCAAAGTTTTGACTCCATAAGATCATCCTGGCCTTTTGATCCATGGACATAAGATTTAATGGTTTAGAGGCATCATTTTCTTATGATTTCAATCCAACAGTGAAGAAAAGTCGGATGAACGTTAAATTTGGAGTTGTTACTATTCATGAGGGCTAGTGTGTGTGAAAATGTTGGATTGACTCAAGGTGAGCACCATGACCAAAAAAAAAGCGGGGCGAAAAATGGGGGGTTTTAAAGTGGGGGCGTTTCGTAGAATTACCTATGACTTACCCAAATTTCTCGGGCAGTCAGGCCTATAATGTTTTTTTCCCAGGAACAGGGTTGTCAGCATGTTTAGCATTTTCTGTTTATATTTCTTTATTGCCTTTCTCTATACTCGGACATGAATTCAAAGATATGCTATACTATGTTCCTTAATTTTCTCCAGGTTGCTCGGGGAGAATGCAGTCATTTCATATTTGAAGGCCCACCCGGAGTGGGAAAGAGAACCATGGTAATGGCCTTTCTAAGAGGAGCTTTTGGACCTGAGAATTTGGAGGTAACAATCAACTCAGCGCAAAATGAATGTGCAAGGCCTTCTATTATATATTGCCTAATGGTTTTTATATGATTTTCTTGTTCAGACAAGAGATGAAATGAAGGAGTTTGAATTGAAGGTACGTTGCATTTTCTGTTGTATGTTTGAGATGCTGAGAATTCATAGCTGTCTTATTCCAGGGAGAGGCTGTGGCTAGAATTGAAGTAAAAGTGAAGTTATCTCCGCAGCACATCGAGCTCAATCTACCTGATTTGTATGGTTATGAGAAGCATGTCTTAATGGAATTGCTAAGAGACAACAGTAATTGTCGAGGTAAGTTGCTCCTGGATGATCTGATTCATTGATGCAAATTTTCTTAACCAAGTTCTAATGTCTTCTCTTGATGCTTCCAGCAATTGTGCTCCACAAGGCCGACAAACTTTCTGCAGACGCTCAACATTATATCCGTTGGATTGTAGAGCGGTATAAGAGCTGTAGTAAGATCTTTTTTTGCTGCTCTGATGTCTCCAAGCTTCAGCCTATCAAATCTATTTGCACATTGATTGAGCTTCTACCACCTTCAAATCATGAGGTGTTTCATGTCATAGTTTTTCCCATCTAAAGTTCAATTTATCTGTATCAATGTTTTTGCAGCATATATAAGTAATCTTGGGTTGTATCACTCTCTAGATTATTGAAGTCTTGGACTATATAGCTGAGCAAGAAAGTATAGAATTGCCTCGTGGTCTCGCAGAAAGGATTACAAAGAAGTCGAAACAAAACCTCCGGCAAGCAATTCGGTCATTCGAAGCCTCATGGAAGTTGAAGTAAGCAAACAAAGTGACAAAATGCAACTGCTATCTGTATAGTAAAATGTTGGCTAGCAGAGTCACAGATACATTTTCAATGGGCTTTCAAGTTTCTATCAATATCTGACCTGCTTTGGGGTACCTTTTGGGATTGTTTCTTATTTGCTTTACTTATTTATTGCATTTGATGTAATGGTCAATGGCTAAATTTTGGTAACTATCTACAGTATAATTCAGGTATGGTTTGAGCATATAATCATGTGTACTGTAGCACCTGCTTGCCACAGTACCAATTCTGGATGGAATAGAGCCACTGGTTTTTAGAAAATCCACTGAATCCTAGAATGCGACCCTCAAAATTCAGAGGGAACCTGCAAAATCAGCAGACCTCTGTTTTGATGCAAAATATTATTTTGTGGAATTCCTTTATCCTCAAAAAAGTCACAAGAACAGAAAACAGAATCAAACCACGCGGATTACATCATCTTATGTTTGTGAGGGTCAACTGGCTTAAACAACCCTAGATAATCTGTCCAGAATTGAAACTGGGTCAAATAGGTCCCTGCATCTGTTTCTAACTCGTAGATAGATTCAAATTCAAATATGGCTAATAGCCAATGCAATGCATTCAAGGTGATATTTGTGTCTAGATTTAAACCTTGCTTCATCAATGTCTGTATGAATAAAAACTCACATCAGATCCTTTCCTTTTGCTTCTGTGTTGGGTCCTTGCATCTGTCTTGGTAAATCCAGTTATTCATTTAAAGAGGACCAAGTGATTTTGACTGGATGGGAAGATGATATTGCAAACACAGCTAAAATTATTATCAAGGAGCAAAGCCCAAAGCAGTAAGTTGTCACCTGATATTGCATGTCAGTTATCATCATTAAGAACATTAATCTCTTCTGAGAAAGCAAAAATGAAAAATAAAAATTTGTCTATACCTGCAATGCAAGACATTAATTCCTTGGGCGTGTCTAGCCCGGAACGTCCGTAAAGATAAGCATCCATATCTTGGACTATACCAGTGACAGAACATAGTGGTATAGCGCTGTGGTGCACTTCATAGCCAGCATGTCTCAGTTTTTCATGCAAAAAATTAAACAATCATGATGTTCTGATCTATTTTTTTACAGGCTATATATTATTCGTGGGAAGCTTCAGAATCTTATAGAGCACAATGTGTCACCAGAGTTCATATTCGATGTAAGCTTTTGATCCAATACTTGGTATGGTTGGAGATATTTTTTTAGTCCACGATTTCAGCTACAATTTTCTTGGACACAGATTCTGGTGGAAGAATTGAAGAAACATTTAGATGATTCTTGCAAACTGAAGATCGATGCCTTGTATCTAGAATACATTGTGAGTTGAAATATCCTCATTTTCTATCCTAAATATTTTGGGCAATAACTAGTACCTCATGCATCTACGACAAAGCAAGACCACATAGTAACTTAAATCAGATAATGGATCCAGGATTGTGAGCGATACATAACCTGGAATCTCATCTTATGTGAAAGAATTTTACCTTCTAATTTGACCTGGTTAGTTTGGTCCACTCTGTCTTTGTTAACTCCCTTTCTGGTCATAAAATTAGATGGTTAGAATTGTCCAATCAATGGGGTTTTTCCAGCTTTACTCCACCCACATGACACAGTTGGCTGGCTCTGTTTGATTTGAATGCAAGTCGCCCTACAGATGACTTGGGGAAGATGCACATTGTAAATCTACCTCCTATCTTTTGCATGGGATGCCACAATTTACAGCTGTTTTGTTTGCATTCAGCAGGACAGCAGATTTCCCTTGGAAGATCATAAATCTCTTCCCCTACGGGGACGAGAACAACCAAATGACCCAGTAAGAAAGAATGCCAATGATTTCATGAAGATCGAAGGTAAGTAAAACAGTCCTAAATTCCCTTTTTTGACAGAGTGTTCTTATCTAGCTTATCTATACAAAGTCTTTAATGACCTGTGTTTTCCCTGCAGAATTTATAGCGAAATTCATGAGCTTGTATAAGACACGTGTGAAGAACTTTGGAGGGTCAAATAGCCCTGAGAATTAAAAAGGAACTAGTTTGCTTCAATCAGATGTACAGAGGGTAAATGCTTTGACTAAACTACTTGAGTATTTGCCTAGTATATGTGTTTTGTTCATGCATTTTTGCTTATATTCACACCATAGACTGTAAAAGCTTGTACTACTTTCATCACTTGAACATGTTTGAAGTCAGTTTTAATAGTTTCTCTAATAGTTAAATGGGAGGACCTTTTGGATCAAATGCATGAAGACAGGCACTGATTTGAAACACCAAAGTTGATGATCTAAGCCTTCTTTGGAATAACAATGAAAAAATTAAATTTGAACATGGAAGGAAAAACAACCATGGGTTTGAAGTGGCGATCCGACCTTGATGGGATAAGTCTCTGATGATAGAGGACGACAAGCTGCATTGCCTCAAATTCCCCTGCTTCCAGTGTCCTCTGTGACAGTTAATCTCAACCTCATTAGGTCAACTTTTTCATGTTTCTTTCTCTAGCGTGTGCCTAATTCTCACTGAATTCTTAGAACAGAGATTGAAATGTAATGATGAGATATCAAAAATCCCACTTTGATGGATAGTCTCAAATCAAACAAGTGATCATCATGGAACCTGAGACCTTGTGGTGGTGGATAAATCTGAGCCGTTCATCACCACCAAGTCATCCTCTTTATAGTCCTCAAAGAGGATGCAGCTTCCAGTCCAGTTTCTTTCCCTCATGATCCTTTCCTTTACATTCTCCGGCAGTCTCAACGCAAACCGGTCGTCGTCGGCCAGCGAATGCCCCGTCGAATGCGACCTCGGCAACCAATCCATCGCCGCCACGTGTTCCCTCGTCTCCGATGCCACGTCACCACCCCTCCTCCTCCTCCTCTCTTCTTCTTCTTCTTCTTTGAAAGAAATTCTCTGCTGAGTCTCTGCTGTTACTTCCTCCGCCTCCGCCGCCTCTGCTCTCTCTTCCCGTCCATCGGATTCCGGCATCGGAATCCTGACCTCCGTCGCCTTCTCCGGTGAGGTCTCGGCCGGGTCGAGCTCCCGGCGGCAGACTGGACACGTGGTGTGGGACTCGAACCAGAGGTCGATGCATCCGAGGTGGAACGCGTGGCTGCAGGCGGTCAGAAGCCGGAGGACGTCGTCGCCGGCGAACTCGGAGAGGCAGATGGCGCATTCCAGGCCGCATTTCCCCCGGCGGTGGTCTTTCACCAGCGCGTAGGGGAACGTCGGGAAGGAGGCGACGATCGAGGGATGGAGGCCGCCGCGGTGGTCGGATGCGGAGTTGAGGGCCTGGGCGGCGGCGTTGGGCGCTTGTTGGGGGTTGAGCCAGGTGGCGGTGGTCATGTATCGGCAGAAGTAGAGGGAGAAAAAGCCGAGGAAGAAGAAGGCGAGGACGACGACGGTCAGGATTAGAGGGAAAGCCAGCCGGTTTTCCGCCGACGGGGCGTAAGATGCCGGGCCTTCATGGTGGCCGTGACCCGTCGACATAGTCTGTGGAGTCGCCGGACCTTTGGGATTCCGGCCAGAAAAGAGAATAGAAGATGGAATGAAAAAAAAGAAAATCTTGATCTTTGGGGAAAAAAAATTCTTCTTCTTCGTTTTCTGATTTTTGGTTTTTGCGATTTTTTTTTTAATTTATTTATTTCTGTTTGATCCTGTTTTGTGGGGACTCCCAGTGGTGTCAGCTGGGGCCGAAAAGATGGCCCGCTCGATTCGGTTACTGGATGACGTGTCATGGTTGGTTTTGTTTGTCTGTGTTGAGGATCATCAATTTCACATAATTTTGGTGATGTTGTTTATGGAGACTACTTGTCCCGTTTGGCATGTTTACTTTCGGCCTCTGTTTCACTTAATACGGTTTCAAAATACTTTATCTTTGCTTGGAGGCGTGATTTTAGATGTCTATATCAATTCGTCATAAGATGTATTGCCTCTGTGTCGAAAAGGACCCAAAAGGAAGAGAATTCAAATAGAGGTTTTCGTCTAAAGCGGACATACCACTCCCGATTTTATTTGAACAAGTTTGCCCTCGTAATCTTTCCAAAAAGATGAGTTCACTCATATATATAAAAGAAGCGCTTTTCTCCCATTTCCATTGTCGCCTCTCCTTCCAGCAACTCTAGCAGATAAATCTCTCTTCCATTCACCTCTCACCTCTCTTTCGAGATCCGAAGATTTTTACTCTATTTTTCGATCTTTCCTTCAATAAACTTCTCCCATATAATCTCTCTCTCAATTAATCCCTTTTTCTCTCTCTACACCCTTCTCGTTTTTGGGAAATTCTAAGCACACCCACCCATTTTGCTGAGCGAGCCCACATTTAAAAAAAAAAAAATTAATTCCAAGAATACCCATCTGTGAATTTCCCTAATTACCATTGCCTTTATCTTCCTCTTCTCTTGAGGCCATTGCTTCTTCCTGATATGTGTTTTTTTTATTTCTTCTTCTTCACTTCATCTCCCAGTCTCTCTTCAGGATTTCATCTTCACTTCTTCTGCACTTGTTTCCCAAAGAACTCATCTCCAACCCCTTCTCCCCATTTCTTCATATAAGCTATCACATCTCCAATCTTAGGCACCACATTGTGTTTTAAAAAAACCATCGTCAATATGGACAAGTAGGGGTATACACGGATCGGATTGGTGCGAATTAGGCCAAATCCGTGACTAATCCGTTGCCTTCGGATCCGTCACCAATCCGTTACTGTTAAAATCCGATCCAATCCGTGGATGAGCGGATTGGATCAGATTAATCCGTTCAATCCGTTACTGTACATTACGTAGAAGAAAAAAAAAAGAAGAAAAAACCCATAAATATTGAAGCCACTGAATTAAAGGGGCATGAGTTGAGAGCTATATGCCTATTCTATTCATAAGGTTAGTGACTCCTTACTCTCTTTTTTCTTATTTTATATATATATATATATATATTTTTTAATTTATATTTAATGACAACATATCGGATCAGATTGAATCCGCGGATTAAGGGTGAAACCCGCCTGCTGATCCATTGCTAACAGATTACACAATTTTCAAACCATCACCAATCCGTTGGCCTTTGGATTGACGGATTGACGGATTTTTTGTACACCCCTATGGACAAGCAAATGATCGTATATGAAGAGAATGTATCGTTTTTTTTATACATCCTTTCATTTTTTTTTTTCTTCATTCGCGTCCTGCACGGATTTGCAGAACCGCGCATCACATGCAATGCTCGACAATATGAAACCGTGCATCGGTATATTGCACGGCTCTGTATTTCCATGCATAAGTGTATTGAACGGCTTCGGATTTCCGTGCATGAGTGTATTGCACGGCTCTGTATTTCCGTACAATACAACATGGCTCATCTTATGTTGGCCAAGCAATATGATGTTTGGCAGTTTAGCAGGACCGTGCATCACTGATTTCTTTTTTTTTTATATATTTTCAGGATGTTGATTCTACAGGTGCCAGTGAGTGCTTATCGGATTTTACTAACGTCTTCACCACCGACAATATATTCAGAAGCCGAGATGCCCTTATCCAATGGACACGCAATGTTGGAAAAAAACAAGGCTTTCCGAAGAAGAATTAAATGTTTTGATTGATACGTCGAAGAGTTTAATGAAGCCGATGAACATTCTTCACACAATGAAGAAAAGGGATTTGAACAACACCACTACATTTTGTTCAAGTGTATAACAGGATGTGAACTTTCTTATGCCACGAATACTGAGCAATTCAAAGATATCATAGGGGACTCTGTTGCTACACAGGAGACGATTCATTTAGATAGCGATTGACTTTGTTAATCTTTATTGTATATCCTGCTTAATGTAATATTATTTTATATTTTTAGTGAAAAATTTTGGATCACCAATTCTACTTTGATCAGCATGCATACTTATAAAAATAAATTGGTAACAAACTTCATCCACTATCATAGTTCAATCCACATCAAAGTTCATCTACAAAAAATAATATATAGTTCAAACCGTCAACCAACAAAATACATGACATCCATAAAACCCGACTCGGTCCTTGTAGACGACGCCTGTATGTAACCGGTAAGTCTTCTAGAATCTCGAGTGTAGTATGTAACGCACGGTAATACACGTCAGCTAGCTATCATGTTCACGCAATCGTGGCACGGAGATGACTCACAGCTCAGTGGACCTGTATCAGTCGAACAAGTTATGAATTTAGCAAATGGGTTAGGTATACATATACCATCAAGGGGAAATCCTCAAATTAAATAATCTCACCGTCGTGGGGGTACGGTCATCAGCGCCCTGATGGGGGTCAAAATGTGAATGGTGATTTGGGTTCTGAACTCGTATATGTGAGATCCTCTAAAACTACTGAAGATAATCAAGGGTGCAATCCCATGCATGCATCGCACGACTCCCGCGGTGCTCTGGAGATAATATATGGTCACCCCACGTAATCCAAAACTGGTCCAGGAATTGATAGGATACCCTATACCTAGCAGCAGTCGCTCCCTAAAATGCACAAATAGGGGCATACGGTGGAGGTGGGATTGTATGCACATGCCCAAACTGACGAAGGACCCTTTGTGGATGATAGGGCTCTATGATATCCATCGATCTCAAACATCCACAAAAAAATGATATCTAGTGGAAGGGATGATGAGCCCCCAGACTAGCATAAGGGTCCCAAGCTACCTGTGAAAAAAAAAGGAGAACAATAAATTAATAATAATGACTTCAATATAATAGTAACTATTAAATATGTATGTCTATTCACCTCGCTCGAATGGCTACCGTCCATCCTTTCACGTATCAACTATATACTCTCCATCATATTGCCCGAAACTGCTGGAAGGATACCATCGACATGCTAGTGGCTAGCTTGTAGTATATCCAATATGTGCTCGTGGACAAGCAAAGGGGAATTGGAATGTCAATAATAGCACTGATGTCATCCAATGTGATCGTCATCTCACCAAATGGTAAGCGGAAAGTGTTAGTTTCGAGCTGCCATCTCTCTACATATGCCGACACCAAAGCCCGGTCGATATGGCGGTAAGATAAGTGTAACGCCCCAATTCCGAATACCGAAGATAACGCTAAGGTTCCCGAAGTTGGCGCGCTACTTCCCGGAAAAACCAAGAACTTCCAAGATCGTAGTCCGCAGTGAGGTCAAATTTTAAAACTTTTTAAACAACATCATAATCAACAGTTATATGCGAAAGCGTAACAAAAGATAGCGGAAGCAATAGTATCATGTATATAAATCAGATGTAAAAGTGTGGAAGCCTGATAGTAATCTCAAAATATAGTTATCAAAAGGTTTATACATATCAGTCAATCTACCAATGTCTCACCACAGAATACTCTCAAATCCCAAAATAACTACACTCAGTCCCCCTGTGCAGGCTCTCCGTCCTCCGGCTCGACCACCTGGTCAGCTGGCCCCCATCCATAGTCCCCAACTTATAGGCGCCTCGTGGATTGCGTCACCCACGGGATCGTGGTATGGACCTAAGCACCAAAGATGGGTCAGATCCAAAGATCTGGCAAAACACCATATGCAGATAACACCAGATGTACCTAACAAAAGAGAGTAATGACAGGTACATAATCATATGAGTGAACAGAATACATAATCTAGGCAATTAAGCAGTAATAGCAGTTTAGAATCAGAAAGATAAAGTATCTAATCTACACAGACAACAAGAGGCACATTCACACAAACTAAATACACCGCGGGATATTATGCCGCGGCCCTCTCGTACTGTAAACGTCCCATACCATGAACAGTTTGCGGTGGGGAAAGGGTAATAATCATGCAAGGGATAACAGCCCTGATAAATATAACATACAATATACGTAACACCAATCACACCCGTTTATCACACCGATCACACCCCTTTATCTCATCGATCATACCCCTTTATCAGATTAACCCGGACTTGGTATCACACCGTCCATCCAACCACAGCTCATCATGATAGCTCTAAGTAACCAGAACATAGCTCCTACCAGAGGTGATCAGTCAACTGGCTGAGCTTAGAACAACTGAGTAAATGTTCAGTGCCGGCTTGGGAAACTAAGTACGGGTCTGTGTCTGTCTAGGCTAATCTTGCATGAGCAAGGTCCTACCCAATGTCTCTAAGAGGTTGAGGTACAACATTGTGGAATACAATCCGATATCCAAGTCCAAGTCCAACAACATTGGATCCACGCCAAGGCTCACAACCGTGGCCTGAGGCAACAGAAGTACCATACAATGTCCATTCCACAATTAATCACCCTATGCTCCTACAGAGTGAGCTAATTGACCATTTATCCTAACCCTCTTCATACTATGGTTGCACATCCCCAACCTTAGGCCATATTAAGGCCCGCCTAGACACAGACACGAGTAAATTGTCTCCAAACACTACATAGGGTCACCTCTAAGTAATCCTACGTTCAGGTCCTCCAGTTTCCATTAATTAACAAGTTTAAGACAACAACAAGGATAAGAGAAAAGAGCAACTCATGAAATCCTTAAAAACAGGGAATCAAGTGGAAATAGGCAAAGGACCAGTCCTAGGTAGTGTTCCACACTTGGTTCAGGCCTCATCACATGATTGGATCCCTATCTGTAGCCTTAGGTGTCCAAAATGATAAATCTGGTGCTCCTAAGGTTGTGGACATCGTGGGCTACAGTTAAGGTTCGAGTCAATGATGATTCGAATCCTAAAACCTCGATTGGTGGACCCCACGAATCAAAGCTGAGCCACGCCATTGATTCGTGGTGTGGCACACTTGATGGAAGGTCATTTGGGTGGTCAATAGACCCCACATGTGATCAAACATTACAAATATCAAAAACTAGAAGTCCACTATTCACAGTTTGCCCAGTCGACATCACACCCTGAGATGTCGACCGGGTGAACTGGATGTTGACCTCCCAGGTCGACATCCTGTAGAGTCCCCGATCGACATCATGGCCGTGATGTCGACCAGGTCCACTGAAACCTAGTGTCAAGCACCTGGGGGGTTCTGCAGGAATTCCAGTGTATCCGGTCGACATCATGGCCGTGAGGTCGACCGGGTACACTGCATTTCTGCTCTTTTCTGAAACTCCAGGTTTCAGCTATCTCCTGTGTCTTCCTGTGTGCCCGGTCGACCGAGACAGGGTCCAGTCGACCAAGTACACTGTCTGTGCACTATTTTAGGAAATAACTGAGACTTGTGTTTCAGGCATTTTTAGTGTGCCCGGTCGACCGAGACAGGGTCCGGTCGACCGGGTACACGTAAATTGCAGAATTTTAGGTTTTCTGGGATTTCTCTTTTTCAATCCAATTTTCATCTAAATCATTCCAAACCTTCCCCATACATCACATAGACAAGAATAAACATAAAACACTTTAATTATCACCATCCCTCCATCCATCCATCAATCCATCCGGCCATTGATCTTCCAAATGGGGAAACCCATCCATCAATAGCCATTTCCATGAAATCCAAGCTCAAAATGGAAATCTAAACTAGCATTATCAAAACATTGAGATGTAATTACAGAAACAAGGAAGTAAAGCATGCATCTAATGAAATTGCATAGGGTACTTGCCTTAGTGTAGAATTGGTGATAGTGTAGAGAGAGAGAAGATAATCCAAGCTTCTAATGGAGTAATAGTTGCAATTGGGGAGAGTCTCTAGCCTCCTTGTGCTGGGATTTGAGGAAATTATGGTTGCTTGGGGGGGAAGATAGGTTAATTGGAGAAGATGAGAGGCAATTAGTGTTTTAGGCTCTTTTGCAATAGCTTATGTTTATATAGATTAGGGTTTTAGGCTAATTACCTAGAGGGTATTTTGGTTCTAAAAGGAATAACATGGGGCCATGGGTATTTGGGTAAATTGATGGGTTCTAGAAGGTTCCACTTTCATGCCCTCCTATTAGTGCTAATCACAAATAATTCCTAATCTAATCCAATCTATTAAAATTAAATAAAAGCTAAAATCTAAAACTTAGGAATACTACAGACTATACTACTAATTTCCTATTAGATAGCATATTAAAGATAGAAAATACCTTATTGATTATTATTTAAATTACACTGAGGGCCCACCAGGGGTGGGGCTTCACATAAGTGCATCCGAAGTGGTGCCAAGCCGGACTCCTCTATAATAGCATGAAGTCCAGGAACATGATTATCTTCACCCAGCTGTGGTAGATACTATGATCTCAACTTAGGCCAATGACTTATACACTTAAGAGCATCGCGATCCTGCACATTGTAAGAAAACATCAAAAAATTAGATTTTAACAATTCCAATAAGAAAAACGAATAATTAACACATTGTCAAAATGAATGTCCTACCTTCCCTCCCCATATCGACAAAGTTATGTGCGTCCTAAAGCTGATAAGGACAGAGAGATCCACTGGACCACCTGGAATAGGACCTACCTGATGATCCTCGTCCACCCTCTCCTCTAGAATGAGCGGATATGCATCCTCATCAGCAATATCATCATCTGTAGCCTCCTAAGAGGCTACATCCTCCTTTGACTCCTCTATCGGATCTGAACTTGGATCCTGTCACACCTTGCGTCTCTGCTCTGACGTCGTAGGCCTATGACGATCTGTGGTGGATGAGCTCACCGCACCACTTCGACCCCGCGAGATCGATGGACTACTAATAGCGCTATCGCGCCCCGAGGTCGAAAAACTACTACGACTAACTCGTCTTGGCGGCATGTTGAAATGCATGCATCATTCGGATTAACAATAAATAAGTAAACATACTGCACGGATTTGAAGTTTCGTGCATATACAAAGCGCACGGATTTGAAGTTCCATGCAAATGCAATCTGCACGGACTTTAATCTCCGTGCATATGCAGTTTGCATGAATTTGAATTACCGTGCATATGCACAATGCATGGATTTTAATCTCCGTGCAAATTTTTTTTGCTCTTCATCGAATTGCCATGCACATTCAAATGTGCATGGATCTACATTTCCGTACAGGACGCGAATCATGTTTTTCATTTTGCATGTCAACTGTCACTGATTTCCCTTCTTCCTTCCATTCAACTAGATTTTCCTCCCAATTGTAACCCACACACTCCATTCCATTTGCATGCACTCAACCCATTTGCATTACATGTTTATTTAGTTGGAAAAAAGATTAACAGAGGAAAACAAAAATGGAAGAAGTTGAAGATAAAAATGTACCTGGGGAGATGAAGATGATCTGCCTTTGCTCACGAAAAAGAGAAGAAGATGATCTGCCATCAAAGTTTTCACTCACAAACATGCTTGGAAATGGCGTCGTTTTCAGCTGTTTTGACGGAAATGAGGAAGAAGGGAAGACGGAGAAGGAGAAGGAGAAGGAGAATGGCAGGTTTGTAATCTTTGGTGGGTGGACTCGGCAAAAATAGAGATTTTATATTTTTACAATAGGTGAGCTAGGCATGTGGATTGGCTCAGCAAAAAGGGTGGGTGCATTTAGAATTTTCCCTCGTTTTTTTCTAATTTCATCTTCATTGGGGGATTAGGGCTTTTAATTTGGGGGTTTAGGCCTTCATACTGGTTGTTGAAGTGAGCATGTAGTACTGTCGGTTGTAGTTTAGGTTTTGATGTTTATGCCATTTGATTTTCGTATGGGATGCCGTTTCTTTTCTCCTGTAAGCCAATTTACTAGAGGAGATGGGCAAATACGAGGTGGAGAGGTGGGCGAACCAATCTCCCCCGGCCAACTTGATAACTATTTTGTTGGGAACATGTACATTGTTCGGGAGGAGGCCATCATCAAGTGAGCTACCATCTACAGAGGAGTAAAAAAGCTGCTGGATGGATGGACGGATAGAAAGGCCATAGATGCAGGTGGGTCATCAAAGATAAGATAATCAAGCGTTTAACTAATCTGAAATCAAGCAACCTTCCTTAGTATTCAATCCGAATGCAAGTGTTTCTATATGACATTTTATGTAAGAGCACTGATTGACCTTCTAACAAATTGATGTGTTGCCCAATTAACAATCAACAGACAATGCATGTATGGGCAAGTGTCATGCTCATGTAATCCACCAGGAAGCAAACCAATTTGGCAAATGGTTCTGTCATATGTGGTGGGCCATTTTGTGGCTCTTTTTTTTTTTTTTTTAGATTTCTCATTTGACAAATGTGGGCCACATAATCAAGTAATTAATTGTGGTGTGGCATGAACATCACTGAATGACCATTTTCTATAAATTGAATCTTGACTTATGAAATGAATTATATCGTCATGAGAATTGAGAAATACAAAATTGTGATCAATGGATAAAATACCTTCCACCTTTTAAAATGAAGATTATAACATTCGATTTGGACACACCAATTCTGATTAAGCCACCCATTCATTTTATAAGCTTATAATGGTTTTATTGAAATTAAAAAATATATATAATGGATGTCAAATTGAATTTCTATAATAATTCACATTTTTTAGAAAAGACAAGAAAGGCCTTTGGAATAAGATCTTATTTGTATGCTTGTCAAATAAAGTATTTCAAATAGATCTATCTGAATCAGATATACTATGTGTGTTACCAAACAGTCTATTTGTAAATGAGTGTATTTGTAATGGATATGTACATTCAAACAGATAAGACTTGCCAAACAAGCCTACGGGTCAGCTTTAAATGGGGCCGGTTGGGTCGAGTATGGATGAGATAAATTTGAGATGAATACAGATTTGGATTAACTACAGTCCGTACCAAACCTGGTACCATTCCCATCTCTAGTAAAATTTGAACTGTTCAAATGAATATTTTCCCTTTTTATAGGTTTTTGACAAACATGCATGAAGCATCACTCTGCTATGAATTTGGACCGTTTGGTCTGAATTTTCTTATTTCAGTTGGTTAATAATAGGAGTTGGGTCCGTATTCTCCAACAAAAATAAAATCTTAGATGATATTTATATGTAAAACCGGAAAACATTTATTTGGTGTGGTTTTGGTTAAAATGTTAAAAGCCACGCATTACAGAAAGGCATCGTAGAAGTAATGTGATTTTGTGACTCTATGTAAGGTAGAGGATATCAAATTTCCTCCCCTAATCAATCCTATCAAAAACCTCAAGAGATTAATAAATGTAACAGAAATACTTTTCAATGGAAGATAATCTGGAAATCTGAAATACTTCTGTTGATGTGTTGAGATTTCCACATTATCTTCTGTTGAAAAGTATTTCTGATGCTGAAAATTGGAGTGGATCCCCTATTTCTTGGAAACAAGAGATTGTTTCGTCCAATCAAAATCAGCCAACTGTGAAAAATCTTGTCTTTGATTTTCTATAAAATCCAATGAAGCAATTGGGAGGGTGTATTTCCTTGCATGTTATTTTACACAGTTAGCTAATTTTGATTGGACGAAATAGTATCTCCATGTTTCATAGAAAAAAAAAATGTCACTACAGTCCTTTAGTCCAATGTAGCAAAAAAAAAAAAAACAATTGTCACAAAAGATTCTGAGATCAGTTATATGAGTATATGATTCCTTAATTCTTCACGGGGGCACACTTGGTAATTGGGATCCAGACCATTCATCGAGTGGTCTCTATTGCTGGAAGGGTTGGAGATCCAGATTAAAAAAAAAAAAAACAATCTAGATAACCATTCTAAAATTCTTGATCAAGAGAATTATCTTGTTTGTCCCAGCGAACAGTTGGACCGTGGTCCTACAAATAGATGGCTTTCCTTTTCTTTTAGCGTATATAAAAGCATGCAAATTCAACCCCACAGATGATGACTAATTGATCGTTGGTATCATACTGCAGAAAAGAAAAGATGAGACATATCGAGACAAAAACATGTTGCTTAAGCTTGAGTCATTCAAGCATCCAGTTCTACTTTAAGAGAGTCCAAAAAGCTTCCTCCCTTGGAAATATCCGTTTCAGAAATAAAATTAAGGAAGTCCCTGAAGCTGCTAGCCTTGTACACTCTGGTCCGTTGATCACCCATCACCAGCTCATCTGCGGTCTCCATCTTATCATCCATGGCCAGGCCGTGGATGCTGGCGATCGAATATCGCATCTGCTCCGAGTTCAGGATCGCCCTGTGCACTGCGCTCTTGTATCCACCATTGGTTAGCACCTCGAGATGGTCGCCCAGATGGACGTGTAGGTAGCCGGGGTGCACCGGGACCACCTTCCATGTGCCACCCTGATCAGGGTCCATGACTTGGAGGCCCTGGCGACTCTGTAGAAGGATGGTTATGCAAGCATAGTCAGAATGTTGTGGTAGGCCCAACACCAAGTCTGGATGTGGACATGGTGGATAGCAGTGGATGGCCATCACCTGCATGCCCTCTTCCAGCCTCTCACTCATGTATGTGTGGCCCAGTTTCAAGCTCTCCATGATGGCCCCTAAAACTTCCAAGGCTAAGATCCTCACTTGAGCTGAGTACGTTGCCATCTTTTCGCTGATGCAAAAGAACACAAGTTTCTATGAATTAGTTATAAACAAACCATCCAAACATCATCAGCTATCAAATTCATAGTAATAAGACAAGGCATATTCAATCAACAATAAATCATCCCTGTGCGTCCGTGTTCTTGCTTTTGTCCTTCTGTAGCTGTAAAGCTCCATGAGTTTGTTTTACTTCTTCATGAGCGGGTTCTATCGTTTAAAAATCCAACACATTCACGAATGTAGATTTCATCATAATTTTAAAATTGATTGAGATAAGATTCACCGTTAAATTAATCACTTACCTTAGGTATGTTCGGTAACTTCACTAGTAAGGTAAAGTGAGGCCGGGAGCAAAATTAAGAGATAGGAGAAAAGAGGGGTCAAATAAAAAAGTGATACCTTTTCGTTATTCAGTAAAATAAGAATCAGCTTTTGACTTCTTCATTTTTTCAGAAGATGGGTCTAATTCCAACGGTTGGAATCACGTGGAATTTTCATCCACGGGCATTACAAGGGATGTTAAAGTCTGTAATAGGTTTTTATTTTTGGAAGACGGATCCCATTGAGGCCTGAATCTTGGACGAAGAGCATTGCTCTCTCCTAGTCCGGAATCGATGACCGGTTCACTCAGTGAATTACTGAGTTGAAATGTGCCACCACATAATGAGGCCCACTTATTAAATATTCATGCTGCTCAAAATAAATACCAACCTTTTAGGAGTGTTTGTGGGCTGGGCTGACTAATATATAGGCTCGGCCCAATTCTTAAACTATTGGCCCAAGACCAGCCCTAGCCTGACATGGGCCATTATGTTTGGCCCCGACCCCAGCCCGCCTAAAATATTTTGGCCTAAGCCCAGATGAATTATATTTTTTAAACAAAAGGCTACCTGCCTGTAATCAGGTGGGCTGCATGGCCAGAGTTTGATCCACGTGTCGAGAGGATAAGCATAGTGTTTGAGGAAAACCCTCCAAAACTGCCGTTGATCTATGCCGTCCCTCAGGCTAGTGCAATATCTCACTGGTTTGGTTACATCATTTGACATGAGCTCCATCTTCTCCTTGTGAGGCAATGCAAAGAAATCCGATGCTGCACTAAGAGCTCCTTCCATCACAGACTCACTTATGCCATGGTTCGCCACCTACAAATTTCAAAGAAATAAATGCAAACAAACTAATATTAAAGGCCAATATAATGTAATAGTTGGGGTGATGAATTGTCCCCAAACTAGTTCTATTAACATGAAACATGACTTAAACAAATCTAGTATTGATACAAACTATGAAACAGGAAGAAATCATGTTGAAAGTATTTACTAAATGTTATTAGTGTCATTTGTTTGCATGGAGTTGAATTCTTAAGAGTTCAACATAAAATAGGAAAAAAATGTGACGCGGAGACATGAGTGTTCATTTTCAGATGGTCATTTAATTACATGTCTTCACCTTTGTTTATTCGTTTTAAACCACTTTTAAACATATATTTTTTTATAATTCCTACAAATTCAATTCTATGCAAACAAATAAACCTTTATTGATGTAAAGATATCCAATGAACTCACCTGAAAGAAACCCAATTGTCTACAGGCCTTGCCAATGCCCTCAACAACCCGCGCCCTACCATCCGGAGACTCCCGCAAACATGCAATGTCGATGACCGGCACATCCATGACATCCATGATCGGACCCGGTCGGCTGGTAGGAGGCATAACAGAGCAATCAGGGACGTAGCCATGGTCAAGACCAGCCTCGGGAGCACTCAAGGATGAGCTTGAACCCTTGTTATCTTCCATCTCACTCAACAAAGTATATATCTCAAGCAACTTGCACAAAGGAGTTGGTAGTAAACAGAAAGGGAACAATAGGTGAGGCCTCAAGGTGATTCCTGTACTTATATGGGTAGTTACCCAGCATTGGAGTTCGTTGAACTGAGACAGTGGGGTCTGGAAAGCACAAAGCAGGTGATGGGAAGGAGAAACCGCGTGTCCGTTGTCCACTGGTTGTTTTTGAACGGTAGCGGACTACTGGAAGTAATAGGAATTTATAGTTACTTTGGTAAGTCCCAATTCCCAAAGGATCCATTTTTCTTATAGTTTTGTGCAAGTGGAATGTTTTGACTCTCTTCTCTGCTTGTATCTGCGGATATTACGCAGCTGTGACGAGGTTGTTTCATTTCAACTTGTTTCGTTGCATGCTGGAGGCAAGAAAACATGTTACTTTCACAGTAAGCAGCTGATTTTTTATTGTATTCAATTATTCACAGTTATCTAAAAGTCCAAAACAGACTCATGAGAATTGCTATAATTATTATTATTCAACTGTTTTGATGCCTTAAAAGGCTAAGAACGACTATGATATCAAATTTTGGCAATTGATTCATTAAATATTTTGACAATATTTAAAAAAAACTCCAAACCATTAGATCTACAAAATGACTTCTCTGGGCTCCTTTTCCACCATCTGAACCATTCATTCTCTTTGGAAAAGCAAAAACTATCTATTTATGATAGGTTTGGAAAAAATTGAGAAACGTGGTGAATAGTTTGATGAAATAACTCCTTTACAACATGGTTTTGGGGCAGTCTACTTTTTCTCAAATTTTAACTATTGTGGGCCCCTATCTCATGATCCGAACTGTTCATCTTCTTTAAAAGGCAAAAAATGGTTGGCATCAAGTTTGAGTCATTGATTCATAGATTTTAAGAAAATTGCGAAAAACACTAGGTTAAAAATCTAAATGTTTTATTCTATGGGTCCCCAAATTACGATCCGAGTCATTCATCCTCTTTAAAAGGCTAAAAACAGTTTGGGGGTCAAATGTCATGTATTGATTCAAACGGTGAACCACTTGCTCCATTGAGATTCACATGTGAAAATGGCAAACAACGAAAATTATTTTCACGGGACTCTATTGCATATGGAAATGAAACAACATCAGGAAATCCATTAAAAAAAGAGAACTGAAAGTTAAAGAATTTCAAAAGAAACGATTCTATGCTACTATTAGGGGTCGTATTGCACTTATTTATGCATGTAAATGATTCCTGCATAATGGCTACACATCCATTTGGGGAATCAGGTTGGGTAGGGGCCCCAAAATGTTGAAAACCCCCTTCACATTTGAAGATTCTAATATATTTGTTACCTATTCCCCAAATTTTCTTAAAAACCCTAAAAATTTTGAAAACTCCATGCATCTTTTACATATGCCTCCCCCGACCCCAAAAAGAAAATGAAAAAGAAAAAGAAAAAAGCAAAACATAGTAAGCCCTCCAAGAAAATTCTTGGGTCCGCCCCTGTAAATGAGGTGTGAAAACTGAAAAGCTATAAATAAGGCCATTATCACACCAAAATTCTCACACATAAATAGGGTGAAAGGTCTTTCACATCTCCCACCGACAAAAAGGCATTAGCACATTGTTCACATGGTCTTAAATCTTTATGGATTTTGATAATTTGTGAGAAAAGCCCAAAACATCCAAACACATTAAAAATCAGTGGATGTCCTTTTTTACTCATGAGAAAATGGTGATTTTGACAAATATAGGAAAGTATTTTGCATGTGTGTGATAATTGCATATTTAACAGACTAAATGTGTGAAGCTTATTTTCCTATTTCATGCGTACAACACAAGTGCCCTTAGGGAAGTAGCATTCATGACATCTAATTTAACATTTGTGGTCTCGCGCGCCATCTAAGTTGTTCATATGGCATGCTCCCCTAAGTGTACGGATTGGCATATTTTCGACTCTAATTGAAATGAAATACACAGTAAGATTGCCATTTCATCACCTTGATTGCAATGAAATTTGGACCAATTCCTATACACAAGGCCCTGCATTATCTTTCAAAAAAAAAAAAAAAAAGACCTGCATTATCTCAGATCAAACAAATGCAAGCCCCATACAGAAGTTAGGTTTTAGCCATATATAGCGTAAGATCATTTCTCAATTATATGTTGTTTGGGTCCGATCATTTCTCAATTATATTTTGTTTGGGTCCACAAACAAGAAAAATGGCAATAGGCCAAAAATGTAGATTGCTATGATATGATCTTAGTACTTTACTATGTGGCTCTAGACGTTTATGGAAGGTGAGTCTGGTCAGGTGGCTTCCCTTCAAGCGATCGAGATTCAAGACAACCTCTGCCTGTACCAAACAAGAAGACCTGCAAAATAGGTTGGCCAAAATGCATGGCCTTATCACTTGGCCGCGCCCTATTCAAATATTTTCTATTCGACGCTGATGAGCAAAAACTAATATTGGTATTGGGTTTTGTATTCGTTGTCTCTATTAATTTCAGGCTCAGCCCCAACGCCACTCAATGAAATGAACACACATTGCTTCATCCAACTGGCTGCCATTCAACTGCTACTTGGCAGCCATTCACGAATGCAACATGCAACATCATCATCAACCCACTCTTTTTTTTTTTTTTTTTATAACACCGGTCCATTGGTACAAAATAATTCCTACCGACCCAGAAGAGAAAACTAGGTAAAATTCTCCCGTGATCCAAATGTGGTAGTACAGTTTTGAACCCACAACCTCTAAGTGCAAACCTTGGTCCTAAGTCAACTAAGCTACCCCTCGGAATTATCATCAACCCATACTCATTTTCTCTAATAATACCCATCTTCTCCGAGCTCCAACTTTTTTATTCCATGGCTTCCACCCACCTTAACTCTCTCTCTCTCTCTCTCTCTCTCTCTCTCTCGTCTTTGAATTCTTATCATCAAGCCTAAAGTCCATTTGTCATACCTCCCTTGGTCATCATGCATATAGGGGCCCCCATTAACTTCAGAGTTAGTTAGATTTGCTAAATTTGAAACAAAAAAAGGTATTTTTTTCATTGTCTGAACTAATAGCCATTCGATTCACCACTCAATTAAGGAAGTTCTAATATAAAAAAATATAAAATACTGGGGCCTTTTTGAGGTTGCTTAACGATATAGGAGATTTTGAAAAAAATCTGCATTCTAAAAGTCCTAATTTATCCACTATATTGAGGAAGAAAAACCATGACTTTTGAAGAACGTAAAATAATCATAACTTCACAAGAACAAAAACATCATTCAAATCTTGCCAATGCATTAGAACAAGTTAGTGGAAATGACTCTTTTGAAAGTCGATTGCCTGAAAATTCAAAATTATAATATTCAAATACTTACACAAGCTCAACATATCTATGCCGGACTAATATATGATATAGCCCTTATATCAAAATCCAATACCGCACTAATACTTTTATGGTATAATTCAACTTATTCCACTTACCAAGTCCATTATTTCATATATCCTTTTTAACTTTCTTGCTTCTCGGTGTAAAAAATGTAAAAAAAAAAAAAAAAACAAATATGTCCTAAATTTTTTGAAAGTACATATTATACTATATTAAGTTAAAGGCTTTTGGATTTAATTTTGACTGGGAGTTTTAATTTTGACCCACAGTGATGCTTCCACATTCTCTCTTCATTACTCATACAACTACCACTCATTTTTTTCATCAAACCACTCATGTTTCTGTTATTCATTTATGTAAGTATTTCATTTCTACTCCAATCTCTCTATTTCTATTTGACATAACTTGTCTTGTGGGAAAATATAACTTTTTCTAATATATATAATTATTTATTTTACAATAGAGATGCCGTGCTGCTGAGCATGCGTGATTGGGCTAGTCCTTATTTGCATCCGGATCCATATATCAGCATCATGGAATTCGAAGCCTTTTTTCACCATCAATTCAATGGACCTTTTTTGTGATATTAAACCAAAACGTAGGGCCTTTTCAAAAGTTTCTCTTTGCCCTTTTCCCATCTACTACTACCGAGGCGGAGAGAGAATCTACATGAAATGGTGGCTCCAAGCTCCTCTTTGGAAACCTAAATGGTCATGGATACCTTGAATTCTGGTTTTGATGAAATAGATTGCAATCTGTAAAGAAGGTGAGTTGTTTGAGGTCAGTTCACTCCACTTGCATCAAAACCCAAAATCCCCAATCAGTTTTAAGTCAATCGATGGAGAATCCGGTCACATTGAAGGTGGGCCAGGTCTTCACTGGCTTCGGCATCGGCTGTGGGATTGGCATCGGTGTTGGTCGCCCACTAAACATAGGTACCCTTTCTTCCTCTTCTTCTTCTTCTTTTTCTTCTTTTGTTTTACTTGGATCCATTTACATTTGTGGAATAGCATGTCCTAGTGTTATAAAATCTATTCAATGCACCCATGTTGACTGAAAAATGTAATCAGAGTGTCTGAAATGTTTCTGTAAATCTATCTACCTGTTTGGGTCATTTGGAACTTGTTTCCTTGTAGTCGCTCTGTATTTTTATCTGTAATGGGTCATGACAGCCAACTCAGATTACTCCCATGAACCATCATATTACTTAGTAAATTGAGTTATCTGAATTCAGTTTATGCAGATGCAGATGGGTCTTAAAGTGTATCAATATTCAATACTTTATTTCCACCTGAAGAACTGAATGTGAGTTGGAAGGATAGGGGAAACCTATTGCTTTATAGATATGGGGATATATTTTCTTAGGGTCCCTTTTTTTTTTTTTTTTGGCATGGAATTGAATTTTTTGGATTTATGAGAAATGTATTTCTATTAAAGTAGCTAAAATTGAAGAAATAAAGGTGAAGATTCGCAAATGACATCATTCAAAAAAAAAAAAAAAATTCCACAAATGACCATCAAATAATCTCCCCTTTGATGCAAATTGATTACTAAGTGATTATATTAGTAAAGAAAATCTTAAGAAATTCAAGGTCCCATCTTCAATTCCACCATATATCCTTCAAACCTCGCCTCTTTAATAATGCGTTGTCATAACCCATTTTTCCATCGAATCCTAGGAATTTAATTCTGTGCAAACGAATGGGCCTTAATTATCAGATAAAACAGCCAATTAGTTTAACTCTTAATGTATCCAGGGGCCATAGTTTTTTTCCCCCACAATCCTCCAATCTAATGGGCCACAACATGGATAGGAAATGCCATCCAATATTGGCCCTTTTAAAGAATTGAATGCGGATTGTTGCCACTGCCTTCCTCCTTTCTTTTTCTTTATTAACAACCTATCTTAGTGCAATGGGTCTATGGTTAAAGTTGTTAATTTTGGTACGTTTGCTGGGACATCAGTGCTATGTGCAACAAGAACCATGTTCACCACTTGTACATACTCGTGGACCATCTATATGCCATAATCTTCTGGTCAAGGATCATATAGTTTCACCTGAATTTTGTGAGATGGACATTATACTGAATAGCACTTCTTCCACTTATTTTGTGTGTTTTCACTTGTACATACCTGCCTTTTTATCTCATATTCATGTGAACCTGCTTGACTAAGAAAAAAATTGTGGAGAACTGTGTGTGAAACATCTCACGTTCAACTTTTGCAGTGGTAATTACCAAATGTTTAATATGGGTTAAATAAACAAGAAGTGTGGAAGGTAGGTATTTTGGAAAAATGGGTTTGCTTGTAACTGTGAAATAGTATAGGTCTCACTCAGGAAAAAGCTTTTTTAAAAGCTAAACATCAATAATTTGAGTTGTGCAATTCATTTTACAGTAAGCCGGCTGTAGATTGAGGAGATAAGGCCTTGATGATGATGAATTCCCTGTCTCATTCTGTAATTTTACTATGATTTTTCATGAAAATAGGACTAACGTTGAAGAAACAGGTGCAATACCAATGTTACATCAAGTTATGAGTGCAACCAGAGGTGCAACAGACGCTTTTTCTGGTCTTGGGATGCATGCGAATAGCTCTGTAAGTTAACTTTTAGCTGTTTGCTTTTTTATTACTATCATTACTCTTTTTTCCTGAAATGATTATTCAATTCTATATGATGGATGGATTATTGGATATATACCTTATATAGACTGATTAACATAAACTCAAGAATCCCCATGACTTGCTTGCAAAACTACCTATTTTGTTCTCGCATGTTTTGAGAAGTTCCAATAGCAACACGGACAATCTAGGCAACGAAGGTGTTTTGAGAGGGTTAATGATTATCACCAATGAGTTCCTTGCCCCCCTATTGTCATGTTTTCTTGAGACTATTGTCCTTTTTAACATGGAAATATCAGGTGCAACAAGTTATGCCTTAGTGAATACAGTTCATTGGAACAAAAATCCATAGATAGTGGGATTGTTTTTATTGATCAATATTAAACATACCATGCTGGACCCAGTGTATATGGGAATTGACCGAAGAGCTTTCACACTAAACAATCACAGCAGCCATATGATAATTTGCTTGCAAACGAGGCAGTTTCAAAGAAAGCATAATCAGCTAACTGTATATATTGCTCTGTTGACACACAAGATCTGCTACACCCATGGGCAGCTGCTCGGTTACAGTTGCAAGATCTCATGTGGTCAACTGTACCCATTGGTATGCTACATCTTACTTTTGCAGTTAGTGGAGTCTACTCCTTTTGTCCCGAACCTTACAATTAGGTGTGGCACTAGATGGAGGGTTAGGAAAAATGGCAATGATCCATGTTACATGGACATGCAGCATACTTGATGGATGTAGCTGCCTGATTTCCTAGGGTCATACATCTAGGCGTCAGCCCAGGTGTGTCCAACCATATGAGTGATCTGACAGATGAATGTAGGGTTCCTATATGATGCGGCCACAAGGGTGCCCATTGACTCAAGAGTCAAAAGGGACCACGTTTGCTTGGCTTGCCTTTCATGTAGCTTTTTTCCCCTTTTATCTGCCTCTAGTATTTTCCTGGTAGAGATTCTAATAGCAATGGTTTTTTTTTTTTTTAATGGTCACTTAATTTTATTGTAAGCAGCACCTCCGTACAAGAGAGATATACTAATGCCTACCAAGAAAGCTGCCCAAAGAAAAACAAATACAAAGCACATTAAGAAAAAAAAAATCATTCTGCACAATCAATAAACTTTGACACCCAACTCCCTCCTTTCCAAGAAGATCCACTGCCAAATTAGAGCACTTCTTCAGTTCTCCTTACATGAATGTAATAAACGACCTTATCTTTAGCTAAGCCCATGATCTCTTCCACCACATCCACAAACGACCAACGGGCCATACACACACCCAATGCCCATCTAATAGCACATAGACAGTGTCCTTCCACCACAACATGCTGAAAACTCATCCTACGAGCTTCCTGAAGACCCATCCCAAATGAACTAAGCACCTTGAGGTTGATTGTTACTTTGTTCGTCATCATGTTCGACATGGCACTATTAAACTTTCATACATCCCATCGAAAGACTGAGTGGATTTCGTCACAAAAAGTCATTCAACTTCACGGTTCTTGCCACTGGTCTCCCAGCTCTCAATACTCTCTTTCCGTCATCAAGAGCTTGAGGGCTGGTGTCAAGATACGGGTCAACGTAACGGGTCAAAATAACCTAATGACGGTTAGTCCAACAAATCTTTTGTACATTATTCTTCTTGATTATGATAGATTTTCTGTTGAGATTCTGTAGTTTAGCCCGTTTAGGTCAACACATTTGAGAACATTGTTAAAAGCCCCAGTATGCATGATATTTCCCTTCATTTATTAACAGATGTAGATATAAATTTGTGCATGGCTCATCTGATTTCTACTGCTGCTTTCAGTTAAGAAGGTTGGGAATAAAGAATGTTGAAGCAGGAATTGGTTGTGGAGTTGGTATCGGCCATGGTTTTGGAATTGGTAGGGTTTCTATTGGGATTTATGCAAACATATACGAGTATTAAACACAAATCGAACTTCTCTTTGATCATTATGTGGTACCATATTGAAATTGTACATTTTAAAATAATTTATAGATGTGATCAGAAAAAAGTTTCCTATTTAGGCACATGCTTTTGCAGGTTAAGTTATTTTACATCATTTTATTAAGTATTTTAGGTTTTCATTTTATAATATAGAGGATTTATTTTCCATGTCATAGACATTATGGATTTTATTTGAGCTTAGAATCAGGCAAAGCATAAATGTGTGTAAATGATGCAAGCAGCTAGCTCATCCCCTGCACCACATGCATGTATTCTTGCAGACCCCACACATGCGGGGCCATCAGACCACATGCATGGAATGGCTCGCCCATGTATGTGCTTACTTAATTTTCTTTTTCTTTGTTTCCTATTATTTAAGAATCCCCAGATAGATGTGATAAGGCTATGTTGATGATGGCGGTGGTGATTGTGATGATTTGCAATTTAAGAATCAAAAGAATATTGGGCTCTTGAATCGGAACTTAAGCTCAATTAGGATTGGATTAGAAAGTACGGGTGGGGATCTTAAATCAATATAAAGTTTACTTGTTATGGGAATTTTTAGGGATTGCATTGGTTCACGTTATGACTACTCTATAAAATCATATGTAATAGACTTCATGGATGTAGGGGTGGTGGGTATATTTAATTTTAAGCGAAAGGAAGTGTATAGCCTTCATGAGATTTTTCTCTTTACTGGGTGCATGAATCAAGCCACAATCAGGCGGAGGCTTGCTTTGTACTTTTGATGGTGTGAAGCCTACCATGCATCTTGGTGGTGTGAAGCAACTTTGCATTAGACGATTGAGTAGTTTTAGGTGTTTTGGAAACGCCATCTTTCTTCCCATGAAATGTCATCTAATAATGCTGGCTAATTTTCCGAGACTGTTCTAGCTAAGATTGATTCAAATAGTGGATTCTTAGATTTCATTCTAATCATCAGAAACTTAAATTGGTATCTAACTGCTACTGGGGTTCTGTACTAACCATTTTATATCAGAATGATTGTCCCTATACTTGATAGTACAAAATAAAACTGGAAATTTTCAATGTAGGGAATCAAATGATGCTTAAAAAGAAAATGTTACTTGGGTGATTAGAAAGCCAAAAGCTCAATACCCAAATACAATGCTTGTTACTGGGGATACTGGACCTGACTCCTGAGTCTCGAAAACAAACATGGTTGCTGTAACTATCATCCATAGTCTTTCTAATAATATGCAATGTGAAGAAAGAAGGATTTGATGGTTTCTGTTTATCTTTGTAAACTTGTTATTCTTCTACTTGAGTTGGTATTGCGATGTCAACTGGGCAAGTGCCATGAGAAAGTGAAAAAATATAAGCTATTTATGCGACATGCTCAAAATAAAAGGTTATATATGCATCAATATTCCTTTTCTTCCTTACTTGCACATAAATGCTACAATGCAATCACATTTGCACGCAGGTATCAACACAAGTGCATGCACTCAACAATGATTATTGTCTGGAAGCTAATTATTGATGACTTCATGGCAGGCCTTGCTCTAAAGCCAGGAGTGTTGCATAGGATCCAATCTTCTCTTAGTGTATGTGCTATTCCCCCTTCACATTTAATTTTAAACATACTTTCTCTTATTCACTTAATTCATAATATATTAAATTTGTTAGCAAGCAATGGTGAAGATGGCCACGAAACTAGGGATTGCTCCTGGCATATTTGACAGTGGGAGTATCATTCCAGGGTCTTTGCAAAGTAGCATGCAGATGACAGGTGGGAACTCTGGTGGAAGTGTTCAAGGCACAGCTGGAAATATCATGCAGATGAAATCAAAAGCTACTGAAAGCACATTGCCTGGTCAGAAGGGAGATGGGAGCTTGCATACGTTGAAGGGAACTCCAGATGTAGCTGTTGGCACTCGCTCTGAAAAGGTTATCGGCAGTTTCTTACAGAATCTAACAAGCGAGGACACTGACCTTGGTGACATGGTATGTACAAGTTGTAGACTACTGTGCAACTTCTTTTGATGATTGTTTTATATTATTTGTTTTATATACATTTTGAAGTGTGGGCGCATGAATCTATATCAATGGCAATTTCACCTTAGATGCAAATATCAATCAGGCATAAAGGTAGGAAAGGGTTTTGGAGAGTAGGAAGAAATGGTCTTCCATACTAGGGTTGGACAACCATACTCATCCAGTTATATTAATTAAACTTTCTACAGTTAGAGAAAACCACCTACTGTTCATACTATTCACAACTTGGTCCTCCTTTTTCCTGAAATTACATAAAAACCCTATTCTGTCTCATAGGCCATAGCAGATATATATAGATAGGTATGTGTGTGTGTCTCTGTGTGTGTGTGTGTGTGTATAAATTCCAAAAACAGTTAACTATAGAAGCCAAGCCTACAGGATTTTTTTGAGACCAACGACCCAGCTGATGTTTTTTGAAAAGCTTCATTTCACACCCAAAAACGAAATTATCAGCTTCATTTCACACCCAAAAACAACACATCGGAATCTATTAAAAGGTGACAGGGTCTTCATTGACCACTTTCTCTTTTTTTTTTTTTTTTTAATTCCATTTTGAACACATTAAGTGAACTGTATGCACAGACGGTCTCAAAATGTTTGGTCGTCATTATGTACAATGCCCTCGATGTCGTAGCCCAAGATCCCTTTATATTTAACAATTCTAACCCTTAGACACAGCATTTGTCTGCACTAGTCCTAGAGAAGATTGTATTAGATGGCTGTACTCTTCCAAATATGTTTTTGCTAAGTTGGACTACTGATCAGGAGCGATGCTTTAAACTAAAAGCCCATGAATCGATCCCTAGGCATGTGTGTGAATGTGATACTAAGGTGCCCACGCCACTCAACCATGAGTGTGTTGGCTGCACACTTCCAAATTTGGCTATCGTAAGATGGTTATCTTTTCATAACGAGACCATTAAAAAAATAAAATAATAAAGAATCAAAGTGAAGCCAAAACCATTGACCACAAATAGAAACTCAATGTCATTGATATTCAGCTCTGGGTCCCCTATGGATAAGTAAAGCAGAAAAATTCATCAAAAAATCATAGGAGAACAATACAAAGATCCTGGGGAACAAATTTGCACTTAAAATTGCACGCATTTTTCTCCTTAATTTTTTTATAGAAACTTCATTTCCTATAAGCATCTAATGTCACAATATGATGACATTCTCATTTATGGGTTTTATTTGTAGGCTGGAAAGTTGCGGTCGGAAAATAACATGCTTCAAGTTGTAAGTTTACAGAACTTGATTTTCCTATTATTTAAAGTTGCAACTTTCTTAATTATGTGGTGGTTTAAACTTTAAACCCTCCATAAGTCTTGCGTATGCACTTGTATGCAGACCGATATGCATGCATCTGAGGTCTTAGATGCGTATCTTTGTGCTTATCACAAGCTCGTTATGTAAATTTAGAAGTTCAAGGCTTCAGTTAACGCTTTTGCACAAGGGGATTTACACAGGTCCAATCATCATGGTCATTCACTTAGGTCTTGCCTGTCTGTTATATGGCTTCCCATCTAATTGCGAGTGATATTTCTTTAAATTTCGTCCATGAGACGGATCTCTTTTTTTTATTCCTTGCAAATTCTATCATTAATTTGGCAAGCACCTCTCATGTCCAGGACCCCTTTGTTTCTCCTTTTTACGAACCTCTTACATTTTTCAGCACTTTTTTTTTTCTTTGGGTGCAATTTCTACTCCAAAAACAGCGCATCAAAATCATGAATCAGTCCAAATGATAACTTATCTAAAATATTCTGGCATTGCCAAAATGAGGTCCAGTGTGGAACCCAATATACCTGCAAAAATGGAATGGTGAGGAAACTCCTACCATGATGTTTATATTTTCATTAGTTTTGTGTGTACTTTATTCTAGTTAGTGTCGTTGGGAATCAGGATTCTACTTGTATGCTGCTTCCTTATTTTTAAATGATTCTCATTTGTGTTCCTACTTGTACGAGCAATGAACTGACATTTTTTAATGCATCCAGCTACTGAAACACCAACAAGTTATTGATGAGCTGATGGAGGAGAACAAAAGGCTCCGCCAGGTTCTTGTGGAAGACCTGAAAGTTTCGCCTAGCAAGCTTCTTCAAACCAGTAATGAGAATAGAACTAAGTATGGCACCCCATGTTCTGATTGTTTTGAATGTCGTAGAAGACGAAGAAAATCAGTGAAATAATATTATATTAATTCATCAAGAGTCAACTAACATGACTCATACCAGCATTCAAGTTCCTGTCATAACCAAATCCAATGCCCGCCAAAGTTCAGGCTACTAATAGACACTTGACCTTGAAGGCCAGGTGATATTGAACTACAGAAAAACTGAAGTGGGATGAATGGCCACTCTCTCCTTTCTGTCTTAAGAATTGCAGAACAGACTATCCTCATATAACTCTCCTTCCCATTAAATGCATCACTTTCATTTCACATGAAATCTTCGAGAGTCCTGTAGTTAAGTTTGTTGGAAAGCTCAGTTGTGAATGTGTCAACTTGACCTCAATGTGGCCCCTGAGGTAACTACTTAGCATGCGCCCCTGAGGTAACTACTTAGCATGCGCCCCTGAGGTAACTACTTAGCATGCGCTGGTGGTATGACTCTTGTTTTTTGTTGTTGATGCCTTTTGATAGATGTGAAGATTGAATGGGTCTGACATTATACTCACAGTTTTCTGTGTGTACATTGCTCAAGTATCTGCTGTGTGCACTCTCGTACTGATTGGTTCTTATGAATGTTGTTAATATTAACCATTGGCAAAACGTTTGAGAGTAAAATGCGGGGCTGCTGATCATGATCATGCCATTGAAATTCACAAACAAACAGTAAATAAATAAAGCACATCAATAATCGCCGGAAATGTACCAAATCTAAGATGGAGGTCACATGAACGAAAGGTCTGGTTAAAAGCATCTCTATTGAAAATGAGAGTAAACAGGACACAGTTGAAGACTTTAGTCCAACCAATGTGAGAGGAGAAAAATCTCCGACAGCATATAAAACAAAGTCCGCATGACGGGGACAAACAAGGGAGAAATCTTTCCCCACAGCGTGTACATCTCTAGAACCATGCTATCCTCTCTTAGGATTTCTGAGGGAAGGAATCAATGCATTTCGGGTTTGGAAAAACCTGGGAGGAGTTACTCATTGTAACTAGGTGCTTCTTTGCCTGTGGATTTTCAAATTTTGAGGGGGGTTGTGGAGACCGAGGAATCAATGGAAGAGAGATTTT
The DNA here is from genome assembly GCA_029852735.1 of Persea americana. Classification (NCBI taxonomy): domain Eukaryota; kingdom Viridiplantae; phylum Streptophyta; class Magnoliopsida; order Laurales; family Lauraceae; genus Persea; species Persea americana. The sequence goes on along the minus strand of CM056816.1, from coordinate 55,119,762 downwards.
TGATGGGTTGGGAAGATTTGAAAAATCCTCTCGGTTTTCCTCTCTTCACCTAAACGTAGATTTTCCTCACAATTGAGGAAAACCAGAGAGGATTCCTCTTGGAGGACGTTACCCAAACATGCCCAAGAGTCCGTGCTAATGATAAGAAAAGGTGGAAGTGTGGTGAAGAGAAGGTAGAAAGTTTACTTCACCTATTCTTTCCGCATCCAAATTGGCCAAGTGGAAGTACTCCTTTATTTTCCCTATGTTTTTAATCCACCAAAAGCCACCAGCATTTGGTGCAGATGCTCTGGTTGGATGATACCAATTTGCAACTTCATGACCTAGATGACCTAGCCATAAGCTAAAGCCTTCCTATTATACAATTGATAGTGTATACACCAGGGGTATCATTGAAAGAATAAAATAAACAAACAAATAGAGGGAACGGTAAGCAGATGTGAATATACAAATTGGTTTAGTTCGATCAGTTGAAAGTTCATCGCATTGGACCGCTATTTGATTGAAAATAGGAATGGTCAACAAGCGATCTATTCAATTGCAAGCATGTTTTGTGATTCCAAATATCTCATGTAATTATTCAAATGGATTGGAGTCTGACAAACTTTGGATTTAATTTAGCAAGGAATCTTCTTTTGGTTGATTATCAAGCCATGACACAGTTGGTACACCTCATCTGGGTCAACTGTTCACATGTTCCTTGCCTACCTGTTCCCATTGCATTAGGACAATGGATGAAAGATGGGTCTTGTTTGAGATGTGTTTAGACTTTAGATTAGGCAAGCAAACAGGTCAGATTTGGGGCAGAATAATGGTGGATCCAAACTAAGATCGGATACCCATTTGCAACCCTAGGTCATATCCATTTTATACAGGTTGGGCCATCTTTTGATCTAGATTCTATCCAGCATCAGAAGATCCAGCTCCAATTTGAATGTGAGAAGATAGGTGGGCTCACATGAATATGATCAGATCAGATTAACGGCCTCAAATTGATACATTGAGTATATTATTAGTAGGGCCATCGAAACATGGATCCATGTATATTCAAAACCGGCCTGAGTTCCTGTAGGATTCAAACAAGTGGTTTCATTTCCCTTTTTCTTCTTGGATTGAAAGACTTTGATGTTCATATAATCAGATACCCATTGACATCCGCCATTGGCAGGATCAAGCCAAAGATCTCATCCTTGCAAATTCTGTGTCGCACATTTGCTAATCACTGCTAACTTTATGGTTTGGATGTCTTTGAAGAAGCCTTAATTTTCTTCAAAAATGTATATGTGATAGTGAGAAACGAATCCAGGACTTATTCAAAGCATGGCAACTGGTAAGAGATGAATTAAATTATCAATGAATGGAAAATGATAATGTCATCAATGTCTATTTGAATGACCAAACTCTCTTATTTTTATTGCATTCAATGCCCAAAAGTTTCTGAAACTTCTACTTCAATTGCAACAATTTCTTATGTGAAGGAAAAAAAAAAGTAAGGAGAAGAAGAGGCCACAACAAGCCAATCTAATGGCAGCGAGGTTAGGTGGGCATATGACTGTATTAATAAACAGTGCATTTCTATGAAAGAAAAGGAACTGAGATTGGACAATTGGAGAAAGAATTTACTTTGGGTTAGGTTGGCTTGGTCGGCCCTGGAGCATAAATTATTAGTGGTTTAAATTTCATTTGAATGTGTGGTTTTATGATGTTCCAGAAGGGGGTCTGTTTTGTTGAGTGATATAATTTTTTTTTTTTTCTGTGTTAAGGGTAAAGGGGCCACTGACCTCTATGGTCCAACAACCCTTTTGGTTCCCACCTCCGAGGGCATATGGCAGACTCATCATCTCTATCTTTAGGTTGGAACTTAATAAATTAGTAGCCATCATATTTCTAAGTTACTTTAGATGAATGTCACTGACATTAAAGTTGTGTCAATCAGTGGCTGGAGATGATAATTTTTACATACGATTTCACATCTTATCATTCGAATGTCACTTTACATCTGCTTTTGTTTTATTGAGCTCTATGTGGATTGACAAACAAGTGAAAGGTGCATGTAAATAAGGCATAGGTGTGTGTAGTCACAAGAAAGAGTAAAATTGGAAAAGAGTAGAACTGGATTGAAGATATTAGAGAAAAGGTTTTGGAAGATCCAATAGAAAAAGATAGAAAAAAAAAAAAAAGGGTAAAAGAAATGGCTGCCTAGGGCTTGTTTGTTTGCTTAGAATACATAGAAATTCATCGGGAAATGAGCTCTTCCGAGGAATTACTAAAGAGGAGAGGGGCGAAGGTTATAAGATGTAGATGGATCATACTACCTTAAGATCTGAATTAGTAAGATGACAGTTGGGTATTCATTTCACATCTTCCCTTAAAGTTATTTAATGCTGATTTTTGGATATTCAGCTTTGAATTTTAATTTATAACTACTACATAAATACAATCATAGATTATTCAATTACATGAAGTAAAGGCCTTTATGGCCTATTTGTTTGCATTAGAAAATTAGAAATGGGCTTATTTGTTTGTATTATAATGCATAGGAATTGAATAAATAAAATTCCTACCATAAGTAATTAAAAATGAAGATCAAAGGTGGATTTTAAAAAATAAGCATCACATAATCTTTCCCTTTTTTTTTTAATAGAATCAAAAGAATATGGAAAATGATAAAATAGTTAGCGTCCTAATATTTCATTTTTCATATTCTTTTGATTCAACTTCCCTAAAAGGAAAGGTTCTTTGATGCTCATTTTTTTAAAAATTTACATTTGATCTTTATTTTAACCACTTAACGTATGAGTCCTATGTATTCAATTCCTAGGTATTATAATACAAATAAACATGCCCTATAGGTGCATTTTAAAAAATGAGGTTATGGCTGGTTATTTATTTTTCAAATTCCTTTTATTCTATTTCTACAAAATGAAAGATTATTTGATGCTCATTTCTGAAAATTGACTTATAGTCTTCATTTTTAACTAATTATGACATAAATCACATATATTCAATTAATATATATTTTTATACAAAACAAACAGGCCCACAGTTGCTTAGAAGATGACTTTTGACGAAGTTGAGTAGACAAATAGAATTCACAAACCCAATGACTTTTAACAAAGTTGAGCAGAAAACTAGAATTCACAAACCCAATTTTAGGTAAGATGTGATGGGATGTGATGAATTTAAGTTGGTGTTGAAAATAAACTTCCAAGGTCCACCACAAATTGTATATTCTGCATCCAATAGTCCAAACTGGACTAAAGTTGGTTCCCCCCTCCTGGTGTATATATCTGATCCAATCAATGACCTTACTGACTCAACATCTGACATCTCTAGACTAAATAGATTAGATTTTAATATTAGCAGCTAACTTAGATGTGCGACCCCCCCTATTAGGCAGCGATTCCTGAATCCTGACCCTACCAACCATGCTCATTGCATATAATGACATATTAAGTCATAGTGGAGGGCCACATCTATGCCATTTCTATAGCTATGTTACATGTGTGGTGTTGCAATTGGTCCAGAGGTGGCGTAGTTGGTGGGCTAGCGAAGGTAGCTCCTAGACTCTGATTAACTGCCCCAGAGAGAGAGAGAGAGAGAGAGAGAGAGAGAGAGAGAGAGAGAACTGAACCAATGGATTTGCAGAGGCACAGTTCTTGCCTGCGGAAACAACCCATTGTTCAATATTATTGTGGGGTCATTTTATAAGAATACTGATTGCATTAGCTTATGTTGTTGATTCCAATATAATTAAAATAAGATTTTAATGATGATGGTGATATAGAATTGATTTTTACATTTATGCATATAATTGAACAAATCACTTCAAATGCGCCCACAACGAAAGCAAATAAATTATTAGATCTCAATCTACTTGGCCGAAATGGGAAATGTATGAGAGTAGCATTCAATTGTGATTAAAACCATGCCATGAGGTTAGATCGACTCTATTGACTGAAGGTGTCATTTGTTACAATGGAGTCAAATATTCTTTTATGGGTGGTTTTTAAGCTCACCACCTCGTGTTTGTAAGTTGAGATCGAATAGTTTGTCATGATTAGGCCTTCATTTGCATGAATTTGGCTCAACTTTGTCGACCGTATCTAATTGTTTATCCTTTTTTTTTTTCTTTTCTTCTTCTTTTCACATCTAGAGTGGGGCACAACTACAAGTCTGCCACGGAACTAATTCATTTCGGCACTAAAAGCAACTTATACTTTATTTTATGGAGCTCATTTTTTATCTAAAGCAACTCCCATTTCCATCACAATGCTTTGGGAATGGAAAAGTCAAAATGACATGCATTCCTCGATTTTAATCACATATGGAATATTGTAACATTTTCTACATGTTATAAACTCAAAATTGCATGCCACTCTAGTTGGAATCAAATTTGATCAAATTATATTATATATATTAAAGCAAACGGAGAGGAGAGCTGTGGGGGGGGTTGCCACGTCATCTCTAAAAAGTCTCTCCTTTCAAAGAAATAAAAATAAAAATAAAAATAAAAAGAATGCATGCTTTGAGGTTTATCCAAGATCCCTCCTCACTAATACATGGAATACTTGTATATGCATTTTGAATCTCCAAAATTTTCTTTCTAATGCATATAATATCTCTTTGAATTCCTAAAACCTCTCTTAATAGTAGCAAATATTATCATCTAAATAGAGCACAAAAACAGAATCTGTGACCCATTACATAGGACTTGACCAATACACACTTTGAAGTGGGACCTACTAGATAAAGATCATAATCAAGCTACTTCAGTTAGGATAATTTTTCATGGGCTGCTTGGATCTCAAGACATGTGTGCATAGAGGATGTTGAGGGTATAAGAAGATGGATCGTTTAAGAACTTCTCAGCTTTGTGGGACCCACTTGATGAATGGATGGGATGAACTCTGAGCCATGCAGTGGGGCACCACCTTTTCACAAACATGGGTCCCACACTGATTCATGTGACTCAGGCTGCGCCGGAGAGGCTATGGACATGCTTGTGATTTGGGCTCTGGCCTATTGGCCTAAATATAGGACACATCTCACATGGGCCCTACATGGGGCATGATGGGTCACACCAGTATGTCTTAGGATATGATTATAATGGTGGAATGATCCTTGCTAATTTGTTTTATCATGACCATTCAAGTTGTGGATCTAACCACTATCCTAGCACCCTTGCTACATCAGGCGAGGAACTCACCGTTTTGGAAGAGGATCTGCTTAATTCAAAACCTACGTTGATAGGAAGAGGTGAGTGTGGGAATTGGATGACCTGGGGGTGTATAGAAAAGTGTGGACCTGGTTTTGACCTGGGGGTGTATGGGAAAGTGTAGACCTCACTTATGTTACAGAACTTAAGAGTTCTGTTAATTCACTTCCCTTCCCTTGAGTTTCTTGTATTTTGAAAAAGGCCCCTTAGCTTTCAATGAACCTATATTAAACCATTTGACTTATTAAGAATGTGATTATTAAATTTGTTTGTTGTCATTTTACTGTGCTTTTATTATTGCAATTTTTTTTATTTTTGATCATTTATTGCCTAGATTGGTCTAATTATGTCACTTTTATTGGGTTTGCCTATTTTTTTGGGTCCTATGCTTAGGGACCACCATTTGATTTATATACATGTAATTTTTTTTGTGTGGATGTTTGATAACCACAACATGCTATAAATTAAGCATAGCTTAATCTTTTAGAGGCACCACTAATGACATTATAACTAACTTAGATTAGACCCCTTTATGTCATTTTATAAATGCTATTAATTCAATTGATAATAATAAATTATATGTTTCTTTATGTAAAATCTATCTTTCCATTAATAATTTAAAAAAATCCCATATTTTAATATTGGATAGATCATCTACATTTGTTTTACTACCAGATCAAGGATTTTAAGGTTTTTCATAATTTGATTAGTATTTCACTTCTTTTTGTCACTTAGACAATGACTTGAGTCTCTCTCATTATTATAAATGACCGAGGCGAGGCTTATTTGTCATCACTTTAATGATTTATATCATCTTTGCCATTGAATTGATGATCTATTGTTTTCTACAATTTCATCAAAGATAATGGTTTACACTCTTTACCATTTGACAGGTGAATTCATAAATTCTCAAGCATACATTCCATTCTAAGAATTGGAGTTTGAATAATTGTGTAAGTTAAAATTGATAATTCACAAATTAAGTTGAGTTTTTTTAATTAAAGATTTCACATGTTAGATAGGAAATTCCAAACGCTATGGAGGCAAACACTGATTTATTATTATAAGAAATTGTCAACAAATAGAATTATTTTATTACAGTTGCAAAGCAACACAAGAATAGTATTTCAGTGTAAGTTTTATATGTAAATAAGAAGGAGCCCACTTTCTAATGTAATTGCACATTTCTTTGTTATGTTTTTATAAGAAAATTTTGAGTGTGATATTGAATTTCTTTGTTGAAATGTTGTTTTGGTTATGTGGGTGATTCAAATAATGAGTTTGTTTGGACTTAAGAGTAGGAATTTGATGTTTTGAGTTTTGCAAAGCCACACAAGAATAGTATTTCAATCTAAGTTATATATGTAGATAAGGAGGAGCTCACTTTCCAATATAATTACCTATTTCTTTTTTATTCTTTTTTATGATTTTTTAGATTCTTTTTTGGGTTTGATGTTGATTTTCTTTTTTGAAATGTTATTATGGTTAGGTGGGAGATTACATAACTTGGACCAATAGTTATGTGATCTCTTTCTCTGTTTTTTTAAACGAAATTCAATAGATATTTTTTCTATTAACTTATTCTAATTTACATACTCATTATGAATGCATTAATATATATATTTTTATATGTATTTAAAAATGCAATTTTGACCCAATACCTCAATCGTACTCACTGTGTGTATTAAATAATATTTAATATATTTTACAATAGGGACCGGGCTAAGCACGAGCCTTTGTTACCAGTATGTATTAAAGTAAAGGGGAGGTCGGCTGTGAGGGGTGCCACCTCAGCCCTGAAAAATCTCTCATTTTAGAGAAATACAAAAGAAGATAATACCGTATTTTCCTTTCAAGCGGGCCACTATACATACCTCTCAAAATCTCCTCTCTAAATCTCCATTTTAAATTTCATTTCCAAATCTTTTTCCTAATCTCTTGACCGATTTTTCCCAATCTATCTCTCATTCAAATCTAACCCAATCCATCTTGCAACCCATGAGATCTCCATCCACTCTCTCATCGAGCCATCAATGTAGACATCTCCTCCCTATAACTTATTACCCACTTCAATTTCTCTCAATTTCTTATGGCTCCAGCAGTCACTTCATGCGGCCCACTACACTCAATTCTCAAGCTGCAATTTACGAATCTATTGGCACATACAATGGACACGCTTAAAATCAATTGAAATAAGTTTGTAATCCTAATCAATTTAATCTAATCTATTGGAACATACAATGGACCTACCTTCTTAAAATTGAAAATTTTATGTAATGGACCTACCTCATAATTTTTTTGCATCTTGAGTGGCCCCAAGAAAAATCTAAATCTCCAGCATCATGTAGTGCTCATCATCTAAAAATCACGAACCATAGATTAATATACAGCAAAAACAATTATGAGTGGCCCCACCTCACAAATTTCTTTCATTGAAATTATTTCCTTAAATCACCCCCCGCCCCCCTGCCCCCCCAACCCCCCACAAAACAAAAAAAAAAAATCCTCATTTAGCAATTGAATTTAATCATCATCACTAATATCAGTTACATGACTAAATAAACAGAGAAGGATTAACAAGCAAGATGAAATCAAAATCCAGCCCATTCGTAAATTTAAATTGTAATCAAGTTCAACCTATTCGACTAAACTTATACGAATTGCCAAAACCAACTTGTATTAGGCTGGGCTCTTCCAAATTCAGGGTCTATTCTGACACTTTTCTTGGCATAGGTAATGTGGGACCTGGGTGATATCAAACATAGTTAATGGATTTGCCCTAAGTAATAGATAATATGCCCCTCACTTTGACTTAGTTATGGGTTTGCCATTTTGAATTTAAGTTTCATTTTTTCTCTAAGAGAAGTTTCCTAGATAGTGGAGAAAATCTCTGTAAATATTAGTTTTTTTAAACGACTCAAACTTTTCATTCATGCATCTTTGTAAAATTTTCTTGCATTGCCTTTTCTATTAGGGCACTAAAATTTATTTGTATTTGTTTAATTTGATTATGCCTAACAATCCTTTGATTTTTAAATCACATGAACATCATTTTTCAAATAGTATTAAAAATAACAATAATATTATATGTATTTTTAATTTTTAATATATTTATCTTTTTAAGCCCGGGCTTAGCACGGGCGTACGTTGGTAGTTCCTGGTACAAAAGGCAGTGTGAGAAAGGAGTTGACTGTAATTAATCAAAATGGATCAACTCCCACGAGTTCCACCTTGCCAACCTCATAATGATGATAGCATATGATCATTTTATCCAAATGAGCACAAGTATAACCTCTATTTATTGGCTCATGATAGTTGCCCGTCCCATTGCCAATTGACGTGGGCATATATAGTCCAAAACCAGGACAACTTTTTAACCTCTACTCTCCATTTCACTGTTCAATTATAATTAAAAACTAGAAACCCCCTAAAAATATTTAGACTAAATATCTACCAAGGCCCGCTATATAGCGCACGGGTATCTTTTAGTAGAAAATGTTTCTCCTAATTGGACCCAAGGGGATGTATGATAATCATAAAGGCCAATTTAATGAAAAGATCCATATGCGGCCTATCTATATACAAGATCTAAGTTCATAAAATCATCCTAACATTTTGATCCATAGCGCTAAAATTTAGTCGTTTAGAGGCATCATTTAATCATAATTTCAATCCAACGGTAACTAAAAGTTGGATGAGTATGAAACTTGGACATATGACTATCACTATTCATGGGAGGGTGTGTGTGAAAAGACTAGATTAACTTAACAAGGGCTGCATGACCAAAAATAAGAGAGGCAAAAAGGGGGGCATTTTAAATTGGGGCGCCTTTGAGAATTTCCCATACCTTACGACTGTTAATACTTACTATGCATTTTGGAAGGTGAACTCTACCCCAAGTCAGCTGCTATGGTTAGGCAATTGAGATAGGGATATCAAAGTTTTCAATGAATTAGGTAGATGAGTGAAGAATACCTCTGGTGCATGAAAATAAAATAAAGATGACAGAACGGACAGCAACAGAAAATTTGGAATTGGGAGGTGACTTGTTCTTCCTCCCAATAAAATAAAAGAATCCCAAGTTATTTTATCCCATAGTTGTTGCCTATATAACATGGTATGAGTTAGGACCCTCTTGCATTCATTTAGTGAAGGAGTACTTGTTACATTTGCTGGTATAGCCTCTTCAAGAACCATGGCCGTCGCAGTTGGTCTCCTAGTTCTCCTTTTAGCAGCTCCGGCTGCCTATGCGGCGAATCATATAGTCGGGGACGCTTCAGGGTGGGAGACCGGTGTAGATTACACCACCTGGGCTTCTGGAAAGACATTCCTCGCCGGGGACACCCTTTGTAAGTATGATGATTTTATCAAAACCATGTGCTCCTCACAAATATTTACACCTATGCCGCTTATAGCACGCTCATTTTGATCTGTATGGCTTACTAGGCTTATTGAAAACCAAAGAAATCCTATAATAGCACTATGCTATACTAGGTTCATAATCTTTTACAGCCTATTTGTTTGCATAAAATACGTAGGAATATATATGGTCAAATGAGCTCCATGATCAATGACTATTTAAAGAGGTGAGGGATGAGGACATGAGGTGAGGGATGCATATAGGACCTTTGACTTTTCTAGAAATTGACTTATTAGGGGGATGGCCAAGTATTCATTTCCCATGTTCTCATTATTCAAATTCAGTTAAAGAGGAGGTTATTTGCTGGTCATTTTGAGAAATTGATATTTCATCTTCATCTTTTAACTGCAAGGGCATGAATTCTTATTTATTCAATTCCTGTGGATTTTATGCAAACAAACAAACGCTATAGTAGGAATCTCTTTAAATAGATGTCCCGTTGTTACAGTAGGAGTTGAGTCACCATCAACATGATGGCGTGCAAAACACAAGAATAGCATGCAAATCATTGAACATGGCCCAGTTCAGTCCTTACCAAATCTGTCCAAGTCCAACCTGAACAACAGAACTAGTGTTCACGCCGTCCCAATAAGAATTATAGGAGGCCTGAGCCCACCCAATCTTGATACTAATAAGAACCCAAATCTGATTAAGGATCAAGCTCGGTAAGGACTGAACTTATAATTCCTATCCAGCCCAATAAGCATGGGACCTTGAACTTGAAACTGGTTCCAGTTGGAGAGCCCAAACCTTTCCTTATCAGATTCGGGCTTGGGTGATCGAATACATGACAGGCCAAGTCCACTAACAGCCCAAATCCACTGTTACAGGATTCTGGTTTGCAGGAGGAAATGGTGACTTCTAGCTCAATCAATTGCACTCTAACCATGTTCTTTGAGACGGTCTATTGGTCCAACATGTATGAAATTTTTTTAAAATAAAACTCCTCTTTGTCCATGTGGTTGTTACTACTGCAGTGTTCACCTATGGAAGCAGTCACAGAGTGGATGAAGTAAACAAAGCCGGCTACGATGGCTGCAGTGCAAGCAACGCCCTGCAAACACACTCCGATGGAAACACCACCATTGCTCTCTCCAGCACCGGATCCTATTACTACATCTGCCCAATTCTCAACCACTGCAGTCAAGGGATGAAGTTAGCCGTCACGGTCACCGCCGGAAACAGCTCCACACCAGGTGGGACCCCTCCGACGACGGGTACCCCCCCAACGACTAACACAACATCTCCATCCACCCCAACACCTTCTCGTAATGGAGCAATTGGCAGATTCCGTTGGATGGATGCTTTTGTGGCTGGAGCTTGCCTCATGTTGGTGCCATTGCTTGGACTCGTGGGCTAGGGAAGAAGCAGTGCTTTTGTTAAGAGTCTTTCGTTTGTATCTTTTGTTTATGAATATGGAGTCATTTTTGTTTTTTGTTTTACTTTCACTGTATTATTGATTAGGATTTGATTTTGGTATTTGGGGTACTTGTTTGATGACTAGATTTGTTAGATTATGGGGTGATGGTGGAAATGAATAGAGAATAAACCCAATTGTTTTGGGGGCACATTAAATCAAAACTCATGTCCATTGACACAGGAAAAAAATATTTTGAATTTAGGCCCATTAAGTCCAAATATGAGTTGTCAATAATTTATCCCATTGACTCATTAGCCATAGCCAAGAGGGATGGGTCCATGAGACTTCTAGTGGATGTTGTTTGGTTGCAACACCCGTATATGGGTAATGGCTCCAACTTTGTTAGAGCCAACCCAAATCCATATGGCTCAACCTGGCCAAAGGTAAAATTTGGGAACCGAAATCCGATCGGATTTGTGCACAAATCATAATTAACCAGATGAAAACGAGCCATATATTATCAGGGTCATCAATTTCCTCCTTTAATAAAAAGACTCAAGCACCCACAAAGCCAAGATGCCACAACACAAACAATGCTCTCCATCTCATATAGAGATTGTGAAAACCCCACATCTTCAAGCTCTCTCCCTCTCCAACTCCTCATGCAATTCAATAAACACCCTTCTCTGCATTTGTCATCCTCTTCCTCTGTTTTCTTCCTTCTTGGAAGAGTTTGGAGAGGAGCATGAGGGTGTTACAGCGAGAGATGGCAAGGAGGGTGTTCGGACGTCTGGTGGTGGTGATCTAGTATGCACTATGCAGGTACTAGTGTGATCTAGTATGCAGGTACTCAGATATATGTAACGCATGGTCCTGGACTTTGATGCAACTTTATGTGTGACCACTGCATGAACCCAAATCAGGACCTAAATTAAAAATTCTCGTACTTGTTTTTCTTTATCTTTTTATCCTTAATTCGGGTTCTTTTAAGCTTCAGGTATTCTGAAACCATTTTTAGCTTTAGAGCCTGTTTGTTTGCCTAAAAATACATAGGATTTTATGGTCAAATGAGCTTTAAAGATGATTATTAAAGAGGTGAGGAGTAAATAATATAAGGTAAATATTTAGATGAAACTTTGACTTTCCTAAGTATTGAATTAATAGGGTGGTGGTCAGATATTCATTTCCCATCTTCCCTTTATCCAATTTTGATTAAAAGAGAAGTTATTGATGTTCATTTCTGGATATTCACTTTGATACTTCACCAAGTACCAAAATATTACACCAAATTATGTAAATGGGTTTAGATATGAACTCATTTAAATGAGTTAGGTGGATTATATGGGGTCAGCAGGTTGGCCCTAACCCTATCCCTTTTAATATGAGTCAAGTTTTCTTGACCCATGTCCTACCCATATATATTGCAAGTCGAATATAGTTTGGGTGGGTTAAATTTTGTCACCCCTATATCTAGCATAACCCCAAGAATAAAGGGATAGCCAAGTTGTTGGAACTCCCATTCTCACCCATAGGAATTTTAGGCAATCCTCTCTGTATGTGTGCAGATAGTCCTCTCCCACTTAGTCAGTCTCTCGAGGGTCCAGCCCCATAGGCTAGTACCAAAATAGTTTTGTGATGACCCCAATGCCCCAGACTCTACGAAGCAATGAATTGGCAGGAGCTTATTTGACATTAATCACTGGAACTATTTCTACTATGGATTGATCGAAATTCGAAAAGAACGCACATAAGAAATAGCTAAAACTTTAATGCCAATAAATCGAGCGCTGGAGAAGGTTTTTTTTTTCCTTGAATGTTAACCTTCATTGAACGGACTTACCAATACATGGGGGGAATACTGAAAAGCCAAAAAGAAGAGAAAAAAGAAACACAAACCAACACCACCAAAATCAGACCCACAAACACAAGACCCGGAGAGAGAAAGAGAGGTGCCCTACCAACCCTAGCAACCAGAAACATTACAAGAAGACCACCTCCCTACAATTCCTCAAAATGATATCAATAGAAATCCCATGAAATTGAGGAAGGAAGGGCACCCATGAAGCGATGGTGAGTTTGAGCATGTACGTAAGATCTTTAGCTGAGGTGCCGGAATCCTCAAAACATCGAAAATTCATCTCCTTCCAAATAATCCGTAAAAGTGCCAAAAAGGTAGTCCTCCACATGATCCTTCCTTTAATAAATCTCACCTCTAACATCCACGCCTCAAACAATCCACAGATAGACCTCGGATGGGCCAAGCTATAATGAAACCGGCTTAGAGCTTCGGACCAAAGCCCTTGGGCTACTTTACAATTCAATAAGAGATGATCAACTAATTCCTCATCCGCTAAGCACATAATACGCATATTGACTATGATTTGTGTTAGAGAAGTTATATGGGCCTTTTGCTTAGCCTATAAGTTGTTCATCACATAAAAATATTGTATAAGCTTGTACTAAGAGAAGAAATATAACTTATTGTATAGCTGAAGAAACTTATGTGCATGTAGAAAGGGATGGGGGGTTTTGGCCAAAATGTGGGGGAAAAGGCCAATTTTTAAATTTGTCAGATTTCATGAAAAGAAAGAAGATAGTAAAAAATCTTACTGAAAAAATTAGTTGAATAAGATGAATAATTACTAACTCTATCAATTATGAGGAAGAAGATTCTACCATATTAATTAATACTCTAAAATAGGGAGAATTTACGCCAAAACAACGTATGTCCCAACTCCGTACTAATAAAAAGAGTAATTAAAGATTTATTAAGATTAATTATCTGATAACTTGATTAAATCCCAGTTTACTATTTTACACAAAGTATCAAAATAAATCTATTTTTCTTCAAAACACTTATTATTTTAAACTTTTCATTTTATATTAAAATAAAGTCTTCTTGCTTAACTTACTTTATCTATGAAGAGAAACACATTATTTTGGATTCTCATGATCCTTATGAAATTCTACTCTTTGCTAAAAGCTATAAAGTTGGATGGTTTGTAACTTAAAAAGATAAGAAAAGTCTGTGGCATCCTCCTAAACCAAAAAAGGTGTTCAGCAGTTGTAACAATTCTTCATTGAGGTCTAATTGCATGTTTGACAACTCTATTTCTAATTTCAACTAGTCTAAATGTCTAAAGTGGGCAGAGAGATGATTAAGTAGTGGCAAATCCTCGTAAAAGGAAAAGCCTCAATTCCAGGCTTTTGAATATAAGAGTTGTGGGGTCTCAAAAAAGTAGAGGCAGAGTTGTTTTTTTTTAAGACGAAACACATTTTCTAATTTTAACCTCTTTTTTATGGCGTTTCTTATCGTTCTATTTTTTTATGACTATCGAAGTAAAAGTCAAAATATCAAACTGAGGCCTAAATCTCTACAAATATCATCGGTTCGTCATGCCTATATTGTTAGAACTTTAAAAAGTACCTTAGCAATACAATCTTCTGTCAAGATTACTCTGTCAATAATTAAAATATGACATATAGTATAGTTTATGGCCTATTCTCTTATTTGAGATATAGCCATTTGAAAAACTCACATTGCACTTACTGATGTAATTCCAAAAAAAAATAGACAATCAGCACTGTATGGAGTACAAAATTCTTATTTTGACGGTCAAACTTTGTTTTTAGATTGATTGATAGTTACATGACATTTTGTAGATGGCTAATCTATAACTCTTGTCACTTTTATATTTAGAAGATCCACATATCCATCTTAATTTATTAATCATCAGACATGCGTATTGCGAATGAACCAAAATAGAAAATGGTTAATGCTCCAGTTGTCGTTTATATATTCATATACATCTCTGGACCATTAAGTTTTGACCCAGCTCTCATTGGAGACTGGGCTGAGCTTCTTGCGCATGGCCACATGGGGAGGAGATATACATAAGGCTAAAGAAGGAGAATCTTCAAATAAACCCTTAAATCTTTAGCTTATTTTAAAAAATAACATAAGTTTTCAAGCTTCTTACATTAGGCCTAAGTTTTTTAGTATATTTTCAATTAAGAACATCTAGCCATTTGAAGGTATTTCCAATGACTTTTCTCCTTATTTTATTTAATACCCAAATTACCCTTCATTTAAGAGGCATACTTTCGACTGCCACTTTCTGTAGTTGATCGCCATAGGGACACCGGACAATCACCACGAGGACACCAATGAAGGAAAGGATGAGAAGATGGATGAAATGACAAAAGGTTTTATTTCAATAAATGATAATTTGGGTATTTTAAGAAAAATGAAGGAAAAAGTTGTCAAGAAACACCTTTAAATTGTTAGGCATCCTTAATTAAAAACTTATTGAATAACTTAGGCTCTAATTTGAAAGCTTTGGAAACTTGTGTCCTTTTTTTTTAAATAAGAGACAACCTTAAGACCTTATTTGAGGTTTTTCCACTAAAGAATCCCATTCCCTCGTTCTAGAAAGGGTCTATCTTTATGGAACCATAATCCCATATTTACATCTCTTGCTTTGTTTATGTGTTATGATTATCATTATTGTCATTTCCCTACATGTCACCACTCTATAACTCGCTCTCCCTTTCTCTCTCCACATCCTTGTTTATGTGTTTGATTGTATTTCTCGCCATCTTAAGATAAATCTAATTAAAGAATTATTTTAATTGAAGGGAAATATTCTCCTGACCACTGCACACGAGCGCACCGGGTCTGGGACCTTCCATCTTGTTCATGCAAATGTGGGTCCCACCTCTAGGATGGTCAGGATGCACAGTGAGCAGTTGAACATTTTCCTTCATTAAAATATTTTTAATTATTCCAATAATAACTTTATTGTTTACCTTCTTTACAAAAGATTCTCATGAACTTTTCTCATGAACTTTTCTAATTTCTCAGACAATAGAAAGTTATAAAGCAAACATAAGCGATGGAAAGTTTACAGCAGCACCCTCCTCAAAGGGGAAAAAGGCATCCAACAGTTGTAACTTTCCCTCATCAATGAGGTCTGCACCTCTATAAATCTCTATAAACACCATTATTTCAAAGGGCAAAGGGCACCTTAACAGTACAATCTTTATTTATCAAGATTACATACAGATTTCCCAGCAGAAGCTCTCTACCATTAATTAAAGCATAGCATATATAGCATAGATATTATTAGCTCCTCTTTGATGTATAGCCATCTACAAAAGCACACATCTGTTAGATGGAGAGCTAGCTATTTGGTCTAATGCTAAAAAAAAAAGACAATCGGCAGCACATAAAAGAGGAATTCCTGTTTTTACGGTCCATCTTTCTCCCTTTTAGATTGTAGGGTTATGTAGATATCTAACAGTCAAGAATTAATGAGTTTTGACCCAGCACTTATTGGAGACAGGCCTGACCTCCTCTCACATGGCCACATGGGATGGGAAGCAGAGTGGGGGTGTTTAAAGAATCTTATTCCCTCATTCTAGAAAGGGCGTATCCCTCCGGAATCATATTCCTTTTTTCTTTTTATGATACCAGTATCTATGGGTTTTTTACCCAATAGGATTAACTCGATAAGTGGTGCCTTATAAACCCACATAAATGGACATCAAATAAATTTAAAGTGGCTTTAAATACGAGTTGCAGGAGTAAGCGCACACCTTATGCCACTCCATAACTCCGATGTGGCTAAATTATATTTCTATATTTAAACATCCTTTACTTTGTTTATTTGTTCTGTTGTCATTTCGCCCCATTCACTAATCTCTTACTTTGTTTATTTGTTTGATTGTCATTTCTCCCCATCTCACTACTGTGTAATTCTCTCTCTGGTATTTATATTTTTAGTGGTGCGGAGCAGAACCATGTGCCTATCACTTTCATGCCCACGCATCCTGTCTGCATTGACCCACCACCAGGCCTCCCATATGCTTCCACCATTATTCTATTCCACTCTATTCACTAAAGCCAAAAGTCACCCTGCCATTTCAAAAGCTAACCCAACCACCCACCCAAACTCCTTTCCACCTTACTTTCACATGATTCCAATTTCCAGCTAGCACCTAACTTTTCCCCACAACCCTTTTACCCTACCATTCCTTCACTCTCCAACCGAACGTCCTTCTACCAATTACCTCAAATTTCTTCGGAACACCTTCTTAATTAACTGTTCATGTATAAATTAATGCTTGCACCACTCATAGCCATTAGGTGATTTGGGTGCAACCCCATCTTATACTCCAAAGAGAGTGTAACAACTATCATCAAATAGAGAGTATTACTCTCAATAAAAATGAGCTAATGTGGTGGCACATTGCACCAATGTAATATGAAATAGTGTTTAGTTAGTATGGTGACACACTTGCAGCACAAACAAGAATCACAAATCTTTATTCATCTAAGTCAAATGATACAGAAGAGAAAAATAACATCCGGTCCATCTCCCATCCTCCCCACAAATGAAGCTCCAAAAATCACAAAGAAGAAAAACCAACGAAATGAATACACAAATGGATTACCTTAATCTACATAGAATAATTAAAAACTCCCAAGTCAATGACTTGAAAGTGTTTTCTTGTATGGTTTAGAGCAGTGCAGCCCCTCCAACCAATGCTAGCAAGGCCATGCTAGCTGCTGGCATGAACGCGCCGGAATTGTTGTCTGCGGAGGGGGGTGATGGAGATGGTGATTGAGAGGGTGAGCCGGACTGGGGGGAACCGGTGCTCGGAGATGGAGACCCCGGAGAGGGCGCTGGAGGAGACGATTTGGTAGGAGTGGGTGCAGATGAAGTTGGTGGGGTGGCGGAAGGTGTAGGAGATGTTGTGGGTGAGGGGCTTGGCGGGGTGGATGATGGCGGAGGAGTCGCCGGGGAAGGCGAGGCTGGTGCTGGAGACTTGGTAGGAGGGGTTGATGAGGGTGGGGTTGCGGTGGTCGACGGCGAAGGAGCTGGTGCTTGTGCAATGCACGTGCCAAGGAGAGCAAGCAGCATAATTAGAGCCAATGTGGGACGTGAGAAGGCCATGTCTCTCTCCGTTTTTTTCCAAGTACGAGAGAGAGAGAGAGAGAGAGAGAGAGAGAGGTGTTTATGTGAGGGAAAGATGTGAAAGAGGAGATGATAATATATAGAGTGAAAAGGGAAGGGGTCAGGAGGAGAGATGAATAGGTGACAACCAAGCAATGGGTGTTTGGCTGATGATTGAGTTGTATTTTAACAAAGAAAACGTCCACAGCCTAATATTGTTTCTGGAATCTGTATATCTTATTTAAGGGCAGAACAAGAGCACTCAAAATTATGCAAAAGTGGGGTCCACATTACAGAAAATAAACCTCATATTAAATAGAAACTAAATTACCTGGACCAAGTTCTGCTCCACTAAAAACCAAAGGATATTCAAGTGAATCATGTGTTTTGCACCATTAATTTCAGGGCTTTTACTGATTAGCAGTTCTTAAGCTTGAATGATACAATCATTCTTCATTGTAGATTTTTTATTTTTTATTTTTACATGCAAATTCTCATAAGGCCTCTTCTGGATGAAGAGAAAAGTGAGAAGAAAAACTAATCGATATAGAAATCTCTTTGTAATTCTCTTCTTAATTATTTTTTGCAATGGTTTTCAATTTTGAAACGTGAAAAAAAAACACCACTTTCTTTTCAATGAAAATGACAATTAATGCTTTAAGAAAAAAAAAAAAAAAAAAAGACCATTAATGCCCTAACCTAATTCTATCAAACATGGGTTTCATTTCTCTTTTCCTGTTGACTCTTGAACCATCTTCTCATTCATACAGTACATAAGTAATGTTTGCACGCAAGTTTGCTGATAAATGATCTTGTGACCCAAATCACGGGCCTTAGAAAAGTTAAAAAAGGCCTCCAAACTTTCCAAAACCTCCTGTCGTCAACCCTGAACAAGTTAGAATTCCCCCTACACATCTGTAATCTTGTATGTGCTTATACAAATCCCTTCTTTTTTCTTTTCTTTTTTTTTTTGTTGTAGTTGGTTTCCTATCCTTTTCGTTTCAATGAAGACGTTAGAATTTTGTAATCTTTTCAGAGAATCAAAGAGAGACGGGGTTGGTGAGGTCGCATTCCCCCTTCGTTAAAGGTTAATTTAATCATTAGGTGTAGCACTAACAGTAAGAGGGACCATGTGCGCACGTTTTAGACTCGGAGATGTTCATGTAATCAAAGCGAGCCCTACTTTGCTTGCTAGTTTTCCAGCTGGCAAGAGGAAAGACAGCATTGTTCTGTCGCCCACAAATCACTGCTTCTGGCACAATTTATCTTCACCACATCAAACCTTCTAATCTCAGAGACGTCATGTTGTGGACCCATAGTCGATCAAGTATATCTTTCAATCGCATCAACAATCTTATTATTTGAGCCATTGATTGATTTCACGGATCGAATGAACTTTGTCTCCGCCACTATTTTTGTTTCCATGTGTGGAGTAGTAAAGATAACGCTGATGTCAAAGTAAAAGTTAGAGGTGCGGCAGATTCTTATTTTGAAAGCATGAGGAAGAACATATGTGAGAGAGGGAGTGTAGATTAAAAAACATTTTTTTTGTTATATAGTTTAGTGTACTATAATCTATTCGTGTGTTGAAAAGAAATAGGCTTTGGGGAGTATAAGAAAAGTGGTGTTATATCATAAGTTTACTTCTCCACTCTATTGTTTTCTCTCAAATACGGTGCAGTTAAAAATTATTATATTACATGTGCCTACTTTAACTCCACATTTACTACTTCTTATGCGAAATAATGCAGACACTCCAGCTCATTGGGCTCGCTTAAATGTGTTCCTGGGATTTTGGTGGTAGGATACATGGAAAGAAAGGTCGTGAAAAATGTTAACCATGGATTTTTTTTATTTATTTATTTTTCTTTTTATAGATTCAATCCAACGAAGAATAAAAATTAGATGTAGCATGGTGTGACAATCCAAAAGGGATTAGCACATATAACCACAAGTTCATAGAGCTGGACTGCACATAGAGTCCACTCATCTGAGAAAATTCTCTAAACCTTATTTTCTCTGTCTCATTAATTCAACAATATTATAAAATATTATGCAACGGATTGTTTGAATGAGTTTTGCTTTATGGAGAAGTCCAAATTTAATAATGCAAGTGAGAGGTTATCAAACTTAAATCCTTAACTATTGTTAAAGTCGCTCTAAAACAGGTTTAGGTTTTAGTAGTGGTAGTGGTGGTGATTGGAGGAGAGAAGCGAGAAAAATGCACTTGACTTTAATGGACAAATATGCTGTCTCAATTGAAATTACATGAAGCTTTCATAATCAAAGTTAGCCCGCATTCACCGGCTACAATACACGCAGGGAAGGAGCCAGAAAAGGAAGGGATTGTCCGGTTCTTCCATAGTTCCATTAGCCGAGGATAGTATGTATCTATTTGCACTGTAGGCCTAGATCTAAATTTTGTTGACCGTTACATCTGATGGCTCTTTTTATGGTAGTACCCTACCTATAGGGGTTGAAACACCCCCTCGGGTAGGTGAGGGTAGTAGACTTCGTATGAGGTGATAAGGCCTTCTCTCGAGGAAATGTGACATATTTAGGGTTCGAACCCTGAACAAGGATATAAGAACTGCTGCCTTTTGCCAAAGAGATAAGAGGCCCTTCTCATCTGATGGCTCTTTCTAGTGGTGCAACTTAGGCTGGACCAAGCCTGTGCCTACTTGGCCATCATGAAAATGCAATGCAGGCTAAGCATGTTTGGGTTTGGGGTTAGGCCTAGATTTTGAAACTAGAGAAAATTTTGGGTCCACATTTTGGGGCTTAGGCCACTAGAATCGAGCCTCGTGAAAAACTATATAAATAGACACATTTTTTGAAGCACCCCCCGTTTTATTAGTATAAAGGGAACCTGCCTATGAGCTTGTGCCGTGGTTGAGCTGGGCTTGCTAAGATTGAGGGGTGAATTATACAAAAAAATTAGGGCATGTTTGATTGCATAGAATACATAGGAATTCACGGTGGAATGAGCTTCACTACGTAATTATACAAAAAAAGCCACATAGATGTGACCTTGACTTTCTTAAATTTTGAATGATACAAAAAATGCCATATAGATGGGACTTTGACTTTTCTATGATTTGAATTACTAAAGTGATGATTGAGTATTCATTTTCTATCTTTCCTCGCTTCAAGTCCCATTATAATGAGATGTTCATTATTGTCATTTTTTTAATATTTACATTTAATTCTTCATTTTTAACTACTCAGAAAATCACAAAGTCCTAGAATTCCTAGGAATTCAATTACGGAAACAAACTGGCTCCTGGTATCCATGTGAGTCCAAGCACTCATACTTGGGCCAAGGGACCCACCACTCATACTTAGTTCATGTATAATACATTTAATTTTCTCAACATGGGACCTTATGAAAGTTGTGTATTGTACACGTATATCTACTTATTTCATAAATATGTTTGTACATCTAGTTTTCAAAAGATACCTATAATATGGGAAAGAATTTTAAAAAATCAGAACAAATCTATACACAAATTATACAAGTATAGAAATAAAACAAGCACTATATGGCTATTTAATAGTATTTAGCATACTAAATTTAAACCTTTTACTTAAAGGGAAATATTCAAGTGAGAACTAGTTCTCACGTATTATATGAGAACTTTATTACAGGGTCCAACTAGCAACCCATCCAAACCTAGCAACTAGTAGGGAACCCCCTGATAGTCACTAATCCCAAGGATCGGCACACATCCGAATTGACTAAACCGTTGGATCGATGGTTGAATATTTTTTTTAATATGAAGCCATTTAACTTGTGGGCCATGGACGAAGGGGTTAGCGGCATGGGTTTGGGGTCAAACTTGATACTTTGGGTGGTCTCGCATAGATTTTTCCATCCCCCCAACTCCCATCCCAAATGGGGCCCACAATTGGGCCCCACAAAAAAATTCTCACATAATATGTGAGAACAGTTCACACCTAAATATTATCCTTATTTAAAAGATGATATAAAATACTCTTATCTCAATAAACTTCTGGACACAAACACCCTGACGTAAAAATCCATATTAAATGCGTTCTCACAAGCATAGCTTTAGGCTAAGAATATCCACTTTCATAGGGAATACCAAGGCTGAAGCCCTACTCAACATGCTGAAAGTCTGTTCTGCCAACCAATGTGGCGGCTCGTAGTCAAGAAAAAAATGTCACACTAAATATGTTAAGTTTAAAACATATATTAAAAGGGAAATACAAAATATAAGTCACCGGAATTTTCAAGACTATACGGTCAACTGCAAATAAATACAAACACATATACCAATTTTTTTTGTTTTGTCACCAACTTTTCAGAGAAAATGAAACATATAACCTATCGCCTTTTTGGCGTTTTCTATTTTTATGGCCAAATTTCTAGCCCCGTTGTTTAATCTTCGTCACCCATATTATAATAAAAAAATATTTCGTCCAATGTTTTAATCATATGAAAAATTACTAACTATTACTAATTATGATGGCCCTAGGTAGACCCTTCAAAGATATCCTAACCATTCCCTTACACGGAAACAGCCGGAGCCGGAGCCGGCGCATTTTAGTTGATGTTTGGGTGCACAACGATGATTTAAGCTGGGATTCAGAAATTTTCGCAGAAAAGTCAGCATTATAGGGGATTCAGAAATTCGACCTATCCAGATAGGTGATGCACAAATGCCCCCTTAGCTTACTGGCCCTAGATACATCCGACCAAGTAGGACATGTTTGCACCATTGTTATATAACAATTGTCACTAGCTTCATGTATAGTTTCACCACATTAATATAATTGGGAGATGCTCCTATCAGAGATATCTCTCACCTTATATGTGAGACATATAAGGTGAGAGATATCTCTCATAGGAGCATCTCCCTATATAATTGGTTATAGACATCAAAGTCTTTAGTTAGAGAGGAAGAGCCCCGATGAAAAACCATAAATTTGTCGCGTGCCAAACATGACGGAGTCAGGTTCGAATGGCCTATACGCTTGCTGTTTTTGGTCGACCGATTCAGTTCGCCCAGATGTCTGAAATCTGAACCAATGGCTGTCCAAGCACTATGGACCGGCACAGGCAATAATTGCAATAATGAACTTACTTTGCTACAATCCTTCGGCCTTTGATGCTGGGGAGCAGGTGAGTATTATATTCTCTTTGTTCCATGTTTCCTTCTTGATGCTGAGAACATGTTCTCTTCTCACCATAAAAAGGTATCCAGGACTGATTATAACAAGCCATCTATCAACAGCTGTAAACGTGGTGTTAGAAATAGAATACTCAAAAATGCACCTTCCTTTTTAAATGTGTAGTCGTTGTGGCTCCTTTGTCAGCAAAAAGAAAAATCCCTGTGTTGCCTCTTCTGTAATTTTGTTACTTCATGGTGAAGAGACAGAGTATCCCTGAGAGTAGCACAGTAAATTGGATGTAATTAAGGTGGGATCTTTGGGCCTTGTTTACTCATTTATTGAAGCTATAGGTTCGGTATATATATGGAACTCACTTTCCTTCTTGTCAGGATTCAAGGGTCAGAAATGGCGTTTGAGAAGGCACGCACATCTATGCACAAAAGTCCTAGAGTGGAAAGCACAAAATGAAGCTGAGTGGAGGTGATTGCTCAATGGATCAATAATTTTGGATGTTCACTGGCACAAAAACCTGTGGTTAGCACTGTTTCTTCCGTCGAGTTAAATGTACATATATTTATAATCTAAATATTCATACATTATAAATTAATATACACAATAAAAAAAGATAAATGAAAATCTTAACAAATGATTTTTATAAATTTAATACTTATAAAATTAGAGAGTTTTAATTTATGAACCTTTACTTGACCAATGCCTTACTTTATTGTGAAAACTCCTATTCTATTAGACAAACACTTAAAATTTCATTTTGAAAAAAAATAAAAGAATAAAAGAATATGAAAGTACCTTTTTTGACAAACCAGGATGAAGTATAGAATAAAACAAAATAGGATAAGTGGGTTGCAAAGGAAATATGAAAATAGAGAAAAAGAAAATTGTTGTATAATAATAAGGAAACAAGAAAACTGGAGAACGTGAGTACTCAGGCATCAAAACCGGGGTAGATAGGAGCTGATAACTGAGTAGTTGTAAATAATAATTGACTGAGATGAAAGTTGCATAAAATATAGGGACAGAGGTGTAATGGGTCAAGATAGTGAGGATAACTGTTGGTCAAAATTACAAGATATGTCAAAATTCAATCCAAATCCCTTGACTTTAATAGATTACAATGGGTTGAATTTTATTTTAATTCTTAGACCTTGTAATGAAGCGACTCCCTTGTTTCGTTTGGTATCTCAACTCCCAACAGACTTGTACATGATAGGAGAGAATCCGCTTATGTGGGGAGTGAAACTCACCACATGCATGGAGAGAGATCCCACACATGCCAGAGTAAGAACTCACACATTTCATGAGTAGGAGGAGGAGAACAGGGTCAATCCCTATTCATCCAGGTAAGAGGGGGGTTTGCCAATGGAGCAACTCCGTTGTTAGAGTACGGATGTTCAGTGGTGTGTTATTTGTGAGACTGGTGTGTGTGTGTGTTGTTGCTTGTTGGTCTTGTTTTCGTTTGACTCTATAGTTGATAGTCTATTTCAACAACAGCAACAAAAAGTGAGCTGTCATTTGGTAAATCCTTTGGTATTGATCGCGGAATCAGGAGAATTTGCTCTGCAAGTTTTGTTCTCAAGGGAGGCAGAGAAAAAGAGAGATGCATTCCTTTCTCTTTTAGGGCGTGTTTGCGCACATCCCCAAAAGAGGAAACGGCGATTTCCTCTTCCGCAAAAGATGAATGCAAGGTATGAAGGTGGGATCCCATAATCCACGCTTTGCACGGAAAACAAGCGAGAAAGGTTGGAAACCATGTCCTTTCCACGGCTGCACCAAACGCGAAAGGGGGGCGCTGGAAATTTAGGCTCCCAATGGGTTTCCGTTGAAACCTGCCTTGCACAAACAAAACATTATAGGAAGTCAAATTCCTCTCTATAGAGAAAGTTGAATTTATATTTTTCTCTTTTTTACCAAAAATATGTGTCACGTCAAACAATAGAAAAGTCAAAACAATTTTCTCTCTACAGCGAAATCTTCTCATCATACAAATGCACCCTGAAGACTTAGTTGAAAGCCTCCCTGAAACTTGAAAAGTCCCAACTTTCAAGTTAATTTTCTGATTTCAAACCTGAAATCAAATATGCCCAAATCACTTTGTCTCTGGAAAAAAATTTGTTTTCTCCATTTCCCATACAAACAATGCAATCCAAATTAACGCACTTCAACTTTCAAGACTGTAGAAGCCCAAAACTAAGCCTTATTTCCAAATCCTTTTTCATATTGACATATGATGCTAGTATGGACTAACTAGTAGGTCTCCAGAAATCCAGGTGGGTCCATCATATCAGTGGGTGGCGATTTTATAGGATATAAATTAAGGGTGCTCATATCGGGGTAGGGCCGGACTGAGGCATATCTAGGACTAGCCCAAATTTGGAAACAGCAAGCCCGACATGGGTCATAAGTGCTCGGCTTGAGCTCGGCTGCGTGAAACGATTCAAGCTCAAGCGTGCCCACTTTATTAACCAGGCCACACCAAGCTTTCTATCACTTATTTGGGCAAATCAGTCACAAAACTACAACCACTAATTATTCAGGTTGAGTGCAACTGGGCCTTAGACTTTCTATCAACTTAATTAAAGTTTAACCCAAATATTAAATGGGCCCTAATTTTAGATCCAGGCCCATCCCGAATGCTAAAACCTAAGGTCCTATTGCCCATGAGCAGTTGAGCACAGTGAACAATGAGTATCTTCCATACTTCAGTCTAGTAGTTTTTGCATCGTACGCCCCTTTCTAATGTCTAATATATAGGAATATTTCAATTATAATGATGGGCCAGGCTTTCCTCATGTTAAGTTTAAGATAAGATTCCATAAGCTTACGCTTACGGGGCCCACCATTGGTCCATCCAAATGGACCAAACACACGAACCCCCTAAAATACACATGTCCATCAACTTTTTGTCATATCCAAATTTACTGGACCATTAGATCGACCGTGTACTGATTCAAATTGACTGTTGACCAATAAACTTGTGGTACACGGATGGAGATGATAGAAACTACGGTTCGAGTTGATTTTTTGCAAAGAGGAGGGTCCCAATGAGTCATTGAAATCCACCTCATCCCCATCTCCATGTGAGTTCACCACACAATTGAGCTTACCTCTGCTTACTTTATCATAAGCTTCGGCTTAGGGGAGCTAGCCCCTACAATGAAATCTTTTCTTGTAGGAGTGTTTGCATGGGAAAGTCCCAATTTGGCCGCTAAAGGGGTTGCTAAAGAGGAGTCGGGATCATTTAAGGATTTTCCTCATGGTGACCGTGAGTAGACTAATCATGGTCCGCTACGTCCTTGTGGGTAGGGTGTACACAGATTTCATTGGTGCAGATTAGGCCAAATCCGTTACCTACGGATTAATGGATTTAGAATTCATCACCAATCCGTGGCTGTTAAAAACCCATGCAATCTGATCCGTGGATAACCGGATCGAATCGGTTTCATCCGTTCAATCCGTTGAATCTAATGTTAAAGAAAGAGATCTAACCATTTACACATAAAAAAAAAATTTACAAATATATTTAGACCCCTTGACTTATACTTACACCCCTTACGTGTAGACCTCTTAACTGATATTTCGACCTCTTGAGTTTTTTTTAATTTATATTTAATGTCAACGGATCGGATTGAATCCACTGATTGATAGTGAAATCCTTCACCGATCCATTGCTAACGAATTACAAGATTTTCAATTCATCACTAATCCGTTTACCTTCGGTTCAACTAAAAATCCACAAATCGAATCGGATTGGCAGATTTCTTATGCACCCCTAACCGTGGGCAGCCCCTGCCCGGATGTATGGCAGGCTGCCCGTGGTGATGTGGCGGACCTTGATTGATCCACTCACAGTGACCGTGGAGGAAATCCTCAGAGAATCCGGACTCTGCTAAAGAGGGCCTGGATCTAAAATTAGGGCAAAAAAAAGTCCCAATTTGGCTGCTAAAGAGGTTGGGGCCCATCAAAAAAGTTGAGATCTTCCTAAATTAAAGGTGCCCACCTTGATGTCCGCATGTAATATTTTATGTTGACTAACACTAGCAAAATTCTTATTTTCTGTTGAATAATAGCTGAATTCTTATTCTCTGTCGAATAATGGCTAAGCACCTAGGGCTTTGAACCGAGGAGTGGTATAGTTAGCATGTAGAAAAGTAGATTTAAGCCCTATTTCTTTACTCAAACTTTGTGGTTTCATGTCAAGCTTGGAATTTCCAAATGCTAGAGTTTAGAAATGCTTTGGATGTTGCCATTTCTAAATTTCTTTTTCTATTCATACTTTGGTTTTTTATCTGAAAATTTCATGCATTTTAAATTCTATAAATTTTCTAATTCGTAACTACCAGAATTCCTTACTGGAATTACACCTATACACACTTCTCCGCAGAAGGGACACATTTTTATAGGAACCACCACATGGGCCCACCTTAAGTGATTGTGAATGTAGGATTCATCTTTATAGAGATTATAATGTGGTCCCACATTTATTAACTACAACATCGGCACACCTTGGCCCACCTTTATGAATTGTTTGTACATATAGCTCACCCATCTTTGATAGGAATTACAACTTGCCCCACCTTTTGTGATTGTGAAAATGGGACCCACTTGTATAGGGTCCCTTTCTTTATTATAATTCAAGAAAACCCTGTCTGAAGAATTTCTGAAAACTCCAACATAGGGAAATTCTTGAATCCTCATTTGAATTGGAGCATTTAGGAATTTCATTAAAAAAACAAAATGGTTGGAATTCCAAGAATTTCATTGGTCATTTGAGGCCTTTTTAGGTGGCTTGAAAATTTTGGAATTCTTGAATCCTCATTTGAATTGGAGCATTTAAAATTTTCATTAAAAGGCAAAAGGGTTGGAATTCCAAGAGTTTCAAAGGTCATTTGAAACCTTTTTAGGTGGCTTGAAATTTTGGAATTCTTGTGAAGAAACACGACACTTGCAAATGTCAAGAGACAGGGATCACATCATGAAGAAAAAACACCAAATTATTATCAGGAAGGCCTATTTCTTTACATGAGAATTTCAAGATCCTCCAAAAGTCGTCTCCTGAGGTGGAATTCCTAAATCCTCCTCTCAGGTGGAGCATTTGAAGTTTCAATAAAATGAAAATATATTGGAATTCTAGAAACTCCAAATTGTCATTTGAGTTTTTTTAGATGGTTGAAGCTTAGAATTCTGAAAAAAGAAATATATCTTTTCAAATATCAGGAACAAGCCATCACATTATATTTAAAAAGCCTCAACATCACAAAAACCTATCAGAAATCCTCCTAAAAAGGCCCACAAAGAATAAGCCTTTAGGAATTACAACAAGGCCCCACCTCTCAGAATTACTCCGGGACATACCTTTAAAAATTATTGTATGTAGGACCCACTTTTAGAAATCGCAACATAGGACCTACCTTTAGGAAAAAGACATGGGGCTCACCTTTATTGATATTACAATGTGAGTGAACCTTTTTGTGATTTTGAAATGGGATCTGCGTTTTAGGAATCACGACATGGCCTTTCTCTAGGGGTTACAATGTTGACTCACCTTTAGAAACTGTCTTGCAAGAGGCCCAACTTTAGAAATTACAACAAGTACACATTTTTTAGAAACTACAATGTGGAATATATGAATTACAACATTGAGCCCCCATTAAACAATCAGAGTATTTGGTCCACTTTCAAAAACCGAGTGCATCGGAGTTCTCGTAGGGAAATCAAATGGCGCTTCATGGGCCGACACATGGAAATATACTTTTAAAAAAATAAAATTTAAAAGTAATATATTTTAAAATGGTATTTAAATAGCATAATATTTAAGATTGGGAGGTGCTCCTATGAGAGGCACTCTCACCAACTTGGTAAAAAATAGGTGGGGGCCCTCACTTCCATATCCACTCTCACCAACTTAAATGCAAGGGCCCCCAACTTAAATGTAAGGGCCCCCACCCATCTCTCACCAAGTTGGTGAGAGTGCCTCTCATAGGAGCACCTCCCTTTAAGATTAGTTTTAAGTTTTAAAATTTTTACGACTCATTATATTTTACAACTAGTGATAGGGCCCCAAAAATAAAAATATATCAAAATTTGGATATATGTTATTGGAAATAAAATAAATCTAAAAGAAAAAAGGGAATTTAACCGGAAAAAACAGATTAGGTGACAACCATACCGAAAAGTTAATTTTAAGTGCCCCTGCACTAAATCGGTCATTTTGTCCGAAAACATTTTTTTTTTTTAATATTTTCTACTAGGGTTCCTATCAACCTTCATTTGCAATGTTAAGGGTCGATTGAAACTCTGCGGTCTATCCTAATCTTTACATAACTCCCATTTATTTTGTTTGTAGGGTCTCTATCGACCCTGCGGTGTACGCTTATAAATGCACAAAACTCATCCTTCATTCCATGTTCTTGGAAAAAAAACGATCATGCTTCACTTGCTTCTCCTCCATAGGATATCCCCACCTCTTGAAAACCATTAAAGCCACATGCTATTATTTGGTAGAGAACATTAAAGTGCGTAAAGTGCATATACTATTGTTTGGGGCAAACCAATGGAAATGTGGAGTTTGTATTTTCCCCTAAACACATGATTTTTTACTTTTCAAAAGCCCTTTACATAATTCCTAGTTCCATGTCACCATGGTTCGATGGAGGACCGCTAGGAACCACTGTGAATATGCCTGGTAGCTAATATGGAGTCGTGGTCAACGCCGGGGAAGAAAAAGGAAATAAACAAGAGAGAAAATCTAGCTTATAAACCCTAAAATGTATAAATAGGTCGAATGCAAGGTCACTAGGGCCCTTAACATTAAAAAAAAAATGTCGATAGGGACCTTAGTAGAGAATGTTTTAAAAAAATTACGTTTTTAGGCAAAATGACTGATTTGGTACAAGGGCACTTAAAATTACCTTTTCGGTATGGTGGTCACCTAATCTATTTTTTCCGGTAAAATCCTCAAGAAAAAAACTATATTATTTATCGTTCTTAAGGATCATGGAAACCGTGTAGGCCCCCATTGGATTTGTTGAAGTGAGTATTAAAGAGTTAGAAAGATTTCATGGGGAGATTAAATTCACTTGATTACGGTATTGAAATTCAAATTTCAAAATTCAAAATGAATAATGATATGGTAAGTAATAAGAAACTTATCTTTTGGCAAAAAATTAGAAAAATAGTTTGAAAATAGAGAGATTTTAGTGGGGATTGGATAGATGACCAATCTCTTAGAGATAAGGATTCCACCTAGGGTTGCAAACGGGTATCGGTTCTCCGAATACATGGAAGTTCCAACCTACAAAAAAGGGGGTTTGGAACCTATTTTAGATTCCAAATCATAAACGGGTCCAGGTCCGAAACCCAATTTAGGTTCTAGTTGATAAATGAATCTGGTTCTGGGTCCATATAAATTCCGACCTGTAGACCCAGGACCCGACATATGAGTCTTTGATATTGTAAATTGTACCTCAAAATTAGCTTTTCCTTTTTTACATTTAATGTATAATACGGGAGGCAGTAAAGCTGATGCCTTGTTATAAGTTGAATAAAATGCTTATTTTAAGAAAAAAAAATGAAGATAAATTAGAATTGATTTTGAAACTAGATTCCAATCCTCTAGGTGGACTCGGTTAAAAAACAGGATCTGGATTTTCTTATCGGAATCAGGTTTGAAACCAACAAAACAGGTTTTGAGTCAAAACCAAACCCAGAACCGAAACCAATATTTAGAAATTGTCCAAGTCTAGTATGGTTTCAACCTAAAAGTGTCTCGTTAATTCTACCCAAAATATCTCTACAAAAAGGTTGATGATGTGATGCCCTTCATAGCTCACTTCCCCATATATATATATAGCAGGACTCTCCTAAGCTGAAGCTTACTTTATTTTAAGCTGGAATAGTGCTGCTCCCACAAATTTAAGTTGATTATATCTGTGTTTTGCATAATGAAACTGGAAAATCCAGTTCTGATTGGATTTATCTAGAGTTTGGAGACAATCATCATACAAAAATAATAATAATCGACTTTGATTTGTAGGACCAACATTGTTTCAATTTAGGATAAGGTAAGCTTCAACTTAGGAGAGCTAGCCACGTATATATATATATATATTTATATATATATATAAAGAGTAGGCCTATCAATGGGACAGGCCGTGCTTGGGCTTGGGTTGTCCAATGCCATCTCGAATATTGGGTAGGCCTACCGAGGTTGTTCAATCTCGCTCTTAAATCGAACGGGCCTGCGTCAAATCCCGCCTCGTGCGGACCTTGGTTGGGCCAGGGCATAGCACAATCTTGAGTATAAACTAAAGATTTCAACCTGTAAATTTCTTGTAATTGGAGAATTCAACCTGTAAATTTCTAACACACTAAACTTGTAATGTGAGCCCCCTTGTGGATTTTTTTTTACCCAAAAGAAACCCCATTGTGAAATGTGAAATGTTCGTCCATTCCACTACATAGTGCTCCTTCAGACTAATGTAGCTGTCCCAGTAGGTTTGATAAAATGATCCTTAACAGCGAGTGATTACCGCAGCTAAAATTTGACGTATCATATACATTGCCGTTCTTAGAATTAAAATGATTCATAGCATAACCCATTTTGAATGACCTTCATTTATATCTAACATTACATAATAACAACTTAAACTAATTGAACTACTACCAGCCAAGACAGCCCAAGTGTTCTTTCTTCAAAAATAAAATATCATTAAAGGAAAAGGAGCTATAACAAGGGAACACAAAGGGAACATTACAAACAAGAAAAGGAAGCAAAAAAGCATCCATAAACCTTTAAATACAAAAAAAAAAATAATAATAATAATAATAAAACACAAATAGAACTTACAAAAGATTACGAGGGGCGAAGTTACTTGCCATTTTTTGCTGTTAGTGGGGGTAATTTTGATAAATTTATGAAAACCTAATGAATGTTATTTGTTGGGGGGCCGGGCCTGGACTGGCTGACCTTGTTCTGTATATTTCTAGTTCCATTTTGACTGTGGTTTAAAGTTATTGTCCAAACCCAGCCCACTCGGCTCAAATATTTGAAAAAAAAAAAAAAACAAAGCCCATGCATTCTTTGGCCTGGTACTCATTTCAACGGTCTCACAATTGAGAGGCGTGATAAAGAGCTGAGAGTATAAAGAAGACCCGTTTACGGGAATAGGGTTTTCCTTCGGCAGGGCCTGATTTCCGCGGGCAAAGACGAAACAACTGAAGCGAGCAGGCAGAGAAAGAGGAGGAGAAGAAGAAGTTCCACAACAATGGCAGCAGCTGAAGAGCAAGGAGAGTTCTACCTCCGATACTACGTCGGTCACAAGGGCAAATTCGGTCACGAGTTTCTCGAGTTCGAGTTCCGTCCCGATGGAAAGCTCCGTTACGCCAACAACTCCAACTACAAGAACGATACCATGATCCGAAAAGAAGTCTTTCTAACCCCTGCTGTTCTCAAAGAATGCCGGAGAATCATCTCTGAAAGCGAGGTTCTTCTCTCATGCCCCTCTCCTTTCAACACACTTTGATCATCTAGGGTTTTGTTGGGGTTTCTATTTTACCATCTTCTACTTGAATCTAGGGTTTTTTTTTTTTTTTTTCATCTGATTGGGTTTTCGGAGGTTTCTAATCTGATCTAGGGTTAGTTTGTTAGGGTTTTGTCTAATCTGGGGTTTGCTAGGGTTTCGGCATTTTGTACTTCTGATTGATTTGTGTGCGCGCGCGCGCGCGTGTGTCAGATTATGAAGGAAGATGATAACAATTGGCCAGAGCCGGATCGCGTGGGAAGGCAGGAGCTGGAGATCGTGATGGGGAACGAGCACATCTCCTTCACCACTTCGAAGATTGGGTCGCTCGTTGATGTCCAGAGCAGCAATGATCCTGAAGGACTTCGGATCTTCTATTACCTTGTTCAGGTTGGTGACGTCCTTTTTTCTTCTTTACGTAGGTTATTTTAGTCTGAATCTTTTGGGCGTTTGTTGGTTGCTTTATGAAACTGTTTTGGGTTTTGGATTTTCTGTTAGATTAAGAATAATCGTTTCAACTATGAAGAGAAAGAACCACCAGTGCATGAGTAGAAGAATTGACACCAATGAAGCAAAACTAGGCATGCCATGTCTGTCAATAAATCATGCCTTTTCATTTCTAGTCTACCATTCCACTTTCTCTTGAATCAACCTCACTATTTTTATGGAGTCTGTATCAGTTGATGCTAAGATGTAAGTTAGGTTTCATAAAAAAAATGATATATGTTTTCTTCTCATTATCCAATAGAAGCTATGCCAATTGGAACCAAGGCAGCTTTAAGTGCACTGCAGGCTGCAAGATCAATATGGGGAGTGGGTAGAGATGGTGGGATTCAGGTAGAGTTAGAAGAGGTAAGGCGTCTCTGATATGGAGTCCAATATCTTAGTGGGGGATGACTCAACTAAAGTGGGAGGTTTCTTCCATATGGGGTGGGGTATAATGTTGGGAGAAATAATGGAGTTAGATTTTGGGTGGATGTTTGGTGGGAGGGTGATGTGAAGCCAAAGGGCCAACGCAACCAGAGAGGTCCAGGATTTGGTTTCTTATTTTATTACCTTAATGAGTTCTAACTAGGATTAGCCATTCTAAAAAAAAAAAGAAAGGGTTTTAACGAGGATTAGCTTTCTAATTGCGGCAGGAGTCTTTGTTTAGTTTCCTTGTTTGGTTAGAAGTCTTGAATTCTAGGATTTGTTATCCTATACACAAGCATTCTAAGATGGAAGAGTTGAAGATCAATAAAAAGTTATCCTACGTCGATTTATTTTCCCTTAGAGGTTTGTTTCCTCCATGCAAGTCTCTTAGAGACATTATTTTACATGCTTTGGCACTTTCATCCACTTTTATCGAATCCTTTTAGCATCAATTTGGTATCAAAGCAAGTTCAGATAATTCCAATCTTGGTTACAATTGACGGATTTGAAGGAAATCTCTAGATCGTGCTTGGAAAAAATGAAAAAAAGAGAGACGTTTTGGTAGATGCTAGAAAAGAGAGAAACAAAAAAGAAACACGTAGAAAAAAGGGAAAATTGGGAACAGACGTTTATCACATATCAAAGGAGGTAGGCAGCCCAACAGCCAACTAGCACCTATTGATCTCTTTCCTTTCACCTCAACCATCGAAAGTTGAAGAAGGATAGGTCTCCTTCCTTTCATGCTCGACCATCTCGTTTTATCGGCAGAGAGAAGAGAGGGAGCTGCAAGAGTGAATCGATCTCCAAAGGGGGCTTCTATGATTTCCAGGGTTTCTCAACGGCAGAGATAAAAATCAGGAAGAAGGGCATGCGGTTGTCGTTTTGAGGGCAAGAGTCATCAAAGACAGACGCAAGCTGTGCAAGAAGGAGAGTTGTGCACAAACGTGACAACCCTTGTTGGCTTTTTGCTGGGAAAAGAAGAAGAGTTTTCACTCTCCGGTCTTTCTGAAGACAGAAAAGCAGAGAGAGGAGGCTCTCTTCATTTCATTCTGCAACGAAAGAGAGAAAAAAGGAACAAAGTGAGAAGGAACGAAATTTGTTGCATGAAGAGAGGTGCAATGATGATGGCAGCATAAAATATGGATCTGGTGGAAACATGAGTAGAGAAACTCCTCCTGGTCAGTTAAGAAGTTTTAGAGGGGTTTGTTCTCCAAACTAAATGATTTTGAACTTGCAATGAATGAGCAGTCGAGTATATGTAGGAATTCTTTCGAATCCAAGCATGTGATTTGGATGAATCAAAAGATGTTGTGGCTCACAAGTATTCTCATGGTCTTAAATTAGACATACGATATCTCTTAGCTTTTTAGAGTTTTACCACAATTCTTAAAGGTGGGCCCAATTACCTCATGAAATAAGAGTTTTTTTTTTTTTTTTTGTTATATAATTTTACTGAACACACTAACTGTAGAACTTAATTATGGCTTTTATTTTAGACCTTAATCGAATTAGCTTTTATTAATTAGACTAGAGTTTCCAAATGGACCCTTAGATTCTAGGGTTAATTTTCTATATATATGAGCATTGTAAGATATTAAAAGGGGAGTTGAAGATTAATTAAACTTATCCTTTGTGGATTTATTTTCTCTTTGAGGTTTGTTTCCTCTGTGTGAATCTCTTTGAACATCCACTTCGATCCAAACATCGGAGGGTCTCTATTGAAGGAGTTTTCACTAATCTATTCAAAATAGCATGCAATGATGCAAAAAAGTTGTTTGTGTCTTTATGATGTTGTGGGTTTTAAGAAAAGGGAATACCTATCCATGCTTAATTTAACAACAAATGTGTTTGTTTGCAAGGTCTTCCCAATGTGCAAATTTGGAAACATTGCCTTTTTGGTTCTCTACAAGGTCTTCTACAAAGAGCCCTTGGCACAATAGAAGGTGCTTACGATTAATTGAGTAAAGACCACTGTTGTTGAAAATTTAAGAAGGTGGAAGATTTCTTCTAGCAACATCTTGGATGCTCATCTTGAGTTGTTGTGACAAATGTTTCAAAAAGCAGATAGGAGGGCGAACAATGGAATAGACAGTTTGTTGGAACTTGTTTGGACTTCAGCTCCACTGTGAGTTAAGAAATATTAAAAATTATCTTTTAGTAATTAATGGGAGGTCCGAACCCCCTAATTCTTCCGGTTTTTACCCAATACCGCATTTCTTTTCTAAATGGATAGATGAAGTTATCGGTTCTGGTTGGTGTGGTCCAGTTTTAGAACACTCTTCTTTAGATGTACTTGGGCTGGGAATGGTGTTCCCTAATCAAACAAGTCTACTACATGGGCATGGTCTGGAGCTGGGAGGCTTATACCAATGTGTGACAAAATTATGTGGAAAATTAGTGTTTTAGGCTATCATTATAAAAAAAAAGGGGCATTTGGTCGGAGGTCCCTCAATGCATGATTTTATGGCAAACAGTCCACAATCTAAACTCATGCAGCCAAAGGTCCCTCCCACACATTATCGTACCTGAAATGTCTATTTTACCCTTTCTTTAAATCATATCTCATGATTGGTGGGATATCCCGTTAATAATGGTCAACTACCCTTTAATTGGCCACGATTAATGAAATCCCATTAATGAGATTTTTAAATAAATTCTACAAACACAAATAAATTTCAAAATAACGTAGATAAATTTCAAAAAACGCAATAATTTCAAAAAACGCAATAAATTTAAAAAAAGCAATAAATTTCAAAATAACGCAGATAAATTTACAAAGATGCAAAAAATTTCAAAAGATCCAAATGAATTTCAGAAAACGTAAATAAATCTCAAAAGACTCAAATAAATTTCAAAAGATCCAAAGAAAATTCAAAAAATGCAAATAAATTTCAAAAGCTGCAAATTAATTTCAAAAGACGCAAATAAAATTCAAAAGTGCAAACACATTTGCCAAAACTAAGATAAATCAATTTTCCAAATTTCTGAAAAATTTGCCAAAAACTCAAGTATTTTTGCCAAAACTCGGTTAAATTTATTTCAAAAAATGCAAATAAATTTTAAAAAGGCACAAATACAATCCAAATACACAAATAGATCTTAAAACATCAAATAAATTTGCCAAAAACTCAAAAAGATTCGTTCAAAAACTCAGTTAAAAATTTCAAATTGGAGATAAATTTGTCAGAAACTCAACTATATTTTTCAAAAGCTCAAATAAATTTGCCTAAAACTCGGATAGATTTGTCCAAAACTCAGATAAATTTATTCCAGAACTTAGATAAATTAGCCCAAAGCTCAGATAGATTTTTCCAGAACTCATATAAATGTGTTTTAGAACTCAGATAAATTTGCGCAAAACTCAGATAAATTTGATAAAAAATCAAAAACTCAGATAAATTTGATAGAAACTCATAAATTTGTTAAAAACTCAGATAAATTTGACAAAAACTTAGATAAATTTAACAAAAACTCAAATAAATTTCATAAACCAGAACATCAGCGTGTTACTAGCTGGGCTTTCTGCTTCATGGGTCAGGCTAAACTGACCCAAACCTGAACCTGGCCTGGCCTGGTAACCAGACCTCTTCTTCCTCTTCGTTTCTGGTTTCTGTAACAGAAATGGGCAGGCAGAGGTAGGGATTGATCTGGTGTTTTCAAATCAAATTTCTGACAGAAAAGAAGGTTCTGTTACGATCCCAACAAGTGGCGCCGAACTGTTCTGTCCATCGTCGCCAGAACCGGAAAAGGGAATCGTCTCAGGTTTTGCACTGCCATCGTGCCACGCCGCAAGTCGCCGAAGACTCTTTGCTGTCGTCGTCGGCTCTTGTCGGAAGTGCTTTAGCGTTGTCTGAGAAGACAACCGCAGGAAAAGCAGAGACGGAAATATGGATCGTTGCAGCGAAACAGACTTGGGTTCTTGGGATCGCACGGTCCTGGAGAAGAAGACCGGAGTCGTCCCACCGCAGCCAGAGCTAGTTACTGCTGCAGCCTTCCGCCGCTCGTCGCTTGCGTTGGAGAAGGGGAGGAGAAGTCTTGTAGCAGAGTCTCTTTTCTATAGCAGAGATAAAAAACCGAGTCGGAGAAGAGGATGTCCTCTCCGATAACCCGATCTGGTTGTTGAGTTCTATGCATAGAAATACGAGAGGGAGAATATAAGATTTGAAAATTTAAATTTCAAAAATTTATGCCTAAAACGGTTGAAATGGCAAATTAGTCCTGAAATATGTGATCGTGTGGACATAGGGACCTCTGGCTACAAATTGTCTAGCTGAGTGGACTAGAGCCCTTAAACAGAATTTGCGTGGACCAAAGGATGGATACATTCCACTTTAGGGACCTTTCGCTAATTATGTCTAAAAAAAATAGTGTTTTAGGCTATCATCTGTTCTCTTTGGAGGAAAGAAACAATTCTCTCCTGTTTAGATAAGAAAAAAGGGCACTGAGGCAATGCAAGGCTCATGCCTAACTTTTTACGGCTATCTTTTAAAGGTTAATAACACTATATGCACATATCTATGTATTTTTTTATTGGGGTTATAATTTTACAACATATGTGTACATCTCCATTTTATCCTCCCACCTTGCCCGTGTGTGGGGCACATTTTTGTGTGCATATGCTTGTTTTAGAGGGAGGCCTTTTTTTTTTTCCTTCTCGATAATGGAATTAAACCATCTCCATTAAATTTGAGCCTTCCAAGAGAAGGTATCCATCTCCCCATCAAGCCTCCCTGATTATTCAAGAAGTCAGATATCTTAAGCTCCCTGTACTTGTTCCTCACCATACAGTTGTTGGCTCGTCTCCTAACTTCCTCTTGATTGAAGCTAATTGAAATGCACATTAGTTGGAACAAATTAGTTCACAGTTTGACTGTAGTTTGCACTAAGTGGCAAACTATGCTTAAGAATTCCCACAAGAGGGGCACCCAATTTTACTTGCTGAACCTCTAGCCTCTTAGCTGATCTTAGGCAGATATGCCCCAAAACTTGCTTTCTATCTGAGTCCTCTATTGGTACTTGGAACTGTTTCTTCCCTGCTAATGTTTCTGATGGGCTTTTACTAGACCTAACTGTCCACTCAGAATGATCAATGGATTAAAGATCACCTCTAATCATTATTTAGAAGGGAGCAGATGGTAATTCCGTGTTCGCTATTCCATGTTCAGCAGTACAATGAGTTTGTGGTCTTTGCTATTGCTGACATTAGATAAACCAAGCATGTTCTTTGCTAGAGAGAGAACCTCATTGTCCTTATGGTTATTAACTTAGGATTTAGTGAGTGGTTAGAATATTGTTGCCTTTGCAATGGTAAGTTATGGTGGTTCTCTTGTCTAGACTATAGTGGCATCAACTGTGTCCACCAGATATCCATTTTATGGCACTCAATTTTTGTTTTGTTGAAGTTATTAGATCTATTTGTTGAGCATGAATTTCTGAAGAAAGTTTAAAAGAATAAGTAAATTTATATATCAATCCATTGTTGAACATGAATATTCTGAAGGAGAATGGAAAAGAGGTATGTAGTTAGTTCCCTCTTACCCCCATTGTGATCTTTTTTTGTCCATTCTGCAGATCCTCTAGTGAATTTGGACGTAAATTGGCAAAGGTTTGGGCCACATCCAGGATGGTTCTGGATCCAAGTTCAGGGTCTTGGACCCTAATCTGGTTTGGATCTGAGTTTCATATGGATTCCAGCCCTGTTCCAAGTCCAGATAAACCTGAAAGGGAATAATTAACAAGAATAATATATTCTGCTGATAAAGCATGTGTTTATATATATTTATAAATACTATTTAGGTGGATGGGTTTATGGCATGGACTTGACAGGACCTTAAGGTAGATCCGATTATTAATTGGGGTTCATTATGGGACTCAAATCTAGATTTAATAATTTAACGAGTCTAATATTGGTGTCCATATCCATTTTTCTCATATAGGGTCCTTCGGTAATCTGGTTATTGCCTGTCCATGGACAGCGACACTTCTGAGTAAGATTATTTGATTTGTAAGTAGTAGCAATTGGCATTGTTTCACTATAGTGGCCACAGTAAGACTCCAGATTTTTTTATTACGATTGTTTTTTGGGTGATTGTATGCTCTCTCCCACTCTCACTCTCACTCTCTCACACAAAATGGAGTACATTTATTAGTAGACCTCTAGCAATGCAATCCCTTTCTTGCTAATCGAGTAGGGAAAATGATATTCATTCTATTCAAATAAAAAAATAATATTCATAAATCTATGTTTCAGTAAATGGGTTTTATGTTTATTTATATATCCAATGTTTTTCATGTTTGCAGGACTTGAAATGCTTTGTTTTCTCTCTTATATCGCTCCATTTTAAGATCAAGCCCATATAGGTACCATGAAGGTCTCTGTTTTTCTCTCTTCCTGCTGTCAATGTTGGGTCAAAGGATATGAATTTGGTTTTGAGAGGTTTTCTCATCACAGCAGTACGTACGTGTGCAATGCTTCTCCATTGGATTTTCCGCATTTTTCATCCAACTTTGTAACAAAATGTTGACTTATGGATCAATTTTATGTTCTAGCTTTCATTAAATGTTTTTACTTGTGCTTTTTTTAAGGGTGATTGGGGGCTTTGGATGACAGAGGTGGTGTAAAGGCAACTTAATGAAAATATTTTCTTGCTGCCTTGAATCTGCACAGACTCCCTTTGCTCTCAAACCTGACACGACGAATCTCTTTCCACTAATAGAGGGAGCAAAGGGTATGTCTTGAGAGATATTTTTTAACTTTTTTGATAGATTCACTTGTACATAAAAAATGCCTTACAAGCGAAAGCGATACATGGAACTAGCTTGGAGAAAGGGAATGCTACTAAAAGGGTTTAGGAATGAAGTAATGAGAAGTAACCTGTCCGATTGCAGATTGGTAGAATGTAGCCTTCACCGTGGTTAAGTGGAACATAACTAACAAAGCCAACCTCAAATAAACCAACGAGTGGCAGCTCAGTTGGTCAAGGACTTTGCTCCTCAGGATGCAGAGAGGTCTTGTGTTCATGATGCTGCCGCCAATGGTTCAGTAGCTTTACTTCTGAAAAAATTTGTGAGGGTTTCTTGTGTGCGTAACTGATGAAAAAAATGGGTTCTTGCCCTTATTCAAATACTGATAGTTTTGAACTGCAATTCACAGCTCGGCAAAATTCATGTCAGGCATTTTGAATTAGCCGAAGGGATTAAATCGGATTAATGTGACATCTGTGATGGTACTCACTTATGTTGAATGCAGACCATTGAATCAAGCACCTGACATAATTGTAGTGGTGGTGTGCTTGAGTGTCCCTTCCATTGAATCCTCGCCAAACAATCTCCATCCCATGAATCAGTATCTCAAGTAGGATGATCTCAGGCCTTCTGTGCGATATCGATCTTCTGTTTATGGTAACTGGTTTGCATTGCACCATACTACATCAAATAGTGCTGGCCTTTTAAGGAGCTTTGACAAAAATAGTATATATGGATAGCTAAATAGTGATATTTGCATGTGCTCAATAAGTATAGTCCCTATTATTCTCTTCAATTGTTTTCTATGAATTCTACTGACAAATCATAGGAATCTCATTTTTTTAATCATTTAATGAATTAAGTGTTGATGTCAAGGTGATATTTACAATCTATAAATCATTTTCTAAAAGAAATTCTTCAAATGCGCAGTGCCACATGGAGTAACTAAGGTAGTAGTAATTTTTTTATTTTTTTGCATCAGGGAAATAATGATAACTGCCTGTTAGCAGTCTCAAGTGTGGACTTGGTTTAGAGCACAATAAAAAAATATTGGAGAAAATTTTAAAATAGCCCAATAATATTGTTGTCATATTTATTTAAAATGTATCAAAAAAATATTTATCTAAAACGGATTTTATTTTATATCATTGGGATATTTTCAAAATATCATTTGAAACTGAAAATATCCTATAAAATCTTTAAAAAAGGGAAAAAGGAAAAATCTAGAATGCATTTTTCACAGTATGGTAGAAAATGGGCGTGACATACTGTTAAAATTTCCATCTTTATTCTAAATTATCATGATATTTTTGCCTTTCTTAATATTTTAAAATTCATACAATACCGTTGGAAATGTATTTTCGATGGCACTGATATATTTGTAAGTGCATGGTATTTTATTATTATTAGTATTTGGTAAAGAAGTGCGTGGTATTGGATAGCGTCATTTGTTGGTGCAATTGGCCCACGCAAATATCTTTGTAGTGATGATGCCAATCCATCTACAAGCCCATCATCATACTGCTAAAGTTTATTGTTGGTGTTGAACCAATTTCAGTTGAATCAAAGTGGAGCGCGAAGATAAGAGGGTTTGCATGTGCCCATAGAGATAAGTTTTCGGCTATCTAAAATCGAGTGTCCCTTGACTTAGGGCCAAAGGCTTTGGGTTGGATTGGCTTGGGCAGGAAATACTCTGGGTTGTAAAAAAAAATTGGAACCCACCGACAATTTGTAGCAGGCGTAAAACCAGAAAGAATGAAAATAGCATCCATCAGTGTGCACTATATATGTTCCAATAAGATAATGTCCGCATCTTCAAATGGGTAACTTTGGGACAGTCCTAAAGCATCCATGATTTTGAAGTATTTGATAATAAATACAAGCCAAGGCCGTGAACACAGGAGATTATTAAACACATGGTAGAATTTGTGAGTCCATCTGTGACAAAATCCTTATCTTCATGGACATATATTAGACATCTAGAAACTTTCAATGAACTTAGATTTTTTTTTTTCTTTTTAAATTTACATGGTTAGATCGTGTGACTATTTTTTTTTTAATCCAATGAGTAAATGGACCTCATAAATATTATTAAATCGTCCTATTTAGGGTTGCAAGTGGGTGCTTGATTGTTCAAGTATATGAATTTCTCCATATTGAACAAAGCGGGTATGGAACCTATTTTTCATATCTAAGAAAAATTCAGCTCTGAATCTAAATTCATGCATTTAGGATCCAAAACAATCCATGTATGTTTTGACCCAAAGATCTATATTCACACAATTATGTTCGTCTGATGGAAATACATATATGGGTTTAAGGAATTACATTACTTGAGTTACACACGTATTTGAGAGTTTACTTTGCTTTACATTTAGATAAGGAATCAGGTATCTTATTTTACGTTGATGCCGAAATTTAAATACAACATAGAGGTTTCATGACAAATCAAGATTCAGATCTATCAAGATTTATCCTAGTCCGGATTTACCATACTTCCAACCAAAATCCAATGGGTTTGCATCCCAGGTCTTATTTAAGTCAATGAACCTACGAACACAGTTTACACCGTCCTCTTTAAGAGTCTGAATCCCCTATTTCTACGAAACGTGGAGATACTATTTTGTCCAACCAAAATTAGCAATCCCTTCTTTGTTTTCTCATTCCAATGAAGCAATTGAGAGGGTGTATTAGCTGGCATAAGATTTTACATAGTTGGTTAATTTTGATTGGACAAAATAGTATATCTCCTTATTTTTTGGAAAACAGGGGATTCAGACTCCGTCTTTAGATAGTGAAAGAGATTTAGAGGATCCACATTTCCAAAGAAAAATATGTTGTGAAGAGCTGAAGATCTAAATGAGCAAAAACACCATTCCACTCGTTGCATTCTTCATACTACCCTATCAAAGGAAGGTTGCCATTTTTTCACTTCACCTTTCATTTTCAAATATAGTATCCAAAAAATAGGTAGAAATTTCTACATAACCCAACTCCTGTGTCTGCTGTCTGTCTCCAATATCCTACTACTCCCTTCCCTTTTCTTCTATGAAAACAGCCTATTCCAAAAATACAGTTTATATTTGTTTTTTAAATCTTATTTATTCATAGTATTTTCAAGGGAATTTTACCAAAAAAAGTGTCCTAAAATATGTATTTGCCCATTTAAATCAGAAATACACATAAACGCCCGTACTGGAGTCCGTACAGCATTTTTGGACGATTTTACCCTCTCTTTGTACGAGCGACATCGTCCTCTTCCCCCATATTTTCCATTCTCACATCTCCTTCTTTCCCACTCCTGCAGAGCGTGTCTCACCATTTTCTCTCTTTCTCCCTCTCGTTACCCTCTCCCTCTCTGCATGCCTTCTCCGATCACTCCACTCTCCTTCCTTCTCGCCTCCCTCTCTCCTTCCCTTTCTCCTCCTCTCTCCTTCCCTCGGCTCCCTGCTCTCTCTTTCTCTCTTCCTCTCTGCTTTCGCCTAATCATTGATTCCGGCCAGATTATCTCACACCGGCAACCAGTGATGCTCTCTCGTCACCGGAGTTGATGGAGAAAATCTTGTATATGAAAGAGGGTTTCTCTAGCCAAGAGATGTGAGAACTTGCATAACATATCCATTTCTTCTTGTTGCAAGTGCATGGCAGTGCCCTTGATTTCCTTTTGAAGTTTTGTGTGTAGATTGCCCTGCATTCAATGATCTGTTTGTTTGAATGTATTTCTAAAAAGGGATTTATAGCCATTTGAAATCCAAATACTGGAGCTTTTGTAATGCTTGGCTTCTCCATCCTGTAGTTGTTCTTTACTGTTGTAATGCATAGAGATGGCATGGTGATGAATGAAAGGTGGCTGAATGTGTTGAGTTTTTTAGATGAAGTTCATGAGAAAATGCAGAAAAATAGAGCATGAAGGAAAACAGGGAAGTGAAGAGAAACTGAAAATAGAACAAATCAAGGAAAAAACAAGTAAAGGAAAGGATATAGAAACAGGTAATGAGGACTTCTAAGAAGGCAACAAAAAACTGGATTCTTTTTGTTTCAGGAGGGTAGAGTCTGGGTCATTTCTTTGAAGTAGAAGATGGGTACAGTAGATGAGAAGAGAAGAAGACTAGTGGCTCAGCTGGAGGTTAAGATAATGAGAAGTTGTTTTCGGGCTAGAAAGTTGATGGAAACAAATGGGTGCAATGAGATGCAGGTGGGTTTGGGTATGGTCGAGTGATTTTTAGGCTTGGATATGTTTTGAAGATTTTGAAACTTGTATGAATGGAATGGTCAGTGATGATGAAACTAAAGGACTGAGATGTTGATCAAGAAGAAGAGAAGGTGGGTTTGCGGAGATATGAAAGGTTGAATAGGAGTTGAGTTGTAGTGCCAGTACCTATGATTGGTCTCATATGACCCTTTCTATTCTTGGGTTGACCTAATTAATAAACATGATGGGTTGAGGCTAAGCCTATTCTTATTATTTGAACCATCAACCAACCTAGTAATTGCACTATGAAGTGCCCATCAGACCTGAATCCAACTTGTTTATTTTATGCTCCAGTATACTCTATTAGTTTCTGCTTTGGATTTGGATTGACATGTTCAACTTGAATA
Organism: Persea americana; assembly: GCA_029852735.1. Classification (NCBI taxonomy): domain Eukaryota; kingdom Viridiplantae; phylum Streptophyta; class Magnoliopsida; order Laurales; family Lauraceae; genus Persea; species Persea americana. The sequence continues at coordinate 55,074,878 of CM056816.1, read as the reverse complement.
ATAAATAGGCTGAATACAAGTTGAGCCTTTATAAGTTATCCACAATACTAAACTGAATCCACCAAACCTAACCCACTCCAACCTATCGCCTCCCTTGATTTTATCTTTAAGAGTGGCAAATGTAGAAGAATCACTGAGAGGAGATTTTGACATGTAAAAAGTATCCCTATTAAGGCATGGTGTGATAACTGATGAACCAAAGTCAAGACCCACTGAAAGGAGATTTTGACACGTAAGAAATATCCCTATTCAGGCATGGTGTGATAACTGATGAACCAAAGCCAAGACCCACAAAGCACACTTGTGAACCATGAAAAAAATACTTTATCCATGTGCAGTTTGGTAAGATATGAATTTAAGTTTACAGTGTACAGTGCTAGAACCTTTGATATATTATTTACTTGAAATCAATTTCTCCCCCTAACTTGTTTTCTTAAATTTTCATTTAACCCAACAAGTTTCTGCATTCTTAGGAAGTAACTCTCGCATTTTATGTTCCTTTAAATATGTTGATATGGGAATAAAGTATGAATGTTGAATAGTGGAACTACTGATGTAGGTTGCATTAACACTTTGGCCGAATGCCCGGGATAGTCAAAAAAGAAAGTTGAAGAGGTATGGTTGAGCACCTCCCACTGGGGACACAGGTTCATGATTGAGTCCCGTATGGTTGATTTTATTTTTTATTTTTTAAATTAGGCCTTGAACTGATTATCCATACACAAAAATAATAACCATTTGTGTATGTTAAAAGCAAGAGGAATACGTTTGTATAGGTTCAGTTCATAGGAGGAGAAGAAGAAAAATCTAAAACCAATTAGGGAACTCGTGGCCCAAGTGTAGAATCTCGAGCGGCAAATTATACCTATTAGGAAAATGCATTTCTGAGCCAAATCCGTGAGCCTTTCTCATTGTTTATGCACCCCATTATAAAGGCATTGTTATTTTGTTGTTGGAGATAAAAAATGGGAGAAGAACCTATAAATAATTTTAAAGATATCGTTATCAATAAATTTTGAAAACTAGATTTTGAGTAAAATCGTGAGTCTTTCTTATTGTTTATGTATCTCAATATAAAGTCACCATTATTTTCTTATTGGACACAAAAAATGGATGAAGAAACTATAAATGATGGTAACGATATCGTTATCAAAAATAATGTCGGGCACAAAATTCAAGTTCGTATAAGTAGGAATTCAAGTTCTTAAAGATTTAGGCATGTGATTTTACCTTACTATGTTGATTTATCCCCTTTTCTTTTGTTTTCTAGTCATGGTTTTTATGGTCAGTGAGAGATGTGAGCTCGTTTATCATGTAGAGATAGGATCCAAATTATTTTATGACACTTGACTTCTGATATTAAGTTGAAGTGTGAATCATGAATGAATAATTATTTTTTATTTTCATTTATACAATTCTACTGCTTTGGTTCATGGCATCACTTTTCTGCTATTATGACATGACAACCGGGTCAAGTTGGGTTTTAGTGGAATGTTTGTTGTTTATGTTTCCGCGTTTCTATTAAAGATTCTCTTATGCTTTAACTATTGATTCTTCATGTCTGCATGCCTTCTCTTGTTTTACCGATTCCTGCTGTTGTGGTTTGCGATTAAATAGATTGAAGAGCTTGCTTCGATGATACAAAGGATCAGAACTTAAAAATTGAAATGATGAACGTCAACAATTTCTTTCTTTCCTTTTTCTAATGCATACTCTTGTTACATGCACTTCCAAAACTCCATCTGTTTAATGACATTCAACTTTCCTATGGATTCTGTTTAATCTTGCAGAGTAAGCATCTGGTCGTGTTTACAGGAGCAGGGATTTCAACTTCTTATGTCGGTCTTATGATTGATTGTGAGACTATAAAGAGGAGAAGTCATGTTAGTTTATCAATTGACAATCATCATTATCAAGGAGAGGAAATGGTTGTCAAGTGATTCAAAATAAATCCCATTAAAAAAAAAAGTGATTCAAAATAAATGCCTGGATTAGTTTCCAGTGAAGCAGAGCACATCAAAAGAAGTTTGCACGCAGAGATTCATTCATGTTTGGAACTTGTAAATCTACTTCCACCGGAGGCGACATATGGAAGCAGATCAAGTGGTCCTTATCGGGTGTACTTTGTATGAGGGAGGAATTGCTCTATGTTTGAAGCCAATCTACTTGTAAAGGGTTTATGACCTTTGTGTGCTAGAATAATTATTGGGTTCCAAATATTCCATAATTTTGTAAGCACATTATCCAACAGTTTGAAATGAAATAAAGGCCATTTGAGTTTACCCTCTTCAACTCCATGTTTCAAACCCATTTGCCATGTAGAAAAGCCTGTTTTGGTTTTGTTATTTATTCCGAATTAGTTTTTCAATGCTTTGTACTGAAATTGATGTCTGTAGAGCAACTGTGTTGCAGAGTTGTTCTATATAAGTACAAAAATGGTTCCAAACTTTGTGCCACCAAACAAAAGGGTCAAAAGAAAAAAGAAAAAAGGAAAAGGAAAGAGAGCATAGGAATTCAAGAACGTACAATCCCTTTATATGACATTTCATAACCTCACCGTCAACATGACTAAGAATAACAGCTATGAACAAAAAGAACCATTCAAAGGTGATGTTAGCCGGTTTTACAAAAAGACATGTTATAACTAACTCCATCTTTGGTGTTATTCTGACAAATTCCTTTCCACTTTGAAGGAACTAGACTCATGCCTTCATCCTTGAAGCTCTCAGACTCTGGCCTCCCATCACAAAAAAAAGAAAAGAAAAAAAGAGGTCAAATATGATAGGAACTGAAAATGAAATAATAGTAACTTGTTTTTAATGCAAAAAAGAAAGGCAAAGAGTCAATGGTACTTGTCATCTTCTTCTGTTAGCACCAATCAATTAAGTACCCCACACATAATTTTAGGCTTTCAGATTACTAAAAAAATGTGGAGCATTACAGTATAAAACTAGAAAGACATGATGGGTGCAACAAACATAAAAACATTTTAGCAGTGCACCATTAACGATGAACCCAATCAATTCATAGATCCCATAAGGTTAAGAATAAGAACAAACATAAGAAAAAAACATTTTATAATTGCAGCCGAGATAATCTATAGATGTTTTTTAAAGGGAAAAATCTTTAAGAATTTGAATTCCTGCTCATATGAACTTGAATTTTGTGTCTGATATTGTTTTTTAATAACGATATCGTTAACACAATTTATAATTTCTTCATCCATTTTTTGTATCCAACAAGAAAATAATGGTGAATTTATATTGAGATGCATAAACATAAGAAAGAATCACGATTTCACTCAAACTTTAGTTTTCAAAATTTTTTGATAACGATATCATTACAATTATTTATAAGTTCTTCGCCCATTTTTTGTCTCCAACAACAAAATGACAATGACTTCATAATGGGGTGCATAAACAATGAGAAAGGCTCACTATTTTAAATCCAGCTCCTTAGAGCCTTCAGTAACCACCTCCTTAGAACCTTTAGTAACTAGCTCCTTAGAGTCATTTTTTAAAGATCCAGAAGGTTCGAACCCTGCCAATGAGGGATCGAACCTTCATTGACCAGCTCTTTTGAGCCATTCTCCAGAGAGACTGAAGGTTCGAACCTGGCCAATGAGAGTTCGAACATTCAGTAACCAGCTATTTCGAGCCATTTTCCAAAGATCCAGAAGGTTCGAACCCTGCCAATGAGTGTTCGAACCTTCATTGACCAACTATTTCAAGCCATTTTCCAGAGAAACTGAAGGTTCAAACCCTGCCAATGAGAGTTCGAATATTCAGTAACCAGCTATTTCGAGCCATTTTGCCGAGATTCAGAAGGTTCGAACCTTGCCAATGAGGGTTCGAACCTTCATTGACCAGCTATTTCGAGCCATTTTCCAGAGAGACTGAAGGTTCGAACCCTGCCAATGAGAGTTTGAACCTTCGATAACTAGCTATTTCGAGCCATTTTCCAAAGATCGAGAAGGTTCGAACCTTGCCAATGAGAGTTCAAACCTTCAATAACCATCTATTTCTAGCCATTTTCTAGAGATCCAAAAGGTTCAAACTCTCCGGGTGGGAGTACATATATTTCTTCTTCTCCCTCTCGTATACAACTCAAACACCCTCTCGTATGTTCAAACTTTGCCACAAAACCCCAGTTCATTTATATAATTGTCAAGTTATAAGATGGTAGGCCACTACTATTGTCGTTTTCTTGCTTTACATGAATATACTGACATATCAATCTGAGCAGCAGCATCCATGAGTCTTTCCCATTGTTTAAATATGACATTTTAAAATCGAGGCCATCAACTTGCTAGATAACAAATTTGAGACCGAAAACTCTAAAGGACAGTAACGATTTCGTTGTTAGAATTTTTGCAATTTAGTTTTCTTGGTAACCTCCGCGAGCCTTTTTCATTGTTTATGTATCTCAATATATAGTCATGGCCAATCTCGTTGCAGGAGAGGGAAAAGAGAAGAAAAAACTCTAAAGAATCGTAACGATATCGTTATAAAAAAATTCAGAAATCACTATTATGGGTGAAATTCGTGAGCCTTTTTCATTGTCTATGTATCTCAATATATAGTCAGGGCCAATTTCGTTGAAAACTCCAAAGGATTGTAACGATATCGTTAGCAAAAAATTTAGAAATCGCTAATCTTGGTGAAATTCGTGAGCCTTTTTTATTGTTTATATATCTCAATTTATAGTCAGGGTCAGTCTCGTTGCTGGACAACAAAAATGAAAGAAAAAGCTCTGAAATCGTAATTGTTGATTGTGTTGGTTGGATGTCATATTGTTGATATGATTTTGGACCCTTAAACAACACATTGGAGTTTTCAAATATTCAAGCACTAATCAAAAACATTAAAGCCTTGAAAGAGAATCTGCTGTAAAGGGAGCTCCCATATACATTAAAGCAGAATAACCCATACCATATACAAAATAATTTATTCTCTAGTTATTGAGGATACATCCAAAATATAAATCAAAATATGTCCCCCTCCCCTTGTGGTAAGTATTTTCAACATTTCAAATCTAAACAATGATGTGGACAAGTTGAAGTTACATCTTATCCAAAAAAAGAGGAAAATGATGATTCATCCTTTTGGAGGTGGATCCCTACATGTCCTGTCTATTATGACCACGTTTCTTGCAATGGGAGCATGTTACTTGTTACCTCATTCTGTCATCTATTTGTATTTAATTTTTTTCCGTCTTCTAGGCTGTCTGCGAGCTATCGGGGGCAAGACACGCTCGACACTTCTAAGACCCCACTGTTTTCTGTTGCGTGTGGCACTAATAACATCATTATAAGTTGCTCGATAACAATCATTGGAGAGCCAATGTTCATAGAAATCGTACGAATCATACTGCCTGAGTTTAATCGCACAAATGCCATATGAACAAGGAATGCCAAGAAGGTCCCATTTGCGGCATGTGCATAACCTTCGATCGAGGTGAACAACATCCATGTACTCTGAAAATAATACCTGAAATTTAAAAGAAGGCATGTGAGTTGACCATGTTTAAAAGAGCATGATGTGGCAAACATAGAATTTAGAGGGAAAAATCTTTAAGAAGTTGAATTTTGACTCATACTAGCAATGATGGTACAGCCGGTGGCGATAACCCTCTCATCAACCAAACACGCATAAACAAGGATAGACTTTATAGTAGCAACATCAGTTGATCAGACAACTATAAATGCCAAATAAAATTGGTTTAAGTAGATATATAATTCAAAATCACCAGTTGTAATTCATAAAGAGAGTGGGCCCTACCCGCATGCCACGTGTTCAATGGTGATGCACTTAGCCCAATGACATGAGCTTTCGATGTGAAAAAGAAGTTATTTTCTTCCTTTTATTTGTTACACAGAAAATAGAAGGTAAAAAGACATACTCTAAACCTTCTTAAATTGAGAATCATTAATAAATGAAGTTCATTTCTTTCCCTTAATTCTCATCCATACCTTCTCCACAAATAGCATGGTCTTCAAATTTTAACTTTTGGGGCCCAATTAATTCAAACATAATGTAAACTCATATACAACTTCCTGTATAGAAATACAGACAAAAGGTGCACATCCCATGCATGAGCATAGAACTATCACTCCAGAAAAAGGTGAGAAAAATAGGTACCCAAAACAACATCATCCCACTTTCAACACAACACATCCCATGCATTAAATAGAACTATCACTCCATAAAAACGAAACAAAAACTCCATGAAAAGGTAACAAAAATAGGTACCCAAAATAACATCATCCCATTTTTAACACAAAACTCAAACCTATCCAAAGCCCAGATCTATAGCTAATGAAAAGGGTAAGAAATCAGAAGCTCTCTTCAGGGACTAAGTTTTTTCAGATGATTTGACTAGTGTCGGAGGTGGCATTTCTGATATGAAAATATGCACTCGCATTTGGCATTCACCCACAAGCTCAAACATGCAGATATCTCCGACATTCATGGATCCCACATACGAGGATTACATTTAAAACTCTCCAATTGTTCACACACACACTTAAGGAAAAAAATTCTGAAATGCTTTGAACCGAACAAGCTCTAAAGTGCCAACACCACTCAACTAAGAGTGTTTTGGCATAAGGGCTGACATATATTGATTTGTTATTTATTACAAAGAGAGCGTCAGTTCATTAATTTCCCTTTTATAAGAACTATTGATGAGGCTCAATTGCAAACCTATTCATAATGTTATATGCAATAACCCCTCCATGACTTGACGCTTGCCTCAATTTCGCACGCATTGGACTAAAATAAAGTCTTTTGAATTTCATTTTTTTAAAGAAAAAATACCATATATATGGTTTGTTACTAAGGTTAGGACGGAATCAACTAGGAATTGTAAGTGAAATAAGAAGAAAGTGTTAACATGTCCATAGAATTTCATGGTCGAGCCATGTTCATACAATGGGTTAAAGTATCAAATTTAAATCCCTATCTAGGGTAATAACTTGACATTTACGCAAAACAAGAATTAGTTCAATTTTAATCATGTCATATTTTGAAAAAATTATTGCGAAAACTAAAAAACACAAGAATATTATGATGCATTCTTCCTCTCCTTCAAATGACAGTCCACTTTGACTTGCCAGTAGGTGCATCCAGAGACGATTTCTTGTTGGTGGTCTGTTGGCTGGACATTTCACTAAGATGACAAAAAGCCCAACAAGTCTTAGGAATCCTAACATTCAAATGAGCCCCTACTTAATGCTTCCCATCTAAAATCAAGATTTATTGTTAATAAATAAAACTATCTTCAAAAGATAACATGTGTACTCTTAAAAAATAAAAGATCATTCAATCAGAATAAGTGAGTTTATGAGTGTGTCCCAATAAACTCAAGCACAACCATTGAGCACTAATGTTGAAAAGAATGTAGTTAATAACCCACCATCCCTAACCCTTTAGCAGTTCAGCATATCCATTTATGAAGTTCTCCCCGATGGTAGGACCCTTTTTTCAGACTTCTAACACACCCCTACCAATGGAAGGTGGTTTCTCTGGTTATGCTCCTTCCTCAAATGCCTGCTAATGGAGTGCTTCCTCAACTGCCTCCCAATGGACTCCTCCCGGAACAACCTCCTTATTTGTATGATGATTTTGGGAGTGTTGGAGAGAACCCACCTAACATAATTATAAGAGGCTACAAATATAAGAGGTTGGAAATAAGAGTTTGTCAACAGTTTTAGAAACTGTTGTAGAAACTGAAAATGATTTAAAGAAATCTCTTATAGTTGCAACCTCTTACCCCAAACAAGAGGTTGGAAATAAGAAGTTTCTACAAATACCCCGAACAAGATCCCCTCTCCAGAACAACACAATTCCAACAGTTATAGAAACTGAAAATGAAAAGAAAACAAGAAAACAAGTGCTTCATGAGAATTATTTGGAAAACAACATTAAGAAACAATTAAACCAATATGACCCGCAATGAATATAGATTTTTTTTTTTTCAAACCAATATGGAGGATGAGTCCACTGCTATGGACATGGCTACTACCCCAATTCATCCAGATTTTCAATTGGATTGTATGAGTTAGCAACGCCCATGTGCGGCGCGAGAGCGCTTGGACATAGAACGTGAACAAAGCGTCGACTCTGTATTGGGAGACAACAGGGAGGTAAGTATTGTCAACCCAGATAATTATGAGATCCTTTCTGGTTTAAACAATGTCTTTTATTATCCTAATATTAATAGTAAAATTAGGTATAATCAATTTAAATCACAAGCTTCCTCCTCTATCTACAGAAAGGGAAATAGCTATGATAACACAATGGGACTATTTTGGAATTACAGAGGCGATCAATCTATTGCTACAGTTAGAGAGTTAAAAATTCTTTGCAGAGAATATCACCCAGGCATCTTTATTGTATCTAAAAGAAAATCAGATGAAGGTCAAATGAGAAGATTATCTAGGAAATTAAGATTCAGTAATTTGGATGTTGTTCCGGCTAAAGGAAGGGCCAAGGCATTGCGATTTTTTGAAAAGATGATATGATAACCAAGGTAAGTGACAGGGGAATTTTTTTTTTTTTACACTATGCTATCCTTGACAGTAATGGCAAAGAGAGGTTCCTAACTCTAATCCAAGGCCCTTCCGATCCGAATGAGAAAAACCCTTTTGGAACCGAATCAAGGAACTATGATTAACAATTATGAAGCCTTGGATTTCAATGAAACCCTTGAAAGTATGAGAAATGAAGTAAAAAGAAATTTTAATTCAAAAAAAGCAAAAATATGTTTGAATGCATTAAATGAGCTAAAAATCACCTTCACTGAAATCTCAATTGGAAGATGGTGTTGGAGGAGTCGTCAGGAGTTCCACCGGAGGATTTGGCTGGAAATACTTAGAGAGCAGCGAGCGGATGGGAGAGTAGGAGCCGGGACATCGGAGAAAGGGAAAGCGAGAGCAGCAGCGGAGAGGGAGAGGAAAATAGAGAGCAGGAACTGCAACGACAGGGAGAGGGAAGGAGAACGCAACGAGCGGAGAGGGAGAGGAAAAGAGAGAGCCGAAGCCACAGGCATGATGAGGGAAAGAGAGAGGAGGGAGCATAGGAGAAAGCGAGAAAATGTGGGCGATGAGAAAGTTGGGGAAGAGAAGGAGAATGAAATCATTCGATTGAGTTGTTAGGGTTATAATTCTATGACGATGTCGTTCGCAGAATGATGGGTAAAAGCGTCCAAAATGCATGTACGAACACCAATATGGGTGTTTTGGTGTATTTCCGTTTTAAATGGGCTAATACATGTTTTGGAACACTTTTTTGGTAAAAATCCTTATTTTCAATTAGCAACACTACAAGAGAAAGAGCATATATATATATATATGAGTAAAATGGTCTTGTTTTTATTTGTCATGGAATGGAACCAAGGAAATCTTTGGAGGCCAATGTCAAAAATCATAAAACTTCCAATGACTCATCCCACCGTTGATCAATGCAATCCTCTTCACACTCCCACCAAACCATGATTTGGCTCTAGCTCAATTTTACTCTCACCCATCAGTGGACCTTGAAAAATCTATAGTTAAAAGACCACTAAACTTTAATGCTATTAAATCGAAAGTAAGGATAATTTTAAGCAACTATTTTTTTTCCCTTATCCTTATTCACAAGGAGACCTTTCTATTTACCTCAACAACACTAGTAATCATTCATCCATATATAGCCCATACGAGCTACCGCAAGGAGCATTTTGCATGATTTTACCCATAAACTATCAAAGTGACAAGATCATCCTTTGGACCATCATATGAGTCAAGGGACTATGGACCTAATTATTTCTAATATGCAATAGCATAACGCTCTGTAGTACACTGTAAAAACCCATAACTGTGAGGGGTGTCCTTCTAATTATTAGTAAATACCAAAGCACATGCACATGCACATGCACATGAACATGCACATGTAGAAGAAAAAAAGCCCATTTCCCCAGTCTCACAAGCGCGGGAACTCCGCACGTGACAGTCTCAAAATTCACACACGAGCCAAATTCCCGCCCCTTTCAACCCCCAAAATCTTCCCCCTTTTCCCTCATTCCCACCAGCTGCCGCATCAAACCTTCGCTCTCTCTTTCATCTCCTGCAGAAAAAATGCATCAGATTCAAAAAACCCTAAACCGTAGCTCAAATCTCAGATTCAAGATCTGAAAACTTTCACATCGCAATCTCGTCTCAATCCAAAACGCTTCCTTTCCTCTTAGATCGTTATGGCAGCAGCTTCCATTTCCGATTCAGAATCTCACAGATCCAGCTCGATCGAGATCGAGAAAGCATGGCACCTCTTCTCCCTTCTCTTGAGGCTCGGTCGCCCCGCTCGTCCCTCGGAAATCGCTGCGAGATGCTCGTTGTTCAGCGCCACGCCTGATTTTGTCGAGTTCCTCTGTTCGATTCCCGACTCGCCTCTTTTTCTGACTCGAGATCTGCTCGTCACGATCTCTTTGGAAGTGCTCTTTTCGGCCTTTGGTGAGTTTGCTTCCAACGCGATTGCGTCGTCGTTTGTGCCGAGGATTAGGGCTAGGGTTTCTTGGCCGAAGAGGCGGTGGGATGGTTGTGTTCAAACCTATTTTAGGAAGCGGAAGGGAGTGAGATTTGATTCACTTGTATTGCCTGCTGCGAAGCGAAGGCCGTTGTCGCTTGCTGAGAACGAAGAGAACAACGACCGTTCGCTGTCTTTGGTGAAGCGGATCGAGTGCTCCTCCTCCCCTAAGGTATTGTTAGCCACAATTTCACCTATAAAAAAACATTCTTTGATCTTTCGTGATTTTATGATAGTTTGAGTGTTTAATAAACAGTTTTTAGTGAATTCTGAAAATCTGCTAGGCTGTGAGAGTGAAGTGTGATATCACATTTATTGAATTGAATGAATTAAAGAGTTCTTTGATTGTTTCAAGTGTTTTGATGTTGTGAGCTATGGTCGTTAACCTGTAATTGTCGGGGTTGAAATGGAGAGGCCACTCAATGTGCACAACTTCTTTAATGCCTTTTTTATGGAAGGGCCGTTTTTATAATATGGTTTTTAAGATGATTTTGTTGTACAGAGCTGAAAGTTAAGGAATGAAGAAAAAAGAAGCTAAAGGAAAAAAGAAGCTAAAGCACATGCGTCCGAGATGAGATGCTAAGATGGATGTATGGAGTTACAAGGAAGATTGGAATTTGCAATGAGAACATAAGAGGGAGCTTATTAGTAGCTTTAATAGTTGAACAGAAAATCAAGAATGTCTTAAAGATGGTTCAAGCATGTGCATTCAAGGCCCGAATCAACTCTAGTACGATGGGTCTCGGCCTCATAGAGCTTCTAGTGCAAAGAAATAGAAGGGGTGACAGGAGACCAGTTGTCAGTTGAGACGTTGGTTGAAGTAGTGAGGAAAGAAATGGTAGACTGCAAAGTTTCAAAGTACACAGCCTGAAATGGGATTGAGCTGAAAAGTTTAACTCACAAAGCCAATCCTAAATGGATGGATTAGCCTAGCCTATTAGGCTATTTTGAATAAAATGGTTAAAACCAAACTTGCAATAAGGCTAAGATGACAATAAAAAACATTGATGATTTGTTAAAATTATTGTTCATATATATTTTTAGGTCAAATGTACCTCTTTTAAAGTTTGGTGGCCATATTTCTCTTTGTAAACTTTTTCCTTTTTTTTTTTCTTTTAATTTTCATGTTGGATTCTTTCTGCATCCAAATTTATTTTATCCATGAGAGAGGGAGAGATTTCACTCTCATATATCAACAAGGGTGGACCCAGGATTTTCATTTGGGTGGTGCGGTATATGGTCAAGTAAAGAGGTTAAATGAAAAAAAATCAAATCTTTTAAGAGCTCATTTAAGGGGTTTCTTGAATCACGCGGGTGTGCTAACACTTGGGTTTGCCCCTGTATATCAATGCTAGTTACTTTACTTGCATAGAGTGCTCAAAGCCAATTCCAAATAATGGGATAAGGCTAGGATGATGATAGTGATGATGATTTGACAATTGTACTGCTCAGAGGATTTATGGTAGAGGTACTTGCTTTGAAGTTTGGCATCCATACTTTTCTTTGTAATTTTTACCTTTTTGGTTCTTGTAATTGTCAGGTTGGGTGGTTTTTGCATCCAAATTTATTTTATCTATTACTTCTTCCTTCTGAAATTCATTAGTTCACTTTGGTATCTGGTGTCCTATGTATGTTGTCACAGTTGAGACTCATCGGTTCAAGTTTGTGTGCAGGCAAATAACGCCGTTGAAGATGATATGAGAAGAGTTGTGGGCTTTGTGCCATTTGGCACTTCTGTCATGGAACATGCTTCATGCAGTTTTGAACAGGAGAGTGCAATGACTCATTTAGTTCTTGCGTCTGATTCAGTGTTGGCGAGTTATGGATTAGAGGTTATTGATCACAAAGTTGCAAATGAATCCGAGACAAAATGCAATGTTGGGAGGAGTATTGCACATGGGGAGTCAGCAGAGTATATGCATTTTGTAGAAAATGAAAACAATTTTACCAGAATTGAAATTGACTTAAATCAAAAGATAATGACAGATGAAAAATTGAAGGCAAATGAAACAGATGAACCAGCTCTTTTAACAGCTACAATGCAAAAGCCAGTATGTGTGCCCCCTGATGCTGGTATATTTAGAGGGGATCCAGAAAGCTGTATTCCCCATGATAACACTGCTCAAATTGGTGAACTAATAGAAACTGAGATGACATTAGGAAATCAGATGAAAGGTGCCGATAAGATGATGGTTTTATTCACAGACCAGAAAGCTACTGAAATAGAAATCCCTGTAAATTCTTTGCTTGCAGAGCCTAGCATTGCTCAGAAGCTCCCAATAGACTCCTTTAGCAAACAAAAAGCCTTGCAAAAGGATGCCTTGGCTCTACGATTGCAAGTTCTCTCGGATCCATTGGATGAGAATAAACTCGTCAGCCCTTCTACGCAACAGGTGCAAGATAAGAAAGATGAGAAGTGCAATTTAAAAAAGCAGAAATCCAAGCGCAGCCGCAATAATAATGCACCTACTAAAGAGCATAGGTTTGATTCTGTTTCCAAAAATAATAAGGTAAGCTCTGGTCTGTTAAAAGGAAACTTATCAATTGTGTACCATATATGTGTGTAATGTTGAATGGCGTTTTAATAGTGTGGAAGTCGGGATAAACTTGAATTGCAAGTAGGAAATACTCATTTCCAATTATAACCGATTAAAATCTCAACTAATTATGGTGATGCTAATTGGTCAAATTTGTAGAATCTTTTGGAGCCAAAAGGACTCCCTAACTTTGAGTCTTTCATTGTAGAGGAAGAAGAAGGGTCAGGTATTGACTCACTACTTGGTAGTTATTTAGTTGAATCTCCTTTGACTTATTGTTGTCTCCTTATAATCGTCTTTTACCCTTAAAATAAATATACAGGTGGTTATGGCACTGTCTACAGGGCTCGAAGAAGGAATGACGGAAAGACATTTGCTGTTAAGTGTATGTTAAACATCACTGAAATTTTTTATCGGTCAATTGATCTTCATCAATGGATGTGTCAATATTATCCAATTCTTCATTGTTAGGTTTCTAAAGAATTTCTTTTAGTGCCACTCCTTTTTTTTTCCAGTAATTAGTCTAGTATCCTGAGAAAGACCGTCTGAAATTTATTGGTTGATGCGTTGATGTCAAGCATTCAGAAGCTATTGATATTCATATTGCATCTAGCTTCATAGAATGTCACTTTTGATGCAATTATAATATATTAAGCTGCAAGGTTTTGGCTCTAATTATGACTGACAGTTAACCCTCTTTATTAAAATGTTTTACATTCTCTCCATGTAACTACCCACTTATATTCTTATCTCGTCAAACCGCCCATTACTCTCCACTTTAACTCCACTTCTTTCTTTTTTTAAGTCTCTTGCTCCACCTCATCTCTTCTACTCCCTTTCTATCCAGTTTTTATTTATTTATTTATTTATTTTCATTTATGAAATTTAATGGATGAAAAGAGGTACTCCACATAACCTTTTTAATGTAAGAATCTTTAATTTGTAATGTGACCGTGCTGAGCACGGGTGGTTGTGCTGGTTTTAGATTTTCACCATCGAATTACTTTGTCACCAAAAGTAAATGCATGCTTTTCAATTTCAGGTCCTCATGCAAATGCTCATACACACCATGTCAATAATGAGTTGAAAATGCTGGAGCGTTTTGGGTGAGGAGGCTGAGATGGTCCCAGTGCACAGCATGTAGGACAATTCATTTTATATGGCAAAAGGCTCAATGTTTTTATCAGAACGTTTTTCTTGATGCAGAGGTAGGAACTTTGTGATAAAATATGGAGGCTCTTTTAAGAGTGGTAACGCTGATTGCTTTGTCCTCGAGCATGTTGAGCATGATAGACCAGAGGTGATTATTGGATAATCAAAACTTGTACTACTGCTCTGCTTTCTTGCAGTGACATTTTTGTTTTGTTTTGTTTTGAAAATTGAAATTTAGGTGTTAAAAAGAGAAATAGATGCATCTGACCTCCAGTGGTATGGGTACTGTCTGTTTAGAGCCCTTGCAAGTTTGCATAAGCAGGTAGTAGAATAAAAAGGGGTCTGTACATTCACCTGGACCCATTTACGGATTTTTTTCCTTGATATATTCTCATTTTAACCTTTGCAGGGAGTAATGCATAGAGATGTTAAGCCTGGGAATTTTCTCTTTTCTCGCAAATATGGTAAAGGATTCCTTATTGATTTCAACTTAGCCATGGTCAGTTACATTATCCCTTTCTTTGCACACCTTAATGCTTACCAAATTATCCTTCAAACTTGGTCAAGTGTAATATGACAGTATCTTTTTCATCTTTTCTCATCTCCCACAGGATCTCAATCAGAAATATTGCACAAACAGTAAGCTCTTTCACCTTTTTGCTTTTTGCAGTTTTTGCAGTTTTCAATTTTATGAACGTTATTTGTTTTGGTTTTCCCTGTACAGTAGATGACCCATGTCATTATCTTATATATTTCTTCTGTATTTCACTTTCTCAGCACTGCTCAATCATTCTATGACATCAGTCGATGTAGATGCTTTGTTGATTTTGTCAGGCAATTCAAAGATGAATAGTAATGGAAGCTTAGATCATGTACCTCGACCCAATATCAAAGACAGTCCTAGTACCAAAGAAGCTAGGAAAGTTGCATGTAGAACCCTGAAACCAGTCTGTAGAGAAGGGTCAAGGGATTACCCACTTCTAACTACGAATGTCAGGAAGAAGCTTGATGTGGTTCATCTTAAGACCTTCAATGATGTTGGCAGTAGACTCAAAAACCGAAACCAAGGTGCAGATGTTTCAGGAGTGACCTCAGCAAAGGATGCAACTAGCACTAGAACTCCATCGGCAGAGAGATTGAGGGAACCCATGCCATGTAAAGGTAGAACGGCGCTGATCAATCTGGTTCAAGAGGCACTGCAAGGTCCGAATCATGAGGCTGTTTGTGCTCCTGCTTCTCAGAGGAAGAGGGTGGCCGCTCCTTTGGGAAAATTGGATAGGAGATTACTTTATCTTTCTCCTATGCCTCTCTGTTCCAGCGGTGTTGCTGTTGCTGGTGCTGGGTTGTTAAAGAGCACAGGTACATCATGCATATTTGTAATCCAAAAGGTCTGCTTCATTATTTTTATCAAGGAAATATACTGCCTTCAGTCAAGAGTTTTCTATTCACCCAGAAAATTATACACATGGATCATTAATCATGATTCCAGACTGCTCATCCATTGAATCCCATTATAAATAGCTTGGTAACAAATCTCCCTTATGTCAACATCCCTGTCATACTTGATTGGATCTGTGGATAATTGAGATGAACTGTCTGTTTTTGAGGCCCGCGCATTGGACAGTTCAAATTGTATGTTAAACGGAAGTGTCTATTTTGCGGAATTACTATCAAGCAAAATGAACTGTCTGGATCGCCAAAAGGGGGCTACTAGTTGAGCTGTTGGGTTGAAGACTTTATTTTTGAAAAGATGCTTTTCTTTCAATCAAACATCTTACATTCCTCATTATTTATCCCCCCACGTCAATATCTTTCTGCCATTCTAGGAGATCGAAAGAAGAGGAAAGAAGGTCCTTGTGTTGGAACTAAGGGGTTCCGAGCTCCAGAGGTACAGATGTTCATCCTCATTTTCACACCTAAAACTGTACTGGAACTATATTGTGCTGTCCAATTAGATCTTTAGCTAACAGATGTAGTGATGAAAGTGATTCTAGCAATTAGTTTTGTGCAGGTCCTCTTTAAATCTGCACACCAGGGCCCCAAGGTTGATGTCTGGTCTGCTGGGGTCACCTTATTGTATCTGATGATAGGAAGAACACCATTTGTTGGAGATCCTGAGCAGTAATAGCCTCTCTTTGTTGAACTTCAGTCAGGTTATTTTCATCATCTTATAGTTATTGCTGATGGAATTAGTCTCATTGGCAGAAATATAAAAGATATTGCAAAGTTGAGGGGAAGTGAAGATCTATGGGAAGTGGCGAAGCTGCACAACCGTGAATCCTCATTTCCTGTGGTATGATTAATTACTATTACATCTCATTTGTAATGACCTAACTACTGTTTTATTTTATCTATAGCGCCTGTTCGTTGCAGGATCTACTTGATATCTAATCATTGCCATCCATTGGCCTAACTACTATATTTTATAATGAGATGTGATATAGTGCCTGTTCGTTGCAGGATCTACTTGATATCCAATCATTGCCATCCATTGACCTACGAGTGTGGTGTGAGTTGAACACTCGGAGACCTGACTTTCATGAGATGGCTCCATGGTCGCTCTTTGATCTTGTGGACAAGTGTTTGACAGTGAACCCAAGGCTTAGGATCAGTGCAGAGGAAGCTCTAAGACATGAATTCTTTGCTCCGTGCCATGAGGCTCTAAGGAAGAACAGGCTGCTCAGACAATCTCTCAGCTCAGAGTCCGGAAGCCAATCTCAGTGAGGCAAGTGAGGGAGCTGTGACCGTGAAAGATTTCAGCTTGCTTTTCACCAACTGTACAACTGACTAATAGGTAGATTTTCTCTCCCTTCATTTTTTTTTTCAATTGATGTAAATCCTCTTTTGTCTCATATACTACCCTCTTTGTTCTATTGCATTCCCAGCCTTTGTTACCAACTTACCATGTATTGTAATCGTCTTCCCTTTATGGGAAGATCTCATGTACGGTAATGCATTTAATTCTAATTAACATAAGAAAAGAAGTTTCATTGACAATGAGACACTTTTTATGTTTATCTGAAGATAGTGAAACTGTATGGGTCAATCTTAGGTATGGATGGATATCTGGTCTTCAGTATAGAAGTTATGTTGCAGATCTAGGAAATATATTGAAATTGATGTATTCTTTGCCTCCAAGTTTTTTTTTTCTTTTATGTCTTTTTTTAATGAAGATCCTTTGAGAGCATTTAGGGGTAACTTCAATGGGTGATAAAATAAGAGAAATATGTAAGATAGGGTAGGCCGAAGAAGACGTGGATGGAAGTAGTAGCAATAGATCTGAAGAAGTGCAATCTATATGAGAATTTTACTTGGGAGAGATGGCAACAGAGGAGCAAAATTAATGTAGCCGACTCCAACATAGTTTGGCAAGGCTTTGATGATGGTGATGATCTACAAAATCCCCCTAATTGAAACTCCAACCTATGGCCTTTTTCTACTGAATGTGGGCAATTTCTTTATATAGAAAAAATAACCATAGAACTCACTATGCATACACAAATCCTCACGGGGAACATGTGATGAGTTTTGCGGACCAGCAGAGTCCCACCACCACATGAAAGAAGATTTGTCAAGTATCAAACATCAGTTCCCTTGAATTTTTTGCTAATAAATTAATCAGTTCTCTGTTTTTTTTTTTTTTTGTACTTATTTATTTATTTGCTTGGTAGAGGTCACAAACTAACACTCACCTCTAAAAGGGAGTTTTTGGCATCCTTAACCAGCTGAGCTGCAGCCAGGGTCTCTGGTTCTTATACTTGTTTCAGTGTTGCCTGTCCAATTTTATCTATCAGCTTTGAATGGAAGGCTAGCAACATTCATGGGGCTGGGTTTTGGTGTGATGGAGCCCACCGATCCAACTGACTGGCTAAAGTCATTCATCCATTGGCAAATTTATTTTTATTTTATTCACAATCAAATTTATGGCGCCAAGGGAAGGGTGAGAATTGTTCCATTTTTGAGGTTTTCCATGTTATGCCATTACCCACTGGTGCCCATCATGCCAACAGTGTGGGCCAGTTGCACATTTGAGAAAACTAGCTGTATGTACTTTTTGAAAACACATAGAATTCGTACTATTGCTAGTTAAAAATGAAGATTAAATGTGCATTTTAAACAATGAGCATAAAATAACATTTTCTTTTTAGGAAAATAAAATTGAAAGATGGGAAATGAACTACTGTGTTCATTTCCGATCTTTTTTTTTAGTTCTATTTCCCTAAAAAAGAATGGTTATTTGAAGCTTATTTTTAAAATTCACATTTGATCATCATTTTTAACCACTTATTGTATGAATTATATGTATTCAATTGCCATGTAATATAATACATACAAATAAGCCCTAAATAATGTTCAGTGAACTCTATCTCCAATTATTGCTCAGCTGGTTAGGGATGTACGGTGGGTGTAAGCACATGAGTTCAAAAAACCAACAGTCTTGTTCCTGGTAATAAATGCAGTAGGGCAGTACACTTTACAATTTTCTTGTGTTTGGGCTTGCGTTTTGAGGGTCTAGTGTCTGCCCATGCCTAAAACTGCCTAATGTGGTCATAAAGAAGTCATATTAGAGGAATTGATCCGTGAAGCTGGGGAAGGAGAGAACCTCATAGCATGAGCAGCTCCGGTCAGCCAACAGCCTGTGAGTGTGACCTATTACTGTGAGGCTGGCCCTTATTTTTTCCCTCCAAAATTACAAACGAATTTTTTTCTTTCTTTCCCTTTTATCATTGGGCCTGTTTGGATGCACAAGAAAACACAAGAAAATAACATTTTATAGAATATAATCTTTCATTTTTTAAAGAAAATCTTGTGCGTTTGGTAATTCAAGAAAAATTTGAGGAAAAGATTCTTTTTTTTCAAAAAGCTCAATATTCTCTCCTACAGCTCCCCCATGTAGAAAACTTTTTATAAGATAAGAATCTTTTAAAATAACTATGACAAAGTGGTAGAGTAAAGTAAAGATTTTAGTTCACTAAATCCATTATAATGTGTATGATTACATATATGGTAAAGCAAAGTAAAAGTAAATCTCACAGGACGGTAAAGGTGTGGTAAAGTAAAGGTGAGATAAAGTACATGGTGAAGTAAAGTGGGAATGAATGGTAAAGTAGTTTCCTTTCTTTACTTTACTTTATTACATTTTATCGTAGTTTTATATTGTAAATAAAAAATGACTTGTTTACGGGTGTGGTAAAGTAAAATAAAGATTGATGTCATATTATGGTTAAAGGTGAGGTAAAGTAAGGTCAGATGAAGTATGTGGTAAAGTAAATTGGGAGAGAGAGAGTTATAAAGTAGTTATTTTTTTATTGACTTTACTTTACTATACTTTACCATGGTTTTATATGATAAAAGAAACATAACATATGGTAAAAACATGAAAGTTAAATTTTACTACATTACTTTTTTATTTAGATGTGATAAATTACATCTAAATTAAAATATTTAATAAAAAAATATTTTATAATGTAATTTACTTTAATTATAACACCTTCCAAACTGATAAATTTAAAATCTCTAATATTCTTCAAAAATTGCCAAACAGTAAAAATATTATACTGTTATAATATTGTATTATTGTATTCTATACTATTTTATTCTTATAATATTTAAATCTGTAAATATTTTATTCAGTAGACATCCAAACGGCCCTTATTTGACAAATTATATTACCGGTGCCTCCCTAGCTAATAACATTGCTGGTTCAGGCGGGCCCTTAAATTACATGATGGGGGTTACTGTAATCCCAACCATTCAATCCAGCACTACCTCAAATGGCATTCAGATGCATCACAATTAAATTCGATTAAATCCTAGAAACCTCAGGGTCTATACATGGAAAAAAAAAAAAAAAAAAAACCTCTCGAAATTATATATACAAATTGTTTGAATATTAACTAATTTTACTAAAAGAAGCTAATCGATGCGAGGAGCTATGGACGCCCAAAGAAAAACCCAAAGATGTCAATAACCATTATCTCCAGGACCAAAGGGGGATTAAACCCACCCTGAGCAACAGCCAGACTGACTAGAAATTTCCACTTTAGCCACTTGATCTGCCAGAGAGTTTGCACTTCGTTTTACATGCACAGAGGATGCCTCAAATGATGCATTTCCCAAATCCATCACTTCCTCCACTGCATTTGCCATATTCCAAGGCGCTTGCATTGACCATAAGCCTATCTGATTGCACAATGGGAATCACCTTCCAGTAATATCCTCCCAAGGCTTGAACAGTGAATTTCACAAGTCCTATTCAAATGGCTTCCACCTTTGGATTTTAACCGAGTAAACAACTCACCGAGCCAAAAAAGGGAAGGATGACCCCACCACCAACGCTATCTTGAATCATGCAAATCCGCAAAGGCAGCGAGCACCAACCTTGGAAGGCAATGGGGCTTATGCACCGAAGAAAACAACAGATGCAGTTAACTTCGAAATCTTGCAATTATTTTAACACTAGGTCCATCCAATGAGAGATATTTTATACCTTAGCCAACTTAAATGTGTTGCAGTTGATTCAACCGTAGGATTCTGAAAGGTCGGCCTCATCACCTGGTTGGGTACCACCAGTAGGTCTTGAATAAGTGAGATTATAATACAACACTGGAGAACCCACCTTCCCTCCACCAATTGTGGAAAGTGAATTGTCTAATGCTGTTGCTTGGGTATCTTCTTCGTGTGTAGCCCTCTGGAAGTTACATTTCTTTCTCAGTGAAATTAAGATATTGTCTTCTTCGTACCGAGCGGAGTTTAGACATACGGCCAATGAGATGGCAGATTCCTTGGCTATAGGCAAAGGGTGGATAGATCTTCTACTTTCTTCATGTTGATTTTGTTGTAGTCGTTGGTTTTTTTTTTTTGGCTTCTTATAATGCTTTTATACCATGATAATACAAGATATTTGGAACATGAAGCATTGAGTATTCTTCACAGAGCTGTGGCAATCCTCCAGAGCCTTCACTGAAGCTTAAGATAACATTGGTAACTGAGATATTGAAACGCCAGAATACAAATATAA
Organism: Persea americana; assembly: GCA_029852735.1. Taxonomy (NCBI): domain Eukaryota; kingdom Viridiplantae; phylum Streptophyta; class Magnoliopsida; order Laurales; family Lauraceae; genus Persea; species Persea americana. Next base: position 55,053,606 of record CM056816.1, on the reverse strand, counting down.
GAAAGTGAGCAGAAGAAAAGGACAGATTCACTATCATCACTATTTTGTATTCTACTTCTCCACTCATCCCTTCTTTGAACTAAGTTCAGTTCTTTAAGTAATTCAGAATATACATATCATCAAATTGGACCACAATCAGATTCTGAACAATTTTAACTGTACTATCAGACATTTAACATTTGTCAATCCGCTTCCTCTTCCATGTTTCCCCACCTTTTAATATAAATTTCGAATGTCTGCTTTGAAGGGAGAAATATAAACAGGCAAAATATGAACAAAAAAAAAAAAAGGAGAAATTTTACTCATGGAGTGGATGATCAGAATCATCTGACCACCTTCTCTTGACCTCCGTTTTCCACCGCACCTCCTTGAGCTTACCATCAGTCCCATAATCTCTCTCCATCACAAGGTTGATTCCTTCATCTGAGTACCACCCCACCCCAATGCAAAGGATGCCATCCTTCTTCACATCAACATATCCGGTGACACTGCCTGGCAGCCAAAGGACAGCCACATCTTGCATATCCAGCATTTCTTCCTCCCCAAAGTGAACAGGATTCCCTGGCAAACTCCTTTTCTTCAAGGCCTCCATGCAGAAGTACACATAAGGCAGTTTGCCTTCCTCTAATGTTGTCTCCTTGCCAAAGATTGGGGTTGCACTCACTTCAAACACCTTCCAAGTCCCAATCAGCTCCGAAAGTTGAGCTCGCTTCCGCTGTGAAAGTGGCTTCAAATCAAACTCCAGATCACTGTTCAAGGACACCACAAAGATGGCATTACTAGCTTCCAGCACAAGAAACTCAAAATTTAGGATAGCTTCCGAGATTAAAATCTATAAGAAAAAAGGTTGCATGTAAAACTCAACCTTCAGATACTCTTTTCGCTCAAATATTTATGTATGTGCAGCATCCTAGTTCTTTTGTTATATTGACAAACAGAAAATGGTCAATTACATTATTAGAGTCAAGAGAGTCACAACACAACTGTGACCTATGGAAAAAAATAGGTCCCCAAATGCTACCCAACAAAACCGGGGTATCCATTTTCAATTTTAATCTGGATTTAAGTCCCCTGAGATGTACCTGTATAAAATTCAGATCCAGGTCACTGGGATTCATACCTACAGCAGAACTGAATACCCAAATAGCGCAAATGCATTGCATTTATACATTAATATATATATATATATTTTACTTTCCCTTCCTCCCCAAATAACTCATTTCATCTGGCCTTAAATTAGAATGGGCATGATCTTTTTTCCAAGAAATGTACAAGATGCTCTCCTCCTGACAAAGTGGCACTGATCTTGCACATCTGTGTGCATGGGTATGAGCCCTCCCAAGAAGCTCTTGGGAAGAAATTAGCTTCACATTTCTGCAGTGTAATCAATGATATGGGAACGATGAGCTCTTCTTTCTCTTTTCTTTAAAATCCAGAAGTTGTTCTAAATGCTCATGTATAGTTGACAGTGAAGAAAGGGAAGAGTTCTTCTATCTGTTAGTCTCCCCCTGATGGCTGTCAGTATCATATCCAACGCAATCTTCTCATACATTATGTAAGGAACAAGTATGGAACACATGTCTAAGGGAATATGCACACATAAATTTGTATGAATAACATAAGAGCGGTATGTGGTGGGTATCATATACTGTACACCCATTCAAATATGGTAAAGATAGGTACCAGTCTGTGATGGACACACCTTGCGGACTCACCCCAACCAATCCCATTGTCGTCTCTACGGTAAGCATGAGCCACACATTACTGGTACAGTAAATATGTAATACTGTAAGGCAAGAGAGGATACATCAATGCCCTAAGTGGCTGTGTTACAAAATACCCAACCTTTTTCCTTTTTTATAAAAGGTAACATTTATAATATATAAATACTTCCTTTTCATGATGAAAAGAATGACAGATTAAACCAAAATATATTAGAAAGGAATCATAAAAAAGGATGATAAAAGAAGAAACAGGCAAGCAACTAGTGCAGGATGATGAGTCAACCTGAGCACTGCCAGCAAGAAGCAGATGGGTTTATAATGAAATAATAATCAATGGGGGTAGATGGGAGAAGATATCATATGTGAGAATCTATGGAAGCAGATGCTTACTTTTTTTCATAGAGAGTAGCTGGGCTGACCCACTGTTCTTCATACACGACAACTCTGGTTATCTCTATGTTTGTACCCCCTTCATTGAACTCTATAGTATGTACAATTCACAGCCTTTTGTGGCAGCCCTTCACTAAACACTGAGCCATGAAATAACATATGGAACCAATTGTCAATCTATGTCACATACTTTGTGAATTTATGATATTACAAAAGCAAAAAGTAATAATGTAACTTCAATTTCAATACAATCAACATCACCCAACCATGAGAAATAACTGGCAAGTTAGAGGCAATTTGAGATTCTTATCAATAAAAAATAGTAGGAGAAACTCATAGTTTTTTTTAAAGCATCCATCAAAGGTGTTTTCATAAATAACTTTAAAGTTAAGTAGGGTCTTCGAATTCTTTAAAGTTCCTAGAATTAATGCAAAACTCAAAGAGGTCTTTAGTAAAATCCAATATACACATATATATTTATATGTATTTCGTGGTTTCCATTTACAGAGAAGTACCTCTCATTGGTTGCATGAGAGACAAGGCATAAACAACAGACTCAGAGAGCAATTTGGTCACCCTCAAGTAGAGTCAACTTGGAGGAGTCGCATGGGACTCGGCCGGCTTGGACAGAGTTGCATAGCCTAGGCACAATACATTTGAAAAATACGAAACAAAAAATAATCTAAAAATTTGGAAAATATAGTCCTGTGAATCTAGAATTTAAGATTTGTAGCATTTCACAGAATTTAAAGGTGTTATATCTTATATGTACCCAAATTTATACTTCAGTCAGTCAAATGAATAGTACAACAGATCTTCAAATGCATGTATCTTAAAAAAAACTCCCACAACTTTTTCTAATAATAATAATTAAAGAAAAAAAAAGGGAACATTTAGGGTCCAAAAACCATAAAACTCGACCAGGTAGGTGACTTAGACTCAGCCAATTTTTTAAAGCTAAGGTGATATAAACAAATCTAAGCTGCCTTCTAGGACCCTCTCGGATGCATGCCAATCATTGGAGCATAGTGTGATGGAAAGGTATCATTGTGGATATGATTTTAGGCAAAAATTCATCTCAATCAAATCATCACAACCATTGATTTTGGGGCCTTACCGTTTAACGATTTCCCAAGTTTTTTTTTTTTTTTTTTATTCATGAATAGAACAGTGAGTATAATTCAAATTAGCCTTAAATTATCAAGGGTTTGTGAGTAAGGGGTTGAATTGATGATTTGTGTGGTGCTAAAATTGTTACCTTTCACACAAGCCATGAAAGGTGCCTGCCTCTTAGCAAAAGGAAGCCGTTTATACTAAAACAATACTACTTCCCTTCTAAAATTACATTCCTTTTTATTGATTGATAGCAAATTAACAGTTAAATTTCATTCCATGACAAGAACTTCCATTAAAAAAACTATATAGTATTAAGAGATTGCGAGGAATAAATTGCAAACATGCATAAGGAGAAAAACTTGGTACAAAAAGCAGACAAATGCTCAAAATAAACTTGCCCAAAAGAACTAGTATAGAATAACATTTACCAAATGAGCATGACATCTCTATTTAACCCTTGGTTTGCTAATGAGTCAGCAACTTCAATCAGTGGCCCAGACCCAAGATTTTCGTTTGGACGGTGCAGAACTTTTGCTAGAAGTTTTTCACCTAATTTATCTTTCTTGCATATATAACCTAATCTATCTTTCTTGCATATATAAATTTATTAATTTGAACTAATTATCATGAATGCAAGTAAATTAATGTATATTTATATTTTGTAAATAATATATTTATTTTTAAATTATTTAAGAAAAACATGACTCTCCTGAGTCTCTGCTTTGACCCTACCCGAGGTTTTTTTTTTTAACAAGTTGAGTCCGAGTCACGGGCTTTCCAACCTTGGGTAAGACTGGACCACATGTCCGACAACTTTCTTATAACTGGACCATGAAGGAATCAAGAGGCAAAACTCAAACATAGAATTCACAATAAAAACTCACAGCACATCTAATGTAGTAATCGCAACAAAAGCTCAGAGAGAGAGAGAGAGAGAGAGAGAGAGAGAGAGAGAGAGAGAGAGAGAGATTTGTACGTTGTAGGATGTAGATTTGGGGATTTCTATTGCACACAGAGAGAGATGAGAGAGATAGCTGGATAGAAAGAGGGAGTTGACAACGTTGTTACTGCCATTATCGGAAATGAAGCCTTAGTGCCTTTAGCATGGAGAGCTTTTGCTGATTTGAGATGGGGGTTTAAATGAAATCGAATAGAGTTCTCAATAATAGGTTGGGGCGACACAGGTCATGGGATGGTGCGGACTTGGGTTTCATTAGGTGCATAGCCTGTACAAACCATGGCCCTTTAAGAAAGTTCAACAAGTTACCTGGGGCGGCCGTACCCACATCGTATAATGTGGGTCCGCCCCTGACTTCAATGGCACTCGTATGAATGTGTTTGAAAGTAACAAATGAAGGAGAATGTTCTCAAGTCACCATAGAATGGAAGCCATCCTTCATGGAACACCACTTCTCACCCAAATTATTGTGTTTTCGGCATCTCCTTAAATAACTAATGGTCACCAAAACCCCTTTTGAATACCACTGAAATACCATGAATGGCCAACACTTGACTCATTAGATTCCTTGATTTCTACCACCCCAGAAAATGAAAGTAGTACTTCTCTTGCTTCTATTTTCCATACACAAGAAGTCCCGGCAGGCCCTCTTTTTATTTCCACCCACCCCACCAGCATTGAACTTGAGGCTCCATGGATTGGATTTGGAAGGGCTCGATCATTTCTTTTTCTTCTTTTTATAGCCTCCACCTCTAATACCTAGCTACTTAAAACTGGATGAGATATCCATATCACATCATATATGATACATCAATTTTACCAATTTCTTCTTATGAGTGCTTGTGTGTGATACCGACTGCTAAATAGGAATCCAGTGAGGGATTCGGCCAACCCTATGAGCAGTTTGGTCTATTTTGTCTCAGATTGGGGCTGCATCAGAGTTTCTCTCAATTTATCACCTATCGATACTACCCCTAAATGCTCCCAAATTCACTCTCTCTTTTTTTTATTCTATCTTTCATAGTTTCATCACCGTTAGTATGAACTTTGCCAGTTTTTACGGCCGGGCCAAAGCCTAGATAAAGGAGGACGGTTGCAATAGGGAGGTTGACAGCCAACGTAAAACTTTTGTCACAACCCAAACTTGAAGTTTGAGAGGACAATATTACATGATCATGCTAAGGCATTCCCATTACAAGTGACGGACTACTATAAAAGCAAACAATTAAAAAAAAACCTACAATTCTAGGCACCTATCTCTTTTGGATTGAATGGTCAATCATGGGTTGATATTCTTTTGTTCACATCAAGAGAACATAGATTCTACCTACTTTTTTCCAGTGCAGGAAAACTAGTTCACCCCAACAGCATAATTCAATTCCATAAGTGGCACGGACTAATAACTAATTAGCTATTCTTCATTGATAATTATACAGAAACAGCTCCTCAAGAATTATAATAGTTTAGATAGACAGAAACTAAGATATTTTAAATCCAGTCCAGGTGTAAATTGAGATGTTGTGAAAGAATAAATGCAGCAAAAAGACTTACTTGTTCGAACTTAAAAGTTGGAGAAAGGAAATACTTAGACTCGTCATATTCTCCTACTGGTATCTCCACCAGTCCTCTAGAATACGATCCATCCTGCAAAGACCCAGCATGCTTACTGTAACAGTGTAAATTAAGCAATAAATGTGAAGGCAGTGATTGTTTAGACAATTACTCTCTTAGGTGGAAGCTTAATATTGACTTTCTTGTTTTTGGTTTACCTTTCTTTCTCATGATGAGAACAAGCAATTAATTTTTACTACTAGTTTCATCACCTTCACAAGAAATCTATATGGTGTGATTAGGCATTGTGGAAGCAAAGAAGTCACTTCCCCCCCATCACCACCCAACCCCCACCACACCCACCCCCCCGCCACACACACAGAGGTGGCAAATGTGGCCACAAATCAAGTAAAGGTTATACCTTCAATGTTTATCACACATTGGAACCCACAAATAGAAATAAATTGGGACTTACCACAACTTCTAGTATGAGACCCTATGTGTAAATGGAGCACACCCTCCCCCCACCCCCACCAAACCAACACACACACCCCACAGAGAGACAGTGTTCCTACCCCACTTGATGGCTCCTGCCAGTGAAAATCATACTAGCTTGAAGTAGGTCATAATAAAGTTTAAAACTTAAATCCTTAACCTCAGAATTCCTACCTCACCTGACGGCTCCTGGCGTTCTAGGGAGAGAGTAAGTGCCATTCACATTGAACACATGCCTATAAATTATAAAAACTTAACTATCAAGCATTAGGATGTGAGTAACCTGTAGCCAATTACACTCTAATTCAAGAGAGACAACTTTCATCATAATGTAGAACTTAACCTTATCACATTGATTTTGAGTCTGTTTCTTAAAGAGTTCTATAATTAGATAGCTCTCTTTCTGTCATACGCACAATACCTTTTACACAGTTAGGCAGATTTTTTTTATTTACCCCACTCTTTCCGCTTGAAATTTACTTGCAAGGCTTCTACTCCTGGTTAAAGAGTTCAACCCATCTCACTGAGCCCTCCGAGCAGGGTTAGAGGAGATTAACATTGAAGACAGCCATCAGAATTTCTGCCCTAAAAAGATTCAAACAATACTAGCCACGGCTTTGAAGGAAAAACATAAATCTACCATAAATGAAAACCCTAGCTTTCAAGATACAAGACGAGAAGACAAATTATCATCTACCTGTGTGTCTGAACATCTGAACAGCTGTCTCGACCTCCATCAACATAGCTGGGGAGATCATCATCCCAGATTTCCGGCTCCTCTTCCGGAGATTCTTCATCCTCTTCCCCAACCTTCTCCTCCGCCGCCGCTTCGGCTTTCGCAAGCTCATTATCGACGCTCCAGACATTCTCCTTCTCCTTAACCCTCACCCGCCCTCCTCCGCCGCTCTTCCCTCTCTGCCTCTCTCCATTCCTCGGCTTCCGCCTCTCGGAGCTGCAACAAATGCTAGAAACCCTTCCATTTGAGGGAAAACCAAGGGAATTCGAGGTAGGAGATGGATTGCGATGGGAAAACCCTAGAAATGGACGGAAAGATCTGAGATTTTGGCAGGGGTCGATGCATTGGGCCTGCAGAGTGAGAATTGCAGAGGGGAATCTCAATGGATTGATTGGAGTTCTTTGATTTCTGGGTTTTGGGGTTTGTTTTAGGGTTTTAGTTCGGATGGGAGATTCTCCGGCGCGCAGCGGGAGCCGAGGAGGAAGCGTGGTGGTGACGAGCCCATTTTGCGCGGTAGATGCATGCAACGGTCAATCCTTTTAATTTCAAATCCAGCCCTCCCTAGTACCACCTGTGAATCGATCAGTGGGGGCCAGTTCTAAGATCTTGACCGTTCAAATTTAATGCCCTGCTGTATATTAGCGTTGGGTCAAATTTTTTTCCTACTTGCAAGGGGTGCTCTTGAGCTAGGCCAGCCCGACCTGAGCTCGATTCGGGCCTAACCTGCTTTGGGATGGGCTTGAATAGGGTTAATATATGGGCCGGGTTTGGATTTAGAGCCAAATCCAGGCTTGATCTGCCTGGTTAATGAGTGTTAATGTAAGTTTGGGATAATACGTCTAGATAATGGTTGGAAAGCATGTACAACTGATAAAAGATTCTTTTGGCACCAACCCAATTAACTAAATGGGCATGCTTGGACTTAACATTTATCGCACATGATTATGTCAAATATGGGCCTTCTTCTAAAGTTGGATCGGGCCTGAATACACCTCACCCCATTTCGACCTAGCCCACCCTTATGAATTCTTTTTTGGATGATGTAAATATCCCTGAGCTACTTTTGCCCCATGGGACTATTCCCTAGGCACATGTATGACCCCGCAACACAAATGCACACCCACAAATACTCTTACTACTTATATTAAATATTTTTCAACATTTTTATAAGGACATGTTGTATGTCAAGGGAAACACCAGCAGAGCCACGTGTACAAGTTTATTTATAGGGATATTGCCCGTACCATTGCCTTTAGACTTGTCATTCGCCTGTGAGCCGTCAAAGTTTAAGCATTTTTCCTAAAGCTATTCATGCAATATCTTATGGTTGTGCGACATTGCATGTATCGCCCTTAGCTATATCTTAAGGCCGTGCAGTATTACAATATTATCATACAAACAACTCTGCAAAAAAAAATATTTGAACTTTAATCATTCTTGGGCTAATGTCAAATCTAAGGTCAGTACCAACTCCTAGGAGCTAAATCGCTTATTCATAATATCCTCACTCATCTTATATGTGCCACTTGCCCAATAGGTGCAAATAAATTATGGATTACTTAGCCTCAGCGCGCTGATGGTTTGAAAACATGGTTTACGAGCTTGAATCAGCTAAAGCCAAGCCTTTTTACATGCTTCCAAGAAGAACATTCTAATACCAAGAGAAGAAGAATATGAACTGTTAATTGTGCTTTGAGGTGTCTTGTAGTTGTAGCCTATCTTTCTAATGTGGAAAAAGCATTGAAACTACATATGAAGATATCAACAACCATGTACACCATGATTTTACAACCCATAGCTTCTTCCAAATGTGCCCCAGCACTACTTTAATAAAACCATCTTTACTGCAAAACTTCTAGGAATTCAATGGGAAGTAGGCAGGCAAGTGCCATTAAGATATTCTTTTATTAATAAAGCATTAGTTTCTTTTCTTCTCTTTTTTTCTTCTTACATGCATTTAGTTGTGAAATTACCATAGGAGTGCTTGGGACATTCAGGATCAGAGCAGTTCAAGTCCGACTTGAGTTTTGAGCCTGACACCTAAAATTGACCTCTCCCATAAGAGTTACTGGCGTCATGGCCTGATTTGATCACAGGCATTTTTATACATTCAATAAATGCATTATCCATCCGTTCCCTGAGATTCAGATAGAATCAAAGAAGGCTTCAAAGTCTTAAACTTGATTCTGAATTCGACTTGGAACCATTGATCATGAATCCGATGCTAAACAATTGATGCTTAGTTTAAGTGCAGCAATTGACAACTCTAGGGAATTCCAAATTCTTTAATCAGTATCTTTTTATCACCATCCATAAATTGAAAGTCAAAATGAAATGACCGATATCACAAGAATTAGATTCTTAGACAAGAGGACATTGCGAATTCTATAAGATCACCCAATGCAATTGATTATCTATAAATAATCAGATGAGTTCCACTTCTATAAATCCTACCATTCATGTCCTGTTCGACCAACCCATTTTCTTTGATGGGGCCATGAACCTATATACTGACCGGTGTCATTGGTAGCCTACGTTAGGCGTATTCAAACTGTTTTAAATGAATTTCTCTCGTTTAAAATAAAATTATAAAATATATCTGGTTTGAAAATTTCTAAAAAAAATATTTTGATATTTTTAGTACACCACAATTTGTGCCATATATTTGAAATGATATTCTTAACGTATCACCACAAAATGTAAATAAAACAATAATAAAAAATATATATACTATTTTTTTTAATAAAAAAAGACTATTTTATTCACAATATTTGCCTAATTATAACCCAAGAAAATCTAAACTTAGAAAATATATTTTATTTTTTAGGACATTTACCACAAGAAATCCCCTTAAATAGGATAACCATAGTTGATGACTCTAAATTTTTATAATGACGGCCAAGGATCTCCAGCCCAAATCATCTCTTTTTTTTCCCGTTTTACCATTTTTTTTTTTTTTTTGTTAATGTCAACATAACCAGTTTCATATTCTGTCATGAGTAATATTCGTTGACATCAACATAACCAGTTTCCTATTATGTCATTAGTAATATTCGTTGGTATCAACAAAACACTTGTCGACATCAACATCAAATTGTGTTGGCATCAACAAAAATGCCCAGTTATTACAGTTAATGACCCTGTGAATTTGCTGGCGTTGATAGAAGATTCGTCAACATCAACATAAAATTGTGTTGACGTCAACAAAAACACCCAGTTAACAACATAAGTGACCTTGTGAATTTGTTGACGTCGACAAAATATTCGTCAACATCAATATAAAATTGTATTGACCTTAAAAAAAAAACGCCCAGTTAGTGTCAACAAAAATTGAGTTTTTCGTTTTTTAGGATTTTATTGACATCGAGCAATCGCTCTCTCATTGTGATTGAGGAAAAAGGAATAGGGCATTGATCTCCTTCTTCTCCTTTCTCTATTCTATTGTTGCTGTTGATTTGGGAGTGAAGAACCCTTTTTTTTTAAGGTTATATTGACATCAACTAACCAAAGGCAAAAACGGAATGAAATATTGAATTTTGTATTAGAGGCCCTTGACCGTCGTCATAAAAATTTAAAATCCCCTATTCAATGGTATTTTTAAAGTAAATTTCCCTTGTTTTTTTTAGCAACGTCATTTGCAAGGCCAAGCACAATTGTTTCTCTCATCATATCATATTTTATTATAGTCGTTACCTCCAAAGTCCAAAGTCTTCGTCTTGCTTTGCCACGAAGGAAGTAGCTCTGTCTCGGCGTCTCTCGTTTCTTCTCCTCTTTTAATCCTCACCGAACATTCCAGAAACACGTGATTCTGCCGTTCCATTCCACTTCCACGTCACACTTTTACTTTCAGCCATTGAATTGCTGCAATGACGTCTCCTTATAAAAAACGGACGACTAGGATAAAAGCAGAACAGCCTTCACGTGGACCCCACATGTCACAACAAGAAGTCGTCCCCGATGGCAATTCCGTAAATAACCAGGAAACAGGCCCCGGATTCTTTTCCATTCGAGAAACTTCGACGAAACCGCAACTCGAACCGATCTGTTTGTATATATATAACCCCTTACGCCGTTAGTTTTCCTTGGAATTTCAGTTTTAGCGAATCGTTTGGAGATTTCTCGAGTTCTTCTTTTCATCTCATCTTGTTGGTAAAGTTCGTGACTTTTTCTGGTTCATCTTCTCTGATCTCGATCATGGATGCGTTTGCGTCGTATTTCCAGAATCAGTACTCTTCTGGAAGGGGATGGAGCTACGAAGCTCTGAAGAATTTCAGACAGATCTCTCCCGTCGTCCAGCAACATCTCAAACAGGTGAATTCTCGTTGAGATCTCTCTATTCCTCAGCCGATCGGACAGTTTTTAGGTCATCTTTGTTGAGATCTTCATCTGCTGTTGATTTCACCTTTTTTTTTCGCAATTTCTAGGGCTTGATTTGCTTCTTTCGTCAAGATTCTTCGTATTTCACTTATTTTTCCCTAGAAAGGGGTCTAATTAGTGGTTTTTCTCTGTGGAATTGGGGATTTGTGTTGTGATCGTGTGTGTTTTTTTTTTTTTTCTTGTCTTGTGTTCGGATGATTTAATTAGGGTTTGGTGCTCCTGATCTGTGGTTGTGTTGGAATCTGATTTCTAGGGGTTTTTTTTGTGTGTGTTTTCTCTCGTTTTTGTAGGTTTATCTTACTTTGTGTTGTGCACTGGTGGCTTCGGCCGCGGGAGCGTACTTGCATCTCCTTTGGAACATCGGTGGCGTGCTGACAACCCTTGGATGTATTGGATGCATCATATGGCTTATGGCAACACCTGTCTTCGAAGAGGTATTTATTGTTCTTGTGTTACTTGATTTTTCCTTTTTTTGTGTGTGTGTGTGTGTGTGTGTGTGTGTGTGTGTGTTTCAATTTTATAAATAATTTTGGTTTGATTGTACAGAGGAAAAGAGTTGGTCTTTTGATGGCATCTTCTTGCCTCCAAGGAGCTACTGTGGGTCCTCTGATAGAATTTGTTATTGAGTTGGATCCAAGGTAAATAGACTGTTCTGTTATTCTTTGCATATATGCCCCTGCTTCTTGGAACATGCTGTCTTATTTCTTGATGGAATTCGGTGGTCGGTTTTCCATATTTGGTGCAATGTTAGTGGTATATATTGATATGTTATCATGGATAAACCGAGGATATCTTTAGCTGTTCTTTGGTGATTTCTCTCCTTCTATGGAAAATGAATGAAGGGGAGATGGGAAATGAATGCCCATCCATCCCCTACGCAAGTCAAGATCTCAATCTACATCTCCATCTTATATTCTTTACAGCACACTTCTTTAACGATTAGGTCTCCTGACTTCTAGACTGTGTGTTCTCATTAGGAATACCTAGCATGTGACAATTGAGCGTAGGAAGTCAAATGACCACATAAATAACAACTCCTAACACATCTGTAATTGCAGCGAAGAACCCGGAAGGGTTTTTGTTCTTTTCACTTGACCATTCAATTTTGTGATTAGGAGTCCCCTGACAAGCTGGAGGTATTTGTTTGAGCTGCGCCAATAATTTTCCATCAATTCTCCATAAAATATCACCAAAGATTAGCATGATGTGGAAGAACTTATAATTATTGACCTTGTTAGCCCTAACTAGATATCCACCTTTGACTGGCCTAGATTATCCCGATTGTGCATCCATCTACTCAATTTGAAGCCTGGACTACAGTGCCTTAGGGGGCAAAATGGGAAAAATTTGATGATATTTCTCAATCACCTCGAGCGGGCATCTGTCTAGAGGTGGTGAAGCATATTTGTGGCAAATGTTTGTGACATATCACAATACTAATTTTGAGTAGGAAATTATTTAATGCATCCCACACTTCTCTATCGAGTCAACCATTATGAGGAAGAATGTAGTGGATAACAAGATATTTTCTTCAATAACCTGAAATCTTAACTATGACATTCTCTCTCAGATGCATCCATCAAACTGAGCACTCAGTCAGTGAGGTGTACTGCTCATGGTTTGCCATCTAGTTGAATGGGCATGCATTGTCTCCGTCTAGTTGCAACTATAAACTTGACTTTATTTTGATTTGCAAGTCCTTGTCTCCAGACATGAATGATGAAGACTTGATTAGAAACATGGTGATTGGTTGAGGGCTGTCTCAGAAAACACCATTGAGTAAAATCTCTTTCATTGACTTGGCGCTGTGGTGTAAAATTCCAAGACTATCTTAAAAATCTCTTCCTTTGTATTATTGTCTCAAGCATTTTGTGAACATCAAGCTTTACTGCAGTGACAGTGAGTCTCTTCATTGAGATGTGCTAGCCCCCCTTCTCTGTCCCTATTTACCATTATGTAAATCAACACACTGGGACCTTCTTTGCCCAAGGGAATTAAACTCTGCCCGCTTTGTATGTACTTTTTTTTTTGTCTCTGTTACCAGTAACTTGGTGCAAAAGGGTCCTGAGTTTTTGTGCAATTCATAGTCATCACCATCTCCCTCTCTCTCTCATGCTGGGCATCTTACATGCGATGGCCGAGTGTGACTTTGTGAGCTTCTCTTCTATGAGGTTAGCAAACCAACTTTCGCTGTACCCATTTACCATATATATGCTCAGCAATCTGACATGATGGCCTTCTTAGCCCAATGGAACTAAACACTATTACTATTCTATGTACTTTTCCTCTATTTGTTACCGCCAGCTTGTTGGTGCAAAAAGCATTTGTTCCATTCCTCTCTCTCTCTCTCTCTCTCTCTCTCTCTCTCTCTCTCTGTGTTTCTCTCTCTCTCTCTCTCTCTCTCTGTGTTTCTCTCTCTCTCTCTCTCTCTCTGCTGAGGAATTTTATATATTTGACTGAGTGTGACCACGGGCGCGCGCAGACACAAAAGGAAAAAAAAACTGTCTTAAGCATTGGGTTGTTTACATGTGAAGGCTGATTATTTTTTATATATTTCATTGATTGTGAGTGACTTAGTGGCATGTTCGAGACTCTGATCTAGTCTTTACTACAAGATTCAACCAAATGTAGTATGAGTTCTGTAACTCTCTTGAGGAAAATTATTGGTTGGGAGCGTCTTCTTAATTTGTTGGGTTTAATTACAATATTTTAGAGCATTGAGGGGTGGGGCATGAGGTTAATCATTTGAATTAACCAAAGAGTGAGGGTGTAAGTCTTAACTCAAATAGCGTGAGCTCATCGGTACGGCTTTTTGCTCATTATTGCAACCTTGAAGTTATGGGTTTGTCAAGGTATCAACAAGAAATATTTACTATACAAATTTAAAATAGCAGCTAGCTAGAGATGAAATAAGTTAAATCTAATGACAACAGTGTTAATTTTCTTTGTTGGAGAGTTATTTGGGGTGTTTATCTCCAATATGCCTCATGCTATGGGGTGCAAGTCCTAAATGCAACTCCACTTCAAACTTTGGGGTGCTGGGTCCTCCTTAAATTATTATTATTATTATTTTTTTTTTAAATTTAATTTTGGGGGAAGCCTTGCCCAGAGGAAGCTCTATCATTTATAGAACCACTAATATAACTTATGATGCATGAAAGTGGGCTTCTCTTTTATAACAAAGGCTTGATTAGTTAATATTGGGGCCATCGGATAACTAGTGCAATATTATTTCAACCATTTCACCCATTTTGTGGGCTGAAATTGGTATGGCATGGTAGGGTTTGCATCTGATGATTGGAATTTGTGCTGTGGCTTACCATAGATTTGTTTGTGCCTGGAATTGCAGCATCCTTGTCAGTGCATTTGTGGGGACAGCTGTAGCTTTTGGGTGCTTTTCAGCAGCTGCTACTCTTGCAAGACGCAGGGAGTATCTTTACCTTGGTGGGCTTCTATCAGCTGGCCTCTCTATCCTGTTTTGGCTGCAGTTTGCTTCTTCCATTTTTGGTGGCTCCACTGCGATCTTCAAGTTTGAGGTAAATATCTAGTTACAAATATTTTATTTGGAGCATATCCTAAATTGAGATGATTATGAAAGTCCGGACATATGGTGATTATGATGATGATAATGTGAAAAGTATAGTATTTTTGTTTTTGTATATATATATATATATATATATAGGGATTTATTTAAGTGAGAATAGTTCTCACATGAATTGTGAGAAGTCTGATCACAGCCATTGGATCCTCAAAATGATCCAACGGCCAAGGTACACTATAACCAAAGTAAAATGAAACTGGAACCCGCCCATTCATTTTCATTTTCATACCCCCCACCCCAACCCCGCGCGCAAAATCTCTTCCTCTCCTAGTCCAGTCCCTCTTCTCGGGAAAAAAAAAAACCGAGATCCGAACGAAACCTTACCTTACATCTTCTCCGAAAAATGAAAAATCACCCCCCCATCTCTATCAGCCAGACGAAATACTATTTTTGTCTCTCCCGTCTCTCTATTCCCCCTAGTTGTCTCATTCCCACCTATGAAAAGTAACCAGTAATGAATACAAAAAAGGCGCTCTCTGCTCTCTCTATTTCCAGTGGTTAGTCCAGTAGGATCTAATCTACCCTTATATTTCCTTGACTTCTAACTTTCAAAATCTAAACGGTAGTCCCCTTTCACCAACATATCCAATGTCGGGTTTTCTTTGTGAGAACTAATCCAAATCAGGCAAGTGGGGATTCTCTCCTCTCTCCCCTCAAACCCCAATTCCTTGTTATGATATAAATTTAGTTTTGTTAGATTTGTTTAGCTCCCATTCTCTATATTCTTGCTCTATTCCATTCTCTTCAATTTGAAACCCTTCGGTTAGTATTTTTTTCCTCCATTTTTTTTTATCAAAATGGATTATAGAACCACCAAATTAAATGCCTAAGCATTTGGAAGTGACCTCCATTCAAACCCAAGTTTTGCTTTATTTTTTTTCACCAAAATGCCATTTTTTTTTTCTTTCAACCAACTGCGTGGTGTGGATAACAAATGAAGCGATATGTTTTTTATTTTATAGGTCTTCAATCTGAAGGATTTTATATAGGGTTTATGGTGCATTAAGGTTCTATAATTTTAAAGATGATGTCTTGGATCAGTTGCTTCTCATTTTGCTATTTAGTTGAGTTGTATGTTTATATTTGTGATCATTGAGTTAATGGATGTTGAAAAGAACTATGTAAATGGAGAGTAATCACAGAGATGAGGATGATTAAAAACCTGGCATTTAAGCTTCTTCAGATGGTATGCTCAAATATAATTGTCAGTTCTAGGAACATATTTGAATAATGACGCTGCAAATTTGCAGCTAGCCATTATCAACGTCTGATTTACTTTATTGAGGAATTTCTATTGGATTGAGTGTATCATTTATCTTTTGGTGTATGAGATATAGAAATATGGTTGTGTTTTATAAATTTCTCTCTTAAGTGAGAAGAAGCTGGGAAGTTTCTCAGGGGTCTTCTCCCTTTGCTAAGACTCTTGACTTTTGCGACAATAACGATTTGTTTGCAGCGGTCTCTCTTTTAAGTGTATTTTCTTTTAAAACCCCTGCAGCTATATTTTGGGCTATTGGTATTCTTGGGATACATGGTGGTGGACACACAAGAGATCATAGAGAGGGCTCACCTTGGGGATCTGGACTACGTGAAACATGCCTTGACTCTCTTCACCGACTTTGTTGCAGTTTTTGTCCGAATCCTTATCATCATGGTGAGCAGTGGGCCTATTACTGGTTCCGAGTTTTGTTTGGTTGTTTGTCATTTTCCAGATGGGTCTGCATGTATATTGACATTGTATTGTTGTTGTGAATGTTTGTGCAGTCTAAAAATGCAGTCGAGAAGTCTGAAAAGGAGAAGAAGAAGAAGAGGTCTTAAGAGAGTTGATGCATCCCTGTGTTTCTAGTTAGGTCTTTTAAGACGTGCAGTAACTTTATGAATTTGTCAATATGGTATGGTCAAGTAGGTGTCCGTATAATATGTCAAGATGTAAATCCTTACTCTACGTGGAGGAGAACATAAAACACGGGCTGGAGTTGATCTACAGATTTTTTTTTTTTTGACTTGATGAACTAGAGACTTCCTGCAAGATTTACCGTGTATTGTTGATGAACTGGCTAGCAACTTGTGGTGGCGCCTGTTTTTTAATGGTTGTTTTCTTTTTCTTTTTTTTTTGAATTCTTTATTTTTCATTTAAGACACGTTATATATCCGGCGTATTTGTTTTTTAATAGGTAATTACATAGGCCGGCGTATTCCTTTTTTTTTTTTTTTTTATTTGATAGGTAAGTACAAATTATATTAAATACAAGAAGCATACTGAACAAATCAGAAAGGGCACACAATGGTATGGAATAATTATATCACTGAAAGTTAACTTGAATTGAAGGTGCTAAAGCTTTAATCTCATTGCATTGAGAGAATAATTCTGCACTTCTAACCTTGAATGAAAGGAAGAAGAGGTAAAAATTTGAACCGTGAAAACACTGCTAGCACAATGTCTCTACTATTACGAAGTACACCAAACAACCCTAGACCCTAGGCCACCTTAGGCTTGAGCACATTCTCCCTCCTATCAAAATGTAACTTCCTTAGTCACTCCTTCCTCCCCACAAACAATCCTTTCGCAAATAATCCGACTTCTCCTTGACCGCGACCAATATACCCAATGAGGACATATGATAAGTTGGCAGATTAGGAAGGGAAGGTTTAATTAAGGTGATTTTTCCTCCTAAAAAAAGATAACTTTTTTTCTACAGACAATTTACCCTTGAATTTTTCATACATTGGATTCCAAACGTCTTTAGACCTCATTTTGCCTCGATAGGCAAATCCAAAAATAACAGTGATAACTTACTGGACTTGCAGTGAAACTTGGAAACTAAAGTAGTCTGAATCTCTTCATCCGTTGACCCAACCCCCACCATAAGGCTGTTGAATAGATTTATATTCTTAATCCTTAACATAGTTCAAAATACCCGACAATCCTTTTTAGGACTACAACCTCAAAAGCCTTACAAAATTCCACACTCCTGAGGCCTCTAGAGATTATAGCACCGTGAAAATAAAAAGGGATGAAGAGGATCACCTGTCTAAGCTCCCTGGAAACTCCGAAGAAGCATGAAGGAGAACCAGAGAAGAAAAATGTTACATTAACCTGTACACTGTAAATTGTGGCGAGTTTAAAATTTGACAGCAATAGGGATCTCTCTCTCTCTCTCTCTCTCTCTCTCTCTTTCTATTTTCTTTTAACGATTCCTTAAATCTCTCACAGGCTTGGTTAGGGCTGAGACTTAAGCCGAGGATGTTGGGCTGGAATTTGAGAGTCACACAAGGTTCTTCTGGACTCTGAGAGTCGCACAGGGCATGACAAAAATGTTCTTGGTCAATGGGCTGATCTCTACGACTCTATCCAGTCCAACCCCCTATCCTTTGACACCCCTAGGATATGTTTGGATCAAAGACCAAAAAAATGGGATACAAGTGCTGGCAGTCTTTAATGAAGTTATAACGTTTTAAAGTCCACGGGCATCAGTGGGACATGTACCAAACCAGCACCCCCAGCATTGGTCCATATCGATGGGAAACATGAAACACCACGCTCAGATGTATCAATACTGTTGATTATTTGAAACCTAGCCTGCCACTGCCAGCCTAACCAAGTCAGAATTCAGGTCGCCATGTTCAAATGTCTAACTGATTTGAAAGCGTACATTGTAAAAACAGAGAGAACCAAACTGTATGTGAATCATGCAGCAGATAGATTGTTGTCCCAGTCAGCCAAAAGAAAAATGCCTAACCTATATAAGAGTGTTGGCCGATTTTTGAAACCATGCCAGCAAGTCGAACTGAATCAGACAAAAATAGCAGAGCAAGCTGACACAACCATTAAACCATGACATACCAGTGCCTTGTGCATGCAATGCAGACTCTGAAAATATGGTGAGATATTCATGCGATAAATGTATAAGCAATTCTGTGTATATCTTGTAAAGCGAAAAGACAGGAAAAAAGGGTGTAAGCACTGGTTTCTCCCATCAGTCTGTCAGTAATGGCTGATTTTAAACCTTGGCTGCGAGTCCAACTAAATCAGACCAAAAGCAACATCAACTAGCTGACACCTCTGACACCCAATACATCATCGGTTCTATGCATTTGCAATGCAAAATTGTGAAAGCATTGTGAAATCATCTACAAGCATAAACATTACAATCATCAAATTTTACATGAGCAGATAGTCCAAAACATTGATGTTAATATGTTACTTGCAACAGTGCAAAAGCCAAAAAGTGTCACCCTCCTGTTACTATGGAAGTTTATCACCTGCTTGAACTGGATGATGGAGAATGTCTCCTCTTTTTAGATCTAGCAGGCTTCTTGCTCAAATAAACATGTCTTTTTTTATATTCATTATCAAAGGATGAACATGAGTCTTCCAATGAGCTGGAGGGCATCTCTTGATGTTTCCTTTTCCTTTTACTTTCCTTGTGATTCTTATGATGCCTTCCATGACGATGCTTCTTTCCATGCCTTCTGAGCTTCCCTTTGTTATGGCCCTCATTTCTACAGTCAACGCTAGCATCATCATCATCATTCTCTTTATCTTCAAACTCTTCCCTGCTACGTCTTTTGTGATGCCTTCTATCCTTTCTTCTCCTTTCCCTTGATGACCTCCACTTGGATTTTTCTTGAGGATATTGGTATACAGTAGGAATCTCAGGAAATAAGGAAGCCTGAGCATCATATTCTTGTACACAGTCAACCTCTTCAGGGCTCTTCGAAAGCATTAACTTCCCTTCTGCGGTAACTTCTGGCAGATTATAACAGGTGGCATGCTTGTCGTAACTATGGGATTCTTCAAATCCAGCATCTTTTACGGTAATCACATCTTCTGAACATTTCTCATAATCCATCTTCACTTTCATCCTTGCGTTCTCTGTTTTAGCATCAGGGAAAAAATGTGACTTTTCTTCACAGTGAGTGACTGCTTTTGATTGTGCTTTCTGTTCAAGAGTATTATTCAATTTCAAGCTCTTTGAATGAGAAAGGGTATTTTCAAGAGAGGAACACCTGTCGACTTTCATATGATATTGATCGTTTCTTCTTTCCTCCACCATTGACCCATGCAGCTTCAGTCCTCTAGCTTTTCTGAGTTCTATTCCGACATGCATATTATCAAAATCTTCATTTACACGAAACCTGGAATCCAGCAAGTGTGTTTGATGATCCATACTGTCAGCAGACCGTTGAGCACTATGAACTGAGTCTTCATCTGAACTAGTAGAACTTGAGCACTGGCCATTAGCAGAGCCAAGCTTGTTTACAACAACTTTCTTATGGATGGGTTCCGGTTGGCTTTTCTTAATAGAATGATCAATCGAAGTAGATTCAGACCCTGAAGAAGGTTTGGAATGATTAGTCTTTATGAACTCTTCTCTGAAAGGTGTATCCCCTTTCTCTTGCCATCCATTACCCACATCAGGTGCACTAGTTTCCTCATTGCTATTTCTGTGGTGTCTCACCTTTTCGTCTTCCATAGAAAAACTAGCGCTAATGTAGCTTTGACTCCTATCCCGAGGTGAAAGGCTCCTTGACATTAATTTTCTTGGACTTGAACTGATGCTTTTTCTATCATTAGGACTTTTCGACATGTGCCCATTCCTTTCTCCCCTAGCTGCACTGTGGTCTGAATGAAAAGAAGGGGATCTAATACGAGGGCGCCTAGGAGAACGTGACTCAGCACAAGGGTACTTCAAAGACCTGGGTCTAGATTCAGATCTCTTGCTGCTCCTGCTTGTGTTCATATTCCTACGGTAATATGAATATCTTCTTCCTTGTGAATGATCAGTGTCTTTCTTAGAACTTGTTGATCTTAAATGGTCGAGCTCACCATAACCACGGCTATATTTATAACCAGGACGCCTACGGCTCCAATAACTTCTGTGGTCCATTCGTGAATATCGGTCATGTTCGGTGCGATTACTTCGGTATCGAATAGGAGAGGCTGATCTTGATTTGGAAGACTTAGAAGAAGATGGAGAAGGGGAACGGGATTTCAACTCTGACTTCTTCCTGAAAAACAAGAGTGAAAGGAAATATCCATGAAATTCTTCTCCATATAATGATGAGGAAAAAAAGTGTCCATACATACACATGTAACAAGTAGCTGCTTTGTCACCACGAGTTCAATAATGGCTTTTCCATAACGAGGGAGTGCATTCTACCAAGAGTGGAACTAGAGGGGGCGGGGGGTGGTGGAGCATGGTCCCTCCCTAAATTGCAAAAACCCCCTTCAGATAAATTAAAGTTTTAAGAAATTTTTAGCAATGGATCCCCCAATCCCTATATCCTGGTTCTGCCCCTGCATTCTACCAGATGAGAATCATGCCTAGGATGCAGCACAAAATTGCCAAGGAACTGCAGGGGTCGAGATTACCTACTGATTTCCAGCTGACTAGTAGCATCTACCATCTAACATGAAGCTATTCTACATAGGTATGGCATCAGGTTACCAGTAGACAATAGAATTCATGTGTAGGACACAGTAACAGACTTCAAGTTAAATTTTGTGCGCACAGGAGCAACAGCTCTATGAACCTATTGTAAGTTTATTGGAAAACCTAAGAATTTAAAAGTTCTTGTAATGACATGTAAGGAATTAGGCAACGGTAAATAAAAATGCACGATAGATTGACATAAGTTACCAAAGCAAGTGTTAAATGGTCGCCCATTAGGAAAATGGTCAGGATAAACAGCTTAACAAGTAATTAGACTCTCAAACTGTCCAACTAGTTAAATTGCAATCAAATAGTTGTCCTCTGACGCACCATAGGTTTGCATCAGGGGTCAGCCCCAAGCACTTATCTCTTTGCATTGGTTATGGATAAGTTAACTGCTCATATTCAAGAAAAGGTACCTTGGTGCATGTTATTTGCATGTGATATTGTGTTGGTAGATGAATCAAGAGATGGTGTGAATGCAAGATTCGAGAAATAGTGGGGGGCTTTAGAATCCAAAGGAGTCTAGAATAAGTCGTACAAAGATGGAATATATGGATTGTAACTTCAGTGATGGAATATATGGATTGTAACTTCAGTGGGCATATAGAAAGAGCTGAAACTACTATGAAAATCGAAGACCGGGAGATACCACAAAGTGATTCTTTCCGTTACCTTGACTCCATAATTAGTAATGGTGGGGAGATTGATGAAGATGTTGAACATAGGATAAAAGCGGGATGGTTCAAGTGGAGACTTGCTTCTAGAGTTCTTTACAACCGACGAATGCTAACAAGATTGAAGGAAAAATTTTACAAGACAACGATTAGATCAACTATAACCTATGAAGCAGAATGTTGGCTAATCAAGAAACATCATCCGCACAAAATGGATGCAACAGAGATAAGAATGTTGAGATGAATGTGTGGTAAAACTAGGAATGATAAAATTAGAAATGAGCGATTTCAAGAGCATTTAGGGGTAGCAATAATAGGAGATAAAATTAGAGAAACCCGTTTGAGATGGTTTGGGCATGTCCAGCGTAGGTCGGTAACGTCGCCGGTAAAGAAAAGTTTGGCCATGAAGGTTGATGGCCCACCAGGGGAAAGGAATAGGCCAAAGAGGACATGGATAGAGGTGGTAAAAATGGATATGAGAAAGTGTAACTTATCTTAGAATTTGGTTCAAGATAGATCGGAATGGAGAAACAGAATTCGTGTAGCCGACTCCAAAATAGTTGGGACAGGGCTTTGATGATGATGAGTTGTCTTTATCACGCATGAGCTGGTGTGTATGTGCCCATTAAGGATTTTTAATACTTATCAAAATAACTTAAAACAATCACTTTCACCAGAGGAATTATTTGCTTAAAAGATAACTTACCTTTTGAATCCCAATTCTGCATTTTCTTTCAGTACATCGCTCTTCTCACTGTTCAAAAGTATACTGATCTCAGCGGCACGAGCCGCAGACTGCTCAGCAGCAGCTTTGATGCTTACAGCGTGTGCAGCAGCCTGCTGTTGTGCCAATAGCTGCTGAGCAACTAATGACTGCTGAAATTGGTATTGCTGCATAGCAATCGCATAGTTGACCGTTGGAACCCCAGTTGCTGGTAGAGGTTGGGCCAACCCTGTTGTCTGGGAAGCAGTCTTTGACACCCCATCAATTGTATTCATTTGAATTCCCAAATGTAGTAGATCCTACAATGACAAAAGTTAAAGACATTGAATGACTTATTGCAATTGAAATAAGCTAATGTTAGGGTCCTAAATAGTCATAAGACTTTATTTGACGAGTTCCATCATTCTTGGGGCTTTTGGGGTACTGGTTAGGTCCATAACAGCTAACCAAACCAAATTACCACCAGCTCTACAGCCCCACACCATCCTGCTTTTATTTCAAAAGGAGATTTTTTTGCCCCACATTGAAGCAAGAACAATGGGTACTCTCCTCTTATATGGGGTTCTGGGTCATCTACTTGCAGGCACCAATCAGATGGTTAGCATGGATTACAAATTACAGGTCCATTGGATAAATAGTCCAGAGTGATCAACACAGATGCAGCCACATGTATTGCGATGCTAATAAAACCTTCTGACACTGAATTGCTACAAAGATAGCTCAAACACACAGATGAATCAAGCAATTCATTGAAACCCCAACATATGCAAAAACATGTGAAATTTAAGGGTTTGTTTGGATCCCTTGAGTGAAAATCAATAAGCTACAAATGGTAACAGAACTGCAATCTAGAACTCAACCTGAGATGTACAGTTCCTTAAATCTAGGGTTTCGCAATTGGGTTCGCAATTTCGTTTCGTTCAAGATCAGATGGTACACAATTTGCAACGAATCTAGGGCAGAAATCTCTAAACTTGTACGGGATTTAGAAAAAATCAAATTTCAGGTTCGAGGGAGAAGAGAGAAACCTGAGAAGCGCTCTGGTATTTGGACCCTTTCAGTGCGTGCGAGAGCTGGGTAAGGAGAGGAACTTTTAACCTAGAGAAATCCTTACGTGAGTGGGGCCCATTTATTGAATAAATAAACAGTATGAAATAAATTTCCTTCGGGTACACGTGGGGTCCTTGAATTTTATTCTCAATTAGAGTTCATCCCACCACCGCAGATTGATCGTTTGATTAAAAAAATGTGATTAACACAATCTTATATATTTATTGTCATAAAAATTCAATCCAATGATGGGACGAGCTCCAATTAATGTAAAATTTTAGCATAATAATAGGTGTCCCACTGCGGAGTTGCACTCCTTCTCCCTTCAGAGTTGCAAATGGAATGTTTTTACATCGGAACCATATTGGACATGGATTGGGACACGTTTCTAAATAACGGTTTCGGTTCCGGGTCCGATTTTGACTCGGAACCTATTTTGTTGGTTTCAAACTTGGTTCTAATGGAAAGCCTAGATTCGATTCAGGAACAGGGTCCACATGGAGGACATGAATCCAACTCCAAAACAGGTTCAATTTCTCTTCGTTTTTAATTTTTTTTAAAAATATGCATATCATTCAACTTATAACAACGCATTATTAAAATAAGCATATCATTAAACTTATAATTGTACATCAAGTTTACTACCTTCAATATTATATACAAAAATGTTCAAAAATAATAATAATTTTAAGGTGTAGTTTGCAATAGCAAAGACTTATATGTCGGGTCCCAGATCCATGGATCGGAACCTATATGGACCCAGTATTAGACCCGTTTATCAATCAAAATCTAAATTGAGTTTCAGACCCAGACCCGTTTACGAATGGAAATCTAAAATAGGTTTCGGACCCGATTTTTTACGGGTTAAAACTTTCGGATAATTAGAAAATCGGATACCCATTTGCAACCCCACTTTTCCTTAAGATTTCTCCTCTAGGTTAAAGCCTTGAAGGATCCGAATTAGTCAAGATGATAGCATATGTGTGAGGCCCACTGGGATGCATTTCTAATTGGCGGACGAGGGGATGAAAGATATCATCATGAATAAAGGAAAGGAAAATAATGTTAGGGTCATCATGTTAAATTATGCACCCGCTTGGGTATTGGTATGTTTGTGTAAGCCATAAGGCGTGGGTTTGCTCTTCATGTCTTGTATTGCAGGATTGTGCTTATGCCTAGGATTAGTTATGTTGGGTCAAATACCCAGGGATACTCTTGAAAAAGAAAAAAAAATTAAACCACCTGCATTTTTTTATTTTCAATTCAATGCAATAATTAGTAAGGGAAGACTAGTATAAATTGGCCCCAAATGTGCCCCTAGAACTAGACTGCATATACGGTATGTGAGGGCTGTCAATCGTGTCGTGTTAACGAATTCGGTTTACGTGTTAACAAATTTGTATTAAAATCACCTCAACCCGTACACGACCTGTTAACTTAACGGGTCAAAAAATCCAACCCGAACATGACCCGTTAATTTAACGGGTTACACGACCCAACCTGTTAAGTAATTAAGTCATTTCGAAAATTAAAAGAAAATTCATACAAAAATATATAAGGAGAAAAATATATAAGCCACATGAGACTATTAGTGAGGACCTTAAGTGGATCCCACCTAAAACCCCACTATAAAATAATAAATTTTAATTTATTCTTTTAGAATATAAATTAATTCTAGCTACACTTAGGAACTTAAAAAAAAAAAAAAAACAGGTTAAGCAGGTTGTTAGCAGGTTACTGGTTTAATTCGTACACGACCCGTTAACTTAACGTGTTAACGGGTCGGACCCGTTAACGACCTGAACCCATTAAGAGCCCACCCGAACCCGTTAATATCGTGTGGGTTCGTGTCGTGTTAACGGGTCTTGTGGCATTTTGACAGCCCTAGGTATGTGTTCCTGCTTATAGGAGAAAATTTCTGTTCAGGCCACACCAAGAAAAGGTTTGGCTTTACCCTTCTGAAACCGATTTAAGCATGGATGCGATATTTCAGTATGATTTACACAGCTAGCCACCATCTCCACCCAACTTAACCCCAACCATCCCAATTAATTCCTCTATGATCTGCTCAATCAATCTTGAATCTGACCACTAAATTCAGACTTCAGCTTGGCCCTAAACCCTAGTCATATATAAATTTTAGTTTGAACTTGGGTTCAGATTGAAACATTTAGGAAAAAACTATCCGTCTGACCTTATGTCAGTAGAATTGGCTAGCATAAGTTACAATTTACTTAAAAAAGAAGCTAAACAATCATATTATGTCAGAAAGTTTTTTTTATTTAATCTTGACTATTTTCTCTCAATTTTTACTTTTAGTTGAGTCTATGTCAAATTATTAAGATTTCTAATCACCACCTCTTTTAACCATTCATAATCTTTTAAAATACTTTCTTTTTTCATCTTCAAACATTAAGATTAAATCACCAACTCTTTTAACAGTTCTTAATCTTATAAGATACCTTTCTTACATCACTCTACTTTGAATCGAATTTTTTTATTTTACGTAATTTTTTGATATTTACTACCCACCTAAGAGTTGGTGGAGTGGCATAAGGCACGTATTTATTCCCCATTTCTTGCGTTTGAAACCTCGTAACATATAGTCACTCTTAACATCAAGAATACCAGGGTGAGTCTAATATCAAGAAAACTATGAAGATGAATTTGATATTCATTTCGCCATGTTCTGAAGCTAAGAAAAATCACCAAAATTCTCTTGGTTGAAGTATGGAGGATGAATAGAAAGAACAGAAGCAAGGGTAGAACTACCTCCTAGTTCAAAATTCAAACCACTGAATATTCTCCTCGTCCAAACAAACCCCATATAAAGATAATCAAAGCCATATTAAATTACATTCTGATACACTAATGAATCATATAAAGAATAGGACAAAGGAAAAAAAAAAAAACTCAATGTGTTCCAACAGACTCTGAGCTAAAAAAAAATCTAATATGTGAGAGATAATAACTTCACCACCTTTTCCTGAGGAGTTCTAATCGCACTAGAAAATTAAAGTTTGCATGAAGTTGAACAGCTGAAGCCAAACATCTCACAGACACTAAAAACCCAAGAACAGAAGTGCACCCACGTATTCATACAAGTTCCATGGAGAACAGAACAGCTAATCTGAGACAGAAAAATGGATATGAAAGAGACAAGTATCCTGAATGCTGAATGGGAAGGCATTTTAGAGAGAGATTTAAAAAAACAATATAGGTCCAACCGTCCGAGGGGGTGAAAAAGGAAATACTGATTGAATTTCTTAAACCCGTCTTATCTCACTTTCTTAATCTAGCATCCTATCTGGTTTGTTCTTAAAATCCCGGAGACAATGGTCCTTAAATAAAGAAACACTTCACTACATTCCATGTCATTAAGCAGTTATATTTTGATGACAGCAACTAACAATACCCACAAAATTTTTATAAAAAATCCACATTTTCCATCCCATATCTTTAGCTAAAACATTTCCACTTTGAGATATGCAATATAACTTCTGTCAACCTATACAGAAGAAAGATCAGCCACATTCATACTGTAATGTGCCAAATTCAAAACAAGTCAGCCTCTACTAAAATGCACGAGAGAAGGAAAAACAAAGAAAGGGGGAAAAACCCTACTCATGATGAGATTATGGCAGAGCATGTTGCATCGCATGCATCATGCTCGCGTCTCTTAAACTTTCTTTACATAGTTCTGCTTTTGGCATTCATATAAGTGGACGAAGGAGACCCATGTCCTCAGCCTCGTCAAACTGACATGTATTTCCGTTTATGACTGTAGTGACAAGGACAAGCTTGTCATGGAAGGACCAGGTGGGGATAAAGGATGCTACTGTTGCTAAGTTGGCTGCTCAAGCTTAAAGATGGGAAGTTCCCAGTGACTTCACTCTCTGCTAATGAACAGTCTGGGGGAGTTTTCTGTTTGCAAGGATGGAAGTGGAGAAGCTCTGCTTGAGGGAGGGGTGCATTTGGCGGCATATCAAACAGCAAATCTTGATCAGAACTCTCATCAGTGAACTGTAAAGAATCCAGCATGATGGAGCTCCTGTCCAGTGTGAATGCAAATAAGCTTCTTGGACTGAAGCAAGATCCATCATTGTCCATGTCCTTGGGGTCATAGCTCTCTTTCAGATCCATGTTGCTCAAATTCAAATGAGACCTTGTGGAAGGAAGATTCATGGTGCCACATTTCTGCATTTTGGGACTTTTTAATGTGCCCTTTGTCTCTGAAATTTTAAAAATAGTCAAATGTTTGGATTAATTGCTGATCAATTTACAATGACACTATTTAGAAAAAAAAAGAAAAGGATAGCCCTCCAATAAGCAGTTGTAGCCTCTATTGCTCTGGGATGAAAACTTCCAAAATTATAAGTTCAATATATTTCAATTTTAAAAGTCTTTTTATCAGTCATTATGAAAGAAGAAGCCGTGTATCAACCATCTGGGTTGGCCTTGTGCGTTCTCTATGTGGAAAGTGTTTATCAAATGTTTGGCATGAGTGGATCATATTCACCAAGAAAAAAAGAAACTCTTATAAGATAATGCTACTGATTCTCATACTTCATCCAACCCATTTCATTTAAAGACAATTAATGAGATGTTCATTAGCTGGCTTTCTGCTACACAGTTCTTCGAAAACAACATTAATCTTCAATGACATCTGATTTTAGAGTTAGTTTGCAAATCTAAGTGCACAAAACGATACACATCAGACATCATTTAAGTAGTAAAATATATGATGCACATTCTTCAGGTAAAAACATAAAACAAATAGAGGAACCCCAAAAACCTTCCAATAGAGATGAAAATTGAATTCAATGTGACTGATGCAGACACTCAATTGTGACACAATGTGGAAGGCCAAAGGTAATAAAGTATACATAACCAGTGATGTAAACAACTGAAGCTATATCAGTTACATCAATTTATCAAAAAATGGAAATTAACTTTTTTTAATGGTAATTTGCATTAAGAAAAATGGAAAATAACTGACCTGGAAAGTTTTGATTTTGGCCATCTCGAGGTCTCTTGGGTGGTGCCAAATTGCCACATGCAAAGAAACCAGTTCCTATTGAAACTCCTTTCTCATCTTTTGCTTTTTTATGCCTTGCATCCTTAAGGACATGAAATAAAAGTTCGAACCATGTTGGATTTTTCACTTTGTGGAACCAAAACAGTTTAATGAAAGTAACTCACATGTCAACATAGGGTGCATTTACATATACATACACCAGATCGCTATCAATTTCAGTCCTGATATTTGGCAGAATGTATGGTCGTTGATTCCACTTTGCCTTAGGGCTTGATGGAATTGGAAATGGTTCTGCAGATTTTTCTGCCCAAATCAATATCAGCCAAGCAGTGATGATAGTGATTTGGTCCTGAAAAGGCGGAAACAAAGTATCTCACCTACTGTGGATTTCAATTTTAGTGTGCTCCCTTCTGCCAAAAATATCAAACCACCTTTGGTTCAGGGTACATTTGAAATTTGATGTTCCAAGTGCACCCTAAATAACTTATCCAATGGAAATTATTTATAAAAGTTAATAATATCTTGAAAGAAATGAGGAATTAGCTCCGACCTTGAGTAGTTGATAGCGTTCAACCCATTTCGATTTTGTCAAGTTGCCTATCGCAAGTCTTTTTAAGAGCCTTCTCTCTTCAGTGGCTGCTCCAGGAAAGGAAGGATCAAAGATTCCCTCCAAAAGAAGTTGCTGAAAGGAATATAAGGCATCCACGAACTGAGGGCTACCAAACATGCTTTTAAGGCTGTACATGCGACAAGTATATCAGAATCTACATGGATGTTAGACATTGCTGCATAACTTATCTATGATTAAGAGGAAACAATGCCACAAACTTATTCTTTTACAATAGCAATCAAAGTAGAGATGTGAGGTGCATGAACACTGACCTTTCTGGAAGCTTTGCAGTGTCGGTATATGGAAGGTATTTCATCAACTGCTGTTGTTCTTCATGTGTTAAATGTATCATGAATTCCTCAAAGCTGACAACATCCTACTCCAACATGAACTGCAAACTAGGTGAGCTACATGATAAATCAGAAATAATAACATGAAAGGAAAATTACCATTTTAAGAAGTAAGCTCAACCAGTAGCCTCCCAAAATACAGATATGGGCATGGATACCAATACTGGTTATCTCTAAGAGCTCAGAAATTATGGACCTCATACATTAGGAGACGTTAAACCATAATTTACAACTCTCCGTGCAGTATTGTTACCAGCTTTAATATCCAGACAGTTTAAATCATAACAAATACATGTATACAGGTACCTAGAATCTAGCTGTAAGTAATAGCAGAAGTAAACTTACTCTCAGATCTATGGATCCTAGAGGTGAGTCACTGTGCAGAATATGAAGCTTGTCATGAGGAAACTTGCCCCTGCAAAAGTCATACAGAATGCTTGAGCCAAACAGAAATTGAGGTACTGGCCAATAACCAATGAACACATTGATGGCTATACAGTATGACTCAGTCCTGGCTTAAACTGAGAGAGAAACTGCTAAAAACTGTCAAAAACTGAGAACATTGAAACTAAAAGTGGGGTGACTCATATGAGTTGAGTTTATGAGAGATATGAGTCCTTTGTACACCAGTCTGAATCCATAAAAGCAAGGTAAAACTTCCATTCATTAGGACTGAGATAACAGACAAACCTATAGAACGACTTCCTTGAATGCAACTCACTTCTGACATACTCATTCAAGTGTACGCCCAGTTATTCTTTATTTTAAACAAAAAACAGGAAAGCACCTTTTCATATGCTCTTGGGCCCCTTTTCCAGCAAGCTTCTTAATGTTATCACCTCCAATATTCAGTAGACTCGTTTCCTTGCTTTCAGTATGTACAGGATCGGATGTGGCAGAGCATACTTTGTTATCTATTGGAAGGGAGCTCGCCTCTGACTCCTCCTCCCGAGCTACTAAATTTGGATGTCTGATGAGAACACCCCCGTGGCCAATCTCAACAGAGACCAATGGAGTTTCACTCTCAAAAATCAGTTCCTCTTCTGAAGACCCCGAAAGGTTAGAAGACTGCTGCTCATGTAAAATGAAGTATAGATCTTTAGTGAGCTTTTCAACAGAAGATGGCTTTGGCCGGCTAACACATGTCCTCTTCTTCGAAGGCACAAGTGAGTCCCAGACATTGGATTGTGCTGAACCTGTAAAATAAGGAACAATAAGTCATCAAACATCAAATGACAGTGTGTTTTCAATGGCAAGAATATAAAAAAGAAACCATCACTTTGGTCTGCAAAGGACCAAGCATCATATGAGAGGTCACAGAAGAAAAAAAACCCTACCCTTACGGCTCTGCACACATTTTACAAAGTTGGGCACGTGGATCGCTACGCTAAAAAATCCTTTGACATCATAACCTCAAAAAAAGTTTGTGGAAAACACTGAATTATATATGCTAACATAAAGTTTTATCATTCAGCAGTTCCAGAGATATGATTTGAAGAAGAAATTTAACAAGAGAATTGGGAAGTGGTGGGGGGGGCGGGGGCGGGGGCGGGGGCGGTGCGGTTGGGGAGGATATGTGAACCAAGCTCAGATTGAATTTAGGACCTGTAAAATCACTTGCATCTGCACTACCAAATTGTACGCAGCTCTCTGAATAAGATATCGCTGATCCTGAACTAGATCTGTTACTTGTATCCTCCTCCAAAACTTTTCGGAAGTTCTGGTCTGACTTGGGTGCTTCACCTTTAACTTCCACATTGTCATAGTGCTTTCTTTTCTGAAATTTATGCCCTTTGGTCTTGATGGTTATACTTTTTACTTTAGAAATTTTGAAATCGACAGAGTCAACAATGTCTGCACGGGCATGTAAAGGGGTGTAGTTTGTAAGTGTTCCCTTTGTTCTCCATCTAGATCCACATGCATTGCACAAAACTGGCTTTTCTGGTGGTCCATTCCGCCAAAGAGGAGTACCTGTTGCATTACTTGCCTTTCAGCGACAAAAAAAGCTAACAAAAAGAAAAATCTGATGCATAAAAACAACAAGTAAAGTTCGCCTTGGCGTTTATTTAAACCAGATGGCATTTATGATTCATAGAAATATGAAATTGTTGCAATAAAAGGTCTGAAAAATAAAAATTTTGGGCAACTTCAATCGATGCAATAAAATGGGACAAGGATGATCTCATACCCCTAGGAGAATGGAATCAGCAACCAATAAAGGAGATAAAGAGATTTACTACCTCTATAATGCACATTTATGCATTTCCCAAGGGATTGGAATAGCGGGGCAGATTCATTGGTGAAAGAGGAAGCATTCAAGTCACAAATTATTATAGGAAACTCTCTTATTTTGTAACTTCTCTTTTCACTTAATGGTATATCTCCTTAATAAAACTTTTGTACAGTTGTAATGTTTTTAAAGTTTATCATTACCTCTTTCCCAGAAAAAATAAAATAAAATAAAATAGAAAGCAGCAAATATTGAGGATGATCCAGCTTTTCATCAAAGTTCATTTCCATTGGTCAATAACCAAATGTAGGCAGACACAGAATAATCATTGGTACATAATTGAAATATCAAAGTGAGACAACTCAATAGTTACAAAGCCACAAATAAGTGATTCTCAATGATCACAAAGCCACAAATAAGTCATTCTTCTCCATCCTTTTTGTTCATATTTTCAAGTAATAAGGATATTAAGAGAAGAATATTCGAATATTCTTCATCAGAAAAACTGCCTCTGAATATTAGCGATTGTGCAAAAAGTCTGACAAAGACACTATGCAAGGTTGAAGACAATGTTGTGTAGCAATGAGGTCAGACTGACAAATGCTTCCAAGCCTTGTTTAGTCAAGTTCAGGACAGTCTGATGTCTGGTTACTTGTAACGAGGTCCAAGGTAATCCGATTAATGTGTGTGACAGTAACCTGATTCCAAGACAAGTACAGACTACAGACTCGTGCTCCAAAACAGACGCTTAAGGGAGGCTTTACCGATGAGCTTCCTACAATAGGCGACCTTAGAACATTTGTTTCAGGTTTTTTATTGACCAAAAGATGGATCATAGACCACGACTTGCAAGCCTGTTCTTAAATATCCTGGTTCTTTCTTCATTTAAAAGCATTGGAAGTAACTAGGCACGTACATTTTACAGTACATGTAAAACAACAATAACACAAACCAATAGAAGTTGGATCCTGGAACAAGAAAGGACAATAGGAAGTCTCATTCATATTCCTCAAGAAAATTGGGGGAAAATTCAGGAAATGAAAATGCAGATATACACACAATTGCTTCTTCAGTCTCCATATTTTATGAACTCAATTGAAAACAAGCAGCAGAGAGCAAGATATTAACTCTTAGGGCCTGTTTGGTTGCAGAGAGTATGTAGGAATTGAATAAATACGAATTCATGCCATTAGTGGTTAAAAATGAAGACCCAAGGTGAATATGCGAAAATGACCATCAGATAATGTCCTCTTTAGTGGGAAGTGAATCAAGGGAAGATGGGAAATGAATACCCAGCCACCGCCCGAGAAATTCAAATCCTAGGAAAGTCAAGGTTCCATCTACATTGCTACCTTGTATTAATCATCCCTTACCTCATACCATTCACCCTTCACCTCTTTAATAATCAGCCGGTGGAGCTCATTTGACTATGAATTCTATGTATCCAATTCCTACGTATTTTAATGCCAACAAACAGGTCCTTAAGGTTCAAGGCTTGCCCATAAATGGTAATATTGTCTGGAATCAGAAAAAGAAAAAAAAATGCAAAAACTAACTATAAAATGTGAGTGGGATAGTCGACCATTGCCGATAGTCCATGCTTAAGTTGCAAACAGTGAAAATTATCATCTGCAATAAAATAAAACAAAAACACGCATGGAGATATTGACAATAATCAAAGCTACATTTATATGAGAGAGAGGCAGAAGGGAGATGTGGTAATATACAGACAAAGTCAAAGAATCATATTGGAAGAAAAGATGACCCTCAAATCTTGAGGAGATAGATGCAGGCATAAATTATAGCCTCCCAAGTGTAAGGTTTATTGAGGAAAAGAGTGACCATACCTACTTAATACAATAATTACTTCTTAAGGAACAATCAGGAAAAGACAATTTAAGAACATATAATCTGAAAAAAGAAAAATAATGTGAAGCCCTCTCATAGATTATCAATATTCATCACTAAGCGCACAATTCATTTCATTCCATACATTCTTCAGGTGAAGAAGAGAGGTTCAGGTGACAAACAAAAGCTTAGAAAAATAAGCTTCAGTAATCAGTGTTAAACACCTCTCACATACGCACGGAATGGATCTTAAAAACTTTCATTTTAGTTGAAAATTGTAGAAATACTGTTGGCTCATTGGAGAAAGTAAACATGCCATACGCAAAAACAACATAACACAGAGTGGTGATCTCCACAACAATACAATACATTAATTGAGCAGTGTCAGTGCTGGAGTGTATGGCATGGAGAGGAAGAATATGATAGGCCAACTAAGAGTGTATTGTGATATTTCTTAACAGTGTGCCTGAATGAGTCGTTCATTTTAAGAGATACAAGCAGGCAATTACTCTTCACAAATAATCTCATATTAAAATGTAAACTATGACAGAAAGCAAGTTTGGTCTAACTTGGAATGATGACATAAATGGGTATAGGGAGTTTAGGCAAATGCTTGAAAAACTTTTCTAAAACGACATCCTTAGACTCTGTTTTGGATTTTTCTCAGCATTGAACTTCAACTTGGAATACACCACACTCAAAATTTCTTCTATAATGGTGTCAAACCGTGTTTTGATTTTCTCTCGGCATTGAACTTCAAATTCGAATGCACTCCACTCCACGGTGAGAAGGATGCCCGTACTTGAAGGGAATATTTACAAGTAATTTAACAAAAAACTATAGGTTATCTACAAGTAATTTTACAAAAACCATAGATTTTTTCTTAAGAATTCAGTTAGAAGCACATGAAGACATAATACTGGCATAGACAATGAGCTTGATAGGTCAAAGGATGCATTATTAGAATCTCATTCTAGAAAACGGTCAAGCAATTTAAGTAACAACCTAAATATAATGTAATCAGACACACCAAAAGAAACAACAAATGAAAGGTTGATTTAAATCCTCTTTCTCAACAAAAATTCCATCTTAGATGGATTACTGACATGGATATTGTCTGAACAAAGAAGTATAAATACCATAAATGGACCATAAATTTCTCTTCACAGTTCATTTGACCAACCAAAAAGTAGGGGGCAGATTCAATGGATAGAAATGGGGTCTGAATGAAGTAGTCAACAAAGAACAAGAAACAAAGAGGCATGAGAGCTGGGGCTGAAATGACCTCAAAAGAGAGATGAAATTGAATACATATGTTTCCATTGCAAGACAGTCATCAAAACAATCAGCTAATTCAAAAAGATAGATTTTCTAAAAGAACAAACAACCAAATTAATTTGAGAATATATGCTTCCATAATCTTTAAGCCTTCTAAAATCCACAGTACAATACATGAACATGTAGCAGTTCACAGAAAAAAAATGGAGGGTAAACACAAGAATCATGCCAAAAAAAATAAATAAATAAATAAATTTCCCCTTATCCAATGAATCATTATATTATTGAAACGAGCTAGGAAGGCTGAAGAGAGTATTATTTGATTCTGGAACCTATGAACACATCCAAAATTCATAAAAGAAGGAAACTAGAACAGCACAGGCCCTCTTGCATAATCAATATGACACTAATCCCTGAAAAAGAAGAAGAAGCTAATGAGGATGATGATGAAGAAGAGGAAGAAGACTCACTTGTAACACCACAATGATGGCAAGGTCCCTGCTTTCCCATGTCTTCTTCCTTTCTTAATCTCCCAGCAAAATCAAAAGATAAGAAATTAAAAAAAAATTAAAAAAATACAAGATACCCACTACCTTATTGATAAAAATGAGTCAAAATTGAAAGTATTTTACAAAAATTCTCTACAATCCCTTTAAGCATATGGAACTGGCTATGGAAGTTTCTCTGCAAAACCCCACACTAGAGTTGCAGAAACAAAGCCCAACACCATAAAAAATAAAATACTAAATTATAGATGCTAAACCATGAAAAAAAACCACAGAAAACAGCAGAATCCAGCAAAATTTCTACAGATTGAAATTCAGAAATGGGTTCTTAGTTGGGAATCTGTACAACCCTTTGAAAAAGAGATGACTTTTCAAGAAACCAAAATCATGATAAAGAAATGAAGGTTAAAAATGAAGGGGGTCTTCTGTGTCTTCTGTATATGGAGTAAGTGTGCAGTTTTCATTGGAGTTGTTTATTTTATGTAATCTATACAGAAATCACCACCTCCTTTCTCTTACTTTTGTGAAATGAAATCCATGATGGAGATTGGGCAAGGAGAGAGAAATATTAGATATCCTCTTGACCCTGAACTTTTCTCTTCTGATAATTTTATAAAAAGAACAAAAAATTTGGAAGAAACTCAAATGTAGAAAAATAAAATAGTGTTTTTTCTCTCCTTCTCTCTTCCCTTCACTTTCTTTATCACTGAATCCTCATCCCATGTTCTGTGGATGTACCCAACATCCACCAATCCAAATAAAAAATAATTGCAGTCAATCCAGACCTTCTAAATTATGGGCCACACCATGGATGAGTAGCTACTCCTCATTCACTGGTACTTTTGACTTTTACTATTCAAGTTTGATCCCCAACTGCATCCCTAGGATGAAGAGAAATGAGCAGGTGTATCTCCACTACATCTCTATAGTGGACCCATTTATCTCAATCCAAACAGTCAATCATTGTCATCGGATTATACTTTCCATTGGATTGATTAGTTCAGGTGGATTGGTTAACTACCCCATCTAAACATTACCATCTTAATTTTGGCATGTACCCCCATTTGCTGAGGTGAATTCATCCAACCATCAAATTAACCATAATGGGCCCCACACCAGAGATTTCTCCTGGAATCAGCTCCATTTTGTGATTTGTCAAGGTACATGGGATCATTGCTCAGAAATATATACTTTTTCTTTTCTTAAAAAAGAAGGAGAAATTGAAAAAAGATGGAGAAAAGAAAAAGAAAAAGCTTTCCTTTTGGTGTGTTCTTCACAAAAAAAGCAGGTAGACAGAATCAATAATCAATGTCCTCTTCAGTCTTCAAAGGGGAAGCAATAATCAATCTCATTAATCCACACACGCACAATGTACCACCCCAATCCTGACTGTCCAACCAGGGACCCCACTGTGAAAAGAAAATGGGGTCATGATCTTTCTATTCATGGCCAAACCCATGATCTAAACGGTCCAGATTCAGTGTGAACACACACAGAAATCCACCCTGAGATTGAGGTGTAGGGGGGCACATAATGGAGTCAACCACAGAGAAAAAAAATACTTAGGCACTCCTTTTGAAAAGAAGTTTTTTTAATTTCAACATTATGGACTGAAAGGTAATTTCAAACTAGTGGTGGGCCCCAGAGTGGTCATAACTGCTTGGCATTTGGTCATGAGTCATGACTCTTCTTCCTTGGCACCCCCTTTATTGCTGATTTCACACATCACGGGTAGAGAGAAATACAGCCTATGTCTATCTGCCCACCTTATCTTCTTACAACGTTTTATTTATAAGACCTGTATCTAGCCGTCCAATCACTGGGGCCCACCACAATCAATCTTATAGATAAGATAATTAGTGGCCCACATAAAAGCTTAAAGAACCCACCCCACAATCACAGACATTGCTGTTAAGTCTCAATTCAATTAGATCAGACTTTCAATCAATGGATGGTTTTAGATGAACGGCTAGGATGAGACTCAATTGATTTTGTTGAGTTGATGGTTGTTTGGGGCCGCTGTGCTCAGGACAAAGGGGTGTTAATTAATCAATGTGGAAAGGAGGTTTGACCTAGTGATTGATGCCACGTGTACGGTGGATGAAAGAGGTAGATGAGATCATTCTTCCGACTGGGCCTTTCTATTTATTTTAAAGTTAGCCGTGCAGATCGGGGGGAGGAAGAAACGACGGTGTCCGGTACAACCAAAGACGCTTCTAGAAAACAACGAAAGAGCCTTTCAACCTCACAATTACAAGCCCTCTGTTTTCATTGGAACCTCCAAAATGCCCCTTCACCAAGAACAACCCATGTGGGTCCCACTTGCATGAAGAGTGCCAAAAATTTAGGCATCCAATTATTCTAACCTCTAATTGAATGCCTATCAGAATTGGACAAATTTCAACCCTTGGATAAAGTGTCTTCTTTCTTTCTTTTTTTTTTTTTTTTTTAAGCCTTTTATGATCAAGCAAGGATGAATAAAAAGTCTGATCACTGCCAAAATGGGGGTTAGTTTATGTGGGTGGGTATAATTGATCATAAGTGGGCCCACACTTTCCCCTGTTAGTGTGTATGGTTAAATGGATTTGGACAGTAGGACACTATTTTAGTCATCCATTGGTTCGCCCACTAAACGAGGAAGTGGATGGTCAATTGAAAGTATTGTGCCTGAATGGGTCATTCATAGTGAATC
The DNA here is from genome assembly GCA_029852735.1 of Persea americana. Classification (NCBI taxonomy): domain Eukaryota; kingdom Viridiplantae; phylum Streptophyta; class Magnoliopsida; order Laurales; family Lauraceae; genus Persea; species Persea americana. Next base: position 55,015,218 of record CM056816.1, on the reverse strand, counting down.
ATATTCATGGCCTGTATGGGAATGGATGAGATAGCAAGGTCACATCAAGGATTTTTGTTTAACTGAAGGCATTATTTAAAAAAAAAAAAAAAAACCCTCAAGATAACTTTTTCTTTTCATATATATATATATATATATATTGGCGCGTGGTAAGTCCTCTAGATAGGACTAGCCTATACTGGCTCGGTGGGAGAGGGTAAATTTCTGTAGCCCCAGTGTGATAACATAGTTTCGAACCCTTAATTTTTAGGAGCAAACCGTGGCTATAGGCCACCAACTGAACTACCCATCGGAGGTCTTAAAGAAACTGATCTAGTCGACTTAAATATTTGGGGTTTTATTTTTCCTAAATGTAATTGAAAGCCAAGATTTGAATGGTCGAGATCTCCTTATTTGAGGTCTCTCCCATTTATTGGTAGTCCCATTAAATTAGGGATCCCAACAGGTCAATTGCAGGCTAGAACTATATTAGACTAGGAGCTAAAATAGTTTTTTAACGGATGGTTTTGACTCCAGCTTGGAATTTGTTTGTTAGTTTCGAACCCGGTTCCAATAAGAAGATAAGGATCCGATTGTACAAAGGATTCCAACTTCTTTTTATTTTTTGTTTTCCTTTTTTTTAAAATGGGAGTATTATTCAACTTATAAATAGTGCATCAAGTCTATTGTTTCTAAAATTAAATAAAAATGATGTCCAGCCAAAGTTGATTTTGAGTTACAACTTGTGATACTAAATACCCATATCTAACTTTTTTTTTTCTATATATGTTGATTGATAGAAGCATAAAATAGAGCATCTAAGATATGAGAAAAGCATGGTAAAACAGTCCAAGTCCTGGGTCCATGAATCGAAACTTATATGGATCCAGAATGAACCACTTTATCAATTGGAATCTAATTTGGATTTTGAATTTATACCCATTTATGAACCGAAATCTAAAACAAGTTTCAAACCCAAGTTTTATGGGCTAGAACCTCCGAATAATTGGAGAGTCGGATATCCATTTGCATCCCTACTTTTTTTTTTTTATGATGACTTGGGCATCCCTAAAGTCTACGACTCAATAGAACTAATCCCCTGGGTGGCACCCACTAAGCCACCCACAAATGCACACTGGACAAATTTGAGGCGACTTTCGAACACAAGACATGGGTAGCAAACCCATGCCTTATGGCACTCTACAACTCCCAAAGGAGAACTTTTCCTAGGGGAGACTGCATGAGCAGTCCAGCTTTATGGGGCCCACCTTTGATTAGTGCAACTTTTCACACTCCTATTCTCTCATGATCCGAAACGACACTCAGTCTTATTATGCTCATCAAAATTTTCCTCATCATTGGATTGGATGCCAAAAATATTTATGGTTGGATGATCATTAAATTTTAAAATTATTAAATTAAGGCTTAGTATAATATGGCGATTCTGTTTTTTCTCAAGATACTTACCAGTAAAGAGACCTTTCCATCCATTTGAGTTTGACCAAATAAGCACAAATGCAGTCTGCTCGTTTGCCTCATAAGCTCAGCTCTGGCCCAAAGTGGAGTCTTTTTAGGCAGGCTTGGACGTGCAGTGGGTGGGACAAATGAATATGACCAAATGGTCTACTCAAATAAAGATATGGCCCATCACTTGATATGATTTGCCCATATCAATTTCATTACATATATACCTGACAAGTGTTGGATTTGTTGATTTGTCCATGAACCTGTTTGGATGCTTAGATTTTTACTTATTACATGAAATAAGTGTAATTCATACCAAAGTTGAGAAAGTCATTTCTTCCAAGTAATTTCACCTTACTTTATGTCTTTATATTTACTTTGAATATGGATGGAAAAACATGAAATAGGGGATAATGGAAAACGAGGAAGAGAGCATGCAGTTACCATTTATTTTGAAACCTTTACTTGTTGACTAATACATTGGTTTGTGACTAATATTTAGATTTTTTTGGGTTTCTTTCTTTATAGAAATTATTTTTAAAGCATTTATGAAAACAAAACAAAAAAATGTGTGCATCTTCCAATTTTAATTGCTTTTAAAGTCATGTCGTAGATGTAATAAAACAACAAATTGGATCTTTAGCATCAATCATGGCCAAAACCTTGACATATAGGAAAATACAAATTATTGGTTTTGGCTAGGTTTTATGTCATGTTTAGCAATCAAATCTTGACAGATTTCTCATTAAATTTTTACAAAGTCTTGAAAAACCCGTATTTTGCAATTGTAAATCCGAAAGGATCATGAGTTAGTAGGTTTTTTCAGTCTGACCCCGTCCCATAGGATTTGAAGATCTTGTTTTTGCCAATTTACACATTGATATCAATTCTTTTAGCTATACATATCAATATAGATCAATATCAATAGGAAATCCTCAACTATACAAATCCACATTTAGGAAGCCCTATGTCGAGGGCAGTATCGAATCCTCAAATCTATAAATTCCTCACATATTACCAAATTTGTCTTAAAGCTTCTTGTATTACCTATAATAGCGGTTCTAGGAAATTTTCATTGTAGGGGCCACAACCTTTTTTTATTTAGTGGGGTCCACCCTTTAGTCTGAGGCAATGATGATAGTGATTAGCGAGATTTTCTTCGATCCGAATGCTAAAGAGGCAGGCCCCGCATCAAACTACTAGGATCCCAAATTTCACAACACCAAGAGTGACAATGAGGACCTCCGTATGCAAGATCGGAACGTTTGCAAGAGAAAATTTCCTATAATAAAAGATAATAATAATAATAATAAAAGTGGCAATGATCATTTAATTGAACCTATGAATATAGTCATTGAGTGAGAACAAATATAAAACGAAATCAAGGAGTTGATGATGATAATCGCAATATCATACAACTGATACAAGGCAGGGCAAAATAAATTTAGCTAATAAAACATGAGGATTATTAACAGTGTTAATAGAATTATTGAAATGTTTTTGGTCATGTTGCTTCTAATATTTATTCAATACGTGAGAGTATAGATTATCCCCCCATTGTTCATCCTATCAGACACCAACAGACCCTATCATATCTAATAACAAACTCTATCTTATCTCCTAACATAGTTAATTGAAACAACATATTCTTATCAATAGGTGGGCATAGAGAGGCTATTTTACAGTCAGGCCTCTCTTGATGTTTCTGCTTTTATGTATGGTCCAAGCCAGCAATAAGTGATAAAGTAGAACCTGAAAGTGATGAGATACAGATATGCAGGTTCTTCTTCTTGTCATTATTATAAGAAGTTAGAAGGCTATACATGCCTTTATTTAATTTTTTGAGTGCACCCTTTTTTTGTACTTTTTCATGGGCTCATGAAGTGATCGATATAAGGATATGCATTCTTTTTTCTTTTTTTCTTTTTTTTTTTCAAGTTCTTTTAGTGCACCCTTCTTTTATACTTTCTCATAGGTTTATGAAGGGATAGATATTCCATTGTTCTTTCTCAATTATGTTATAACCATTATTTTCTTTCTTTTCCTCTTTCCACAGGGTAAGTAGGATGTAGACATGACATTTTGAGCCTCAATTCCTAACCACAGTGGCTGAAGATTTGACCCTGAAGCATCTTCTTCATTAAAATACAGATCACCTGACACTTCTAGGGGTTGAAGTTTCCTTTGGTAAAGTCATCCAAGCCAAAGATGGCATATGAACAGCTGAGCCACTGAGCCATGTCACCGTCACAACATGACTCATGCCAACCATTACCCTCCTCATGGATTGGCTTGTAGAAGTGGTTTTAATCCCATTTTAGATTCTCCAAAAGACTGGTCTACTTGTGGACCCTATGGACACAACCCATACATTGTAAGAATTGTATAAATACGTATATACTGTAATAATTGCAGAAAATACACAGGCATACACCCAAAGAGAGAGAAAGAGAGATCACTTTTGCGCTTGTATGACGGGTGGATTCCTTAATAGAGGAAATTTGTTCTTATTTTTCGTTCAGTCCACTATTAGTTGTTAGTTACAACACATTTTCCTTGCAGAGAAGGAAACGGAAAAGGAAACCAACATTTTGGGGAGGATTTCAATTTCCCATGAAAATGCAAGGAATGCAAGATTGCACTCTCTCGTAGGCCCATGGCAACTACAATCCATATATCATCAAATTCTCTCATTGCACAAACAAGTCCAAAGGTTAAAATGATATCGCACCTAATACATCAAAGTTGAGAAAAACATATATGATCATAGCTTGTTTTATTTTGAGCCAAACAAATTAAGTGGGCCCCAAATCAATAAGAGGCTAAGAAGGAGATAATGAATTGATGATACCATCACAATCATATAACATACCATTAATTTTCTCTTGAGTTTTTTCTTTTGTCTTTTTCGGATAAAACCATACCAATGTTTATTAAAAGCCAATTAAGAGATTAGATGCTTTCATCATACATGCTAGAGAATTTGTGGGCAATGAAAAATCATCCATCAAAGCATTGGCCAAACAAACCCCCCCACCCCCCCACCACCCCCCCAAAAAAAAAAAAAAAAAATCTTCTCCAATATCTAATGCAGTTGTCTTGATATTCTATGGGAATAAAATTATCATTATTTATATAACTTTCTAATATTTCTAGGGGTTTTTACGAAAAGAAGCATCAAATATTCATATACCTCTAAAAGCATCCTCAAATACAAGTAATGCATAAAAGCATTTGATATCGTTGATTTCATTTTTTCTAAACCAAATTGGCCTTCACTTTATCTCTCTCGTGAGACATGACACTTGCGAGTTCAAGACATGCCTCGCCAATTTGAGACATAACACTCACAAGCTCAAGATTTGGTGTTCATATATATGCCCAACATTATTCACGAGCTCGAATTTCCTGCTTCTATTCAACTCCATTCACCAACATCCCAGAGCATTCATTAAGCTTATCTGTCATGTTAGATTGATTTATATTTTCTAGAAAACTCCAATAATGTCCTTATTATGATGTATTGTTACTACAATTAGTAGAAAATTAACTCAGACTTGTAAGAATCTAGTATAGCCTCACCTAAAACTTTCCAAAGGACGCGACCGTCATGTCAAGCTCAAGAATATATGAAGTGATGGTTGAATAATTCCACCGTGACTTTGTTTAAGAGTTAATGCAATCATTTTGACCCTACTTTTAGTATAATTTGTGGAGATTGTGCTCTTGAGTCTAGAATGCTCTCCTCCACTTTTTTCACTTTGGGGTATGAATTGAACATTAGCATGATTAAGTCACGATATCAAAAATTAACTCGTGACGTCGAGTATCAATTTGAGATGTCAAAAAGAGACTCACAAGTTCAATAATTAAACTTTTCCTAAATAGGATACATACAGGTGTATTGGGTTTTACTAACAATTTTAGAGCTGAAGTAATGATTTTTGTGAGTATATGAGTTGAACTATTCCATTGTGAGTTTGTTTAATAGTGAATATACTCACTGTGACCCTTCTCTCAAGATAATTTGTAGAGATTTTTCTCCAAAAAAGGAAAAAAAAAAAAAAAAACAACCATTTCATTTTTATAAAAAATACAAAAAGTAATGCTCCTCTCCATTCCCTATTCATAATCTTACTTTTGCAACAGTCTATAGAGGATTAGCTATAAAGCTGGGGATGCTTTTCTCCATATATTCTCACTTTAAAATATAAATTTAAAATAAACAATAGCTATTCATGATGTCCAGAATAAACAAGTGAGTTTTGAAGTTGAAGAAAAAATAACGAGTCGTGAAATACTTCAATACTCGAATGTGGTTGAGTCTCTATGTCGTGAGAGATAAAGTGAAGGCCTATTTGAGGATACTTTTGGATGTATAAGAATATTTGAGGCTTCTTTTCGTTAAATCCCCTATTTTTTATGTTGAAAAGTTAAAAAAAAAGTAGAATAAGTATATGAAATAATGGACTTGGTATGGTAAGTAAGATATCCTGAGCTTATGTCCTGTAAGTATCAGTATGATATTGAGCACCGATAGGAGTGTCATATGGGTGCGATACAAATATCTTGGACATGTACAAATATAGGTTATAATTATTGGTTAATAAATATTGCAAGGTAGGAACTTAAAAAATAAAAAAATAAAAAAGTGGCAATGTGTGGGCTAATAATTTCATGAGAGATGTTGGATCTAAATATCTATGAAACGTTCTCCCATGTGGACAAGTGACATTGTTATTTGGATGAACCCTTGGATATTGCCATCCTTAGTCTACAATTTAACTCATCTAACTCTAACTTCTACACACCTGGATCATTTCCCAAAATTGTTACATCCATTACCCTAAAAAAAGCTAAATTCCCGAAGTAAGTTTGCTATCTCTGAATTTGTTCTTGTCCCCTTGTAGTTTGCATAAGGTAACATGCCTTGGCCGCCACCATTTCAATATAATAATCTTTAATAGGAACCTCAGAAAGCCATTTTAGCTAGTCTAAAGCATAGTATGTAACATACTAACATATCAGAAACTGGTATCTACTCTAAGGGGGAGTGTACCTTATTTAAGACATTTGGTGTTTAAAACAACCTATCATGGTGTGGCCCCCTTTTAGGGTTTTTAAATGAATCTTTTAACCAAACCAACAACAAAAAAAAAAAAATTAGAATGCTAGCAAGTACTACCACTATGGAAAAATACCTTACGCCATTTACAACTAAGCAGAAAGGATGGAGTAGTTCTTTAATGATTAAATGAAAATCAACTGGTTGTCCTCCCTAGGCCTGTGTGTTGTGTGTGAAGCACAGACAGGTCCCACCCAATGAACCATCTAATCTGGTGGTCTCACTGTCTGAAATGCCCTATGGGCGACTGCTCCCATTTTCCAATCATCCCTGTGGAGCCAACACGGATGCATGCCAACAGTCAAGGACGAATCCAGATCCCCTGTTTCGTTGAAACAACTGTTTCATCCAATTCTGGAGCGCAAGAGGTTGCAATTAAGAGGTCGCAAATAGTGGCATCACATTTTATATAACTGGCGCTCTAGAAAAAGATGAAACAGTATTCCCTTGTTTTAATGAAACAGGGGATCCGGACTCGTCAAGGAAGGGTAAGGGGATGGAGAGATCTCATCGTGGATTAGGTTTTCACTGAATCAGTCAATCGAATCATCTAATCGCTTGATTTAAGGGTTATATAGTTTAATGGCTTTCTAAGTTACATGTGGTTATACTTTATTTTCAGAAGGGTGAGGATTAGAAACCATCAACCAACAAAAGTGTGAAAATTAGATTGGATTCTTTCACAATGTTTATTTAACCTCTTGACTTTCTAATGAATATCATATGAAAACCTAAAATGCCCCCTTAAGCATCAAGATTTTCAAAACTCCCATCTTCTAGTATTCATAATAAAGTTGTTCTGAAAAAAAGTAGCAGAAATAAATAAGACATATGTTGGCCATTACAAAACTATTTTGGCCCTTAACCATTGTCCCAAAACCCAGCACTCAAACATTCATCCAAACCATCCACACAGCAGGCCCCACCATTGATGCCTCATGATCATCAAACCCCCTAAATTGGAAAGTCCTAGCCATCATGTCTGTGGCCTTTTCTTTTTAATTTTTCCTTTTGAATGGGTATTCTTGCCTAACTTTCAATTGCATACTTCTGGTGTTGGGTGGGTGAATAGGTCAATGAAAGAAAAGACTTTGGTGAGTTTCTCAAATCGGTTTCTTGGTCAGATCCAATTTGGCTTTTAGGGTTTTGCATTTATTTTAAAAATAAAGTAGGAGTCACAGGTGGGCCCATGGTCTATTTTCTTATTAGGAGACATTTCCCATCTCCAGCAATGCATAGGAGTGCCAGATTTGGAGTACATGTGATAATCAATCCACAAGCATCACCACCCAACTAATCTTCCTTTTTCATTAATCTACCACCTCCCAAAACACCTCTCTTTTTCTTTGTTGACTACTCTCTCCTCTCTCTCTTTCTCTCTCTCTCTCATGACCTAATTGCCAAGCTCCCTTGTGCTGATCTTGTAGCATTTTTTTTTTCTTCAAGCATCTTTGTACTGTTTGGACTGAATTTATTTATATTATTATGATGGTAACATCTGCGTGGTTTAGCTGAAATGGAACCCACATCATAGAAGTCGCCACACCTGGTCCCAACTACTGGGTCAGGTCATTTAAGATAAGAGGCCGTGGCAGGGCACGACGACAAATTATCGAGAAACACGGGATAACGTAGTGGTAAGGGCATCTCACTCTCACCTAGTAAGGGATTGACCTTGGCACCAGCGGGGCGCCGGAAAGCAGGGAGCACACTCAGGCAGAGCACTACACCGAGAGAGTGTGCTGATAGAATTATACTAGTTTAGAATTAGGATAGTTTACTGTTCCCAAAAAAAAATTGTAGGTCCAAAAGATGGTCATATTAAATAAAATTAGAACATTTTTTTGGGTAAATTGAATAAAAGTTGAACATATTGTTAACCTTTTACAACCTAAGCGTCCAGCTGAGGGAGTTCTATTAACTAAGAAAAACACATTTATTTTAAAAACAGGCCAAGAATAACAAAAAGGGGTTACTTAGCTGATTGGGGCGACCCTGCATGTCGCCTAGCTACATCATTAGGCTGTATCTTGATAATTGGGTATGCCACTCTTTCCACATGTGTGCACTATTGTTCCTGCTTTGTGGGCTTCTGCTCTTCACACTTGTGTCGGCTCTCCTTCCAGTGGTGTGGGCTTCCTCTTCCCACTTATGTGGGCTCTATTGGGGTCCAACCCTCTAACTAAGGCTAGGTAAAAAAAAACCAAGAATAAGAGAAATTATATATACTTCAAATGGGAGAAAAGTGAGAGAGAAGAAATGGATTATGTCTCTTTGGAGTTAACCACAGAGCATTCTTCACTCTTTCACCAAGGTTATGATCATTGTTAAACCCCGAACTTTGAAACAGCCTAATTCCTTCAAAGCGAGCTTGCGATTGTTTTTTGGCGAGGCACATTTTGTGTAAACATCACAGTTTTTTATTTTTTAAATAACATCATAGTGTCCATATCATATATTTGATATTTTATGCAATGCCTCAAGTTTTAAGCATAAACTTGAAAGTAAAGCATTGAGTAGCTGCCTAGAACAGAAGGGAGGAAGGGAACATTACCAAGGGTCCCAAAAAGAACAAAGAGGGTTGTCCTAGATCTTTCCGGTCAGATATTTTCATGGTACTCTATATACCAGGGGTGTACAAAAAATTCGTCAATCAGTCCGTCAATCCGATCCGATCCAATCAGCGGATTTTGATCCGATCCGAAAGCCAACGGATTGGTGACGGATTGGAAATTATGTAATCCGTTAGCAACGAATCGGTGGCGGATTTCACCCTTAATCCGCGGATTCAATCCGATCTGATCCGTTGTCATTAAATATAAATAAAAAATACATATATATATATAATAAGAAAAAAAAATGTAAGGAGTCACTAACCTTATGAATAGAATATGCATACAACTCTCAACTCATGCCCCTTTAATTCAATGGCTTCAAAATTCATAGGTTTTTTTTTTCTTTCTTTTCCCATGTAATGTACAGGAACGGATTAATCTGATCCGATCCGTTCCTCCACGGATCGGATCGGATCGGATTTGAACAGTAACGGATTGGTGACGGATTACAAATCCGTCAATCCGTAAACAACAGCTTGGTGACGAATTTGGCCCAATCCGCACTAATCCGATCCGTGTACACCTCTATTATATACAGTGGGACCATTACTTCAACTTTTGGATTGCCGAATATCACCCCAACTGGGCCTCTGTATGCATCTACATGTACTAGAAGCAAGACCAAACAGCAGATTTTCTGACCCAATTCCCGCACTGCACGACCCAGTAATTCAATCCATTGATTATGGCATCCTAATGTGGATGGGGATTAATAAACTCCAGAGTTGAAAATAGGCAGAAAAACTGTGATTTTAATCATCCACGTTTAGCAGTTTAATGGCATTGAGTCCAAAAACTAATCCCTTTGAACCACTGAAACACAGCCCCAATAAAGCAGTTCTTAGCTCAGGAGCCTGGACAAGAGTCCCCCCTGTGGAAGTAACGTTAAGATAAGCTCCTCCAAACATTGATGATTTACAGGCACAGCACACTACAAAAAAGAGGGAAATCCAATCCAGGGAGTGTGCTGTGATTTGGTATCATTTGCATACATTTATGGGTACAAATATAAAAGGATAGGGTGACATTGGCCCAACCTCCAATAGGAATATGAAAGTTTCGTTGGATGCTATCTGAGAAGAGTTTGAGCTGCAAAAGGATCTCTAACACAACAGCAGACCTGACCCAGATGATTAATCCTAACTGTCATGAAGAGTAAATGGCTTTTCGGAGTCCGGATGCAACTCAAATACCATCTAGCGAGGGGCCTCAAAAATAAATGGCCGGAACACATACGGCTCATTTTGTGCATGCTGCTGATTAAATGATTATCATGATCATGAAATCAAATTGACATGTAGGCCATATGTTATCCAAGTTTTCATTCTTTTTCCATCCATCCACCATGCGTAAGCCCTCAACGGTGGACCCGCGAGGTGGATAAGACTATCATTTCTTTTGCATAAATTACACATAATTATTTCTCAAGTAGTAGTAAACTCCTTTTAAGTTAACCCATGAGTCCTCCTGGCCAAACTGATTCCAAGGATTCCAGTGAGATCTTGCTGTTTTAAAATGCTGGTTCATACAGAGACAGATGAATGCCTAGTCATAACCCGAAAAGGCAAATGGCCTTCTGAAGATGACGTTTACACCCCATACAATATTCCGTTACTAACAGGCAACCCAATCCATGTGCCATGAACTGGGATTGAGATCCAGCTATACAGGGTCAGGCAAGGTTGTAGAAGGGCAGGGCCTTGGCCGTGCCAGGTATACCCCTACCCTACACTCACATATGCGAGCAGGGTCCATGTTGAGCCAAAGTCCTTATTGGGCTTACACTAGCTAGGCCCTTACCCTACCCTCAGGAACTGAGGGCCAGAAGAATAAAGATCCGAGTGTCGGAAATTTGAAGTTGGGCCCACTGGATTTGTGAAGATGGCTATGTAAAGGAAATTTCTGGCATTGGATGCACTCTAGCATCCAACTGCAGAAGCCTCCCGAGTTAGCACCACACTTTTGTGCGGATGGTTCCAATGTAAATATAATCAGGTCGTATCACACCCTCGGGCTTTAGACACACAAGAAAAAACAAGAAATTGATTTTGTGGACTTTGGCGGGCCGGGTTGCACCCCTCATCAGGGGCCGGATTGACAGGGCACAGAAAAAAGGGAAATTTCATTGGGACGTTAAGCCTAACTAGTGTTCCTGTGTACATCTCTGCCAACCACCAAGTTTTTATATGCATAAATGAGCATTGATCCCACCACCCCTCAACATGACTACACATTAATTAACCCATGGTTGCGATGATGACGAGTCCCTTACAGTTGTGCTTGGGGCTCGTCATATATTATAAATGAACATTTGTCAACTCATGTTTTCTGATCTGTTCTCATGTCAAAAGCTGCAACGGGCAACCTGGCCATTCCACTCTACCAATATATTGGCTCCTCATATTTCCATGAACATATACTTTAGGCTGCTGCAGCTGTCGTAAAAAATGACAGGTTATTTACTCAGCATGTGCAAACCATAGATTGCTATCATTGAAGGTCATAAGAAAGTGATTAGGCATCTCACCAATAAAATGGGTGGGAAGTTGACTAGAAGTCTGACCCTTGAAAATCCATCCACCGCAAATAAGCACCTGAATCCATCGATGTTGGGATGCTCGCTGTGACACGGTTGAGATTAAAAAACTCAGATCATGGCTGTTAGAATTAGAGCTTGATTAAAGATTTCATTCCATACGTGCTATTTCTGCATTGAAAAGGTAAAAAATAGGGTAGCATCATCATAGTCAAAGCCATCTGAGGTTGACATTATGAGCCCCTTTCCACTCATCCAAAAGAAGAAATCCAATATCATTACTCTATTCTATGTTCTTGTCCATGTGTGTGTGTGTGTGTCACAATATAAGTGTGCGTGTATTATATTTCTAACATACCATGCATGTGGCATATGTAATATGGATGCCCCCACCAAGACTTCTGTGAATAAATGTAAACAAAGGAGAGGAGAGCTAAAGAAAGCACAACCAACACACACAGCACAAACGCTAAACTGCAAAGCCCAGCACCATACAATGCAAATAACCTGTTACTAACCAGAATCTGGAGGGAGTAGAAGCATCAAAGGAGAAAATATGTCATTTTCAAAAGCCAATGCCGCTTTTATGACTTAAAAGGATCAAAATAATTTCATAGTTTAGACAAGCCATAAGAGCTTCATCCTAAGTTTAGATTTGTGCAACTAAAACTTTATATAGTAAGGAAGATTGTCGAATGCTCCAAAAAATTGGGCCTTATCAGGCTTATTCATTTTCATTTTCATATGCTGGCTTAACAAGCAAAAGTTACAAGTTAACTTGAAAACTTCTCCCACTTGGTTCTTGTAGCATCTTCTCCTGACAACGTCGAAAAGAAACATCGCTAGCCCCATTCAACGTAAAAAGGTGGGGTTATTTATTACCTGTCCTGTTTGCCAGTATGATTTGTGTAATGTGTACCAGTCTTAGCACAAGGTGGCTGTGAAAAGATGTAGAAAATATTTACTATGATAAATACAGTAGGGTACATCACTATTTTAAGAGGTATATCACCTTGGTCAGCCAAGCAACCTATATTGCTATGTAAAATGAGACAAGGAGCTATATGGTGGGATGTCAAGCACGAGGCCAGTGGCGGATCTAGGATTTTCATTTGGGTGGGGCGAACATTGGCACATTATCATTTTTATCATTTTTCAGAGTAGGAGACAGTAGATTGGCAGTTGATTTTTTTTTTAAATTCATATCTAATTCAAAGAAAAAGTCAATTGCGTCAAAATCATCACCAATAAACAATTTCAACAATTTCTTTTCTTTTTTTATAGGGAATACGACTACTAACACACAATTCGTAAATAAGCTTTTAAACTACAACATCCAAATCTTAATTCTTAAAGAAACTAATTAGCACATCAATTAGCAACCCCACTGTAATAATTATAAAGAAGCTCTAGAGAATTATCATGTGAAAAATCAATACCCCTTTAGCCTTATCCTTTCCTTAATCTCCTAATGGTTCCTCTATCATAACAATTCAAATGAGACCACTTGTCTTTATAATAAGAAAAATTCTGATGATTTTGTTGCTATCTATTTTTCTTTACAAGAAAAATGATAAAGCTCCAAAGAGCTCACTCACACAGTCAATTCACAAGGGTGCTTTATGGAAAAACAAAAAGAAAGAAAGACTGAAAAAACAAACAAGAAGTCAAATTCAAACCAAAATGCAAGCAAATGCTCCACTAAGCAGAAAATTATGCAGACGTGCATATTAAAAATTAAGCAACTCAAATGTCAAAGCTTACCGAGAGAGCAATATAGGGGTTTGGATTTCAATGCTTTTAATTTGGATTTAGGGTTTATTGATTTAGGGTCTTTGGGAATCAACGCTTATGAATCAACGGAATTTGGAGAATTAAGGCTTAGGGCTTCCATTTAGAATTTGGTGATTTAGAGCTTAGGGTTTGGATTAGGATTTTGGGACTTAGGGGTTTAGAACTAGGATTTAGAGATTAAGGGTTCAAATTTGGGTATAGAGTGATTAAGATTATACTAGATTTGGGGAGAGGTGAGAGAACCAGGGTTCAATTAAGGTTTCTCCTTCTGTCACCCTCTTATATTTCAATTTATTGGTCATGGATGCTCTAATCCAATCACTCTAGAATCTATTAGAAACTGGGAGAGGAGAAAGAATAAAGAGGAATTAGGGTTCTGTGCAAATATCATATACATATATAGATAAAGAAGGGGGATGGGCTTCTAACGAAGTTGACTTGTTATGGAACCGAGGAGGGGTATGGAAGTAATTCATCGCAGGAAGAGATAAGCTCAATCGGCGGCCGGCGCCGAAGAGATCTCGTGCCTTTTCATGAGTGAAGTGAGGAAATCAGAGGAAGGAAGGGGGTTCTCTTTTCAACCAGAAAAATAAAAAATAAAAAAAAGGTGGGGCAATGGCTGTCACATAAGTGGGGCATGGGCCAGGGCCCCATTCATCTCTTTGGGAATTTTTTATTATGACCTAGGGCGACCGCCCCAGGTCCCCATTACATAGGTCCGCCACTGCACAAGGCAATGTACCTAGCAACCAATGTATTCCTGGATAAACTCTCATTTACGTTCTATTTAATGGCAAGTAAGTTGCTGCATGCAAGGTAAAGGTCTGATTATCCCTAATAACACATTGGTTCATGCAAGGTTTCGAAACTCAGGCTCGAGGTGACACTTGGTCACCCTCAAGTCGACTTGACAGCCGAGTCAGACCGAGCTGCACACAAAGTCCAATTAAAGCCTAAAAAATGTTTAAAAATTTATAAGAATTCATTAAAAAAAAAAAAACCCTTTCAGTGTAGAATTAAGGACTAGTGCTCTATTAGTTTTTGATGAATCCAATTAGTTATGGGCAGCTGGTGCACGGTTGATGTATTGTTGACTGATATGAATCAAAGCCTTGGATCTTCCTAGAAAATGTGTTTTGATCTCCAAAAACTCTCTTATTGATTGCTCCCACACTCTCCAAGGGGGGAAATGAAACACCATTTGCAAGTTATAAGAGTACTCAGCCAAACACGTGGGAGGGACTCAGCTCAGAACGGTCAAGACCAGTATGAGCCAGACAGCCAATTTTAAGGACCATAGGTTCATGATAAACATAAGTGATACTACAAAATGAACAGGACAGATTATGATTTTTCACTAAAAGCAAAGTCCTTGTCATATGAGATCAAATACAGCCAAGAATTGTAAGAGGAAACTCACTTTACAAGGTAAGTGAAATTTCTGTGGCGAAATTCTTTCATGTCAATCCCTTCTTCTTTAGAATACCTGAATGTTTTGAGAATGCTGTTTATTAGATATTCGAGTGCAGCAAAGGAACAAAATGGGCCACCTCACTAAAGCATTACACGAGGTACTCTTATTGTTGAAAAAACATGAATTACAATCGAGCCACACTGCCTGCTGAAACATACCTCCATGGCAAACTGTTTTCACAGAAGCGGGAAATCCCATTGATCGCTGCAAAGGAATCAATGTGAACCCACTGATCTGTAGCATTTCCACTATGACCTACAGAAATTGAACATTCATCAGAAATCCCCAATATACAAAATACAAGCAATCATCTAGGAGATACAGATAATGAAAACACGCATCATTTTGAAATCTGTATATGGATCAGTATCAGAGCCCAGGTAAAAGATAATAAAGAAATATAGAGAAAATCATTCTTTTTTCTCAAAATGCAATGATCGGGAGGCACTTCTCATGACAAATTTAAAACCTGCAACAACTAGTCTACTGCAAGCACAATTGTGTACATGTTTAAACCATGAGAATCGAGAAGTATGTTGGATGGCCTAGAATCTTCAGAAATTTAGGAGCTAATTGGAAAATGTAAAAGCTTCAAATGCCTTTAGGTAATTTAAGTAAAAGAATATAAAGCTATATCAGACACGCAGAAGGATTTCCACAAAAAAATCATTGGTACATGTCTGGTCTTTTCTACTTCCTCGCTCCAAGACCTGAATAATGTATATCAAGCTTCTTCCAAGTAAATACATAACCAAACAGGCTTCTATTCGCAGCCTCTTAATTTTAAGAAATCAAAAGGCCAGATGGTTGAATGTTTTCTACAAGCATATCACAGCTAAGAACGTGTTGAAATTAGAAATAAACCCTGCAGCAGGTCATTTACTGGATATAGCATGAGCAGATGATCCAGGGACAAGGCTTTGACGATGGCGGTGATATGAGAGAGAGAGAGAGAGAGGAATGGGAAAAAGTAATGGAAACAGGGTGGGAGAAAGGAACAAGGGCAGGACTTTTCTGGAAGGCTCCATGACCATAGTTGCCAATTATGTTCCGTTCCAGCCAGAATTCCTAAAATGTTCCATCGGGGAAGGAAACTAGAATAGAATGACCACTGTAATTTTCCAACCAGAATTCCACTTTGTTGCTGCCGAAACAGGCCTGTTCTTTTTCTCTCTATTTTTTTTCTAAGTTGTGCTATTGGTACCATTAAAAAAAAAAGTTGGACTATTGGTCAAGAGTGGTACTCTATACTTGAAGACCAAAGGATCAATCACGGGGCATATGTGTGATACCCGAGTTGGTGGGCACAACAGGCCTGCTCTAACCAAAACAGACGTTGTCTATTCTAGCTAAAGCAATTCTTTCTTTTTGGGTGGTGGTGGGTTACCACATTCGCCACCCCAAAATAACTAGAAGTCATGAAATAAGGGTCATCATCATCATTGTTATCAAAGCCTTATCCCAACTATGTTGGGGTCGGTTACACGAGTTATGTTTCTCAAATCCAATCTATCTTGAGCCAAATTCTCAGATAAGTCAAACTTCTTCATATCCATTTTTACCACCTCCATCCACGTTCTCTTTGGCCAACCCCTTCCCCTTGGTGGGCCATCAACCTTCATGGCCAAACTTTTCCATACCAGCCTACGTTGGACATGCCCAAAAACCATCTCAAACGGGTTTCTCTAATTTTATCCCCTATTGTTGCTACCCGTAAATGCTCTCGAAAGTGCTCCCTTCTAATTTTATCCTTCCTAGTTTTACCACACATCCACCTCAACATTCTCATCTCTGCTACATCCATTTTGTGCATATGTCGTTTCTTGATTGACCAGCATTCTGCTCCATAGGTCATAGTTGATCTAATTATTGTCTCGTAAAACTTTTCCTTCAATCTTGTAAGCATTCGTCGGTCACAGAGCACTCCAGAAGCAAGTCTCCACTTCGACCATCCCACTTTTATCCTATGTTCGACATCTTCATCAATCCCCTCATATTTGCTAATTATAGAGCCAAGGTAGCATAAATAATCACTTTGTGGTATTTCATGGTCTTCAATTCTCACAGCAATTTCAGCTCTTTCTATATGCTCACTGAAATTACAATCCATATATTCTGTCTTTGTACGGCTTCGTAAAGCCAAATTCATTGTGGCTTCTCCAAGATGAGCATGTTAGACAGACATTCATGCATCAACTTGAGGAATTGGGGGGGCTTACAGATTAATTAGTCTTGTGACTTGTGAGGCTTCGTTGTTACTACAGGAAAATTTGTTAAAGTAATCTAATCACAATTAACAAAAGGGTTTTACTCATGCTACCTAGTAATGCATGACAAAACTCTCCTACTCTGGCCTATTTTGTTCCTTCTTTCTTCATCATCTCTCTACTTCTCCTCTTTCCATTTTTTTTTTCTTTACATTGCAGGCTTCTATTGTTCTTTTACACATGTATTAAATAAACAAATGTTGGAAAACTTCAATGATCCACTTTCAATGCACATGCTAGGGTCAAAAGTTCAGTGAAATTACCTACCTTTCGGAGCAGGTCATCTAGAAAGTGGGGTTCAACTGTTTTTTTTTTTTTTTTGGAAAATGGAGACTGTATTAAGATCAAAAGCTGTACAGTATAGAAGTATACTGAACACAAAACAATGACATGGATGGCAATATCTTTTGTGGTGGGCCTAGAAATGCTCAATTAACTCAAAATGAAGAAAATACACTCACCAATTTGGTGCAAAGTTTTTAGAGCATAAGCACCAGGGTAGTTCTGATATGACGCCATGAATGTTATCATAGAGCATCCTAGACTAAAACAATGACAACATTAGCAAAAAGAAACCAAATGGAGGGGTTATCTGAGATTTAAAATAATTTTTTGAAACAGAAGAAGGACTGGTCACCCAACCTGCCTAGAAGAGACCCAACCAAGGCAAAGTAAAGCAACTTCCACGCACTTTTCTGCCGATTGTTGTAGCTGAAAAGAATTAATATGAGATATACTGAGCAAGAAAGAATTCTAAATCTAACATAATATTTTGTTTCGGGACACTAATGCATCTCTTAATCATATTAAGCCCAGATTTCTTGGGATGGTGGAAAGATGATGTGCTGATTTTCCAGTTGATGAAAGGGCTGGATTTAAATTATTCAGACAGTGTCAAATATTGAAGGAAAAGCTTAAGAAATGAAAAGTAAATGGAAGAGTAGAAATAAATCAATTGCCAAAATTCAAACTTGACAAGTGGAACAGGTTGCAAGAAAGAAATGTATCTCCTGGTGAAAGGAGCGATGATCTGAATCATGCAGTGAGGATTTTTAAAGGCAAGAATATCGAGCCTCCAGGAGACACAAAACTACCTGTTATCACAGCAGAGCAAACACAAAGTGAAGATGGAAAATGAGAATCCAGAAGAAATCAAGAATGAGGTCAGATATATATTATTGGCAGTGGCGCTATTTGCAAAGGAGCAAACTTTATGCCTACTCGTGAAGGGATGGATTTCAGTTCAATTCCTAGAAATAAGGCAGACTGGTCAGAAAGAGAATTCATGGAAGATGAGGTCCGGGGGCCCAACAGATTAAACTTTGCACTTGTTAAGGTTAGATGGAAATCCATGGTAGAGGCAAAATGAGCAAAGAGTTGAACATTGTGGCACTAATTCCAGAAGGTAAAGGTTTAGAAGCTCAAAAGGATTTTCAACCCATCACCTCAGTTGGATGTGTCTACAACTTATTGACAAAGATGGTATTAAACAGAATGAGAGATACGATGTCATAAATTATCAAGCCAACACAAGGAGCATTGTAAAGGGAAGACAGATGTGGATGGGGACTTAATAGATAACAAGGCAATTAATTTGAAACAGAAGTTAAAGAAAGAAGGGTGCTATTCAAGATAGACATGAAAACAAAAAACGTATTTGGAAACATTACAGGTCACACTAGATGGACTTCATGGGAAGGTGAAGGCGCCAGATAAATGAATTCATCACATCAATATTGTTCTTGGTGTTGGCAACTGGTCATTGTCTAGAATATTCAAAAATCAAGGGACCTAAAGCAAGAACGTCCCATCTCCATTTCTTTTCATATAAGTAGCTAAAGGTTTTGGTTTGCTCATAATAGGGTACATCACCAATAAAGAGTGGATGGTGCATAAGGAAACCTTCATAAGGGGATTTGAGGTCGGTGTTGAGGGAATGGTCATGGTGCATCTACATTTCGCAATGACACTTAATATTTTTAACTTCAGACAGGCACTGACCCAAATTTCATTCTCATTGAAGCAGAGTCCACTATTGGATTGATCACATGCAAACTACCTAAGTCTAACAGACTGGTTTGTTTATAAGGCAATACAAAATTCATCTCTCTTTATTAAGAAAATATATCAAATCAAGATTGCGATTAGAGAGGACTATGATTCATTGTAATCCAAGCCGATGACCAAAATGTTATATATGCATGTATTCCAATTTAAAGAAATCAATAAAAACGCAAGTCTAAATTCTTTTCCTGTTACACTGCATACTTAACACAGCCACATGTACTTTGTATTCCAATCATTTCTTTGTTGCCCAACGTTCAACTCAATATATAATGCAGGTCTAAATGCTACCTCGTAACAATGTCCATCTAACTAAAATGGCACTCAATGATTGCATTACACTCCCCTAGCATGTGTTTATTTTCCCTGCCACGAACTGATCCTAGTTGTGATATCTTGTTTAAGCCCTTTGCTCCTTTTAATAGTTGCTCCTAGATATCTGAATCCATCTTACTGTGGCACCATGCAGTTTTTCAATTTTTACCAGAACATCTCTACTGTTACGAACCAATGGATACAGTTAACACAGTACACAACAATGTTCCCCAATAACCTCAGTCATGTGGTCCCTAAGAAGTTAAAAGGAAGTTCTATGTTCTACAGCAGCAGCATTAAAATCACAACCCACCTTTAAAAAGTATATGATAGGAAAAGTTATGACAGGAATAAAAATCAAATATCCACACATACATTCTGCTAGCCGCAATAGCTGCCGATAAATTGAAGATAGGGATCGAACCAAATATAAAGCGGACCTCCTGTGGGAAAAAAAAAGGAGAATAATTTTTTTATATATCCATAAATAAAGCCAAAACCAATAAATTAACTAAATTGAGGCTTAAACTACTAATGCAAGACCTTATGTGGAAGTTTTGAGTAAAGTAAAATGAAAGAAAAAACTGGCAGAATGAACCGTAGGATCCTCCTGTCAACTAACACCCCAAGCTGCACAACAAGAAGCACAATGTCAAACAAATATGCTGCCTTACTACTTCCTACGTATTCTTAAAAAAACCAAAGTGTGTGTGTGCGTTAACTTGTAATAAAAAAAGTTGAAAACTGTATGTATGAAAGATACTGCAGTCTCAGATTCATGACCCCATACTAGTAGAAAGGGGACTCCAGAAATGCAATTGCCTGGGCTGGTGGAAAAGCTCCACTGCCATGGCCGCTCTTCCACATTCCTAAGGACATAAGGAGCCAGAGGACACAAATGCCACATTCTGACATATTCCTAAACAGCTCAATGAAGACACAGATAAACTTAGCCCAAGTTGGGGCGGACAAGGAGATATTCTGATTGCAAAATGATTTCATTTCTTAGTTTCTTCGGTTCAAATTGTCATCGTCTTTTTCTTTCAGCCCTTCATTTCCTCGACAGGGGGGGCTCTGTACATACTTTTTCTTCTTAATGGAAGTTCATTAATTCTCAAAAAATACAAAAGGGTCAAAAATGATTCCAAGATTATGCAAACTGATACAACAGAAAATCATTTTTGCAGAAGATATATCTTCATGCTGACTGAGGCTTTTCTTTAATAAACTATCTTGCTCGATGCACAATAAAAGTGATTCATAAATTACTCGAACAAGATTTTCCTTTCTAAAGATTGAAAAGCGAAACTTCTTTTAGCAAGGAAGCATATGAAAATGCGAACCAAGATATAAAATGGGAGTTAGATATCATTTTGGGTGCCTCAATTTCTAATCTTACCAAACAAAGAGGATATGCCGCAAGCAAAGAGCGAGGAAGAGCAGAAGTGAAGTACCAGTGGAATGGATGTGTCTGAGCAAAACATAATATTAAAGAAGAACATCACCAATGCTTATGACAGCAAATGAGCAACGGTGTAGAAAAATATATAGAAACACACTGACCAATTCTATGCACAAAATCAAACACAACAGCAAATGAGCAATGGTGTAGGAAACACATGTGCATGCACAAAATCAGTCCACTTTCATTCAATTTATCTTCAATCATTATAACAGCTGTCACCATCATGTAGCAGTAGAGGTACTGCCCCTCGGCAGTCATACATGTTGGTACTTCTTCTGCTGAAACGAAGGTTGAGAATGATGGGCACCAGTGGGTAATAGCATAACGTGGAAAACCTCCCAAATGGAACAATTGAAAGACTGCTGTTACCAATTTTGAAAAATGGAAGGTTGAGAATGTATTGTGACAAAGCATCAGTGTCGATGATGATGATATTAGCTTTCTCACAAACAAGAAGTTGGAGATGAAAAGAAAGAATTCAGTGAGAAAATAACTATGGGTGTTAAAATGATAAGTTTTTCTTGCAGAGCCATCATTGATTTAAGAGACCCATGATCCAGATCAACTAGAAAAGAGAAATATAGAAATTTAGCAACCCGTTAGAACAGAATATAGGGTTCTCATAACAGGAAATAATAAAATCATATTCAGTGTTTCAAGACAGCAAGTTGGATGAGTTTGAACTGCAACCGGCCGACCAATACAGGCTTATTCAACCTTTACCTGCTCATTAATCCCACATGCTCTATTTTATTTAACAAAAAAAAAAGGGAAGAGAGACTCAAATCTTGGTTTATTTTAGCACAGAAACCACTGTTCACGTTTTGGTACTAAAGATAAACATAATTAATTAAGGGAGATGCTCTTACGAGAGACACTCTCACAAAGTTTATGAGAGATGGGTGGGGGCCCTCACTTCCATATTTGGGGTCCTTACATTTAAGTTGGTGAGAGTGGATATGGAAGTGAGGGCCCCCGCCCATCTCTCGTAAACTTGGTGAGAGTGTCTCTCATAGGAGCACCTCCCATTAATTAATACCAGTGACAGTACTAATAATTATGGGAATATCATGCAGGTTGATACTCTGATTGGGAAAAACCCGCCCACAAGAACAGGTTGAGTACTAATCCAAATTTTAGAACATTAGGATTTTCATTTTTCTCTCAAAAGAAAAGAGGAAAGTTCTCAAAAGAAAGGGGATATGCTAACCAATCAAAGAAAAGGGAAGAGGATATGCTAAGCTGTATGTTGCATGGATTCTCTTAATTGAGCAATGGCACTAATGTCAGACTCATATCGAACACAACAAGATGTAAGATTCTTCATAGATTCGCCTATTAGTGCCTTACATTTAGCACACCTCTTTGAAACAAAAGAAAATATTGAAATATTTACTGCTTAATTATTTGTAAAGGAAATTTTGGGCGTTACTTCTTTTATGGGTTTTTTTATTTATTTATTAATATTATCAACTTCAAAATTAAGATTTCAATTGCGGAATCTATAACACCTGATGCAGGTATTGGATCCCAAAACATTTGCCTGTATTCATGCAACTCCGAGCAACTTGAGCAAATTATATTGCATTACTGTCACAAGTTTGCACTCCTCTTAGCACACACCCGATCGTGCGCCCACCCACGCACACACATGTATAGCCCTGCTTAGAGCCACTCAACTAAATAAACACATGCACAGCCACGCAAATACAAGTATATCGCAGACATGCATCCACATCTAAACAAACAAGTATTTTAAAATAGGGGCATGATCACACAATATATTATGGTAAAACGTTATGCAGAAGAAAAATAAGTTATCCAAATAATAAGACACTACATATAGTACTATATGAAAGTCTGGTATCGCCCTGCAACAAGAAATTGCACTTCCTACAAAGGATACACCCCACTCAGAACTCCGATTTAGGACAGAATTAAACCATAAAACCTCCAATTCAGGCCACACTATCCTCCGCCACATAATTGTATCTACCAATACAGATAAACCTGTATGAAGCCATGGATTATTAGTAAAAACAAACTGAGAAAATGGGAAATAAAAACAAACTTATCATTCAGAATCAAGCCCATAACGAGAGAGAGAGAGAGAGAAAGAGAGAGAGAGAGAGAGCAACCTGCACCTATAAGAGCAGTGCTGATGCAACACTTTAACGCTTCCCATAGTGAAACTGATTTTGTCTGCCACGAATAAGTTCAATAACTTTAAAAACAAAAATGAGTTTCTGGATAGAAGCTATTACAGGATATATGACCTGACCAATAGAGAAGCTGATGAGGAATAATAAAAATACATGGAACGTGACCTTTATTCGAAACAAGGGCAGTCACAAACAAGGAAGAAAATATCGGCCGCTACGTATATCGGCCGTGGCGGCCAAGGCCGCCACACTAATTTGAAATTATCGGCCATCGAGCCGTATCGGCCGCTACGCATGCGTAGCGGCCGATACACACCGCCACGCTACGTGGCGGCCGCCACGTAGCGGCAGCTTTATAAACCCCCCCCCCCCCCCCCCCCCCCCCATTCGACCCATTCCACTTTCCCTTTCACATTTCACTTCTTCTTCTCACTGTAAAACCATCCAAATGCTGTTTTTTCAACTTTTTACCACAAGATCCACAACAAACATCAAAACAAGGATTAATCAAACACAAGTTACTCAACTACAACTACAAGATCCAAGAGCTACCATTAAATCCATTCCATCTTCATCAAGATTCAAGGTTTTAGGTATGTTTCTTCTTTTAGATTTTTTGTAGTTGACTTTTGAGATGAGATCACATTCAATTAATCTCTCTCTAACTAGTAAGTACTAGAAATACTTCCTTGTCTTGTAATATTGTTAGATCTATGTTTTCCTTTGATGATGCACACAATTTTTTTTTTTTTTTGCTATTTTTTATTTTCGGATTTATTTATTTTTTGAAAAAAAAAATTTGCATACTCATGAACAACCCATGAAACAACTTGGAAATTCATTCTAAATGATAGATCTATGTTTCCCATAGATCAATCCATCACATTTTAAATATTTATTGATTTTTCTCTATTTTTTATTTTCGGATTTATTTATTTTTTGAAAAAAAAAATTTGCATACTCATGAACAACCCATGAAACAACTTGGAAATTCATTCTAAGTGATAGATCTATGTTTCCCATAGATCAATCCATCAACATTTTGAATGTTTATTGATTTTTCTCTATTTTTTATTTTCGGATTTATTTATTTTTTGAAAAAAAAAAATTTGCATACTCATGAACAACCCATGAAACAACTTGGAAATTCATTCTAAGTGATAGATCTATGTTTCCCATAGATCAATCCATCAACATTTTGAATGTTTATTGATTTTTCTCTATTTTTTATTTTCGGATTTATTTATTTTTTGAAAAAAAAAATTTGCATACTCATGAACAACCCATGAAACAACTTGGAAATTCATTCTAAGTGATAGATCTATGTTTCCCATAGATCAATCCATCAACATTTTGAATGTTTATTGATTTTTCTCTATTTTTTATTTTCGGATTTATTTATTTTTTGAAAAAAAAAATTTGCATACTCATGAACAACCCATGAAACAACTTGGAAATTCATTCTAAGTGATAGATCTATGTTTCCCATAGATCAATCCATCAACATTTTGAATGTTTATTGATTTTTCTCTATTTTTTATTTTCGGATTTATTTATTTTTTGAAAAAAAAAATTTGCATACTCATGAACAACCCATGAAACAACTTGGAAATTCATTCTAAGTGATAGATCTATGTTTCCCATAGATCAATCCATCAACATTTTGAATGTTTATTGATTTTTCTCTATTTTTTATTTTCGGATTTATTTATTTTTTGAAAAAAAAAATTTGCATACTCATGAACAACCCATGAAACAACTTGGAAATTCATTCTAAGTGATAGATCTATGTTTCCCATAGATCAATCCATCATTTTGAATGTTTATTGATTTTTCTCTATTTTTTATTTTCGGATTTATTTAATTTTTTTAAAAATAATTTTTAATATTTGAATACCAATCAAATGTCTTGAAAATGGTTCCTTGATTTGAGATTTATATTTTCCATAGATCATTCCAACATATATTGCTTTTTTTTTTTACTTTTTAAAATTTTTAATTTCGGATTTTTGTTATTTTTTGGAAAAAAAAATATTTTAATAATGGAATGCCAATTGCCAATCAAATGTATTGAAAAATGCTCCTAAATGTTATATCTATGTTTGGCATAGATCAATCCAACACATGTTTGTCATTTCCTAATTCTATTTTATTTTCTTATTTTCGGATTTTTAAAATTTTTGAAAAAAAATAATAATTTAAGCAATGAAATACCACTTAAATGTCAAGAGAATGATTCCTAAGCGTTAGATATATATTTCCTCTAACATGTTTTTTTGTTTTTTTAATTTTTAACATACTACTTGTTCATATTTAATTATTTATAGCCAGGTATTCAGTCTTCTATTGATAACTTAAAATGCCTCGTGATATTGATCCCGCATGGAGCTTTGGTGAGGCAGTTGATAATAACAGGTTGAAAATCAAATGCAAGTTTTGTGGGAAAGTGACCAATGGGGGCATTACAAGATTCAAGCACCACTTGGGCCACATTTCTGGCAATGTTGCTGGTTGTACTGAAGTACCAAGGGAAGTCAGGGAACAAATGAAAGCTTTGGTTGGCCAAAACAAAGCTAGAAAAGTAGAGATAAAAGAAAAGAGGCGGCAAGATGTTGATGCTGCCCGTTATGAAGTATTTGGGGATGAATACTTTGATGAGGAAGATGCACAGATGGAGGCTGCACTCCGAGAGTCCATCATGAGTCAACAAGAAGAACAGGAACGTCGTGCATTTGCTGCAAGCAAATATTATGATGCAGGGGGCTCATCTACTGTGCCACAGCAGCCAAGCAAGGGCAAGGGCATTGCGGGGGCCATGCGTAGGGCATTTAGCACCCGGGAACGGGATGTTGATGTAGAAATTATCTCTAGAAGAGCAGTTCCTCCCCCTGTTGATCCTCTAGCACATAGAAAAGAGGGAGATAAACAACCAAAAATATCGAGTGTTATGAAAGGGGTAATGAAGACTGCAAGAGATAGGTTAGCCAAAGCTACAGCAAAATGACTAATTCATAAGAACATACCACCTACAGCAGTAGATTCCCCATATTTCCAGACTATTCTTGATGTTGCCGCCGAAGCTGGGCGGGGTATACAGGCGCCCTCCGTATATGATGTGGGCACTAAATACCTTGAAGAAGAATATAGAGAAATAAAAGCTTGGGTGGAACAGTTTAAGCCCATGTGGCAACAAAATGGTGTTACCATCATGTGTGACGGGTGGACCAGCGGCACCCAAACACAATTAATAAACTTTTTGGTGTATTCAGTTGCTGGGACCGTCTTTGTGAAGTCCGTTGATGCAACTGAACATAGACGGACGGCCACATATATATACACTCTTATGGATAGAGTTGTAGAAAGTGTGGGAGAGGAGCACATTGTACAGATCGTTACAGACAATGGCGCCAATTTCAAGAAGGCAGGTCGGTTATTAATGGACAAGAGGACCCATTTATTCTGGACCCCATGTGCAGCACACTGCATAGATCTCATCTTGGAAGAAATTGGAAGGAAGACAAAAGTGGCTTCACTGATCAAGGCATGTAGAGGAATTACAAGATTTATATATGATCATTCATGGGTGTTAGGGTTGATGAAAAGATACACAAATAACCATGCCTTGGTGCGTCCAGGATTAACTAGGTTTGCAACCCATTTTCTGGCTATGGAAAGCCTTGTAAGGTTTAGAACAGAGCTGATTCAAATGTTTGCATCAGAAGAATGGCTTCTTTCGAAATGGGGCAATGCAACTAGTGGTCCGGGGTTTGAAGTCCCAAACCTTATGAGAGACAATAAATTTTGGAAGAAAGTGAGGAAGGTATTAAAGGTTTTTGAGCCTTTAGTTAAAGTGTTGAGGCTTGTAGATGGTGATGACAAGCCGACAATGGGCTTTATTTATGAGGCAATGGATCGGGCAAAGCAAGCCATTATGGAAAATGTTAAATATCACGATAAATATATCAAAATTATTGATGCCCGTTGGAACGATCAGTTGCACCATCCATTGCATGCTGCAGGTAATTAATATATATCTTTAACACCTTTTATTTTCCTAACTAATGTATTTATTATCTTGTTTGCTCACAGTACATTCTGTATATTTTTAATGTAGGTTATTTTTTAAATCCCGAATTCTATTACCGCAATGCCGAACTACATACCGAAGCAATAGATACGGACTTGCGCGTAGGATTACGGGAGGTATTAAAGAGATTGTTAAACCTAGATGATCAAATTGATGCCATACAAGAGGTGAGTGGGTGGTTACTTAAGAGAATTTAATTATGCTGCCAAGTGTTAATTGCCATACATGCAGTAGGGGTTTACTGATTTATTTTTAATTTTCACATCGTAGATATCTATATATACA
The DNA here is from genome assembly GCA_029852735.1 of Persea americana. NCBI lineage: Eukaryota > Viridiplantae > Streptophyta > Magnoliopsida > Laurales > Lauraceae > Persea > Persea americana. The sequence continues at coordinate 54,987,586 of CM056816.1, read as the reverse complement.
CAAAGGAGAGGAACCTTTGCTGACCCTCTTGTGCAACGATCGATTGGAAGGATGCTACCTGGTATGACTATGAACAAAAGAACCCACCCAATAGTCTTGATCTTTATATCTTAATTGATTAGAAGGATTTGAGGGTTACGAATATCTAATTTTCTTTATTTATTTTTTGCATTTCAGCTGATTGGTGGATGAATTATGGAGAGAGTGCTCCACATCTAAGGAAAGCGGCTGTTCGCATCCTTAGTCAGACTACAACATCTTCCAACTGTGAGAGAAATTGGAGCACTTTCTCCTTGATCCACACGAAGGCCAGAAATCGGCTTACCATGCACAAACTCAACAAGCTTGTATACTGTCATTACAATCTGAAGTTGAGAAACAGAACTAGGGAGAGAAGGGCAAGGGATGATCCTGCTTATTGTCCTATTAATTTGGATCACATATTCAGAGATGACGATCCCTTACTCCCATGGCTAGCCGAGATAGAGGATCCACTGCTAGATTCAGATCCGGCTTTTCAGGGAACGGTTCAAGAGTTGATAGATGAGGATATGGGTGAGGCACCTGCAGGAGGTCAGCCACCTCAAGGAGAAGGTACCAGTAGGACTAGGAGGAGTGGGAAAGAACCTGCTCATATTGGATCTTCTGAGAAAGCTAGTTCCACCACCGTCTCTTCAAGTAGCCATGGGGGAACTGGAGGAGGAGGAGACAGTGGGACAGGTGGTACTAGTGAATACTATCAACATGATGAAGACGATGACATTCCTGTAGAGGAAGTACATGAGTTACCTCCATCTGGAAGATTTGATCCAAGGCGTGGTTATCAACGGCGCCGAAGAGACTCACCGCCTGGGGCTGGAGGTAGTAGTGAGCAAGGAAATATGGGTGGAGATGTTGGTGGACAACAAGTAGCATCATGGACTGATTCGTGGGACCCTAGGTACGGTGGACAAGGACTCTCACAATATTTTCCATATGGTCAAGCGCAACAAGGAGAAGAAGAGTCTTCAACTTCAGGGTCCTACTCATATGGATATGGACCATATGGTGACTATGGTGAAATGCAAAGAAATCCACCTCCACCTCCTGTAAGTTCCTATGATGCGGCTGCCTTGTTTGGATTTGTTGATCCCAATTCTCATCAATATCAAATTCAATATGGTGCCAACAGAAATGATAACAATGATGGGGATGAGGATGACCATGGCGCCTTGAATCTTGGTAGACATTTCTTTTGGTGGTGATTAAGGTATTCCTATTTCCTTCACTAACTCTCTAGTCTCTACTCTTTGTCATTTCTAAATTGGTGTTGATTGTTGAATGTTGATTGTTGATCACTTCATAGTTCATTCACTTCATTGAATTTGAACCTTGAATGTTGAAGTATTGATATTTGATTGTTCAATGTTCTAATGAGTAATGAGTAATGACCTAGGCACCTAGCTCTTAAGTCTTATGCCTTTATTTCATGTTCTAATTTTTTTTTTTACAAGCTTTACATTACTTTCTAGGTTAGCATGACTAAGAAACATGAATACATGTAAAAAAACTAATCATTACTATTATTTTCTATTTATACAGCGATACAGGACCTCATATCTTGAGAGCACCGCTACGCCCACTTTTCTTACTTACTTTTGCAAAAGAACCACATTTTCTTTCATTTCACAATTTTCTGGATTTTCTGGAATTTTTTCATATTTTTTTGGCGATTTTTTCAAATCGCACCGCTACGCCGCTACGTATCCCCGCTACGCTACGTATCGCCCGCTTCGTAGCGGTTTGGCGGCGGGCCGCTACGCCCGCCGCTACCGCTATTTTCATCCATGGTCACAAAACATGCATTTAACCTGAGGCTTCCATCTTATGCTGTGCTTGGACAATCAGATAATTTTCTACCCATGCAGATTTTTGTAGATTTGTGGAAGCCCACTTCAACCATGCAGCATATAATATTTATAACAGCAGTATAAAAAGAAGGATCAATAACACCACAATTCTGAGTCATCATCCACAATGTGCACTGATATTATTTCATTGTGTGAGTGTGTAGAGAGGAGGCAGGGGGGAGGGGGGCACATACCAATAAAAGGCATAAGCCAACAGGGCCCAGAAGCAACAGTGTATCACATCTAAATACAATCGTGGTGAAAGTCTGCCATCCACAAAAATGAGTATTGTTAGAGTTTATACAGAGTAAATCAGAGGTAAAAGCAGCATATGTGCAAGAATAATGAATGATCTGAATATTTGCAAGAGTTCTCTTTTCATTGTTCTTTTCATTTTAATTGATTGAATGGAGTTCCAGGAAGCTAGCTTGAGCTCGGGCACATGTATTGGAATTCAACCCCTGCATGACATGTCTGATTTGGCAAATTACAGAAAAAAGGATCTAAGCATTCGGCAAAATTTTCAATTAATTTAAATAAACATCTATTTTCAAATAAAAATTATGAAAAAAATATGATATAACATAATGCACAAATCTTACTTAAAAAACCAAGCTTTAATTAGAAAACCATTTCAAAATACTATTTAAATTTCAAAAGGAAACATAAAAATACTTTGAAAACTATGAAACAATGTTTAAAGTAGTACCAGAAGAATCGAGCTCTGGCATATAGAATCTGACTGGCATCGTCAAGAATCTAACATGAGATTCCGCATTGATATGTGATACACCTAAAGGCATAGGTGTCAAGGATTCTAATGAAGCAGAGGTGTTAGCCATTTTTGAGGTGTTGAGGATCTTTTCTAGATTGTTTCGCGACAGATTGATTGTGGTAATTCACGCAATGTGATTTCTTGGGTGATTAGCAGCCAAGCTAAGCAGTGGAAACTCTAGTTCAGTTTTAACAAGATTAAAGCATTCGGCTTAACGCGTGCTCATGGAGTTCCATCATGTGGTTAGATCAGCCAATGGATTGGCGGATTCTTTAGCTAAACAAGGGGTTAAAAGATCTTCCCCTTGGGAGGTGTTTTTGATGTAATCGGTTTGTAGGGTGTAAGTCTCTTATACCCATCGTTTCTCGGTCTCCTTAGTACTCGTTTCCAATATTAATAAAGCTATCCGTTACCTTTCAAAAAAAAAAAAAAAAGTGATACACATGAAAGTCTAGAAAGAATACACTACTCACTTCAAAGTGTCCATGTGCCGTTGATAGCAATGCAGACACTGAACTTGGTATCAAGAAAGTACAAGGAATAGAATGATTTATAAGTTATTTGTCAAGATTTACACTACTTGAGATACAAAGGAGTACTGTTTGAGAGATGGTTTGTGAATGTGCTTAGAAGACGGAAAACGGATCCTGAACAAAGACCTCAAGAGTTACAAGGTATACAAATTGATTAAGGGGAGGACAATAAAGTCTTTCTAGAAAGCCACTCAAGAGAATGGGTTCATTGTTGTCATCATCATCTTAGCCTTTATACAAGCAACGGCCTATCACAGTTCCAGTGAAGCAAGGTTCCATTTGGTGTTTCCACAGTTCTTTCTTCATAAAAAAAATATGAATATTTTGCTAAAGCAACAAAAAAGAAACACCACAGGTCCCAGGCTGTTAATGAGCTGGTTAGGGACATGACTAGCGTGTGTGGGTGCATGAGTCCAAATCCCTTGTCAAGCAAAAAATAAAAACAAAAACAAAAAAGAAGAGAAAGAAAAAGAAAAGGAAGCCACCATAGTTAGGGGTTTTGACAAACATTCAATTGCTACCTAAAACAATAACTTTATTCTATAAACAATTAGAGGTTAAAGGTCCAAATTCAAAACTGAAATTTCTCATTCCCCACACTCATACCAGACATCTTAAAGCCGCCAAAGAATTCCCTTTCAACCAAAAGGCATAAGCTAAGTTGACTGCAGAAAGAAAAAAGAAGATTGGGTTAATGAAATAAAAAATCATAATTTTCTATGTTCGCATTGACCTAGTCTAAGTAACCTTTTCAAAAGTCAAAATCTAAAATAGGACATTTTATTTTAAAAAATGTTCTTATTTTGACTTGCAAAGTTCACGAGCATGCTCAATGGTAAGTGTACTGTCAGACAAGAAGCATATATACATGTAAGGCCAAATCTACACGGGGACAACATTGACCCATGAAGCAACAACCCTATGTATTGGCCGATTTGCTCTTTGGTGTAGTATTAGAGCAGCAATACATCATTTTGCAAGCACAGACAATCTTCTCCGTGTACGTAGGTTAAACTTCTAAAGATTAAAATGCTATTCCACTAGCCCATGCATGATGCACCACTAAACGTAAGCCAAGCAGGCCTAATTTTACAAAGAAAACTTCAAAATAGAGGAACAAAGAGTACAGTTGCACTGAAATATTACCTAAACCAAGTGACAGTATGTTAGGAAGAGGGCGTGTGCAGTAGAACGTCAAATGAAACTGACAAGCTGTTAATATTACAAAGAAACCTTCAACCTGATAACCAAATTTCCTTCTAACCTGTACTAGAAAAAGTACAACTCTGGTGAGTATTATTATAAGAATAAGTGGAATAATGCCAGACACATCATATGCATCAGTTCTACTTCAAGATGTATCAGTTTATAACTTGGTTATTTTTCATATGCCCAGGGAAGAGACCGTGATTCAAAACATTTAAACCAGATTCTTAGGAAATAATTGCAAATTTCAAAAATACCAAGTTAAAAGAATACTTGAAGATGAAAGTCAAACATCAATTGCTTTTCTTTTCTTTCTTTCTTTCTTTCTTTCTTTCTTTCTTTTTTTTTTTTTTTTTTTTAAGGTAATCAATTGCTTTTCTTTTGTTAAGTAACATAAGTGATAAGTCGAACCGGTAGCCACGAGGTTACAAAAGATGGGCACCTTCAAACTGTGCTACAGGCTTTTATCTAAAACATCAATTACTTTGATTTGCAAATATCAGTTGTAAGATGACTTTCAAACTTTGATGTACAGATAGTACAAAATGTACAATGTATCATGTCATATAGTATCCGATTCTTCACTTTTTATGTCTAAAATCTGTGCCCCTGCATGTCCATGGCATGTCCCTTCCATATCCATGTCATATACTGGAAGAGTTCCTTGCATCAAACAATAGCTTCAAAATCTGGATCCTTGAGAAGGAATATGAAATATGCTGATGTCAAAATCTGGCTGTTACTCAGCTGGTTAGGTTTTGTGTATTGTGTTTGTCAGTGTGAAAATTCAAGTCATTGTGAAATAAATAAATAGGGAAAACGAAGAGAAGAATGCTTCTTAGTGTTGTAAAATAAACATGGCTATAGCAGCTGCAAATACAAGTTCTCTGAATATATATAGAAAGTCGGACAGAAACAATGATTGGATATATAAAATCAAATGTATGATTTGGCAAGCAGGGCCCTTCTACCTGTGAATGATATCGTAGGTAAATGTATAAATAAATATTCAAAAGCATACCTGAATGCGGAAAAACCGTAATGTTGACAATATGATGCAACCTAACACCAAGCGAACTAGGCACCAACAAAAAAAATAAATTAATTAATCGCATAGTCCTAAAGTAGCAGATACATGCAATACAAATAAACTATTAAGAGAAGAAAATACCAAGTCAAAGCGAATAATAAATTATACACAATCCTTTTTAAATCAAAGCAAATAATTTTCTCCTTTAGTATGGCTTAATACAAAATGAGAAAAGAAGGAGCTGGGCAATTACATAATAGGAAATATTTATTGGATTCACTGCCTTTTTAAAAAAAGTCGATGAATGTTATATGTATGTATTCATACAAGAAAATGTAGTACAAGTAAGAACAACTGTAAGCATACGAGAATATAGATATAAACAAAAGCCTAACAAGACAAACAGCTTGAAGCCAAAAACAAGGTAAGGGGTCGTTTGCCTTTTACACGTGATAGGAAAATGGGTTTTACACATGTAAATGTTACATATGCAAATGTTACACATGTGAAATACTCCATGTTTGTCAAAATACCACTTTCACATGACTAAATGAGTACGTCCAATGGCTTTAAATGTATTTGGACTTTTCCACAAATTTCTCAAAATCCATGAAGAATTAAGATATGAAACTAAACGTCCTAGTTTTAACCATTAATACAAGAATATTAAACAGTTCAGACCATGAATTGGGGCCCATGGAAGTGCAGAAAATTAGATTTACGGGTTGGGACTTTTTCACAAATTACTCAAAATCCAAGAAGATGTAAGATAATTAGCTTCAAGATCTTGGGGTTTTTTAGTCTAACAAGATCTTGGGGTTTTCTACCAGACACCATGGGGCCATAATAGCACAAGAGGAATCTCCTGTAATTAGATGTCTCAGGCTCTACTTGATAGCCTCTAGCGACTTGCAGACCTACCTGATCAGCCTTCATCTTAGCTCTTTATTTTTCTTTTTTTGATTTAATGCTCTAACGAACTGAGCTACAGAACCACATCATCTCTGCTTCTTATGCTCTACTGGTTTCATCATTAGCAAGGGCAAAACCAACAGGGCCTAAGTAGAGGATATTCCTCACCGAGGCCCTCCACAAGCCCCTGCCCAGCTCTTTGCGAAATTGCCAAAACAATGCTATCAAAGTTCAGCCTAAGCATCCCTTCCAGTGGGGTAACTCCACAAGAGGAGCAGCCTGGTTTCACCACATATCATTAGTCAACTTATTCCAGCAGTGATTGAGAAAGCTCATAGACTCTCTGAAACCTTTTAGCACTACAGCGAGGAGACATTAGAATGGCAAAGCTTAGCTGCTAGAAAAACTGGCCCAAGATTTTACCATCAAAACATCGTCTATTTCTCTTATTCCAAATAATCAATAGCCCCCCAGAAAGCTAATTTCCAAAGGGACTTTCCCCTCGCAGACCATCAAAACATCTTCTATTTCTCTCATTCCAAATAATCCATAGGCCCTCAGAAAGCTAATTTCCAAAAAGACTTTCCCCTCACAGACCATCGAAACATCTTCTATCTCTCATTCCAAATAATCCATAGGCCCCCAGAAAGCTAATTTCCAAAGGGACTTCCCCTCACAGATGTTATGTCCCCACACCCCACAAAACAAAACAAAAAATAAATAAATCAAGGAACGTGTCAAGAGTTTCAGAACAACAACAAGCTATCAAACCATGATAAGGCCATACTTCACACCGATTGAGCACAAGGACAACGGAGGAATAATGAGTCATTGTTTCCTCCACCCTAAAGAACAGAGGACAAGCATTGACTAAGACTGTTTGCCTTTTCCACAAGTTATCCATCATCAAAATTCTCCTTTGAAATGCCAACCGAGTAATAGCATGCACCTTTTAAGGACCTTAAATAGACCACACTTTATTTTCATTTTATCTATTTATTTATTTATTTGAATGGTAGCTCTAGGAGACCTTCTGATAAGGATACAAAACATGGTTGAGCCCACACGATCTTTCACCCAAGCCCTCCATTTTACTTTGAAGCCCATCCTTTAAGGAAGGCACTTGTGAGACCCCCAGTCCACACAATCATATGCTTCTTCTCTTTGTATGTTAAGATGTCCAAATAGGCAGACGGTATGGAAATAACAAAGACACGCCTTGGATACTGCAAGGACACCTATTTTACACATAAAAATGGAGTATTAAATATGATATGATACAGGTAGTTTGCCTATTTTTAAGTATCAGGGTATCATAGCTTGTATCTAGTATCAACATGTTCATTAGCTGCCAAGACTGCATCTAGGATTTGTCTCCCATGAACAAAGGCCCTTAAAAATTAAGGATATCACCTTGGGAAGCAAACTGCCAAAAAATAAGGATAGAAATGGATACAATATACATGGCATCTCTAAAGGTATAAAAAATGAAATGTCGGCTCCATGGAGGTGAAAAACCCAGGGCCTTTGGGTAGTGGCACCACCCAACATGAAACCAATCACCGCTGGTGGCACCATGACTCCAAAGAGGATCAACGACCTTGATTTGTAACTCTTGCCCCCACAAACAGTCTGGTACATGATTTATGAGATGGTTACTGCTGGAAATTCTATAAGACCTCCACTAAGCTCGTTTGAGAGAGATTCTTGGTATTTTTTCTAACTTTCAAGTTGACTCTTCCTTGCAAGTCTTGAGATTCTAAGGGGAAGCTCGGTATGCCTCGGTTCTAAAGCAACATCAAAGAGCAAGTAGCGGCTTCTTCTCATGGCAACAACCTCATTGTTTCTCTTTCGCTTTTGGTGCGTTTATACATTAATAAATCTTTATAAAATGGTCCAAGTTGTTTCCCTTTTGTAAGAACACTTCATAATTCTTTGTGCCTTATTTACCCGACAACAATCTAAAATGTAACATTTCAAATTTCTTGTTTATTTTCTTGCTGCCACTTATTACAACATTAATTGTTAACCCCAAATAAAAAAAAAAATTCCCCTTTTTGAGGGAGTAGTTATCATAGGAGGGGATGCCTAAAGAACACGACACAGGTGTTGTTGGAAATATTTTTTTTTCTTGGTAACAAAAAATTCATTGAAAGAAGCTATTACAATGGATGCCTTAATTGAAAATTGGGTGACAAAGGTATAAAGGCCTTATACCATAGAAGCAGAGAAAACAAAAATTAGATGGGAGAAACAACGAAAGGCAAAGTTCAGTCCACCCCTAGTTTAGCCAAAGAGTCCTCCAGGGAATTAGCCGATCTTCCCATATGTTTGAACACCACATTAAGCATAGAAACTAAGGCCTTGGTCTCATTGAATAAGAGATGAAAACCCCAAGGAACCAACGAGGAAGAGGAATCCCAAGAAATGTTACTGAAGCATGAGAACTTTCTCGAGAATTGGAGAGAAAAAAATTTTGGAAATCGATTCTATGAAAAGAAACCGAGAGTTGATAACATAGGGAAGTGTTGCATCATGGAAGCTTCAATAAAAAGGAAAAGATCCAAGCATATGAAAGATTATGATCTCAGAATTGAAGATGTGGAAATTATGAAGAGCTGACATGAAGATTAGCAAATTTACTATCCTAAAATGCATTAGCATGCATACAAAAACAAGCTCATTAGTTAAGTAGCTCCCTTTAGACTATAGCTTGGGACCCACCTTTCATAAATCCAGATAGTGCATTGAGCCCTGCTTCCATGCATGGTATAATCCAGACTCCAGATTATCATCAGAGTGACAGACCATCAAACTGAACACTCTTGAAAAGAACACGTTATTAACCCCCAAATCACATCTTCGGCCAATAGTGAATTTCAACCCAATTTGAATGAATTTGGACAGGTGCCAATTCATGGGAGAAGGGCTTTCTTAGAAAGTTTGGATTCACAGAAGGGGCTCAAACAAAATTTTCAGTCTACTAACATCAAATCAGAACTAACAAGTCAAGATTGTTGAAGAGTTTAAGCAACTAACCTGCAATAAGACCATAATTCTTTGGCAATTGCATCATATGCAACACTAGCACAAGAGGTGATGCTAAGAATGATACAAGAATGGCACCTGAAAAGCGAGTCATTGTTAAATTCATGAACTTATGAAAGCCTGGCTTCCAACAATAGTTTTATATATATATATATATATATATATAACAGCTTCCAACAATAGTGACCCACTTGATAACAACTTCAGATTTCAATTGGAAACTGAAATTCTACAATAGCCAAACTGATAAGACTCAGCTTCACCAGAGAATGACAATAGTTTGGAATAAATAAAAGAGGAATATAATCCCTAATAGCCACTAGGCAGACTACACACATTTATGTAAATATGTATCTGTAAAAGCACAAGAGCCTTCTTACCAATGAAAGTGCGAGGAACGACTCCTGGAAAATCAAAATGGTCATACTGGAATAGGCAAATGTATGTTAGCCAGTCATTACGCTTAGTCTCAGCAATATTGAGATAGACCATTCGTCATGATGAGAGCAATCAATGGATCCAATAGTAAAGGTGAACTTGCCTTGTCTAGGTGATGACGATGATGCAGAATATCGTGCATTGCCTAAATGACCAGAGACATGAAAACAAGGCACAAGTTAGTGACTGGACAAGACATGACCACAATCTAAGAAATCTAAATTCTACATTTACATACAGGGGTTTTCAGCTGGTGCAAAAGAAACTCAAAAGGAAAGAGAAAAGAAGAAGAATCACAGCACATCAAGAGGCATAGACGATCAAAGCAGATGATAGAACAGCACCCCACACTTCAAAGTAGTATTGAACTTTGAACTAGGGTTTCATCTCACAAAAAAATCACATTTTTTAAAACTTCCAAATCCCCCCACCTCCTACAAAACAAATTGAGATTTTCTGAATGTGGGCATTCTCAAGATTACCTGAACGTTGAAGCTTTCTTCGACTTTCGTGTAAGGAACCATGAAAACGTAAAAGGCAGCAATTGATCCAAGCAGCAAATCCCAACCTGGATACAAATCGGATCTTTTCCGTTACAGAGTCCGTTGAATGAAAATTGAGAGCTTGTGGTATTGGATAGATCAAAAAGATTGAATCTTTTACCGTAAAGTTGGAGGAATTTCGAGGATTTGGCGCTTGAAAGTTCGGACTTCGTAGTCGTAGTAGCCATTGATGCAGAGAGAGAGAGAGAGAGAGAGAGAGAGAGAGAGGAGTTTGGGTGTTGGACTTGAGAGGGAGGAAAACGAGAAGAAAACCTCAGAGTAGTCAGACTTGACGAGTCAAGCGTCCATCGTGACTATGTGTGACTTTTGCATGCAATTCTCCAAATCTCTAAAATGTATGTGACTTCTGCATGGAGTTCTCCAAATTAAAATCTATGTACTCGTTTGGGCCTGAGAGGGTAAGTGGGTGTGTTTGGCAAGTGCCATTTGGATGTTTTTATGTTGGTAAAAGATAGAGAGATCACCCAAAACATGTTTTGATGGTATAAATTGTTTTTAATTTTGATCTCACGATCGTAATCCGCTAGCACTGAAAAGTTAGATTTTTTTTTTTCATTTAAGAAATAAATTGCGCCAGCAAAGTTGTTTCCTACTTGTTTTATACCATCTAAAGAAGTCCTTTTAGTTTAGAGGGGTCTCTAAATTCCATCACTCATTATAAAGATAGGCCCACGTGTTTACGATCTCAAAGAAGGTGGCCTCACTTTGTATTTTCAAAATGCGAGCCATATTATTACAAACACAAAATGTGTGCCCACATTATAAATCATATAAATGTGGGACAATTGCTCAACGATATTTGGATTAATAGGGAGAATAAAATATAATGGGGTTATTGTGGTATTTTGTCTTTAATGGATTAGTAGGGAATTTTTTTTAGTTTTTATGTGAAAAGTGTGTTTTTTTGTATTTTAGTAGAGAAATGATGTTTTAAAAAAGGGGGGCGGGGGGGCGGGATGGGGGGTGGGGGAGGATTTAAAAGATGTGTACTTTTAATTTGACCCCTTATCTAAAAAATTGAGGCTTTACATTACTTTTACTAGCCTAATAAATTGCCAAAAGGGCCATTAGGATTTTCTTCTCTTTTCTCTTACTATCTCTCATTCTTTGTTGGTTAATTAGCTCATTCTCTCCCTCCATTGGAAACTTAAACTCATGCACTCATATCCCTTATTACAAGGCCTACTAGAGTTAACTCTTTTGATTGTGTACACTCATAAAAATTGGTGATATTTTGAAAATTATGATGTAGTACTTTTTATTTTAATAATATTTTTTTTTATTGTAGTTATTTATTATTTAAGAGGCCTGGTTATGAGGCTTACACCCCACACATTGAGGCTTGCACGCTACTCTTTGGACAATTGTAGCATCTCACCTATTTTCTCTATGATTAAAATATTCTCCCTCCCTGACTTTCCCATGGGGCTCTTTCCAATTCTTTGTTTCTATTGGCCTGTTGTATATATATATATCTTGATCATTTGATTATATTGATAGTATTTTCCTTATGTTTAGGTGAATTCACTATGGAATTACAAAGACAATCAAATCATGAGCAGTTAGTCAGCTTGATCAGGATTGCACCGAGCTGTCTAGATGGAAGCAACCCATGTTTCATTGTATGATAGGCTCCATCATGGATCACATAATTCCTAGTCCTTAGATGCTAATTATTGTCTTGAATATTGTAAGTGCAAGGGGATTGAACAGTATAATTGAGGGTTTGTTGATTGTACAAGAATACCCATTTGCAAGTGGCGAATGATAATAACCACATCCTTGGGAAAGAGTAAACAGGTGAAAGTTCACAAGGATTAGACACCTGAAGATGGATTCTGCTTTCTTTTTCATGGGCTACATCTCAACATTGAATATGAAACGTGTGAAGTTTGATACCAGTAATTTTTCCATAGCCCATTTCCTAGTGTTTGCACAAATGGGCTTCTGACTGTACTCGACTCAGTTGTGAAATCTAAGGTGTGGAATTATATGCCAACCTGAAGCTAGTATTTGCCTTAATCAATGTAACCATAAGTCGCTTGGTAGGGTTATCAAAAATCATGTCATTGGGGCATCAACTCCATTTCAGGAATATCCATCAACCAATGCCAATCCACTTGTAGCTCAAGTAACTAGGGCTGCAAGGCACCTCTCCCACATAAACTATCCAGGGATCAATCCCTACCCCTGGTCTATAGCACGGATGGTGGGGGACGGTGATTGAGTGTTTACCATAGCCAAAAAAAAAAAAAAGAATCCACCAACCAATGGCCAATTGGACCTCCAAGGTCATCCTGTGGCCAATCTCAACATGTCCCCTCAGGTCAGTTTTTTTTGTCCCAGCACGCCTGGAGTGGTAGTCTTTGATAGGGAGTTCAATAGGGTAAAGCCCTACCAGTGCAGCCGCCTACTTAAATAAACTTGTGTAGTTATCAATTGATGATTCTATCTTGGTAGGCTAGGCTTGCTTGCATTTGCATACTTACCAATCATTGTGCTCTTGATCCATCTTCCATAGGCCCATCATGTCAATCTAGGTTATCTTGTGCTGCTAGCTCAGCTCAGGGACAACAAAGCCCTCTGGAAAAGGGAGGGTTGATAGGTTACCCCGGTTGGCTGCCACAAGGAAGTAAAGGTTACATGGAACAGCTTAGGATTAATAAAATAAAAGAGTCATCATTTTTTTTTCTTTATCATGATGTCTCTTTTAAACTGATAAGAACGGATGCCACACTTGATCTTAGTCAAAAGACCCATCTCTTTTATTTTATGCTTGTGGCAGATGGAGACATGTACTGTTTTGGTGGCTAATATAGTTGCATATTCTCTGGCCGAGTCTAGGTAAATAAGTGTCCTTGCATCAGGGACCTCTGATGAAGAATGTTCCTTTATTTTTTATTTTATTTTATATATATATATATTTACATATATATTTTGTATGTATGCTTTTCATATGAGATGCTGCAATTCTGTGTTGGCATCGGATTCTCTGTACATTAATTTTCTTATCTACAGTCAAAACTGTTTAGGATAGCTTCAATGCATTTCACGGTGATCAAATTGAAGAAAAAAGTTATTTCTTGTCATTAAGACTACTTCGCAGTGTCTTTTGTGAAACACTTATCCATGTCGTAAAAGTACTGGGAACACAGGAGTATAATTATCTTCTCCAATCTGCATGGCATCAACTGGAAACCAATTCTTTTTACTATGAAGTTCAGTCTAAAGGCAGAAAATAATTGCACACTTTCCATTAACACATGACATGTTATTAAGCTTCAACATGGACATTTGGCCACTTAATCATTGTACTGTCTCAGGCTCAAGAAGTAATTGTACATTTAAGATTGAAAGACATTATTACTGCATTACATTTGAATCATTGTAAATGCAGCCTTGAAAAAAGCCCATTTCTTAAATCATAAAATGGAAAGACCCCAATGCCCTATCGTAGTACTACAACTTGACTCACCCACGTGAGCCAAAAGGGCATCAAGTCAAGTAACCCAGGTGAGTCTAATCAATTTTATGCTTGGTCGGATTCAGGTTAACTTGATGATCTTCAAGGTGAGTTCACTTAGATTTGCTGCTACACTACCGAAGAAGGCTATAGGAAGGCATGTCCTCTAGACGTGTAATGTCTTCAAGCAGCAGCTCTCTTTCCAGTTGACGTCGTGTGGATTTCATCACTGTCTGGAAAAACAAAAAGAGCAAGAGTAGATGAGTTACCAGTCTGAAAACTTGGTTGGGCAAATAAAATAGAGCTATCAGATTCATACATTGAAGTCCATGTAGGAGGCATGCATATCAAGCCATTGCTGATCCATCAACTTGAATGCTATGCAGTACAAAAGATCAAAAGCCCGCTCAGTTTCTGTTGCATGAGTTACAGCCAAAGTTGCCAAAGTTACACACACAAAAAACAAAAAAAAAAACATGGAATCCATCAGCCAGGAGCTGTTGATGAAGATAATAGCGAATATGTTCTCTAGTCTATACGATAGTTACCTAATGCATTTGACACAGCACACTGCTACAGTATTAATAAGCAATTCATCATCATCTTCATCAAACCCTTGTCTCAACTGTGTTGGGGTCAGCTATATTAATTTTGTTTCTCCCATTCCAATCTATCTTGGGCCAAGTCTATTTTGGGCCAAATTCTCAGACAAGGTGCACTTCTTCAAATCTATCCTTACTACCATCCATGTCATTAGTCCTTACTAATGATGGTAAACAACTATTCCACCATTATTACAAATGGCAAAAGTGTCACAAAACTGCCCATCCATTTTCTTATGGTAGAATTAGAAACCAAACATAAAAATAGTATTAAGGGATTTGGGTTAATTGCAAAGTTTTGGTCCTACAAAAGGCAAATAACAGTGAACCAAAACTCAAAACAAGCAAACTGACAAATCAGGTACCCTAGTTCAACATATTCCAAATTTAATTTAGGTTTTTTTATTGGTAGCAAGGCTCTAACCCACAACCTCACATAAGCACCTTCCAAAATCCAACTGTGCTATGGGAACATCTTAAAAACTACAGAAAAAATGGTTACCTGTGTGTGATTGACTATGCTTGTCTTGATAAATCGAGCTCTTTTTCTATGTTTAGTGAAATGATAATACAAAGCACTCAATTTTGAACTCCATGAATGATAGGAATCCGAAATAAAAGAGGAAATCAATTTTTGTTTTTCTTCTGATCTACATGAAACAGACAACAGAGGGGAAGATGGCCGGTAGCATGGTATAATGGCAAGAACTTATCCCAAAATGCGTAGTAAAAAAATGTTTGCATTATGATCTGTTCCTTGTTTTCCTTTCTTTTTTTTCTTTTTTTTTCTTTTTTTTTTATGAAAAAGTGACTGTAATAATAAAAAAAAGAAAGCTATACGGTATAGGAGAGGTATACTGTAACAAAAGAAGGCATGAAGCCAAGACCCATCAAAAAAAGAACCCGAGAACCCGAGCCCCAGCCCACAGGAAAGAATGAACAAAATTTCCAAAACTACATAGGAAACGCTATAACCAACAAATCAGGAGGAGAACCACACTCCTTGAAAAGGCAATCCGCTTCAGAATTGGCACTCCGGTCAATGTGGAAAAGGAGACTTGTAGACTTCTAGCGAGATCCAAAATCTCCCCAACCACCTTCCAAGGGGCTTTAGTAGAACCCAAGGCCCACTCAGGGGTGGAACTAGGTATTGGCAAGGGGGGCCATGAGAAATTGTGAAAAGGCCCTTTAGATTTTTATAAAGCCCCATGTGATAGGAATTTTATAGTTTTTTTTTTTTTTTTTCAATATGCACTCCCAACCCCCAACCACGCCGCCGCCGCCACACCCCCCCCACCCCCCGCGCGCGCACGCACACACACAAAAAAAAAAAAACCCCATTTTACATAGTGGCCCCAAGGAAATTTGCCCAGTTCCACCCCTAGGCCTTCTAAATTGCACAAAAGTAGTCCCCTTAACCCTCCTTGTTTCCTTTTCTTGGTAGATAGGCTGGGCATGGATAAAAAATATCGGGCGTAACGGTGAAGAATTTAGCGCCGTTCACATCCATAGAGCCCGCTACGGGGCCGCTACGAAGTGTGAGAATTTTTCACTTTTCAAAAAATTTCAAAATGTATAATAATGCTTATTTCTTTTCTTTTTCTCTCCAAATAACATTTTTATGCAATTCTTCTACCCTTTTATGTTGAAAAGAACACCAAAAAGCACACGATCTCGCCGAATTACAATGGATATGGAGAGTTCTTCTCAAGGTTTCTTCTCTAGGTACATCCTATTAGACAACCCCTTTGGTAGAGGTATTCTTTTTTCTAGTTACCCTTAAGTTTTAAGTCTTGACTTCCTGACATTTTTTTTTTATGAGCCTTTCAATAGCTTATAAGTCAGCATAACTAAGCAACATGTATACATGAATACATGTGAAAAAAATGATCATTACTGTTGTTTTCTATTTATACAGCGATACAGAATCTCATACAATGAGGGGGCTGCTACGCCCCCTTACCTTAGTTACTTTTGCAAAAAAAGCACATTTTCTCTCATTTTCCTATATTCTAGATTTTCTACAAAAAAATTTCAGATTTTTTTGATGATTTTTTTAAATCACACTGCTACCCCCCGCTACGTAGCGTTTTGGCGGAGTGCCACTACGCCCGCCACTACCACTATTTTCATCCTTGAGGCTGGGAACTATGGCCTCAAGATTATGATTCGGTACTCACACAATCACTTCTCTTTTGTCGTCAAATTGACAGCCTAATATAGATTTTTCTCACTTCCCCTTGTTTTTTATGTTGGAAATTAGTACCAAATCCATGACTTAAAGCTCATGTTGTCAAAGACCATCAAATTGGGTCACGCATTCAATTAACAAATGCAACACAGAAATTTCAAAAAAATAAAAAGAAAAAGAAAAAGACAACACAACCATCATACACAAATTGATGCCTTTCAGTGTTTTGGGTATCAAGGTCACAAACGAGAGGTGTCCGAGCCTTTTTTAATGAACATTAACGTCAACAAAGAATTATCTCATCTATTTGGGCTGGCTTTCTAAGTTCCACTTTTCCACTATGGGAAAGTATGAGAGAAAATTATACTGCAAAATACTCTCTGGGAAAAATTATACTGCAAAATACTCTCTCTCTCTCACACAGCATGCATTAAACAATTAAATGAATTAATTGCTCATTCTAAACAATTAAATGAATTAACACACACACACAAGCATGCATTAAACAATTAAATGAATTAATTGCTCATTCTAAACAATTAAATGAATTAACACACACACACAAGCATGCATTGAACAATTAAATGAATTAATTGCTCATTCTAAACAATTAAATGAATTAACACACACACACAGGCATGCATTAAACAATTAAATGAATTAATTGCTCATTCTAAGTTTTGGTTAGATATACTTAATGTCAGAATAAGAGTATCACAGATCATAACTTCAGACATACCTGAAAGTAGCCTCAAAAAAACTGCCCCCATCATTGTCCGTGGTTTGGCTGTGGTTCCCGAGGTAGCATTAGCAATACTTCATTTATCAAAACAAAAGAAATCCCATAATCTTCCAACTTGAAAAACAAAACTCTGAACTTAAAGAAATTCCCACAAACTTCCAATTTGAAAAACAAAAGTCTAAACTTCAAAGTTCAAAGGTATTTGAGTTTATGAAAAACACAAAATAAATTCCCACAACGGTCCAATTTGACAAAACAAAAGTCTAAACTTTAAAGTTCAAAAGTATGAGCTCACGAAAAACAGCAGTAGAAGACAAAAGTGTTCATAGAACCCCTTTATGGCACCCAACTATTAATGCACTCTTGGTACATATAAAGGTTAATTTGCTCAGAAAAGTGCTTCTATCAATTTGTTCACAAATATAAAGGTCTACTGCATTTGCCCCAAACCCAATTGTTATATTTTCCAACAAACACTAACCAGATTGGAGATCTAGCATCTGAATGAGCATGAATGTAATGTTTACACCAGCTACTGCAAATGGGTACTCCCACATGGATCTGTCACCTTCCTGCTTCCAAAGAAGACTCTGAAAGGATTTCTGCATTAAGGGGAAAAAAGAGGTTGGTTTCCTTGGACGGAAATAAAATCAGGAGAGGAGGAAAGCATCCTTTAAAATAAACAATTCAAGAGGAGTGACAAAGCCAACAAATCAGGAGGTAATGCAAAGTGATCAAAGTGCAACATAGGTGTGCTCAAATCACTAGGTGCTTTGAACTTTTCCTTCTTTATTCATTATTCAATTTGAAAAAAGCACCAACTCTAAATTATTGGCAATTATCTCATTAACATCCTGGGCTAGCAACGATACATTATGGCAAATATCTAGATTCTTGGTAGGCAACAGTCACATCAGTAGCTTATAGTTTGTGCATCCTCGTTTACCGGATCAATGCAGTTTAGATTACCCTGTAACAGAATTACCTGTTTCAAAAATTACAGATTTTGAGTACTGCTGATTCACTCCTAGTACAGTTTTCCAGTTTTTGTGGTTTCACCTGTTGACAATCCATGTGTACCCTGAACCCATAACTCGTCTGAAAACCTAATCTACATTTAACCAAGGTTTTAATCTCAGGAATTCCCTAGTCAATTGTCACTGCTGATGGCTCCAGTAGCAGAAAGGAGAGTTATGTGCAACTCTGAAGTGGATTAGTAGAAAAGGTGACTGTTATTATTATTATTATTATTTTTTCATTCTCAAGTATTTGGGTTACATGAAAAATGAGTAAGCCAACCCAGAAACGTGGAAAGATGGTGTACTAAACACTGCAACCTCGGATTGCACATTTTTAGAGTTACCTGGAAGTATCAAATAGAATTGCAACTTTCAAGGACCCAAACATTCCCTTATATTCATCCAAATATTGTTTATCGCCCTAATAAAGGATGGCTAATTGCCACTGAGGCTAGCCTGAAGGGTTCTTCCTATGCAATATCTCAACTTAAGTTTCGGAGGAACTTCTTGGGAAAACCTGGATCCGGTATGTCGGTGGACTGAATGACTAGAGATTGCATGTATTGCCTTTTGTCTCGTTCTTTAATTAAACAATAGATACATTAATATTTGTTGATGTGCATGCTGGAACATTAGAGACCACAGCTGGAATTCATTCAGACACAGCCAAGCGCTCATAAAGTTGCGCTCTCTCTCTCTCTCTCTCTCTCTCTCTCTCTCTCTCTCTCTCTCTCTCTCTCTCTCATTCATTTGTATTGGGGTATTTTCGAACATGAATTACGGAGACCGCGAGTGGAACTTTTATGGGATTTTCTCTTGTGGGCGTTTCTATGGCAGCTTGCAAATTACTAATGTAGTACTGTTGATCTTCCTTGTGTACTTACTCGATAAGCCCACATTGAAGCAAAGCACCTTGCTATAGGAGTAACATTTGGGGACTCTTTCTGTTATATCATAGTATTTTTCTCTGTTATGGATCAGTAGCATTTTATCCTCTTAACAAAATCACGTGTCTTAAAAAAATTACCCTGAAAATATATCTCCTTACTAACATATGGAAATATGAATTTGATCATTGGATAATCAAGGGCAGACTGAACTGCACAGAAACTTCTAATCATGTAGAACCTGTAACATTGAAAAAGAAAATATTCAAGAATCTAAGATGACAGGAAAATTAACATCAAGTCTAAGACAAAGTTAAGAATCTAAGAACTTCCCAATCAGGAAGGAATTTTAAATAAAGATGCATAAAATTTGTCATTCAATGAAGATAGAATAATATGCATTGAACATCTTTTTTCAAGCATCCAAGAGGGAAAATGACAAATGAGGAAAGAAACTGATGTACCGGATAATTTTTGGCTAAGAATAATAAGTTCTCCAATGATATGAATCCACCACCCCTATGAAAAATATAAATAAAGACAAATTTAGAATACACAAACCACCCTAGAAGGGATATTAACAACATAATTTAAGCCTCTCTCCTTTTTTTTTTTAGCAATAATATAAATCTTAGCGAATGCTTTGTAGGAAGGACAAGGATAAGTTGATTTACCTGAAATCTGTACTTGGATCCTTCCCTTGCCAGCCCATTTCCTTCCACTGCTCAGATATTAAACCTCGAAGTTCCTCTCCAGGAAAAGCAGCATACCAGAGAGATCTCAATGCTTCCTACACCACATCAGCTATAAGTGTGGTAATAAATCATACTTTCATATATAACGGACTCAAGGTTCACCAATAGTAAGGAAAAGACTCTTTGGAGACATCTGATAACTAAAGCAATGAAAAGTAGCCCATTAGTACCTAAACCATGAGGAAGTAGAGCATTGGACCAAGTTTACCAGCATCACGGAAAAACTAAACTTAGAAAGCCTCTGAGCACTTTCCTTCACGAGAAGTTTGACAACTTCATAGCCTCTGCCAAGTCCAGTGAAACCCAAATGACATGAAATTGTTCACAATTGATGGGTTATGCCATGTTGGGTTACCTTTCCAACGACAAGCCCAACATTGCACAATTTGGAGAAGTCATAGAACTTAGTTTTACCTAAAAGAAGTTAGATAAAATCAACATAATCGTCTGTTATTAGGGTTAGGACTTAAGACATGGGATTAGAGATTTATTGTTCTTTCATTTTATAAAACATTGGGCTTTTTTATTAAATGGAACAAAACATTGGGCTTTTTTATTAAATGGAACACCTCTGTGATTAAATGGAGCAGTTGCACCTGTCAAATATGAGAGAGAGAGAGAGAGAGCATAAACTGATATTCCTGCACTTGGGTTTTTGAAATACTAAAACAGTGAGGTTCCATCAGTAATAAGATCATGATACAGCCCATGTGCACCTAAATTGTTAAAGCAAATTTATGACAGTGATAAGCTTCCTGGTATCATCAATAACATAGAAACCTTACAAAATAGATTAATACGGAATTAACAAGTTCAATCAATCAAGCATTGAACATAATTCTCAGTTTATCCTACCTGGTGGTCCGGATTTGAACTATCATATGCAACTTCTATACGGGTTTGCAGCCTATGTAGGCATTCCTCCTGAAACACCTCCCAAAATAAAAGAAAAAGGAAAAAAGACAGAAGAAAATTTCCAGCATGAGTAGACTTTTCATGTGTGTGTGTGTGTGTGTGTGTGTGTGTGTGTGAGAGAGAGAGAGAGAGAGAGAGAGAGAGAGAGAGAGAGAGAGAGAGAGAGAGAGAGAGAGAGAGAGAGATTTAAAAGAATAAAGAGACATCAAAATAAAACAACAACATTGTGAATATAAGATTAACTGAGAGTAAATGTCCTCTTTGAAGGAACTCAGTTTAAGTTAGGTTGTTTAAATAAAATACTACACATGTTTTGGATTCTGATTACTGTCAATCAAAGAAACAGAAGAAAGAACCAACGAAAAATCAGGAAGAGAAATATCAACATAACAAAATCGATCGGGAAAACGCTTAATAACGAGGTCTGAGATGCATTAATATCTTTGACAGAACGAGATCCATCCAAACTGTTCAGCTACTATCTCTTCATTCAACCTTTCAAATTGTGATTCAAACATCCAAACTCGTATTTCCATTATACCAGCTTCATGATACAAGGGACACCAACTGAACCATTATAAATTCAATGCAATAGATCTCAGGAGGACAGCCGAGAACCTTGAACTCATATGTAAAGGAGCCTGGTGATCCATACCCACCTGCAATGGCTAGCAAAACACACAATGTCCCGCCTCATGTGCACTATATGCAACAGAACTAAATATTCACCATCATCACACAACTTCAGCTGAACTCAGCCAACTAATTATTATGGCGATCACAGTTCTTCCCGATCTTCCAGAGCTAGTCTTTTGAGCTACATCAACAGCTTGCTGCCCAGTTATCCAAAACCCATCACCGATTCAACTGGCGACTTGAAGAAGCTAAATCAATTTTATCAAACATGGAAAAAACAGGATGCTACCATCCTGGATTCTTTCTTTGCTGTCAGGAGTCCACAGCTAGAGTTTACAGCGCTTGCCAGAATCATTCTCTGCTCAGTCTTGTGCCAAGGTGATGCTACTTCAGCTTCAGTTACAGAAGTGAAGGGCAGCTCCACCATTAGAGTATCTTCAATGAGCCATATATATCACTGATTAATTTGCTGTCATTCAAGAAACCAGTAGCTGAATATGAGTTTGTTTTGCATATATTTTGTGGGTTGAGTGGTTGACTCCAGATTATAAATCTATGGTAACTTCTCTGACAACCCATATTGATATTGTCACATTCAGGAGCTTCAAGGACTCCTCAATCATGAAATTACACTAACTGGTCAATTGCCCATGCCAGATGCAAAATGCCATCAACTAATGTTGCAATCAAACTGAATTTGATTAGTTCTACAACCAAGCACAGCAGCATTAGCCCAACGACCTTGCATGTGGCCATGGCCTTGGCCACACTTAACCTCATTCTTTAGCCCATCCAGTCATCCACCCACTCAGGGTCCCAAAATCAACTCCCGAGAAACCCAGATGCCTACTGTGTAATTGCTATGGACACACAGTCATCAAGTGTCATCATAGATCGGTTCAATCACACCAATCAAGTTCTCCAAATGTGAATGCATTTCATGCTTCTCCAATAGAAGTTTTAGTGGTACATCTTGATACAATTCTTTGATCTGTATTATTGTAAATAGTATAGAAAGAAATGCTAATCACATAATAATACTCTCCCCAATATAACACAAACTCTATTTCTTATCTAAGACAAACTTATCATCATACTTAGAAATAAACCCATTAACCCAAAGTTACAAATAAACCCTCGTTTCTCAACATTTTCAAATTCAAATACAAAAGGTAATAGTACCCATTCTCTGCTGATGTCTAGAGAGATGCAAAGTTAATCAAAATCTCAATTTTCTCGTGGGTGTTAAATCAGATAAACAAGCATCACTCTGAGAAGAAACTCTAACAATAGTTAAAGGTTTAAGCTAGTTCACAGATTGTAAAATAAAAGAAAATCATATTACACTCTTTCTTTCAAATTTTAACTACTATAGATCCAAGAAACAGGATAAATTAATAAAGTGGCAGGAGACATCGATCAATGTAACAACAATAAATCATGAAAATCCTTGATAACTAGGTCTGAAAATCCATCTTGACAAATGACACACAGCCATAGATCGTAGACTTATGACATGCATACAGATATGAGGAAACAACAGATTTATAAGGCTTCAAAGAATAACTGGACATAATTACCTGGGAAGGAGTTAAATCAAATGATAAACGAGCATCGCTCTCTCTCCTCTGGACACAAACACAAGAAAGGCCTCTTCCGATCCATGCTGATGATCCTGCCACAACCTCAGCTGTAGCAATACAGATCGGTAATTATTGAACTTGAGTTTCAGAATTTCAAACTACCATCAAAACGTTATCTACCTGAGTCGAAGGTCTACTATCCTGTAAAGGCCCCATAACGAGAACATTTGAGGTAGCCTTAAATATAATAAGTTTTGGTAGCATGACTACCTGAGTTGAAAGTCTATTATCCAGTAAAGGCCCCAGAATAACAACATTTTAGATAGAGCTTTAAGTTTTGGTAGCATAATGCCCTGAAAACAATTTAACAAAACGTTGCTCTAGACGGTATATAATCAATTGCAAAGACCCAGATGCAGCATAGCAAAAAGGTCATAAGTAGAAAATAAAATAAAAATAGAAGAACCTTCACACTAGTTTGTAGCTTGAAAAGAAAAGTTTTTGTAATGCTAGAAACTAATAAAGTATGCTATAGATGCAACATTGACAAGAGAAAAAGATGCTACATTAACAGAAAATGCAGGTGATTTAGATGGCCAAAATAGAAAATAAAATATCAATTCTAGATATATCAACAACCGTGTGTGATGTATAAACAGTCCATTGTCATGTGGGCTAGTGTAGCTATGATTACAATAGTTAAAAAAAAAAAAAAGAAATTGCATTCTCACAGGTATACATATTCAGAGCTCTGAAAGCCAATTTCTTCACCTGCTTTTGTTTTCCAATGCATCCTTTATCATAATTTGTTCAAATATTTTGGTGCATAGATTCTTATCTGTTCTTTTTATCATTTTTGCCAGAATAGAAACGATCAATAAGGGTATCAGTGCCTATTTGGATGCACCGAATCCTGGTATTAATAGAATATTGTCACCACAGAACCTCAGCAACCGTGGAACTCTAAAATAATAACACCTATTTATGAAGGCAGGAGTAATCTTCAAAAAGGTTCCAGAACACAATTCCAAGGAATACTTTCAAGAATTTCACTGCCATAACTTTAACACAATTAGGAAAACCATGGATTCTATGACAGGGTTCTATCCATCGAAAGAGCCCTAAAAAGCATCCCACTTGTCCAAAATCTCAACCCCAAATCAACATCAAATTCGATGCACCAAAAGAACCAAAGCCCAATCAGAACAAACATTTCAGTAGAATGATGGGGCAGCATGTAACTATGAAATCAAGCTAGCTCAAATACAACGCCTAAGTGCGTCAGTTCAAACATCCCAGTAGATTGAACATTTATCTTCTTGTCTCTGTGCCTGGAGCAGCATCTGACCAGGAATCAAACTAGCTAGAATTCAATGTTTACGATTCTTCACCCCAAAAAAAAAAAATTCTCTAATTGATGATAATGATGTTGAACATTCGACGCAGTAAACAGCATCCAGAACAAGTGACAGAAACAGTCACCAACCAACTCTCCAAGATATTATTGCAATCCTCAGTCCAGATTCCTAAATAAACATATCCGACAGCCCCAGATATGCAATGCTGCTATCAGCTACCAGTTTTTACATACCCATAATTCCACATTATGAATTTCTTAAAGAAATCAAAACAAACACTACCTGCACCAGTTTTCAAACTAAAACCAGAAACAAGAACTCAAGAAAGAACTGCCAAAAACCACGGAGAACCACATCATCAACATCCAACTTCCCAAATCCAAATCTTGCTTCATTTCAATCTGATCTAGTAGACAACCGCATTTTCCAAAGGGACACAAAAAAAAAAAAAAAAAGAACAGTGAGATGCATTACATACCAGAAGTTGAGTGGCACTCGCTGCTCCGATCCAGCCCTTGAGAAACCCTCCTCACCGCCACGAACGATCCACGATGTTCATCCATATCCACCTCTAAACCACCTCCATACCAATCCAACCCAACATTCCTCTTCTCAAAACTCCTCCAAAACTCACGAAATCTGTTCCAAAACCAACCGCAACTGATCCAGAGCACCACCAAACACCAAAAAGATCCGCCTTTTACAGTCACAGAGAGATCCACCAAGTACAAAGACACGAATCTAGGGTTTCTAAACAGCTAAAATTATCGCCTTCTTCAAACTTCCGAAAAAGATGAAAACTTGAGAATCCTATCGATCAAAATCCGAGAAAACCGTACTAGATCTCTGTGGAGCTCAGCTCGTATTCCTCCATTGATGAAGAAGAGAAGAGAGATTAATGGATTCTGTATGAGAGAAGAAGATTGAAGCAGTTTTTCAGTTGGAGCTCTGTTTATTTCACTTACTTGCGTTTTGTTCGTCTCTTTGGTTTCTTGGCGTTTCGTTGGAAGGTGTCTTTTTGAATGAGAAAGGAGATTTATACGAAGAGTTGTACGAACTGCCAAGTTAATTACAAGGCGCTTATACCCATTAGTGTATTTCTATAGAGGACTTTACAGTAGTTGAAGCTTGTCCCAATACCAAAAAATTCATGTGGCACCTTCTCGATGGGAATTACATTAATTGCTTGATAAGGTTGTTCTTTTTTAGATTCTTTTTTTTTTTTTTAAGGTTGTCCCAAAACCTTTCTTGGAAATAAGGAGATATTGTTTCATCCAATCATAAAAAGCCAATTTTATAATGTTTTTTTCTCGATTTTCGCAGTACAAGAAAGCAATTAAGAGAGTGCATTAGGTTATAAGAAAGTAATTGGGAGATTACATTAGGTAGTATAAGATTTTACAAAATTGGCGATTTAGGATTTGATGAAATAATATCTCATATGGGTGTAACACCTGTTAGGGTCTTCGTTGTGGGGGCCCATATAGAGATAATTTGGATTGATTAAGATGAATCTCATCGCTTTCAAGGAAACATCCTTAAATTTAAGCAAAGATGCCACGTTAATGCTGAATCACGTTCTCAATGTGTCCTCAATTGGATGGTGCCACCCACTCCTATTAAACTGAATCTTGAGGATTTATTTTTGGAGGGGATGAGATTTATCTTGAATGGTCGGAATTATCTCTGTGTGGCCCCATGATGGATTAATTTGCCCAAATTACTATTATATTGAATGATCGTATGCTACACATTGTCAAAATATCATGTACTCGGTGAGTTTTAAAGAATTTAAAATAAGGGGACATCTTAGGATCAAAGCAGAGTAATCATTTAAAAACAAACACATGACTTGTAGGTGAGGCTCACCTACTAGAAGGAGGTTCATCAATTAGTGATGAAAAGCGTCAAAGTCAGTTTAATTTTTTTGTGAATCTAATAGATAAAAAGAAAAGTATTTTCCGATGAAAAGTAGAAAATGTAGATTAAAAACTAAAAGATTGTGGATTGCTATTTCCATGTACACTACACAACCCTGCCCTAATATTGCTTCCTATGAGGAGGAAAGTCAGAGAAAAGTACCACAATTCAAATTTCAAGTGTAGGCGGTAAAAACGACACCTACTTAGATTGAGATGAGGTCGAGGTAACACTCATTGGGACAGGGAATGCTGAACTTCCAAGAACCTGAAAAGGAAGGAGAGAGACTAGGGTCAGAGGCCCTGGCTGTCGTAAGCCGAAGGCACTCCGATGCCTGAATTAGCTCTGAGAAAACTAAACAGGAGGAGGAAGAGAGGAATGAGAGGGTGTGGAGTATTTGTGAGTTATGTATTGCGTACCTCCCATGGGACTAATCCCATGCGTATATATAGGTGAGCGCTCCTCGTTCATTCTCTCTTGTGAGTGGGGGTAGGTGAGGTGAAGTCCCATCGATCCTTATCCTGACTGGCAGCAGTAGGTGAAATGGGCAACACCCCTCCCTCTCTTTCCACGCCTTCAGCCAGTTGGCGTACAGGGCTGATAAAGCGCACTCCTTATCGCCATAAATGAGCGATCCTATCGCCATAAATGACTGCTCGTATTTGTCTGGGCGCGCCGTATTTCTAGGAGGAAAGTGGCGGCCCACTCTGATTATAGTATTGTGGTCTGAGTCCAAGGGTGGCTTGGCCGTAGCGTGCTTTTGGGCTGAGCTGGCATTCATGCCGAACTGCCGAACCGTGGTGCTGAGCTACCAAGCTATTGACCGATCTGCCGAGCTGCCAAGATATTGACCGAACTGCCGTGCTAACGATCTTCTACCACAGAAGCTGAGGTGTTCGGCTAGTTTAGCTGTAATCTTTACTTAACTTCGTCATTACGGTGTTTTACCCACACAATTGCCCCCTAGCTTTTGACTTCTGAGAGCCTCCCAGCTCGAGGAGGTCAGAAGCTTGATGACCGTATAGCTGGCTCTGCTACCGAGCTTAAGTGAGGGTGATCGTCATATGAGGGTAGTACCGGGACGAGGGAGCTTCGGATCAGGAGGGTCCCCTTAGGCTTGGAGGTCGCTGCTATCGTGCGGACCCCTTAGAGATGTCCCTTCGCCTGTCCTCGATATTTAATAGCCCTCGGATATCGCGCTAGTGGTGACACATGTCGCTTCTTTTGGCTGTCTCGCAATTACTTCGAGGAGACGTTAGGGCTGCGAGATAGGACGTTAGGGCTGATTGAGGGGACGCCTCTTAAAGGCTCTCCTTGAAAGCCGAATTGACGCCCCTAGGTCTTATAAATCTGGGCGCCTCCTTCGTTTCCACTTCTCTCTGCTTTTCTTCAAACTTCTATTGCGCTCTGCGAGAGAACTTCTCCGGTGCCTGCGAACTTCCGGTGATCTTGCTTGGGCAATCCCCATTCGTAGGACCCTTCTCCGTTTTCTTCGTCTTCTCTTTTAGATAGGTCTCTGTCTGAGTTGAGAATGGGAGTCTATAGATATCTGTTAGGAGACCCAGGTTCCATAGATCATTTTAGGGATTTATACAAGGTCCCCTCCAATGTGGAGGTCAGACCGGATGGCCCCGATGACGGCCTCACCTATCGTGATGGCTGGATGCCGTTCTGGCTAGTCTCTGTAGTGGAAGGGGGAGTCCGCTTTCCCCTGCACCCACTGGTCCGGGACTGCCTCTGGGAGTGGAGGTTGTGCCCATGCCAGCTACTCCCCAATGGATACAAAATCATAATGGGGGTAGTGCGGCTCAACCAGATTCTGGAAATCGGCCTTGGTGTCCCGGATATCGAGGACACGTATGACCTCTGCAAATCCGCAGAAGGGGACACTTACTACCTCCGGCTGAGGGTCCGCCGGACTGGGTTCGTGACCGCGCTGGAGGACTCCAATAGGTACGCGGGTGAAGACCGAGTACTCGTCAGAGGAGGATGGGAGTTCGGTGAAGGGGAGCCTGCCTCCACGGTCCGGGTTCCTCGAAAAATAGGAATTCCTCCAAGTAAAGATCGAAGTTCTTTCGGTTTGCAGTTCTTTCCTTTCTTCCTCTGTTTGGCTCTTGACACGATTTTGTTTATGCAGATTTTCGCGAAAAGAGGGAGCTCGCGAGGAGGAACCATTGGAAGGTGAACAGCGTGTGGCAAGAGCAGGTGAGGAACTACCGCAGCCACAACTGTCGTGCTGCGTGGTCTCTCCTGGGGTACGTGCCCCACTACAGGTCCTTCATCACCTCCAGAAAGGTGTCGGGAATAGACTCCGTGCTGAGCGGGGAAGTCTTGAGTCGAGAGACAGCGACGACCGTGGTGCCTGGCTCGGCGGTGACCGTTGCGATTCCCGCCGGACGTCTGGTTGAGTCGGTAGACCGTGCTCCAGCAGCCTCTGTCGCGGAGCCTGTCGGGACTTCGAGAGCCAAGCCTCGGCCTTCCCGAAGGACGCTAGTAGCTTCCAGCTCGGAGGGAGAGGAAGAGGAAGAGGAAATGTTACGCCAGCGAGGTCGACGCTACGCTGCGGAAAACCTGTCCGCTGCGGCTTTTGGGGATATCGGAAGCGGGGCCCGGGATCCTCCTCAGGCAGTGGCCGCGACGCCTCCGGTATTCCTGGGTGGCACTCCTGCCCCAGACGCCGAGACGGTGGGTACAGCCGCGATTGAGGCTGCTCGGCCCGACGAGGCAGAGGTCGTCTTAGCTCCGCCTCCGGCCGTGGCTACGGATGACTCACCCTCTGATTAGGCCGTGGGGGCCGGAGGTCGGGCTCGCCCCGCCGAGGTCGCTGAGGGCGGACGACCCTAGAAGAGGGCAAGGGTCGAGGCCTCGCCTGGCCCCTCCTCGCCTCCGCCTGCTGGTGGGACGATCCTGCCTCCTCCTCCGGCTCCGTGGAGGTCGGCCATCGAGGAGGTTCTGGGGAGGCCGCTGGCCGAGACAGACCGCGCGACCGATCCCCAAGTGGTCGCGGCGCTAGGACGAGCCTGCGCCCTCCCTCAAGACATGGCAAGGTGGGCCAAGATGGACAATGAGTCACTCCTGCTCTCCTTGATGCGATCCCTGGTGTCGGTAAATGCAGTGTTTTTCCCTCAACTTTTAGTCCGGTGTCGTTTTATTGACTTCGGGTTCTCATCTTGCAGCTGTTGCAGAGGTGCCAGATGGGCATTGAGAGGCTCGATGCAGCCGAGGCGCGGGAGGCGGAATAGGTGGTTGAGAGGGACGAGCTGCGGGCGTCCTCGGCGTCCAAGGACGCGACGCTGGCAGAGGTGATGGCCAGGAACGCCGGCCTCGTCTTTGGTCTTGAGGAGTCAAAGATCGAGGTCGAGCACCTCAAGGACGAGCTAGAGGACGAGAAGGGCCAGAACCTCCACCTTGCCTCCGAACTCGACGATCTCCGAATTGCGGCGAAGCGACTGGAAGACGACCTGGAGAGTACGAAGGGGACAAACAGGAGGCTCCTCTCTCAGCGGAACCAGGCGCAAGGTTCCCTGGAGATGGCGCTGAGGGGGAAGGCGGCCGAGATTGAGTCTGCCTTGGCAAAGCAAGAGGCCAGGCTCAAGGACGAGTTCCTCGCTGAGCATAACTCCATCATGGGGGAGGAGGTTGGCAGGCTGTTTGCTGACTACAAGGCTCAGCTGCCGGGGATCCGGGACCGAGCCTGGGAGCTTGGGTGGAAGGCGGCCTTGCGCAAGGCTGGGATCCCCGAGGATAGCCCTCTTTTCCTAAGTCCTCTACGTTTTTCCTGCTCGGACTCGGGACTCGCGGCCGTGTCTCAGGCTTCTGACCTTCCTTCGCAATCGAGTCCGGAGGCGAACGCCGCTTCCGGGGCGCCTCAAGAGGCTCCAGCTACCAGCGCTGATCCCGAGGGCTGCCAAGTGGCAGCTGTCGTCGAGGCTCCTGAAGCTGTTGCTTCCGAGGCTAGTATTCCTGAAGCGGGCGCGGCCGTTCCTGAAGCTACCCCTACCGCTCCCGAGGCCAGCGCGGTCGTGGCCGGGGTCCCTCCAGAAATTGACTGCAATGTGGAGGCTGCAGCCCTCTGAGGCTTTTTGTTATTTTTCTTTTTATGTAACTCTATTTTTCTTGTAATCAGGACCTTTGATTAATGAAACCTTCTTCACTTTATGGCTCTCTTTCTCCTCGTCTTTGATGAAATGTGTAGGGTCGACCTTATGTCGCATCGCTTGTGTCTTGAGTTGGTCCGGATATTAGTTGGTCTGGATAGCCGAACTCCTGGCCATTCTCAGAATTGAGACATCGGCCAATGACCGAGACCCGGTGCATGAATCGTGGTCTCGGTCTGCTGTGTACCCATAATCTCCCCCCCAGCTTTTGACCTGTGAGCTCCTTGGAGCAGGTCGGAAGCTGAGATGCATTGCCGAGATGGCGGGGTCTCGGTTCGAGGGGGGATTCCTCCTTATCACCCTTTGCTGACGTGGAGTAACTCATTGGATTTTCTTCACCAGTCGAGGCATTTGCCCGTTCGTCTGTCGAGGCATTTAATAGCCCTCTGGAAATGCGGCACTGGTGCCACGTGTCGCCTCTCCGAAGGGCACGCAATCATATCTGCAGGACGCCTGGGCTGCTCGAGACGACGCTAGGGCTATTTGAGGGAATGCCTCATTAAAGGCTTCTCTCGAAATCTGAAACGGCGCCCCCTACTCTTATAAAGTAGGGCGCCTTCTCCGTCTTCCTTCTTTTTCGATCCTCAGAAACCCTGTTGCATTCTGCTGAAGAACAGTACTACTTGCGAGACTCTTGTTTGCACGGCCTTTCATCGTAGGATTTCCTCCTTCTGTCTTCTCCCTTTCTAATAGGTAGTTCACCGTCTAGGGTAGAGAATGGGCGTACACAGGCACTAGCTAGGGGACCCACTGTCCATAAGCCTGTTTAGGGAGGCATACCAGGTCCCTGCGAATGTAGAAGTCAGGCCAGACGGCCCTGACGATGGCATCACATACAGCGACGGCTGGATGCCATTTTGGCTGGTGTCCGTCGTGGAGGGAGGGGTCCGGTTCCCCCTTCACCCACTCCTCAGGGACTGTCTCCGGGAGTGGGGGTTGAGTCCCTGCCAGCTGCTCCCCAATGGGTATAAGATCATCATGGGAGTGGTGCGGCTGAACGAAATATTGTCAATCAGCCTCGGTGTCCCGGACATCGAGAAGGCGTATGACCTCTGTAAATCCGCAGAAGGGCATACGTACTACCTCCGGCTAAGGGCACACCGAACTGCCTTCGTGACCGCGCTGGAAGATTCCTATAAATACGCGGGGGAGGACCGTGTCTTTGTCCGAGGGGCATGGGAGTTCGGCGAGGCGGAGCCCAGCAACACAGCCCGGATTCCACGGAGAATAGGAGTCCCCCCAAGTAAAAACCGAGGCCCCTTAGGTTTTTTAGTTTTAACCCTATTTATCTCTTCCCTTCTGTTAACATTGTTCTGTTTCTGCAGGTTTCCGGCAGAGGAGGGAGCTCGCCAGAAGGAACCGGTGGAAGGTGAACAGTGACTGGCACGAGAAGGTGCGGAAGTACCGCGGCCATCACTGCCGAGCCGCATTCTCGCTCCTGGGGTACAAGCCGCACTACAAGTCTTTCATCACCCCGAGGCGGGTGACCGGGATTGACTCCGTGCTACAGGGGGAAAGCATCGGCCCGAACACCGAACAGACCGAGGTCCCCATATCGGAGACGGTGACTGTCGCGATTCCCAGCGGGATTCCGGCAGAATCGGGCGAAGAGTCTCGGGGTCGCGAACCCGCAGGGGTTGTGAGAGCCGAGACCGGGCGGAAGTGGCAGAGGCAGAAATTTGTCGTTTCCAGCGAGTCCCGGAGCTCATCCAGCTCGGAAGAGTCCGAAGTCGAGATGCTGCGCAGTCGTCACCAGCGCTTCGTGGCCGAAGACCTCTCCGCCGCAGCCTTTGGGGGCGTAGGGGGCGAGACCTAGGACCCCTTTCGAGGCGCCGACGTCGCCCCAACTACATCGTCTGCGACTGTTGCAGAGGTTCTTGCTCCCGAGACCGAGACGGTTCCAGAAGCCATCGACAGGGCCCAATCAGGACCTCCTGCAGCGGGCGAGGTCGGCGCTGATCCTCCGGCCATTGTCGTTGAAGAGTCGCCCTCCGACTCAGGCAGAGAGGGTACTGCCAAGGTAGTCGAGGCGCGCAGGCCGGAGAAGAGGCCGAGGGTCGAACCCCCACCTACCCCGGAACCTGTTATGTCGGTCGGGGGATCCGCCACTCCCTCCGATTTTGTCCCTTGGAGACCGGACATCGAGGGAGTGCTGGGGAGGCAACTAGCCGAGTCGGACCGAGCGGTCAACCCGGAAGTGGTTGCCGCTCTGGGACGAGCTTGCACCCTTCCCCAGGACATGGCAAGGTGGGCGCAGATGGATAATGAATCGCTGCTGCTTTCCTCAATGCGGTCATTGGTAGCGGTATGTACACTTGAATGTTCTTCTTTTTCTGCTGCATTTCTTTAGGTGACCCTCTGTTCTTACTGCAGCTCCTGCAAAAGTGCCAAACTGGCATGGGAAGGTTGGACGCAGCCGAGGCCAGGGCAGCAGTCTGGGCAGCGGAGAGAGAGGAGCTGCTGAAGTCCCTAGAGGCAAAGGACGCGACCCTGGGGGAGGAGGTGAGCAAGATCGCGGATCTTCTTGCCGAGCTCGACGCAGCACGGGCCTTGGCCGAGCATCTCAAAGAGGAAGCAAAGGAGGCGGCGGATCAAAACGCCCACCTTTCCTGGGAGCTAGACGAGGTCCGGCTCGCGTCGTCGCGGCAGGAGGAAGATATGCAGATGCTGCGAGGGACGAACAAGAGGCTCATCTCCGAGAGAAAGCTAGCCGAAAGAAAGCTGGAGATGGCTCTGGAGGGGAAGGCGGCCGAGCTCGCGCTGGCTCTGAAAGGGTAGGAGGCCAAACTCAAGGAAGAGTACCTAGCCGAGCATAAGGCCGTGATGAATGAGGAGGTCGACAAACTGGCAGCTGACTACAGGGCACAGTTGCCAGGAATCCGAGACCGGACATGGACACTTGAGTGGAAAGCGGCCTTAAAAAGGGTTGGAGTCTCTATGGACAGCCCTATTTTCCAGAATTCCCCCAGGTTTCCTCGCTCGGACTCGGAGTTGCGAGCCGTCTCGGAATTCGCCCCAGTTCCTTCAGCCTCGGAGGTCGCCCCAGCTCCCTCATTGGAAGTCGCCCCTGCTCCCCCAGTGGTTCCCGAGACTGCCTCGGCCGTTCCCAGCGAGAGCGCTACCGGGACCAATTGTAATAAGGGAGCTGCAGCTCCCTGAATTTTGTATTCTTTTTTCTTTTTCCATACATTGTATTCAGGCAGATCTTTTCGTAATAAAACAGCATTTTCTTTTTCCACATGCTCTGTGCATAATCCTTGTCTTGTTTGTGGTGGAATTAGTATCGACACAAGTAGTCTGCCGAATAGTTTAGTAGGTACTAAGCGAGGGCAGTACTGGTACCGGACCCTGATGCTTTTGGCTGTGCCGCCCAGGCTGGTGCGGGCACCGAGCTGAGGGCGGTTGGCCCTCTGAACAGAGGCGCCGAGCCGCGAGGGTGGTACTGGTACCGGACCCTGATGCTTTTGGCTGTGCCGCCCAGGCTGGTGCGGGCACCGAGCTGAGGGCGGTTGGCCCTCTAAACAGAGGCGCCGAGCCGCGAGGGTGGTACTGGTACCGAACCCTGATGCGCGTATGGCTGTGCCGCCCAGGCTGGTGCAGGCACCGAGCTGAGGGCGGTTGGCCCTCTGAACAGAGGCGCCGAGCCGCGAGGGTGATACTGGTACCGGACCCTGATGTGCATAGTTTCGTCGAAGCTTGGCGATGGCACCAAGCTGACAGTTGATATTTCGAACAGAGGCGTCGAGCCACGGGGAATCTAAGTAATGCAAAGACTTGTTCCAAAAAAATCGCCTTTTATTGATACTTGATTTCTTTAATACATTTTTCAGAAGTAGAATTTTTTGAGATGCGTCACATTCCATGGTCGCGGGAGCGCCTTCCCCTCCATATCTTCGAGTCGGTAGGCAGATCTCCCGGCCGTCGAGGTTATTCTGAACGGTCCCTGCCAGTTGGGCGCCAGCTTGCCTTCGTTAGGATCTGGGTCGCCAGGAAGTGTTTTCTTCAAGATCAACTCTCCTATCGCGAATCTTCTTTCCTTGACCTTCGGGTTGTATCCCCTGGCCAACTGTTGTTGATAGGCGGCCAGGCGGATGGCTGCCGCCTCTCTTCGTTCTTCAGCCAAGTCCAGCTCTCGTGCCACGTTCAGATCGTTCAGACCTTGTTCGCAGAGTTCCGACTTCAAGGGGAATGACTGCTTCCATACCGTAGGCGAGGGAGAACGGGGTAGCTAAGGTGAAACGCCTCGGAGTAGTTCGGTAGGCCCATAGAACACTCGGCAGCTCCTCTGCCCATCGACCTTTGGCTCGGTCGAGTCTCTTTTTAATTCCATCGAGAAGTACTTTGTTCGAGATCTCGGCCTGACCGTTGCTCTGGGGATATGCCGGGGTGGAGTAGATATTGCGAATGCCGTACTCTTGGCAGAAACTCTTGAAGAGGTTGGAATCGAACTGCGTTCCGTTGTCGGAAATGAGAGTGCGGGGAATTCCGAATCTTGTGATGATATTCTTCCACACAAAGTTCTTTGTGTCTGACTCAGTGATGGAGGACAATGGTTCAGCCTCAACCCATCTCGTGAAGTAGTCCGTGGCTACTATCAACCGCCTTTTGTTCCCTGGAGTTCGGTGAAGCGGTCCGACGATGTCCAGGCCCCACTGGGCGAAAGGCCACGGACTGGAGAAGGGACTCAGGTCCTGGGCTGGCTGGTGGAGAGAGTGAGAGAACTTCTGGCACCTCTCGCATTTTCTGGCATAGAGCTGGGCGTCCTTTTGCATGTACGGCCACCAGTAACTCTGGCCGATAGCCCGGTAAGCAAGAGACCGTCCTCCTATATGACTACCGCAAACTCCTTCGTGAATCTCGTAGAGGAAATCGTCGACTTTGCTGGGGTGAACGCACTGGAGGTAAGGCCCAGTGAATGACTTTCTGTAGAGCTTGCTGTCTGGGGAGAGCCAGAACCGAATCGCTTTCAATCTGACCTTTCGAGCTTCAGTCCTGTCCTCGGGTAGCTGGTCGCCCTTCAGGTATGCAATGATGGGGTCCATCCAGCTCGGGCCGAGATCGAGGCACAGGAGCTGCCGGGGTTGCTGGAGGTCGATGCTGGGCTCCCGCAGTGTTTCTACTTCGATAGTTCTCTTTTCACCGGCTTCCACAGCCGAAGCGAGGCTGGCGAGGGCGTCTACATGGGAGTTGGATTCTCTGCCGATCTGCCGGACCTCGGCCCTTTCGAACTGGGAGAGGAGTCCCCTGGCGTGGGCAAGGTAGGTAGCCATCCTGTCATCCCGAGCTTGGTAGTCTCCGCTGAGCTGGCTCGTCACCAGCTGGGAATCGCTGAAAACCACAACGGACCGGGCTTCCAGGATTTTGGCACTGTTAAGTCCGGCAATGAGCGCTTCATATTCGGCCTCGTTGTTAGATGCCTTGAAACCAAGTGTCACAGCTTGTTCGATGACGAGGCCTTCGGGAGACTGGAGAACTACGCCAACGCCAGCTCTCTTGGATGTTGAGGATCCGTCGACAAAGACTTTCCAAGACGAGTTTAGGAGTTCTCTCCAGAACTGTTCTTGCTCAGTCTCGGTGACAACCTCTGCACCCCTATCGCCCCCTAGTTCGGCGTCGAGCGCGGTTGGTGCCGAACTCTGAGGAGTAAATTCCACAATGAAGTCCGCTAGGACTTGAGCTTTGATGGCCGTTCTGGGATGATACCTGATGTCATATTGCCCCAGTTCGACAGCCCATTTGGAGATCCGTCCGGAGAAATCTGCCTTCCGGAAGAGAGCCTTCAGTGGGTATTCTGTTACGACCACTATTATGAATGTTTGGAAGTAGTGGGAGAGCTTCCGAGAGGCGCTGACGAGCGCCCAGGCGAGCTTTTTGAGTTGCAAATACCGGGTCTCGGCGTCCAGCAGGGTTTTGCTCGTGTAATAGATAGGCCTTTGCTGGCCGTTGTCCTCTCTGACGAGCACCGAGCTCACTGCATGGTCCGAGACCGATAGGTACAAGAACAGTGCCTCTCCAAAGGTTGGGGTGGAGAGCAGCGGTGGAGACGAAAGGTATTGTTTTAGCTGTTGCAGCGCCTGAGAACAGTCCGACGTCCACTAGAACTTGGACCCCTTTCGCAAGAGTTGGAAGAAAGGTCTGCACTTGTCCGAAGCGCGGCTGATAAATCGGTTCAGGGCGGCAGCCATTCCGGTCAGCCGCTGAACTTGTTTCGCCAAGGTCGGACACTGGAGCTCTTGGATCGCGGTGATCTGGTCAGGGTTCGTTTCGATCCCCCTTCTTGTGACCAGGCTCCCTAGGAACTTGCCAGAACCGACACCAAAGGCGCACTTGGATGCATTCAGCTTCAACTGGTATCGGTGGAGGATGCCAAAAATCTGGCGGAGGTCGGTCAAGTGGTCCTGCGACATCTTGGATTTGACGACCATATCATTGATGTAGACCTCCACCGTCTTTCCGCGCTGGGCCTGGAACATCTTTGTCACCAACCGCTGGTATGTCGCTCCCGCATTATTTAGCCCGAAGGGCATCACCTTGTAACAATAGGTGCCCCTCGGAGTGATGAAAGCTGTCTTCTCCTGGTCTGCCGCGTACAGGGGGATCTGATGGTACCCTCGGTAGGCATCCAGGAAACTCATCCGGTCATGTCCGGCAGTGGCGTTGATGAGCTGGTCAATCTTCGGAAGAGGGAAGCTGTCTTTGGGACATGCCTTATTGAGGTCGGTGAAGTCCACGCAGACCCTCCATTTTCCCGTCTTCTTTTTGACCACCACGGTGTTGGCTAGCCACTGCGGATAGTGGACCTCTTTTATTGCGTCTGCCTCGAGGAGCTTCTGAACTTCCTCAACCACGGCCTCAGTCTGCGGTACCCCAGTCCGGCGCTGTTTTTGGAGCACGGGCGTATGGTTGGGATCCACCTTCAGCTCATGGCAGATGACTGCCGGGTCAATGCCGGGCATCTCATAGGGTGTACAGGCAAAGACCGCCTTATTCTCCACGAAGAGGTCAAGGAGTTCTGTCTTCTCGGACTCGGGGAGCTGGCTTCCCACGAGAAAGAATCTGTCGGGGTTGGTGGGATCAATGTTGACCTTGGTGAGGTCATCGATGCTTTTCTGCGCCGGAGCCCTGCCGACGTCCCCGAGCTCGGCCTCTCTATCCAGTTCGGCCACATTGACTTGGGATGGCTCAGCCTCGCCAGGCAGCACGGCCAGCAGGCATTGCCTGGCCATGTGCTGATTGCCTTTAACGGTGATCACATCCGTTCGGCCCGACCGGTTTTCCAAAGGGAACTTGAGTTTTTTATGTCGGGTGGAGGGCACCGCCTCCATGCTATGCAGCCATGTCCTCCCCATTATAACATTGTACGGGGAAGGGACATCGACTAGTAGGAAGTCGACTTGCCTACAGGCACCTCCTACTTGGACTCTAAGGGAGACCCTACCCTTGGGATAAACAAGCTTGGAGCTGAAGCCGACCAGAGGGGTGCGGGCAGCCTGGAGGTCCTCGTCCTTTAGTCCCAACTTCTTGAAGCAATCGTAGTAGAGGACTTCAGAAGAACTGCCAGGGTCGACAAGGGCTCTCTGAACCAAGAAGTTTTGCAGCTTCAAGGTGAGCACTAGAGCGTCGTTGTGTGGTAGCTCGACGTCTTCCAAGTCCTTGTCAGAAAACCATATTCTGACCCCCTCCGTTTTGGCCTTCTTTGCGGCCTGCTCTGGTGCTGCGGTCAGCACCTGTTTTTGATGGGAGGCGCGCCTGGCCTCGGCGCTAGCCTGAGAGCTCTTCTTAGGTGGGGCGGCAAGGTGAATGACGTTGATGATGCCTTCTGGCTCGCTGTCCTGGTTGTCAGCGTCCCGCCGCGGAGGTCGGTCATCACCTCGGCCCTCCTGCTTGATGTACTCCCTGAGGTGCCCTTCCTTCACGAGGTTTTCCAGGTGGGACTTGTAGCTCCTACATTCATCGGTCCTGTGCCCATTTTGTTTGTGGTAGGCACAGAACTTACTCTGGTCTCGGGAGGAGGGGTCGGTCGTCATTGGCCGAGGCCATTTGAAGAAAGGCTGCGCTTTTATTTTGTTAAGGAGCCTATAGATCGGCTCCTTAAAGATGGTATTTACTGCCACGTAGGAGGTCGGCTCGTGGCCTGACCTTCTGCCTCTCCCTGATCCCGATGCCGAAGCAGAGGGGGTTCGGCGCTGTTCCGAGGACCGGGCCCTGCGCCGATCCGGGGACGGATCTCTGCGATGATCCTCCCTCCGGGAGGACCTGCTATCTCCCTTAGCCGGTTGGCTCTTCTTAGTGAGGCCGAAGTTTTCTCGACCTTGCGCCTCGTCTTCCTCTGCCAATATGAACCGGTTCGCTCGGGTCATCAGCTCCTTCATGGTGGTCACGGGGTACATGACCAGCTGTGCCCGAAGCGGGATGCCTGGCTGCAGAGCCAGCTGGAAGGACCTCACTGCTAGCTCCTCAGAAGCGCACTCGATCTGGCTGTAGACAGTCCAGAACCGGCGAGCGAACTGGGTGACGTTCTCGTTCTCATGCATTCGGAGGGCCATCAGGTCGGCGTCGGTCTTCGGGATGACACGATGAGCCTGGAATTTTCCCAGGAAGGAGGTCCGGAGCTGCCGCCAACTGGAAATAGAATTTCCAGGAAGCGAGCAAAACCATCGCAGGGGGAGATCCGCCAAACTGGAGGAGAAGACTCGACAGTTTAGGGAATCGTCATCCCCCCAGACCGACATCCTCTGGAAGTAATGTCGGAGGTGGGCAGCAGGGTCCGAGGTTCCGTCATACAGGGTGAACCTCGGGACGCTGAACTTCTCGGGGAGTGTGTATTTTCTTATCTCCCTAGAGAAAGGAGACGCGCCAGTATCCTCAGCTTCAAAGGCGGTATACTGGTCTCGGTCGATACCAACAGTCTCCATATTTTGGCGGATCGTCTGCCTCACCTGCTGGTCAATCCACTTCTTCAGCTCTTCATCCTCCGAAACCTAGCGCTGCTTCTTTGGCCCTTCGTGCATGTGACTGCTGCTGGAGCCCTCTTCCCCTTGGTCTCGGTCGCGCCTCTTTCTGTTGAGGACGTGCCTCAGGTCTCGCCCGTGGCCCAGGCTCCTGGGCGGCGGGCTCTGATCCTTCTTGTCGTCGAGCTGTTGCCTGAGCCGTTGGATAAGCTCATGCTGTTCCTGGATGAGGCGGTTCTGTGCTCTGATGTCCTCCAGGCGGGGGTCTTCGTCTTGATCGAGGCTGGCCTGATGGTGTGACTGCGATCCAGCCCGCGCTGACTTCTCGTGCGGCTTGGTGACTGACTTGTCGCCTTGCATGGCCCGCTTATGGCTATGGTGGGGTTGCTCCGGAGGTGGGACGTCGCAAAGGGAGAGCATGGTCACTCCCCTGGACCGCGACTGTGTTTGGACCGTGGGAGACCTCCCCCCAGACCTCCTTTGCTGAGGGGGTGGAGGTAGAAGATCCTGCGCCAGCGTAGGCTGAATGGACAAAGCCTTGCCTCTGGAGGGTCCTTCGCCATTTCTGGTTTTTGGAGGCATAGTGTTTGCAAGCTTTTTGTTCAGTTCCCCACAGATGGCGCTAAACTGTAGGCGGTAAAAACGACACCTACTTAGATTGAGATGAGGTCGAGGTAACACTCCTTGGGACAGGGAATGCTGAACTTCCAAGAACCTGAAAGGGAATGAGAGAGACTAGGGTCAGAGGCCCTGGCTGTCGTAAGCCGAAGGCACTCCGATGCCTGAGCTAGCTCTAAGAAAACTAAACAGGAGGAGGAAGAGAGGAATGAGAGGGTGTGGAGTATTTGTGAGTTGTGTATTGCGTACCTCCCATGGAACTGATCCCATGCGTATATATAGGTGAGCGCTCTTCGTTCATTCTCTCTTGTGAGTGGGGGTAGGTGAGGTGAAGTCCCATCGATCCTTACCCTGACTGGCAGCAGTAGGTGAAATGGGCAACACCCCTCCCTCTCTTTACACGCCTTCAGCCAGTTGGCGTACAGGGCTGATAAAGCGCACTCCTTATCGCCATAAATGAGCGATCCTATCGCCATAAATGACTGCTCGTATTTGTCTGGGCGCGCCGTATTTCCAGGAGGAAAGTGGCGGCCCACTCTGATTCTAGTATTGTGGTCTGAGTCCAAGGGTGGCTTGGCCATAGCGTGCTTTTGGGCTGAGCTGGCATTCATGCTGAACTGCCGAACCGTGGTGCTGAGCTACCAAGCTATTGACCGATCTGCCGAGCTGCCAAGATATTGACCGAACTGCCGTGCTAACGATCTTCTACCACAGAGGCTGAGGTATTCGGCGAGTTTAGCTGTAATCTTTGCTTAACTTCGTTATTACGGTGTTTTACCCACACATCAAGGTCTTGCAATTTGGTCCAGTTGAATTCTCTTATTTTTTCTTCCATTCTTGTTGAAATCATAAGAACCCTGTAACTTTGTAGGTTGCGAAAACATGTATAAAGTCTATTATACAGTGTTTTAGGAAAAAAAAAAAGTATATCATACAATGGTCCTCCTATTTAAAACATGGTTTATACTATCAAAGGACCATGTATCACATGCCTAGCTGAATAGGTGACACACATATAGTACATAAATGATAATACCGGTACTTCATTCTACTGTTGGCTCTTCCTTTTTGAAACTTAACAGTCAAGTATCTGTATACATATATAATGTAGCATGCATGAATTTCATGGGCACTGACCTTTTTTGTCTGCCTTGTCAGGTAGTGGTTCCATAGCTAAAAGCAAAGTGGGCCACCTGTATAACCCATTACGGAGGCAGAAGTAAGTGGGATTGCAGATGATTTTGTAAACAGTGCACTTATCATTAGAGTGCTTCCATTGAAAGTAAAAGCATCTTTTTTACCTGTCCTCAAACTTTAACTTTCCATATCAACAGTGGATGTTTGTAAATTTCAACCATGTATGTTTTCATACAATTGAGATTGTAGAATTCTCATAGGAGTTGGATCCCCACTGTTGTTCCACTCAAACTTTCTTTATGTTCTTTTTTTTGTTTAAAGATGGTATCCATTAAAACCAAAATAGATAGCCAAAAGATCTAGTAGAATGAGATAATCAATGATTAAGAACAAATTAACCTAAATCCATGGAACAACTACGAACAACTCCTAAAAACGAAAGGAAAGGACTATATTTTCGTATAAAAATCCAACATATGATAGCAATAAATTAGAAATGAGAGTAGGATCAGAAGAGGTTGTTTAAAGACAAGGCGGACCCAGAAAATTCAACTTAAATGAGCTCTATGTAAAAAAAAAAAAATTGGGAAAAAGAGGCAAATGTAAAACAAAAATATATAATAATTCTTAGAATATATTGGAGGGTTTTTTAAAAAATCCAATTTTTTCAAATTTGGTGGGGGCTTCAGCCCCCATATCACTATGCCTGGGTCTGCCGTTGTTTGAAGATTATCATTGGCCATCACGCAATTATACATCAACTTAAGATGAGAGCCCTATTCGTACATGGGGCTATTCCATATTTAATTTATTTCAATAAATTATAAATCACACTCTTGTTTGAATGATTTTTATTAAATTAAAATTTGTTGACAATCAATCAATGCAACATATAACATTTTCTAAGCCACATCCATAGTGGTCTCTACATGCCTACCTACAAACTAGAAATTCTTATAAAGGCAAAGCAAGGCACTGAACTGAAATGTGACAGGACTGATGGGAGTGTTGTGTTGTGTGTCCTTTTATAGGCTCAAAAGTGTATTCATTGCGTGGGGAAGCTAAGCGAGTCCACGTGATGGAAGGTCACATGCGATGCCTTTCTTACGTGGAGCACATGACAAGTGTCAGCTTCCAAAGCTTCTTTGTCGTGACGCTGCCACATCCACTGTATGGTCTTCGGTGATCATGAACGTGGTGGGTGGGGTCCACTCTCAACCACTTCTTTTGGCAACGATGTTGTCGTCTTCGAGTCAAATTTTATTTATAATTAACATAAAGAAACCACATACTTTATTTATTTATTTCATTTATAAAAGCTATTTAAAAGTATAAATCTCTTTTAGATATTCTAATAAAAGTTTTTTTTCTAACTTTTAAATACTTGAAAACCCACCGACGTACACTCACCCAAATACCTCATTATTAGCACTAATTATTCAGAACTACTTCACCATCCGAGCTATCAATGGATTGATCATAAAATTAATTTAAAACACTTATTAGGGCCTACTTGTTTAGAATAATTGTGAGAATTTTTGTTTGCGAGAATTCTAAAAATTTTAAATGTTGTTTATTAAAGTGGAATTTTAAATGCTCAACCCTCTGGCTGAAGTTCAAGAAATTCATAGGTTTAAGATTATGAATTCTTACAACAAGCGATGCATTTGGAATGTCCAAATACAAGATATCACATCACATCATAAATTCCCAACAACCCTAATTCCTCATCATGAATGTCTTGAACCAAACAAGCCCGTTATGTATCACAAATTTTAGACCTTTATGTTTGCATATAAAGTTTGTGATGGGTAGAAAATAATATCCAGTGCTAAATTTATTATATAGCTTTCACTGGTTTACATCTTCCTAAGTTGGATTTTTCAGGAACGAAAGGTATGGCAAGAGGAGACTCCTTAAGCCTGGTCTTTTCAGTGGGTGGAAAAAGAAACCCTTTTCACACAAACTTTTTTTTTCAAAAGAACTTCTGCTTTTTCACATGGCCCTATTAATATTTTTATTTATTAAAATTATTATATATCTATCTTCATTATGGAAGCATTATCCCAACTAAATTGGGATCATCATCATCATCATCATCTTTAAATATCTAACACAATCCCCCCTTTTTAATCCGGCCTAGGCTCAATGGTAAAAAAAAGATTGAACAAATTTTCTCATCGGGGAATCCTCAAGAAATATCTTCCCTCCCTTCCGAGACTTGTGACTTCTCTTAATGGGAGGATTAAATAGGACAACAGATTAATCATATAATTAGCTGCAGTGCTTAATCCAACATGAACCCAAATCAACCCTACCAACTAAAACTCATTAAAAATTAAGGGGCATGAATTATGAAAGCAATACACATGGAATCTCAATCATGATACAGTTAAGAGTATATTAAATACAATCCTGCTCATATCACATAAATCTTAACGTCAATGATCTGATTAAAAAAAAGAAAAAGAATACAAATTTAAAGATCCAAAGCGGCACAAGTCTTTTGGGCCTAGGAAATTGATCTTGATAAGGATTTCATTAGACTAGTATTTTCAGATGCAACTATCAACCAATGTGGAACAGTGTTCAACGTAAGCCCGTGATTTTATTATTTTAAGACGTGTGACAAACAGGCTAAATTCACAAGGGAAAAGCATAGGAAAAAAAGACACAGTGCAATGCTGGTCTTCCACAGTCCACATGACAACTACAATAAGAGCTGGCTCCTTGGTATAATCACTATCAATGAGATGTGGGTACTTTAAAATGGACAACTTATCATATTTTATTTGATGTTTCACCTTTTTAAGACTTATTTGGAATTTCATATGATATCACGAATAGCTAGCTATGTTAAAAAATGATAGGCCTCCTCTTATATATGGATTATATTGGTCAAAGCATACATTGAGCCAAAACTTTCTCCTACTATGGGTTGTATTTTGTTCATATGCAGTAAGTCCATCTCATGGGGCCAATCTTGAGATGCATATAAAAATGGATAAGGGTCAGCCAAAATATTAGCCCCATCAAACAGCCTTAAACTTTAATAGCATTTGAATCATAATATTTTTTTCGAGATTCAACTTAATATAATAGTAAGTGAATGTCGAATGAGTGTAAAATTAGGCATGGTACCATATCATAGAATGGCAAGAGGATGAAAATGATTGCACACATTAA
The DNA here is from genome assembly GCA_029852735.1 of Persea americana. Taxonomy (NCBI): domain Eukaryota; kingdom Viridiplantae; phylum Streptophyta; class Magnoliopsida; order Laurales; family Lauraceae; genus Persea; species Persea americana. The sequence goes on along the minus strand of CM056816.1, from coordinate 54,943,072 downwards.
AAGTGAGCGCAAGCGGGCCCAATGGAGTTGGACTACACATGGTCAGGCTGCTACTAGGAGAAAATCTTCCTATAGTAAGATGGATTATGTCATGAGATCCAATTCATAGTTCATGCTCTGCTTAAATAAGAATAAGTTAATACTATTGCTTTCTCATGAGAAGATTCTGTGTTAGAGATTAGGGTTTTTTAAAAACATTCTTGAGTTAGACATTTCAAGAGCGCATGATAGTAATCATTTGTTTTATGTTTACCATCTAATCTATTGTTTTGACGTAAATCTCGTCTCTTGTGTGCATTTAATTTATTTTTTATTTTTTTTAAATTTTCTAACACATGACCCCATCAGATTTCGTTTTTATAAAATGCGCCCCCCGCCCCACCCCCTAAAATGAGAATTTCTTAGCCCTCCATGGTCTACACCATTGTCATTTTTCCATCAGACACCCATTCTGATCATGTCCACAAAACAAGCTTCTAGGAAGCTCTATCAACAATAGACCAATGGTTTAGACATTCCTATAGTTGGAGGGCAAGCAAGCTTAGATGTAAAATGTGAAACTCACACTCCCTTCAAATAGCTAAGGACCCCACAAATCCATGTTAGATAGTAGTGCAATCACATGGGTTCTTGATGTTAGGGATAGAGATAAGGTTGGTATAGTTGGGTTCTCTATTATTAAAAAAGGATGAAGATGGGCAGAGGGTCCTTCCTTTGGGCACGGAAAAGGTCAAGGAAAGATATGTACTCCTTTTTTACCAGCTTTTTTTTTAGGTAGCTTTTGAATGGGTGTGATGTGGTTTCTTTCATTTGAATTTTTTTTTTCCATATTAGTAATCTTTTCAGCTATTTGTAAAAATCCCCTTGATAGTTGAAGTTTGGCAGGTTTTAGAAAAGTTTGGACTTGTTTTTTTTTTTTTTTTTTTCCTTCATATAATTTTTTTATACATTTTTTTCTTCCAAGTTTCTTATTTGAAGCTTCATCATAATTCATCATAGCCCAAACATGAAGATACACCCACACATAACTCATCATCTTGTCTATTCCCACACACAGCTCATGGCTCACTTTTGATCAATGCAACCATTCAACAAACTTGTCATCTCATTATCTGACTTGAGGCTTAATGTTACGCTCGTTGAACTCTCATTCACGTTGGATTGAATATGAAAAAAGAAGCAACGATTAAGATCCTACCAATCTTTAACATTTGATATAGCCTTTGTACTTCCTTTTAGTTTATTTCCACCACGAGCTAGGATAATCTAGAGGGGATGGTTTGTTTTTTTTTTTTCTCCTGTTGTCCAAATGTAACATTTCCATCTTCCCCAATTGTAGATTTTCTTATAAGTGGGCCCATATATTGGCTAACCATCTTCTATGCTCTATTTTGGAAAATCCTATATAATTCTACAACTGCACAAACCCAATATCCCTGCATGGTTCAAGACTAGGGCTGGGTCTCCTAGATTCTTTGTCCATGCCTATTACTGTTGAAGATCTTAATTGACTTATTTAAATCTTTCAGTCCATCCAATCGTATATGGGCCCACCACATTTATGTTACACCCATAATTCAGATATTTATGATTGTACTCCAGCAAACATTAATCCATTGTCCAGTGTGTTATATTGTTACATGATTGGGTGACAATAGACTGTTTTCAACCAAAATAAAACATAAATCACATTCACATCAAGTACTCAGATATTTTTACTGTGCTTCTTATTAATTTCTCAAAAGTTCAAAAAAAAAAAAAAATGCTGATAGGATAATGGCACTTGAAAATTTCAAGTGGGGCAAGTTTGATTGTGCAGCTCTGAGTTCCCATCCTACATTGAGTTCACTTCTGTGGCCCATTATCTACCTTAAAGACCAATTAGATTGGCAGATACAGGGAAGCGTCTATGAAGGACTTGCAGCCAATTTGCAACCCTAATCTAGTGTATGTCGCTTGGCTAACATGCAACATAACTTACAGGTAATGTTCAACTCAAGTAGTCTTGGGTAGAGCAAAAACAAGAAAAACTCTACCACAATATGGATGGCTGGGATGCTTTGATGAAAGGTAACAATCTGGTTCATTCATTTCCCAGGCCCAACTTAGAAATATCATGATTCATAACAAGGAAGGGCCACTAGCATCAGATGCTTCTAGCAACTTCAATTTTATGGTAGAATTTGAATTCAATCACCATCACCACAATCACCACCATTATTGTTAGGCCGAATTTTTTCTTACAGGAGTCTGCATGTTAAGCGATCCCTAAACTCTATCTATACATACCCTCAATAAAAACGGGGCCTGCTAGCACCGAAGCCAGATTGAATTTCACTCGTGGCTCCTTTTACTACTCTTCCCGCGAGATAAAATGCCTCTCATCATTAAAACCTTATTCCATCTATATGAACTAGAGTTCGTGAGTTCCAATTTTCCATTGAACTCTGCTTGCAGCCGTGCTTTTAACAACTACACTGTTCATCTTTTTCCAAAATCAAATGACTATAGTATAAAAATGGAATAAAATGAGAATTTTTAGTTCATTGTCGCACTTTAAATGCAGTATGAATTTTTTTTTCTGCTCACTCGTTTACACAACATACAAAAGTGAGTCTAAAGATTTGTGTAACTATGTAAATCAGTGCTCGGTGGAAATCTATCCAAGTAGACCCGAAAAACCTTACTCCTGTGTTTTCTGTCTTGGAGAATTCAGGAAAAGTAGTTTGAGATTTTCCTCTTTCCATGCAAAGGACTTGTTTACGTAGCCACCTTGGAAGAGGAAATTGCGGTAACTCGGTTCCCACCTCCTCAGTCAAAATCACACTGATTGCATCAAATGTGTGAAGAAGGTGGAGCTGCAGAAACACAGAATGACATTCCATTCTTCTTCTGCAAAAAGCCCTTTAAACAAAGTGGGTCTAAGGTAAGTTTGGATGTGCAAAACCTTAAAAGAATTTTTTCATAGTTATAAATTTATCGGTATCACACAAACATGGCCTAAGGGCACGTTTGTGTAAACACCCTTTTCAAGGAAAGAGAAAATTGCAACGTCAGCAAATTCCATAGGAATGGAAACCTTGAAAAATTATTTCCGTAGAATTTAGAAATTCATATTTAGTGCAAAAAAAATTCCTCATTGAATTAGAGCTAATGTTATTTGGTGCTGCTGTGGATTCCTTATAAATCAAAATTTCTTATTTGGTGAAACAATTTTTTGAAGAAAAATAACATAACATATATATCATTTATTCAACATCAAATAATAATTTATTTAAAGAAATAAAAAATGAAAGAGTTGTAGGGTTTTGGGTTGAAACAAACAAGAGTGAGGAAAAGAGGAAGAAGTTTTCCGATGAAATCCATTTCCATCATTATCAAAGAAAATGCTGATGATGTTGGAAATGGTTTCCGTGGAATTGATCCACACCAAACCCTTAAAACATGACTTTTCTGCGGAAAAGTATTAAACAAAGATACCCTTTAAAGCGACACTTGAGAGAAGGAATTCTTGTGGGGGTGGGGGGGCGCCGGTTGGTGCTCATGGGAATATTGACCAGACCAGTACAAGTCTACACGGGCTATCCAGAATCAGATCACAGTAGTATTTTTAGCTTGCCTGGCATAACTTTGTGATTAGTTATCTCCATTTAACACAAATATCAGGCGCAATAATTAAACGGGTTAAGTCATCCATAAGTTTTGGTCTGATCAGCAGATGGACATGCCCATTAGAGAACATCAGGAAAGAAACTAATGCCAACACACAAAAAAAATAAATAAATAAAAATAAAAATCAGGGTTAAATCAAAACAAAGAGAAAGGAGTTGAGAGTAAAATATCTGAAAAAACAAGAATATATTCCTTTCTTATCATTCGGTGTGCCTTTTAAGAGTATTTTTTTTGTCATTTATTGTCAATAAAGGTAGTTTTTGTTTTCTCAATTTGTGCATTTGCTTTCAACCATTTCCCTCTATTTTTTTCTCTTGATTTGACCACTTAACTTCGTTTAAATTCACCACTCGTGCTAACAAACATGAATTTGATTCCTCATTGGCTTTTGCTAACGAAAAAAACTTGGAAGCTCCTCAACGGCCATGAGAATTTTCTTTCCCGTATAAGACAGGCTCCATTGGCATATTCATCACTAAGAAAGCCTCAATATTTCAAAACTTATGGCATATTTGCTAACATTAGATTACATAGGAATTTAATAAAAAAAACTCAAAGTCAAATGAGCTCTGCCAAAGAGTTTTAAAGATGTGAGGGGTGAATGAATAAGGTGAGGAGAGAAAGAAATAAGGTGGAGATGTTACGAGACCTTCACTTTCTTAGGTATTGAATTAATATGATTTATTTAATAGATTGGAGAGGGGATTCATTAAACAAACAACTGCAAAAGAGAGAACAGCACAAAACCACACAAAACAACAAAAGCCTAACATCACCTAAATATGGTAGTAATTTGGGACCGGGCCCCTACACCTTGCCTAAGCTGCTGAACACCCAAGGGATCTACCTTTACTCCAATATCTTTTCTAGCCCTACAAAATTCTTAGGCACAAATTTCATAAATTGTTGACCGCATATTTATTGTCCATCTTCCCTCTATTCAATTTCCATTAAAAGAGTCATTATTTGACGGATAGTTTTAGAATATTCACCTGCGGTCTTACTTTTAACCACTTAGATCGCATGAATTTGCCCAATTTCCATATACTAAATTCTTATATAATCTGATGCAAACAAATAAGCCATTAACTTTTTCATAATCTCCTCACATGTTTTATTGTTTTCCCTAATATGTGATCAATGATGATTTTTCCTATTGTATGGCAGTGAAATTTTCAAAGAACCCATGTAATTGAAAGGGCATCTTACTTCAAACTGTTTACATTTTTCATATAAGCAGCCCACCTGGCCTCCTGAGTGGATACCACGGAGGCTCCTACTCCTACACGCCTAAATTGAAGACGCCTAAAACCCTCTCCCACGCTCGGATAAACCCTGGTAAAGTTCTATTCTCCAAAACCCTATCCATGTATTCCCTCACCATCTTCTCCCCTTCTCCTCTCCAAAACCCCTCTCTCTCCTCCAAAACCCAAACCCTAGGGTTTCGTCCCCAGTCCCACCTTCTTCGTTGCCCCCAACGAAACCCTAAAATCCCAATCTCCTGCTCCATCTCACAAGTTCACAGCTACGGGACCGTCGACTATGAGAAGCGTCCGATCCTGAAATGGAGCCATCTCTACCGCAGGATCTCGATGATGGAAAACCCTAGCCTTGGTTCTGCTACTATTCTGGAGCAGTGGGAAGAGGAGGGTAGAAAGCTCACAAAATGGGACCTTTGCCGCGTAGTGAAGGAATTGCGCAAATACCGTCGTTTCAAGCCAGCTCTTGAGGTAGATTGAATTTCGATAGAATTCTTCTTTTTTGTGTTACTGAATTCGTGATTATGTGGGGTTTTGATTTGGAAAATTGTATTGTTAGTTGTGTAGCATTATCATTTACATTGTGATTAGTGTGATTTGATTAGATTCGCAGATAATCCCTTAGGGCCTGTTTGGATAGGCAAAAAATAAAGTAAAGTGAAGTTAAATGGGCCCCGACGGTCTAAAATTTCAACTCTACCCCGTTTGGATGAGTCCGGCCCAATGGATGAAGTAATGTTGTGAGACACATGTACTCCATTTCACTTCAACTCTAAATACTTTCATTTTCTTGAGTAAAATTGGATTCTACTCCAAACCTTAACTTCAAAATAAGCATCAAAATGGAGTGAAGTGAAGTACTCTACTTTAACTTCAACCTACTTTTCTCCACTCCACTCCACATGTGAAATCCACTTCGTTTTACTCCACGCCTCATTTATCCAAAAAGGCCCTTATTGATGTTATGGTGGGGTTAAGTTTCTTTCATAAGTGGGTCTTTTGATTCTCAATGAAGACAAGATGATTCAGATGTAATCTTTGAAGTTGTTCAAGAAGAAATGAAATGCATGTTATTGAGTAGACTGTAGATCAGTGTGATATTCGCACACATTTCCAGCCCCTTGGGATGAAAATCCAATGCATGGGCTCCCCTATTTGGTTATATGGTAAGATTGAGCACATGAATGATAATGTGATTAACACAATCGTGTGTATTATTAGTCATATGCATTGATCACATTATTAATTGGACCAAATCCAATTCGAGTAAAATTTGGGTGGGGCGAGGCTTTGTTTTGGAAACTCTACAATTGAGCTCTTGTTTTATGAGTTTGAGCTTATTTGTGTATTACTATATTAGAGTGTTTGGTAAACCTCTGCCTATTTCTTTTTATTTTTTTAATTTTTAGAGGTCATTCACAAATTAGATGAATAGATGTTTTGCTTCAAATAAATTAAGCTAAGGGCCTTCCTTTCTTAGAAATTTTTTTAGCTAAAGTAGATGGTGGATAATGTAAAATTTACTAGTGTTTTGAATGAAAACAATCTCATAAAATCTCAGTTGGCCAAGGACTCTCCACCTCAGGAAGCGGAAAGGTCTTGTGTTCGACACCTACTTTCATTGGCCACCTCCCATAGTTTTACCTAGTGCATGTGGATAGGAGGGTTTGCATGTGCCCCTAGGGATTAGTTCTCGGCTGTCCAGAATCGAGTGTCCTTCAAGCTCAGGGCCAAAGGCTCCTGGGTTGGGCTGGGAAGGTAATACACTGGGTTATAAAAAATAAAAAAACCTCATAAAATTATGAGAATCACGTAAATGTTGGGTTCTACATTATAATTTTTACAAGCTGCGCTCCGTTACCACAATTCCTAAAGGTGGGCCCCAATCACCTCATGACATAAGAGCTTTTTTTCCTTGTAACTGTTAGTAGCAAACATACTGATTGTAAATTAGAGCTTAAAAATTAAAGCCTTTTGTCTTAGCCTTTATCTAATTAGCTCTTATTAATTAAACTAAAGCTTTTAGTCTTAGACCTTTATCTAATTAGCTCTTATTAATTAAATTAAAGTTTCCAAACAGCCCTTAAAAGTTAAGAGGATCCGTCTTTGATATTGTTTTGAAGTGAAATTCAAGTTTTTCTTTGAAATTTACTTGTGTCAACTACTCAACTTACCTGACTCAAGTTTCATCAGAATTTTTAGCTATGGCGTGGTCCGCTTGATGAATAGTCTATGCTTATTAATTGTTTGTCTATTGTCTCAGATATATGAATGGATGAGCAGTCAAGGAGAGAGATTCAGACTGAACACCAGTGACACTGCAATCCAGTTAGATCTGATCTCTAAAGTTCATGGTGTTTCAAGTGCTGAAGAATACTTTTCAATGATTCCTGATGCCTTGAAGGACAAGCGCACCCACGGTGCTCTTTTAAATGCGTATGCGCAAGCAACAATGAAGGAGAAGGCAGAGGATCTTATGGACAGGATGATAAAAGGTGGTTTTGCCAAAGAAACACTTCCTTACAATGTGATGATGACTCTCTATATGAACCTCAGCAAATATGAAAGTGTAATTCTGATGATCAATACAATGAGGGAAAGTAACGTGCCCTTGGATATATATTCCTACAATATCTGGATTACAACTTGTGCAGCAATGGAAGATACGGAGGAGATGGAACGCGTGGTTGATGAGATGAGACAGGACAGTGGCATCAATGCCAACTGGACCACATATAGTACACTTGCGAGCATGTACATCAAACTTGGCCACTTTGAGAAGGCTGAAAATTGCTTGAAGGATGTCGAGCTTAGAATCACAGGCCGGGATCGAGAACCTTTCAATTACCTGATCAGTCTTTATAGTAGCATAGGTAAGAAGGAAGATGTTTTTCGGATATGGAACTACTACAAATCAAGCTTCCCTAGCATCCAAAACATAGGATATAAATCGATATTATCTTCTTTGGTCAGGCTAGGAGATATCATGGGAGCGGAAGAAATATACAGAGAATGGATGTCCTGTAAGTCAGGCTGGGATCCGAGAATTAGTAATATTCTCATGGGTTGGTACATTAAAGAAGGTTTGATAACGAAGGCAGAGAACTTTCTTGATCAAATGCATGAAGCAGGATTGAAACCAAACTCCAACACGTGGGAGCTCTTAGCAGAAGGACATCTCAAGGAGAAGCAGGTCTCCAAGGCGGTGTCCTGTATAAAGGAAGCTGCATTGGTTGAGAGGGAACTGATCTGGCGACCGAAACCCACAATCGTTGCTGCATTGCTCTCTCTCTGCAAGGAGCAAGCTGACACCGCGAGTTTAGAGGTGTTGATGGAGGTCTTGAGAAGGGCCGGTTGCCTTGAGATGGAGGAATACAAGACATTGATTCGAACAAATGTGAAAAGTGGTAGGGCTGTTGATGCCTAGGACTTGGATATGGAAGAGGATGAGATTGGTGTGATTGTCGAAACTGAAGTTCTTCTCAGCGGACACCATGGTAGTGTGACCTGTGATGTATTCTTTGGCTGCCTTAAGTACTGATGGGTGGAACCATCCATGTGGGACATAGATGCCCACTCTTTCTTAAAGATTTCTCGTCTCTTTCATTGGTTTTGGAATTGTATGCTGATGTAGACCCAAAGCCTTTTTAAGTCCGACCTATGGGGTCCAACAACCATAGGGAATGCTGAGTCTGACCATCTATCAAGGCCAATTTGCACTAGTTTCAAATTTTATTTCTTTGAAACTTTTGAACCTGGCAGGTTTTTATGTAAAGTAGGATGAGGGTCTTACTTTGAAAAGAAAATATAGTATAAACACAACAAGAAGGGATGTCTGGCCGTGGTTGAAGTTTTATTCATTCAATCAATTATATTCGGGCGACTTGAGTTATTTGCAGTGGAGATTTTGAAGAGCTGAACAGTTTCTTTGATTCATCACATGTTTGTGTTTGAGTTGTTTCCTTTCTTTTATTCCTTATTATGTGGATTGGAAAGGAGTTGCTTTTGCTTAGATTGTTATTGCATCCCTTTTATCGATTGGGAGCTGCATCATATGAATGGGCGGAATTACCAGTCTCTGGATTGAGAAATCTATCCTTTCATCCTTCATTTGGGAACTGGATGTGCTGTCCGAGGTTTATAAGAGTAAATGGCTGCATAGTTATTAGTCTCTCGAAGGGTTTTAATTTCCATGTATCTCAAGAACCAGAGTTTGCTTAGTTGATTGGATACCCTATTTCTCACTCAACTGGATCCATCTTGCGTTTCCCTACGCGCCCGTAGGGCTGGGCTTCTCATGGGTCAAAAGGTGATGTCGACCAACTCCTTTTTACAAATATTGATCTTAGGGCCCATCATGAGCCGGACCCTAAGGTCCCACCAGGGTTTGAGTAGAAAGATTTTGGAGGCACAAGAGCTTGGATGCATTCGGCCTGGCGTGCTGATGATAATGAAAAATCCCCGACTGTTAGCATGGGAGGAGAACGGGAAGAACCCCAGTTTGTTTCGGCATGAAAAGGTGGTGGGAACGTGGTGTACATAATGAAGAAAGGGGCTGTTGGGACTTGGGATAAGTATCAATGACAAAGCAAATTGGGTGGGCATGACTTGAATGGCCTTGATAATCAAGGAGTGGAGGCAGGGGAGGAACTGCATGGGGGGCAAGACGAGGCCATGCATCCCCAGTCACTCAATCCAGACGCTAATCACTTACAAAAATGAAACTTCTGCAAACAGTTTTAAGAGAAGAAAATCTCTAAAAATCAGAAGTTAGGGTCTGTTTGACATCATTAACAAAACGTTTTAATCCAAGAATTAATGAAGAAAAACTTATTTGGCACGCATTTTGTGAGAGAAAAAAATCTAGAGAGATATAGAGAGATTTTATAGATGTGCAAAAAGGGTGAGTAAATGCATCCCGAACGAGTTTTTCTACATTCGTTCTCACAGTGAAACATTTATAGAATGATGCCAAATAGACCCTTTAAGAGTTCTAGGAGAAGAAAAATCTCAAAAAGAATAGGAGGTAAGAAGATTTTGGTATGTTGAAGGTCTTCATATTATAACATGGCTTACCCATTCAGTAATCATTCCTAGGAAGTTAACTTCTTTCAAAATAAAATATATATATAAAAACAAAGGATAAAAATTTATGACCTCACTTAATTTTAGATACAGAAAAAGAGGGAGAGGGAGAGAGAGAGAGAGAGAGAGAGAGAGGAACAAACATGAGAAGAGAAAAAAAAACTGTGAGAATTTAAAAGAAAATAGGAAGAAGAGGTTGTTAGTGTGTGAATCCAACTATGGAATCAGAAGCCATCCAGTAATTTCCCCATTGCTACGGTGAAACAAGTGCATGCATTTTGATTTAATGATTCGAAGTTCTTATGGAGGGTAGAACTCCTATTCAACATGCTAATTAACATCCACTAAAACACACATACTTTTTGTCATTTTGTATCTAGATTTAGTAGATATTGTCTTTCATTTTGGCTGAGCTGAATAAGTTGAATAGTTTTGCTCCTGCTTGGTTATTAGAGTTGGCGTATTCTTTTGTACTTGTCTTTGCTTTTCTCTTTTCCTTTGTTGAATTATATGCTTCTTTTACAAAAGAAAAAAATAATCACTTTCTACTGGCCTAACTCATACTCACCTTGCATTGACGGACTTCTTTCATAGTTGCTGGCCAAAGTTTCACTTCAGTCATTCTTATGTTCTTTTCAATGATCAAATGCTAAGTTGAATATAAACTTTATTCTCATTATTCATCCAATGGTCAATCCAACGGTATATATCATTTTAATTAGAATAAGAACTGGACTAAAATATCTATTCATAGTGGGAGCCTGACGTAAATCATGCAATGATTGGCCACATAATAATCAACACAAGGTGGATGAACACATGGGATGATTTTTCTTCTAAAACACCACATCCCAAACTCCTTCTTACTTTTGGGTAAAAGAGATCTCAAACTCTTGAAATCCGGCAGAGAACATACAATAAACTTCCAACATGGGAATTGTCAATACCACTTGCAAGTTGTAACATGGGCAGATGCATACCCCAACTATGGGTAAAGGAGATCCTGTCCACGTTAAGGCATGTGAGCATGTTTTTCAAAATACAGACATAATAACATGAGATCGAATCACATATGTTCAAATGTGGTCCCCTTTGGAAAGATCCAAACCGTTCAAAAGGTGTGTCTCTTTCTATTTATCTATGGATCAACGATTCGGAAAATTAGGTTTAAATTATATACTTATCATTTTTTTAATAATAAACTCAAATTTTAAGAACAATGAGGACCATGTAATGGAAGCTGACAATTTAGCTGTGGCCTCCATGCATTGGGACTAGGGATGTAAATGGATCCGATTTGGTTCTGGTCCCGTGCCAACTGAATCTGAATTTGGGCCTTATTCCAAACTTGACTCGGAGCCAAAGTATTAAAGTATTATGTACTGATTATTATTCAGACGACATTTTTCAACAATTCAGTACTAAATTTCAATAATTCCTCAAAATTACATTTTTCATGAAATCTAATTTGATGGTGCATGATTATTATTTAGATTAGTACCAAATTAGAGTGAGTATTAATTTATGGGGAGTTAGTGAGTGCAAGGGAATTCGTCATAGTGTATCTCACGCTGTGGTATAAAAAAAATTTACCTTTCACACAAATCAATGAGAGATACCTTTTACCGAAACATAGCATGCATTTCAGCCAGGCATAGATCTTGTTTAAAATAAACATTCAAGAGTTCAGTTTTTTATTTTTTCAAGCATAATCAATTGTGAATTTTGTGCTGTTTATTGTTAGGTGCTTTAGTTGGTAGGTTGAGTGTTCACAATATGATTTTGACCTTCCAACAATGCACCATTACTTTTTTATCTTATTTTATTTTATTTTTGTTAAGGTTGTAGATTAAACTACTAAATTAAATTCTCAAAATAAATGTGCTCTTTTAAAGAAATAATTTCATCAACTATATCACTCATAAAACTAGTCGTCTATGTGATATATAAATCAGTGAATATGCATCTCAACTTATATGCTAAGCACTGTAGGCCTGTGTCACATCTTGTGTAGTCCACCTTAATGCATGGCAGTCAAGATAAACGCGAGGGATAATTGGATATAACCTGGATTAGGAGTGAACTCATCATTCATCATAGATGATAATCTTAGCCCTTGATTTTCTATTTTTAAAGTTAGATGGGTATGCATTGTTGGGATTTATTATGATTAAAATCTAACATTGACTTAATTTCATGTGAGTGTCGAGGTAAGACTAGTAGCAGTTCAAAGGAGTAAACTATTGCCACCCTGGCCAATGTACTGCCTGTTAATGTTGATTAGTAAACAAGGATTTTATACTTGATTGATAAAAATTGAATTCTCCTATGGCACTCATAGTTTCTGAAGGACGAGAACCAACCACACAGCATCTACAAGAATTTTGTAGTCTAACATGCTCTATAGTTTTAGATCAAGTGTTGGTCTCAAAATAGGTTGATAAATAATGAAATCACACTAATAATCTTTGACGTGAACAGGGGCGGAACTATAGGGGGGCAAGGGGCGACCATTCAGAAAACCCCCTTATTTAGCTAGAGGAAATTATATACTATTTTTACATATGGTCCCTCCTAGAAAATTCTCTTTTTTAATATATTGGCCCTTCCAAAGAAAATTTTCTAATTCCGCCCCAGAATGTGAACGAACTATGTAGAATTCACTTCTATAATTCAAATGTTTTATAGCCTAATCTCCCCAGCCTATTTAGAGAAAAGATTACATGTATCATGCAAGTGAGTGGGGTAATTGGGCCGAATATTTTAAAATCATGGGGTGAGTGGTAAGCTTGAATATTAGGATAAATAATATGAGGGTTCGAACTTTGTCCACATCAAATAGGGGTAGTTCTCACATGGCTATTTGGGGTTCGAATCCTGGGTATGTCACATATTTCTTCTGTATGGGCTTTCTTTTCGCTTGTGTGACTTCTTTCTCACTTGTATGGACCTCTTTTTCGCTTGTGTGGACTACCTTTCCGTATGTACAGGGGCTCTCTCTTGAATTCCCCCTTGGTTTACTCGAAAGAGACCTATTCATCAATTTTATAACACGGTCACAGCCAGATCTCCTCGTAGATGAAAATTTTTCCTTGTTTTCAGTGTTGAGAGATTAGCAGCCAGCGTGTGGGAGGACGGTTTTCCCCGTGGGTTACTCTGGTGGGTCCCACTTTGACATTGGATTCTGATCACCCAGGTATACTTTACCAAGTGCGAGCATGCATTATTTGCCATGTTGGTGCTTCTGTTTTTGGTTGATAAAGATGACTCGTGAAAGTTGAACGGCATAAAAAGAAGTCTTTTTTTTTTTTTTCCTACTTTCTCAATTTAATAACCTGTTTAGAAGAGGGGTCTACATGGAATTTTTTTTTTTTTTTTTTTGGTAAGCTAGCTATCCGGCTGTGGGCCCATTCAACCCACACTAGTGGGAGTGCCCTTGAGGGAGACTTCAAGTAAAATTAGCAAGCCTTTGGGTGAGAAAAGGTGAAGGGTTTAAACCCTGAATAATCAAATGTGAACTAACGCCTCTAACCAATGAGGTAAGAGGTTGTTTTTTTGTCTACACGAAAGTTACTCAAAATCCATGTAGCGTGAACTTTTTGAATATTAGGCCAGAAGGCTTTGCATGGCCACATGAAAACCAATTATCCAAAATGCTGCTTCCTCGCTGTGTCCCATTTTCTGATTTGAATATAACTTAAATATCCAAAATGCTAATGTTTCTTCCTGTTCTATTGTACAAATATGAGTGCTTAGTTTGGAATTTAAATATAGAGTTTGTGAGACACGATGTTCTCATGGATTATAAGAATTTGTAGTTCTCTTTTTTACATGAAATAAAAACTCATGTTAGTTTGCTCTAAGCTTTTCAAATGCCATCACATGTAAAATGCTTAAATATACAATAAATCCTTACTTCTTTACCTTCTTGCTTTTTTAAAATTAAAGGAGAAATAATTATCCTTTTTTTTATAATTTCTTTTTTAAATGCTTGTTATCAATTTTGGGATGGTAATAAGGATAACTTTTTCCCCCTCTTCTTTACATTTTCACTCTCTACTTGCTATTTTTGAAAGTCTTAGTACATTGGTGATATGGTTGTTATTAATGTTTCGGACCCCATTTGGTCTAGCCTCTAAACCAAAATATTTTGGTGAAATGATTCAAAGTTATATTTATAAAATACATAAATTATATATATAAATATATGGAAATGCTTCTATGAGAGTAAATCTTACACTATTATAAGAGTAAGGGGATATGACCATCATGATTAGGCTGTTGGCATTGGATATGGATCCAATGGGTCATTCATTACTCTTATAATAGTGTGAGAGTTATTCTCATAAGAGTATTTTTCATATATATATATATATATATACAACTACATATAAAAAATTAAAAATAAAGTTGCAACTGGCCCTAAGCCCCAATGGCCCAAACCAGGCCTAATCCAATTTTATATAACTCGCGCTAGGCCCAACCCCTACCCTTTTTATTACTCTTTATAAAACAACACGCCCAAGATATCTCTTGCCCTAGTCCTCTCTTTTATACCTTTGTCGAAAACTTATCTCGCACTAAATCTTGATGAAAGGGGAAAAAAAGGAAACGAGGAGGAAAAAGAAGAAAGGAAGGGTGGCGGCACGGCACGGAGTTAAGCTGATGGATCAGGAAGAGCGAAGCAGCGACAGTAAAGGCAACAACAGGGCACAAGTACTCTTAGTCTTTTCATTTCCATCTTTTATTTTACTAGAAGCAATCCCTATTTCTTTTGTTTTTGATGTTGCTACTGCTGCTTCTTCTTTTTATTTTCTCCTAACTTTTTCTAGGGCTAGGTTTTTAATGAGAAAAAAGGAATTAAACTAAAATCTGGATTTCATCGAAATAGTATGAAATCAGTTATTATATGTATTTCATTTTAGTCGCATGGCCGAAATGAAAAATTTTGGCCATTTCGACCAAAATAAAATGATTGACAAATATCATTGTTCATCCAAATCGGTGTGCAAAGTTCTTTAGCCTAATATTCCAAAAGTGTACGCACTCCAAAGTAAAATATCTGAATTTTGAGTAATTTCCCTGTAAGGAGCTCTCTATCCCTTTTGAAAATCACATTTTTCCTTTCAAGAAGAAATCATATAGAAAAGGAATGTCAAATACTCACACATCCACACACATCCTACCTAAGTCCCCATATCTATCACAGTTATAACATAAGATTGATCTTCAATTGTTTCTATGGAGTGAGAGATGTTTAACCTCCGAGTTACCCGTCGATCATCAATTGATGAAAATCCCATCACAAGACACTAATTACAAGTTAAATAAATTCAAATGCGAAAATCATTAATACCTTTCATGGTGATCCCACATCATTATATACAATTAAAATCCACATCCATAGAATGATTTTTCTTTGGTCTGTAACAGAAATTCTCAAAAAATTGAAATCCACATCCATAAATTGATCCATGCCACTCACTTATAAAACCTAAATCACTCAAAGTAGTTTTCCAAATACATACAATCCCGCAATAAAAATAAGCAAACCCAAAAAACGTCAAGATTAAGTTCATAATCCAATGATCAATCCCACCATGGCATTACTTTTAGTTAGAACGAAATTTTATACGGAGATAAAGTAAAATTTTTAGACGGCTTAGGTTTTCAAAGTTGGACAACTAAGACAGACTAGTAACCCTAGTGCTAGGGCTCTTTCCCTCCAAATGTGACAAGGGAGGAGGGTACGTCAGCCTCGAGAAGAGGAATATATAAGGATCTTCTCAACACACGGACCAAAAACAGGGAAAAAAAAAAAAAAAACCTGCGTAACGGCGTGGGGCCGATTCAAACCCGCAACCGAAAAATCTCCAATCAGGTCTGTTTCAATCGATCCCTCTTTAGTCTTTCCTTCTTTCAACTGCTATTTTGAGATTCTTAAGGTGTTTTTTTTTTTTTCAATTAACATGAGATGAGAATCTGTTGTGAAACCCTAATTGTATTGGTTGATGCATCTCTTCGTCTTTGATTCCAGCATTGCGTGGATTTTTTTTTTTTTTTGGGACGATCTAAAAGTTTGTTGAATTGGAAGAAGATCCATGCGATTTTGTGATTTTTTTTTTGATTCGTTTTGTTCTTGATTAATCTTCTTGATTCATTTGTCTGTTTGTTTTCTCCTGGATTGGGGATCCAGAAATGGTGGAATTGGAAGAAATTCCATCGGATACATCGGTGGTGCTGGGATCTCCGATCAATTGCAATGTTCAATCACACCCGGTGCGAAAACGGAGTTTGGAAATTGATGATGGAATGCACTTGGATCGTCCCGTAGGATTTAGCAGGCAGAAGCTTTCTGCCATACGAGATTTCCCATCCCAATTTGGGAAATATGGGCAAATCCCGCAGGAAATCGATGGAAAATGGAGTGACGGAGGCTCGTTTGGATTTCCTGGGGTTTTTGTTGGATCTGAATTGCCCAAATCGGCGGAAAGTTCAGGTGGGATGGAATTGTCTGACTCGGTGGATCTGCCGAAACCTAAAGCCGGAGAATTGTTGATGTGTATTGACCAGAATGGTTTTCTCCAACCATTTAATAATTTGGAAGTTGAAATTGCCAATCAATCTGAATTGGTTGAGATGCCCAGCAGTTTGGGTAAGACTGAAACTGTGGTTTCACAAGGAGCTAATGTTGATATGCTTGATACGACTGATACTGGCGAAGGTGAAGAGGAAAATGTGCCGAAAATATATCCTCCCTCGCGAAGAATCTCTGGTCACAGAGATTTTCCTTTTGGTTGTGGGAGAGATGCTCAACCTATGCCCAAGGAAGAAGTCCAAGAAGGCATCACTTTGGGTAGCAAGAAGGCATATGAGGATTGCCCTTCAGTTGAGATGGATGGGAATTTGAAGTATACCGCTGGTAAGTCTGAGGGGGGCGTTATCAAAGAGACTGAAGGAGAAGGGGAATTTTTGAGTGATAAGTTGGTTGTGCTTACTAAGATTGCTGGAGAAGAGGAAAAGGAGGAAGAGCCTGTGGTCGGTTACATACAAAGATCCGTTCACAAGGAAACGAATGACAAGAGTTTCAAGAGAAATACAGATAGTTTGGAGGGAAAGATAGCAACCAGGAAGTCGACTAGAATAAGCAAGTCTTCTTTTCAACGTAAGTATAATGCAGCTTTTAAGGTCGAGGAGGATTCTCTACCACATGGAGATGGGGAGAAAAGGGTTGCTCCTTGTCAAGAGTTGAGTTTGACCTTGATTCCTTTTGGTCCTAATCCCAGCGGTAAAAGTGATGACCCCCGAAGAAAAGTCAGAGAGACTCTTCGTCTGTTTCAAGCCATGTGTCGAAAGCTCTTGAGAGAAGAAGAAGCGAACCCAGACCTACGTGCACGAACCTCGGGGCGTATTGATCTGACTGTTGTCAAGCTACTTAAAAAGGAGAATCTATGTGTTAACACTGGTATGCCAATCTTAGGAGCTGTGCCTGGAGTTGAAGTTGGTGATGAGTTCCACTTTAGGGTGGAGCTTGCTATCATAGGCCTTCATCGTCCATATCAGAGTGGGATAGATTACATGAAACAAAACAAGATTGTACTTGCCACTAGTGTGGTCGCTTCTGGGGGTTATGAAGATGACATGGACGGCTCTGATGTGTTGATATATTCAGGCCAAGGGGGAAAACCTGCAGGTGTTGATAAGCAAGCCGAAGACCAGAAGCTCGAGCGTGGAAACCTAGCATTGAAAAATAGCATAGATGCCAAAACTCCTGTCAGGGTCATTCATGGATTTAAGGAACTGAGAGGCAGTGATTCCCAAGATGTGAAGGGAAAGAAGATTATTACATATACATATAATGGTCTGTACTTGGTTGAAAACTATTGGCAAGAAAGAGGCGACCATGGTAGATTTATTTTTAAGTTTCAAATGAGAAGATTGCCAGGGCAACCAGAGCTGGCCATTAAAGAAATCAAGAAGTCAAAAAAATCGGCAGAGCGTGAAGGTCTTTGCATTGCTGACATTTCTCAAGGAAAGGAGAAGATAGCCATCTGTGTGGTTAATACTATAGATGATGAGCGTCCTTTACCTGTTGAATACACAACCACAATGATATATCCTCCATGGTACACACCAACTGTTCCTAGGGGGGGTTGTGATTGTATCGACGGCTGTTCAGATTCCAAGAAATGTGTGTGTGTGAACAAAAATGGTGGGGAGATCCCTTTCAACCATGATGGTGCTATTGTGGAAGCGAAACGCCTTGTGTATGAGTGTGGCCCTTCGTGCAAATGTCCTCCATCCTGTTACAACAGAGTCAGCCAGCATGGGATCACATTCAAACTAGAGGTCTTCAAGACCGTATCAAGGGGTTGGGGAGTCAGATCCCTAACTTCTATTCCATCTGGAAGTTTCATATGTGAGTATGCAGGGGAGCTGCTTAACGATAAAGAGGCTGAACGGAGGATTAGTAACGATGAATATCTGTTTGATATTGGACGAAATTACAGTGAGCTACAACTTTGGGAGGGCCAGTCATCTTTTGGACCAACAGACTCACAATCAAGCGCTCCTGAAAAAGTTACGGAGGATGGGGAATACACCATTGATGCTGCCAAGCATGGCAACGTGGGAAGATTTATCAATCACAGTTGCTCCCCTAACCTTTATGCACAGAATGTCCTTTTTGATCATGACGACGAGAGCAAGCCTCACGTAATGCTCTTTGCTGCCGAGAATATTCCACCGCTACAGGAGCTAACCTACCACTACAACTACAAAATTGGCGAAGTTCGTGATTCTTTTGGTAATATAAAACAGAAAAATTGCTACTGTGGTTCTCATGAGTGCACAGGCAGGTTGTATTAAGGCGATTGTATGTGTACTTGTTATACTTTTTTACAATGTAAACTTTTCAGTTGGTCATTGGAATTGAAAGTGTATCTTGAACTGTTGTTTACCGATAAAAAGACAAAATGTTGACCTGTTGTCCATATGAAGAAGCTAATGGCATCCTTGATATGATTTGTTTGTCTTTTGACCTTTTTGGTTTATGATTGATGTATTACTCATTTCAGCTAACCAGTCTACATCGGGACAAGGGCTGCCAATCGTTGTATGTGCTTTACCATACCTACCGGCCATTATGGCCTAAATTCCTCTTTAAGTTCTAGTCCTCAAACAGGGGAAGAAGTTTATGCTTGATATTTCATCCCTTTTGCTTTTGCTAGTTCCTATTTCTGTATTAATTCAAGCACCTAACTATGTTGGATATCTATATTTTGAATAATGTGATAAATTTGCAAAGTGACCAATACACCAGAATCTCTGACAGAATTGGGGTGATGCACTTGGGACCTGTTTGTTTCGTGTAATTGAAATATTGAATACACAGGAACTGTAAGATTATATTTCTAAAATTGGTTGTATTTGAATGAATTTCCAAAAATGACCATTAAATTATCTTACTTTTAATGGAAAATGAATCAAGGGGAAATTGGAAATGAATACGTAGCCATCACCCTAGTAATTCAGATCCTAAGTGAGGGGATTGTCTCCACTTATATCCTTCACCTCTCACCTCTTTAATAATCATTGTTGGAGTCCATTTGACCATGAATTCCCATGCAAACAAACAGGTCCTTAGGAAACTGTGGATTACTTTACACAGTGAATGAGCAGATAATGAGATTTCAGCAACATCAATTAGGAGTTCCAAGCCGTAAAATCTATACTAAAACTCTCTCCTCGGGTATAAAAATCAGTAAGCTGTAGCAGTTCCGCAGAGTTTGTTGACAGGTACACCTTCCTCTGGATTCAATGATAATGCAAACTAACATGCATAATCCATTCAACAGACAGATTACAATAGCCAAACTGCAAGTCCAAGGGACAAATAAACTTGAATCGAAGTTTATGAGGGGCACTCTTTTGAGTAAATTCTAAGTAGCCTTATCCCCGCAGCATTTATAAGCTTAACCATCATCCATGGGCTATGACAATGGGAGAATCAACTGAGGCCTGCAGGGTGAAGGCTCATCTTGTTATACAATTGAATTCAACATCCAAAATGTTGGAAGTCCCTGTGCTTGGCTAATTGCAAAATTGTAGTCATACATCAGGAAGAGAAGATACTTAGTTGCTTGGCTTAGAAGTTAGAAGCAGTTGACTTGTACTACTCTCCATCACTAAACATGTCTATGTGGATGACTTTGACTGAATGTGCATGTAATGGATGGTCAGAGACGATCACTTTCAGCTTTTTTTTTCTCCCTTCCTTTTTTCTGAAGCTAGAAGTAGAGAGAGATTCTCAAGAAGAGTAAAAAAAAGAGGAGGAAGAGGATAAGGCTTGAAGAATATGGATTGATGACCCATGCCTTCGAAGAGGTCAAAGACAGCAAGCTATAGAGAGGGTTGCACTAAATTCAATGAATAGGGCTCACTTTTCAGAAATCTAAGCCCATCACATTATCTATCTCCCCTTGTATTGGCACCTGTTCAAATTCTAGATCAATCTCAGTAGCTCTAGCATCGGATTGATTGTGTCTTATACGCGATGAACTTCATATGATATATTTTTAAATACAGAGAAAAGCGAATGGACTAATTATGTGTAACACATATGATCAATCTAATAATGGCTCTGAATCTTATTTGACTCAAATTTTATCTGGTGCCAATACAAGGAGTGCTTGAGTTTGTGATCTAGTTGGATTTTGGAAGATGTCACACTCGTAACATCTAATAGGGTGCGACCTACTTGTTTCTGCGCACAATTCATTGAATTGAAACCAGTAGTATTCTTCTTGCTCAAAGCCCGGATGGGGTTTGCTCAAAGTTCAAACGAAAGCTTGGCTCAGCTCTGCTCAGTAAATAAGCAGATGATAGTGAGTAAAAGTTTCATTTCTTGTAATTTCAGTAGTTAGACGATTGATGAATGGGTCGGATTTCATATGCCATGATGTGAATAAGAGTAGCTGCTAACATTTGTTTTAAGACGTGGTTTTGGACCCATATTGTCCAGGGCCAAACCTGTTGAATTAGGAGTCAAAGTCATTTTATATAAGTCCATTTCTTTTTCCATATATTTTTAAGAATTATAATTTTGATTCTTAATCTTTAAGGGTCCTGTTTGGAGGGAGAGAAAGCGAGAAAACAGTTGGAGCAAACTGGACACAGAACAAATTTTAACTTCACACAGTTTTCTCCACCTCAATTTTCTCTAGCTTTTCTCAACATCTACCGCGTTTAAACCATTACAAATCAGACCTGATTTGTAAAAGACCTGTTTGTTTGCATGGATTGAATCCCTAGAATTCATTGTAAAATGGGTTGCAATAGAGGATTTCTAAATAGGTTAAGGGTGAAGGATTGATGGTGGAGAAGTTGATGGAAATTGACTTTCCTAGGATTTTATTTCCTAGGTTGATGGCTGGGTATTTATTTTTCATCTTGCCTTGGTTTGGTAAATTATTTGATGCCCATTTATAGTTGTATGCATTTGTTTCTTCAATTTTAGCCACTTTTAAGAATACATTTCTTAGAATTTTATGAAACTTAATTCCAAGCAAAGAGAGGGACACGTACGGTGAAAAGGATTCCTGTTTGTGTGAGCATAGTACGTGGAAACTATTTTAGCATTTAAAACCATACTGATATAGCTACTGTGGAACTTGATACATCGCCTACTTGCATTGTCCCCTTCAAATACAAATCACTCAACCGGCCCCTATATTTGTATCTGCCATGCATCCTTTGCTTGAAAATTGTGATGGGAACCGGGAGAGAAATAAACATGATGTTATTTAGAGAGAGAGAGAGAGAGAGCTGTCCAAACTTCAAACAAGATTATTTCTTCTATTAGTAGGAAGGAAAGAAAGCAACACAACACCATCACTCCAGCAATACTTCAGATGGAGTGAATGATTTATACATCAGTATTTAAAACATAGAAAGTGTGTTTACTTGTGATACTTTCCAAACACTCCTCACACACTCATACAGTAAGCCATCATTTTACTACAATGTAACACAAACACAGACAACGTACACGCTATCTCACAAACCCATTCAGTTCCCATCATTGGTTGGGCCAATAATGCGGCCACCGCCTTCGGAGCCGCCTCCAGGAGCTCCAGAGCCAGCTCCAAACCCATTACCACCGCCGTGTGCTCCATCACTTCCAACCCCATAACCATAACCGGACCCTGACCCGGACCCAGACCCTGATCCAGATCCATATCCAAATCCAAACCCCCTCCCATTCCCTGTTGGAGACCGACCAGACCCAGAGCCATAGCCATAGCCACTTCCTGGGCTTGAACCCCAACCCCAACTATAGTCCCAATTGCCACTGGGGCTCGAACCATGGCCTGAGCCACTGCGACCACCCCAACTGGGGGGAGACATGGTGGGCTGCGGCTCGTTCCTCCCATCGTTGTAATCATACGCTACGGAGGCACAGGTTAGCACCAGCAGGATTAGAAAGATGGCAGATTGCTTTATATAGGAGGAGTGCATTTTCTCTCTATTCTCTCGGTCTGTCTTTCTGTGTTGGTATATATGGTTGTGTTTGTTTGTGATCACACTGGGAAGAGAAGTGAATTTGAATGGCACTTGAGTCCTATTTAAAAGGAAGGAGAGGAAAGGGATAGGAGAAGGGAATGTGAAAAGGTCAAGAGAGTAGTGGTAGTGGTAGAAGGAGGGGTGCATTTGTCTGGACAAGAGTAAATGAAACTACCACGCACGCATGATTTGCATCACCGTCCATTCTTGTAAAAGTAGTGGAATTTGCATTATCGGATTTGGGAAAACGTCTATTTACACGGAGAATATTTCAAGTGAAAATGACCCTCTATCTTGTTCTTTGCCAAAACTTACCCAAAATTGTCTGGAGTCCGGACAAGAATCAATGAAACTACCACGCATGATTTGCACCACCACCCATTCTTGTAAAGTAGTGGAATTTGCATTACTGGATTTGGGAAAATGACTATATACATGGGGAATATTTCATATGAAAATGACCCTCTTTCTTCTTCTTTGCCAAAACTTACCCAAAAACCATCATGCTTTTTCTTTTCTTCTTCTTCTGGCGTTTTTTTTTTTTTTTTTTTTACCAAGTCCCTATCAGAAAGACAGAGGAATCAATCCTTGATTACATCTGTAGATGGGAAGATGCCTCATTACTTGAACTATGAGTGGATTGGCGCCATTGTATTGTTGATAGGCTCATTAGTTTCATGAAATTGAGTTCCTAAGAATTCAAACACTTGCATTAAACACTTGCATTTTCTAAAGTGGTTAAAATTTAAGAAACAAAGATGAATATTAAAAAAATTAATGATTAAATGATTTGCCTTAAATGAAAAATGAAGGAAAATGGAAGATGGAAAATGAATACCCAACCATCACCCTATTTATTCAAATTTAGGGAATTAAAGACTCCCATTTACATCTCCACCTTATATCCTTCACCACTCATGATCATGCAACCCATCTGACCATGAATTCTTGCGTACTACTAAATTATTGCGTACTACTAAATTGAATTAACGCATGAAATTGAATACATTTAAATTTATGATAGATTGGATTATATTGTAACAAAGAGTTATTACAAATTCGAAGCGTGAAATATAAGGTGGATGATGCGACCTGACTTTCCTAAGATTTGATTTACTATGATCACTGCAGGATATTCGTTTTTTTTCACCTTCCTCTAATTTATTTTCAATAAGATGAGATTATTTAATACCCATTTATGGATCTTCATTGTTAACTACTTTTTAAGAATACATTTCTTAAAATCACTAGAAAATCCAATTCTATACAGCCAAATAAGTCCTAAGATTTCTAATTGCCACTTCTTTTCTTCTTCTTTTTTTTTTTAAACAAAAGAGGCATTCAAAGTTCAATAGCTGATTTTGGTAATTTAGAAAGAAAAAAAAAAAAAAAGAAAGAAAGAGAATGAGGAGTAACTGGTACATTTTAGTAATTTGGATGAAGTAGTGTGTTGTTTTGCATAACTTGTGTTTTAAAATTATTTGGGTCCATGGATCATGTGGTAGCAGGGGCCTCCATCAGATGCTTTCGACAGGCCCATGGCAGGGGATACACGTTGGCGACGTAAGCTTCCATCAGTAGCAGCACTTACCCAAAGCATCATTTCATTGAAAGAAAGTTGGCCCCAAAGCTGTCCCTGTAATGAGATTTTCTTTCCCCAGCTCTCTCTCTCTCTCTCTCTCTCTCTCTCTCTCTCTCTCTCATGGACTCTCTCCTGGATATGGATCTGGAGATTATCTGTTTTCGAAATATCCTCATCTGGATTCTTATAGCATTGTCTGGGAAATACCATAGTGGGTACTGGATACCATTCAAGAAATTCAAAAAATATATCATAGTGGGTGATACACTGATTCGCAGGCCTCCTCGATTCAGGGATGTCGGGGGGGGAAATATATCATAGTGGGTGATACACTGATTCGCAGGCCT
The DNA here is from genome assembly GCA_029852735.1 of Persea americana. Lineage (NCBI taxonomy): Eukaryota > Viridiplantae > Streptophyta > Magnoliopsida > Laurales > Lauraceae > Persea > Persea americana. The sequence goes on along the minus strand of CM056816.1, from coordinate 54,918,563 downwards.
CCTCGATTCAGGGATGTCGGTGTGTGTGTGTTGGGGGGGGGGGGGGGGGGGGGGGGGGGGGGGGGGGGGGGTTCATACTAATCCCATACCTGCCCCACCACCTTCCATCAAACTCCATCCCCATCCCGGCTAGGGATGTAAATAGATTCCGATTTTTTTATTATCTGAAAGTTCTGACCCGTTAATAATCGAGCTTGGATCCTTATTTTGGTTTCAATAAGTAAATGAGTTCGGGTTTGGGTCCATTTTTGGACCCATGACCTGAATAGGTTTAGGTCGGTTCCACTTTGGTTCTGACCCGTGGACTCGGGACCAGACATATTATCTCAATTTTCGAAAAACACTCCTAAAAGCTATTTTCTTTCAAAATCATTTAGCTAGTTTTTTTTTTTTTTTCTCAATCATTCTCTATCTGATTTGGACCCTGGCCCATCCCCATATATGGAACCAGTTCAGCTGCAGCTAATGAGATATTTGTTATCATCATGGCCTTGTGTTTTTGACGTAGAAATTGCTGCTGAGGAGTGGCGATCTACTAAAAGCCCAAGTGCTAAATGGGGATAGTATTTCAGAGAAAATATAGAGGGTCTGCTTGACTGGAGAAAATAGAGTTGGAGTCAATTTTCTCCACTTAATTATGATGTTATCTCTCAACAGAATTTCCAAATGCTCATGTACAACCGCCAAAGGTGACATTTCGAAATACTGAATTTCTGGAAACCAACTTAAACAAACTGGAAATCCCCAATACTTCATAGACAGAACTAAGGTCCTGTGTTTACATTTTTTTTTTCCTATACGAATTTGCATTCCAATGGGAAGAAAAGGTAGAGAATCTGTTTGGATGGTGTTTTTGGGCTGTTCCAAAATTTCCAACCACAAATTGTTTTACAGAAAAGACTGTTGCCAACTCTCTGCATTACCTTGCGGAAAAAAAAGAGAGGAAATATTGCTACAAACCGATCCAATTCCAACCCCAGTTTTAAGGTATGAGACCCACCTCCAGTCTTTGTGCATAATGGTGTATCAAGAGAGTGATTTATGTTGAATTTAATGAATGCACCATCTTACGTGGATGTATGAATATTACAAATGCTTAATTTTAATTTTTCAAGATATACAACATGGATTTATAGATATGTAGAGCAAATTTAAATTGTATTGTAATCAGAATATTAAAATACATATCCCCATTTTATAAATATTTACTCGTGACTAGTCAGCCAAGTTAAATTCACAGTAGATTGAAAGATTGTACGTTCTTCATGAATGAAAAGACTTCATAGTTTTGATCATTCAAGCAGGGAGCTGCATACAACTTATGATCACTCGATCTGAAAGCTATCCTTGTGTAAATTTTGATTTTTAGAGAAAATGAAAGACCAACTTATCTTTCAAAAAAAAAAAAGCTCCTGATCTCTTTGGAATATGTTATGTAGATCTTCTGTGACTTAGAGTTGAACAGGTCTAGCAATGTTGGACCTGATGTCTGGTGGTGTTGGTGAGATTTTTAGTAGCATTTTGTAAGTTGTCTATAACATCCCAAAATAGAATGAGAGGAAGTGTTAATCAAAATAGGTCAGAAGAAAATACTTAAGTTTGTCCAAGGTGAAAAGAATAATTTCTATGCCCTCAGAAGAGTACCATAAGGCTGAAAGGATTCCATTTTTTTTATTGTCCACAGGAGCACCAGATCTTGACGTCAGTTTCTAGATATAGTGATTTGTTGATAAGCTGTAAATTAGATATGAATCTCTCTTAAGACTAGTCAAGAGTGACCAACTGTATATATATAAGAGTGAGGTACTCCTATTGACATCAAATTCCATAACCATAAGGAAGAAATGCCGTTTTCAGAATACTGTTTTTACTTCTCTCCCTGTTTGGTAATTTGAATATTTTCTAATTTTTCCTTTCTATCATGGCATCATATCAGAGACCGACGTTAATACCTGTATCTCAATCTTTGTGGAGATTCCCTGCACCATTTATGATATCCTTTAAATGGGTGATTGATATGAGCTGCTATGCCACTGTACACATGGAAGGTGTAGATATGGAATATCCTTTATATGGGTGATTGGTTGATGCCTTGGGGCTGGACCAATACGTTTGAGTACCACTTTGGGATGATCCTAAACTTCAATTCGTAGTCTTTGAGCAGTGAAGTATATAACAGTAATGATTGAAATGATTGATGCCTTAATGGCCAGGGTCCAGATTCTTAATCATGGTCACTATGTGAAGGGCAGGGCCTTCAGGTAGCTGGTCCAAACTAATGCATCATCTCTTCTTCCAGCCATGAGGAATGAGAAATGCCCAACTGCATGACCTGCAAATTGCAATGAGCCTGGAAGGTTTTAAGAAGTTTCATTTCTCTAGCACGTTGAAGTACATATGTATATAAAATATGACTCAAGTCCATATGTTGTATTATGAATAGCTGATCATTGCAATCCATTTGTACACACGGAAGATTTGTACAAACATTCATAGGCCACTTGTCACAACCTGGTCCCGAGATTTCCTGGCCATAGGTAATTCCCGAGGTGTGATATGCATGCACCTGTGAAATTCGCACATGTCCCGGTCAAGTCCAAATTTCCGAAGAATAAAACAATCACTTCATGCATGTAAGGGTTACTCACTGACACTTGTCACTGCACATTTAATGTGGAATCACATAAAATATTCTAATCATTGGTATCACCTCATGATCAATCCTAAACAATTCAATATGTTTACACAAAATAACTTTTCTATTTACTAACAAGTAGGGATTACAAAACCCACCCTACCTGAATTAAACAAAAGTATAATATATCATTTCCAAGATACTTTTTTTTTTCCCAAAACACAAAATGATTGACTTCACTATGCATGTTCAACAACTATTCCCAAAAGGACACCAACAAAACCCATGCTCCACTCTTCAAAATCGAGGACTAGATGGCGCTCTCGACCACCCACTCTTCTAGCCCTTGAGAAACCTTTGAGATCTCCTCCTCTCCATCTTAGGTCTCTTCAAGAGCGAGAGCGGTCACTGAATCTGTGACACCAATAAGATACCGCCGTGAATATGATAATTCAGTAAAGTACAAGCAATTAATAATTAAACACGAGCTGTATCAAATTCGAATCGATGACAATTAATTAAAAGAAGTCAAATGATAGTACACTAGGCAATTGTGCATTGCAGAATTAAACATGCTTTACATTATTAGTTGACTACTACTTCGGCTCTATCCTCTCGATATAGAGAGCAATTCGTGTTGGGATGTCACCGCCTCACCGGTGCCCCAACCAAAGGTACATCTGGATACCCACTTGGAGTATCAGTAGCTCCAATAAACCTACTGCAATGGTATCAATAACAAAGCAAATTAACTTAACCCCGTCGGGTCTCATAAGGTCGAAACTAAGTAGTGTCGGACCATTCAAATCAATTAATAGAACTTGAGTAAGACAGTTTTATTCAATTTTATTCTTTACATAACAATTCAATTCAATCTAATACCTACTCAGTTCAAATATTAAAACATTGTATATTAGCATTTATAGAAAGGAGAGAGAATACTAATCACATTAGCAGTTGGGAAGTAATACAACTCATGATCAAAACAAGCAATTATTTTAGGAAGTTGAGGTCAACAATAAAATTCAAATATGCAATGCAATTTAATTAAAAAGAATAAAGGAATTTTACTATCCAATCCTAATCTATTTATCCGCCGTCTCTAACCGTCCATTACGATATAGTTTTATGTAATTCAATGTACAACTATATATCTTTTGCCTTGGTGTCACGTTGTGTACGTGAGGTACATCAAATTTCATAAACCAACACCCATGGTTAAGTCTTAGACGAACCGGATAAGGCACATGAGATCATCTCAGCCCCAAAGATCTCTCATGTGATTATAATTTCCATTAGACCATGTTATACAGTCAAAGGTACCATTTCTAAGGCCTTACAAGGTCTTTCAATATCCAAGAACTCTGATGGTTTGGTATATATATCACAATGATCCTCAGGGTTGATTATGAAGGGTTCTAGGCCTTTTTGAAGCAGGTACTAATTCCCCCTATAGTAAAAAAACTTTCAAGAAACAGTAATAATTATAATGAAAGAACCTTATTTGATCGATTGGATATATGCCTGATTGATCGGACTTAGAAACACCCTCAGTTAACAAGAGGCTTCTGCAGGTATCCGGTCGATCGGATAAAGTGTCCGATCGATCGCAGAATTCAACATCCGAGTTTTGAAACTCCATTTCTCCCTTCATTTGAAACTCCTTCATAGGAACCCTCTGACCCCATATTAAATCAACATTCCTACATCTAAATGCACCTTCTACATCACTCCTTTCACCATCCTCTCTTGCCATTCACCTCTCCCTCAAACCATTTACAAGGAACCCATTTCCATATAACAAACATGAACATCTAAAGGCTGATTTTGATCACACAACTGAATACACTTATTCATCATCAAGAATAAAACAGCATGCATGAATCATGAATTAATTGAGCTTATACTTGCCTTATCTTGGTGCTTTACAACTCTATACTCCCTCTTGGTTCAAATGTAAGCAAAACCACCAATTTCAAACCGTAACCATGAAATCATGCCAAATAAGTCATGAGAATGTATGCATGTAGTGTAGAGGAGTCTCTTGACTCATTTACAAACTAAAATTTGAAGAAGGTATGGATTTCTCACCTATTGTAGCAAATGGGGAGTTGAGGAGAAGAGATATTGTCAATCCAAGCTTTGGGAAGATGAGGGAGATGATGAAGAAGGGGAATTCTTCTCCTCAATTACACATGCAAGAACTTCTCTTGAAGATTTGAGAAGGAGGGAAGAGGAAATACTGGAAGAGCTCTCTCCATTCAATCTCAAAAAAGTCGACCGATGGAATGAGTTTGGCTTGTTTTTAAGTGGTATTTGTCTAATTTATGGGAGAGTCCATTTTCCTATATGTATTTCCATTTTAAGTCAATTGATGCTTAGCTTGACTAATATGAGGTCAAATAGGGAAATGTCCAATATGAAAAATTGATGTACTCATCGAGATGTACTCGCCAACACCAAGATTCTATGCATCTGAGGAAAAAATCGTATGACTTAAAATTACAAAAAAGTCCCTTGTTCGACCTAATCGAGTCAAATCCGAGCTAAACTACTTATTCATGACCCAAGGTCCAACCCATTAGACACACTAAGATTACTTAAGCTTGAAATAACATAATTTACTAATTAAATACAATTAAATAAATCAAATACAATTAATTATTACTAATCATGATTAATTCGGATCAGAGTGTTACACCACTTGGACAGATATTCATGGCAGTTGGAGCTGCAACTCAAGCTGGATCTATGTCCTGGTGTGGTGGATCAATTTTACTTTGCCTCCGAAAACATTCGTCGTCAAAGGCATTTTACTGAGAGGATATTTCTGCCTTGAGGACGGCCCTATTATGAAGGAAATTCACATCTAATTATCTGTTTAGTATGGCAATTACAAATATTTACCTCCCTTGTTAAGCTTCACGAGTTACAACAATTTTAGTACGAAAAAATTAGGTAACCACGTTGACTTGGAACCAATGGCAAAATTTTGCCTAGATGAATTCAAACACTTACTATTCTCATAGGAGAATGTAAATTTTCTGAGATCTAACCTGATTCAAATCAAACTGAGGGTGTTATTAAATGGACCCAACATCTAGTGGTTGCTATGTGTCATTGCCTGGAATTTAAATAAATGAGGTTACATCTAAGAGGACAGTTAACATTTCAGAACAAAATACAGTGGACTAGTCAATCAAACGTTAGCCATTGCCTAATGATAAAAGGCTGGCTGATATCTTTATAAGAATCAAGGTGGCTATGTGTTACAAAGAAAACAGTAAAAATAAAAAATAAAAAATGCATCCATTTACTTGTAAGTGTCAAAAGCTGTTGTCATGTTTAAATTTAAAAGAGGGGTGCCCAACTTGAGATTAAGACAAACCCTCACTTAATTTTTTTTTGAGATGCATACTTTAATATAAAAGATTTGTGCATTATATAACCCATTTAGAAAAGGGAGGTGCTCATATGAGAGACACTCTCACCAAGTTTATGAGAGATGGATGGGAGCCCTCACTTCCATATTTGGATCCTTGCATATAAATTGGTGAGAGTGGATATGGAAGTGAGGGCCCCCTACCCATCTCTCATAAACTTTGTGAGAGTGTCTCTCACTAGAGCACCTCCCTTTAGAAAATATATAAAAATAACTACTAGGAGTGTAGCTTAAACCCAAATCCGTCCTAAACCTGACTTAAAAGTTTAAATTTATAAATCTACACATACTAATCCAAAAATTTAACTATCAATCCCAAACTAATAGGAATGAGTTATACCATTTAACCCGATCCATTCCCCATTCCTACCTTATATTTGCAATCCAAGCTGCCACTAGCACAGCACATAAAACTTAGGTTAAAAATACTCGGATCATTTGGTTCTTTGGCCGTGGGTCATAAGACTTAAAATTTAAACTTAGGGAGCCCCTTTTGGGAACAATTGGATCCTATGTTGGACTCAGGCCCGACCTGGACCTCCAAGTTGACCCAAGGATATAAGGTGCACATAAAGATATAATCCAAACAGGTCAAGAGGAATCCCATACCCTCCTCAGATAAATATATATATATATATATGTGTCCTTAAAATTTTCACTTCGAGAGGAGATGGAATGGGCCCCACTATCCAATTAATGACACATTAGCAGGGATGCTGAGTCAACGCAAGTCCCCATTTAGGTCTTTTAGTGCAATCCACTCCTATAAAAGTGAGTTGTGTGGTTATAATGCTGTAGGGGATGATGTTCATCTTAAATGGTCGATATTATCTTAATGTGGGGGCCACGGTTCCATGACGTAGATGAAAATAAAATCAAGTAGAGCTTATGCCTGGTACGAACGAGGCTGACCTAAACCATTGCCGCTCCTATAAATACATAAAACCCCAAGTCCCTCACGAGCGCTGCGAGACCCTAACGTTACAAGCTGACCTAAAACCCTAACCCTCTTGCTGCTGCTGCTTCTTCTCTCTCTCTCTCTCCTGCAATGGAGGCTCCTGTCTCCGGCAATGGTATTACCGACGTGCTGGGATCTGACCCAATCCCGGCCGCCGTCGGCCAGGCGACTGACGCTGCCGCGGCAGCGTCCGATCCATCGACGGCCAAGGAGAACAGTAAATGGCCGGGATGGCCCGGCGACAGCGTCTTCCGGCTCATAGTTCCCGTTCTGAAGGTGGGAAGCATCATCGGCCGCAAGGGCGAGCTCGTGAAGAGGATGTGCGAGGAGACTCGCGCCCGCATTCGCATTCTCGAAGGCGCCATCGGCACTTCTGATCGCATTGTAATTGCCCCTCAATTCATCTTTTTAATGCTTTTGTTTCGCTGTTGTTTATGTCTACATCACAGGGTTGCATTGGTGTTTGGTATTGGTTATTTGCTTTGTGGAGGAAGATGGGTCTAGATAGGGTTTGGGGATTTTAGGGTTTTATTAGGAAAGTTTTGTTATTTTGTCTCAATCTGTTTGATTCGACACATAGGGTTTTTTGATCAAATTTAGAATGCACAGGAAGAATTGACTGCTAATGTTTGAGTATTTATGTTTGGTTGAAGCCATTAAAAGAATGTGTGCTCTGTTTTGGGACATATCGAAGTGCACGTTATAGGACTGTTTTAGCTGCAGCTCATCATTATAGCATTATGTGCTTTGTTTGATTCTTTCACTTTTGTTTTCTCCTTTCCCTTTGTACTTGTCTCCAAATGCCCCTTCTTGGGTGCATTCCTTCATGCCATTTATGGCTGTTTCAGCACCAACTCTGATTGATTGGTTTCATTCTGTTACCTATTCAGTATTTGGCTTCTGCAACATCAGCTTACTGTTCTCTAGCATAGCTCGACTTAGGCATTAGATTGCTACATCCACTTCATAAGAAGATGCAAACTTGAGAAAGCAGTGATTTATTATTTCATTGGTGGTTTTGTCCATTGGTGTGAACTGCGAAGAGATCCATTACCCTATCAAAGTTGGAGAAAATAAATGCATGGGACTGCTTCCTGGATTCATGTGTTGAGATTTTACCAACGACCAAGATGGTCAAGGTTGTTGAGTGTAATAAGTCTGTTTCAGATTTCTCTTTCTCCTTTTGGGGGTCTGCGAACCACCAACATCGCCTGTTCCTTCTCAAAGAACTGTTTCAAATGCCATAATTGAGTCTTGAGTCATGCCTAGAAGGCCATGATTTCACAGTCCCTTCCATGGACCATGGTGTGCACACTAAGCAAACAGAGAGTGCTTTGTATAATAAGCAAACAAAGGGTGAAAATTTTCTTGGCTAAATTAGTTGTGAAGCAAACCTACAACAATTCTTAACTATTGTTTACTGCCCAAATTCCTTTTGCTGGTTAGACCTCTTTTATCTAGAAAGTGTGAGCGCAACCTAGAGCAGTTGTCATTTGTTGCATCATCTATCATGATAATTCTAGCAATGCAAGTCAACAATGGTAATAGATGTTATGTTTGCCTTAGTCACTTGAACAGCAAGAAAACTCAACCATTTACTTGCTTTTCTTATGCTGGACCATATTTTATTCAGCTGTCTGTGATTGCTTGTTCAATGCCAAAGCATGTTGAAGATGCCTTCATGGTGCAAAGCGTTGGTTATAATATAAGACCAATTTATTGCCTTGTGCTTGATGTTGTTCGGTTACCGTGGAAATAGAAAAATGGTCATGTTTCCACTGTGGACTCATGATGGTGCAAAGAGTCTGGCAAAAGGCTGGAAGGCAGATTAATTTGTGGTTTGTTACTTCAAAGTATGAAGATCTCTTCCAGCATCTCAGAAAGTGATATGTACTGGTGTTGGACAGAATATATTGATGAAAATATGATAGGGCATGGGGACCAAGCCCAAGCGCGCAAATAAATATGATCAAAGGTTCATTAATTATGATCCCACACAACTAGACTAGCATAAGAGAGAAACCTCTATAGATTGATTTAATCTAGCGTGTTAAAAAAAAGTAAATGCATGTTAACTACAAGGAACTCTAAACGAAGACTCAAATTCACAATTCTAGCATATGCTACTACCCTATTAATAAATGGGCCTTAACTCTTGCAGACTTTTTATGATTGCACAATCTTGAGCATGTTGGATAGGTAATTGAATAGCCTTAATGCCTATCAAACTGACACTATTTTCACACATTAAACATGTCCATCTCTTTGAAAAAAAAAACTGTTAAAAAATTTGTGGTTATTATGTGCTTCTTGTGGGACCTTTGTTAAGTGGATATGGGCCTCTTTTCTTATAGACTTTAGGCCCAGCTTGCCTATGGCTTGCATCAGAATGGGTCTACAACTACAGGTATCATGTTCTTGAGGTGAAACACATCAAATCAGGTATTTATGGAGTTTATGGTTGATATGAATGTGCAACTTCCTAGCACCGAAGGAAATTGGTTGAATCATTAGGCATATTCCCGGGCTTCTGGGTACTCACACATCTTTGGAACATGAGTGCATGCATAGCATTTCAAACTACCATTAAAAAAACTTTTCAAAATTAAGAAAGGATAAATAAAGGGACATATTGGCATTTTTCTTCTTTGTTAGTTGCTCCAAATGATAACTGCATTTTGGACTCCTTTATCTATTGTTTAGTGACTAATATTTTAAAAGATGACTAGACTTTTTTCTTATTTTTGAATTATAAATTAAGCACTGGTTAAAATGTAAAAATAATAACAATATAAGTCAGCCAAATGATTGTAGGTGTCATATATTCTTGTCTTTTGTGACTTAAATGGGCTCGGGAAATTCCCATTTAGATATTTTATATTCATGTCGTAACCTGTAACCCCCTTTGCATGGTCTCTTGTGATTTGTTCCCCCTTTTCCTTTTAGGTTCTTATATCTGGTAAAGAAGAACCAGATGCAGAAATCTCTCCTGCCATAGCTGCTGTTCTAAGAGTGTTCAAGCGTGTCAATGGAATTCCCGAGGATGAAAGTGATGGTACAGGTTTAGCATCCACTGCATTGTGTTCGGTCCGATTGTTGGTGTCCTCCTCACAAGCAATTAATATTATTGGAAAGCAAGGATCAGTAATTAAGTCAATTCAAGAGAGCACTGGTGCATCCATGCGGGTGCTCACTGGTGGTATGTGTCAAACATAGTCATAAGCCTTTTTTTTTTATTTTGAATAGTAAATGATCATATGAATCAAATCTTCATTTGAATGAGAGATGCATATCTTTGTCTAGAACCCATACTTATGGTGTTCTAAGTAATGTTATACCTTGTATATGACACTTGAATCTGTTGTGCTAGATGAACTGCCATTCTATGTGAGCTCAGAGGAAAGAATATTAGAGATACAGGGCGAGTCCTTGAATGTTCTCACAGCACTTCAAGCATCTCTTGGACATCTTCGGAAGTTTTTGGTTGATCACAGTGTTATTCCATTATTTGAGAAGACTGTAAGTTTGTTTCCTTGCTGCTTAAATCGGATAGGTAATATCTGTTTATTTAACTTACAGATGTGTCATGGCCCATTGTGCAGTATAATGCATCAGCACCTCAAGATCGTGCTAAGGAGACCTGGGCTGATAAACCACCATCCTTGATCCATACACCTTTACAAACTGAGATCAGCAGTGATTACCCTCTTTCATTTAAGAGGGAGTCTTTATTTCTTGATCGTGAAACTCAAGTGGAACATCCAATTCCACATACTGGGCTATCACTCTATGGACAAGATCCTCCAACTGCTGGATTACGTTCTTCTGGGCTTGGGCGCAGTGCTTCTGCTTTTGTTACTCAGGTGATGGATTTTTCCCCCGAACAGTTCAATAAAATTCCTCAAAATGATATTTTCTTCTCCTAGTTCATGACATCTCCAATAATAGATAGCTAGGATTTTTATCTATGTTACGCAATGGCTGTAATAAATATAATGGTTTGGATCCTAGTAATCGTGGTAGAGGTTCTGCTATTGTGACTAAGATGCACATGCTAAGATGCATGTTCTAACTGCCAAGTTTCATGAAAGAATAGAACTAGGAATGAATATATAAGAGGAAATCTTCAGGTATATTCATTAGAAAATTTTCAATGCATGTCATTCAAGATTGGTTGATCACGTAGATAGAAGATTAGCAATAGCCATTGTACGATGTGTTGCTGAAGTATACCAGTTTGTTCAAGGACCTAGGAGGAGGATACCAATTCATACCTTGAAGGAAGTAGCAAGGAAACATATTAAATTATAGAATTACAAAGGTGACTCAATATATGGGATAATGCTATGATGAAGGTGAAGTTGGCCATCCAGTCATGGAGAAGTGATAATGAGTCTGAGAGAAGATCAGAAATAGCCATTGTACAATGTGTTACTGAAGGTATACCAGTTCATTCAAGGACCTAGGAGGAGGATACCAATTCATACCTTGAAGGAAGTAGCAAGGAAACACATTAGATTATAGAATTACAAAGGTGACTCTCAATAGATGGTATAAGGCTATAATGAAGGTGAAGTTGGCCATCCAGTCATGGAGAAGTGATGGTGGGTCGGAGGGTGCCATAGCCAGTGCTTAAAAAGTTCATATCTTGATGTGCTTTTATCTTTATATCTTTTTCTTGTATTTGCTTTCTCTCCCGTTATCATCAGCAATTTTTTTTTTTTGTTCATATACAAACATGCGAATCTCACCTTCATATACCACGGTTAGAAATATAGGAAATGCAGAAGGCTTATTTTGGAGTTACATTAATCCAATCCCAGATTGATGGGATGAGGTGCTAAGTAGATGATGATGACAAATTGTGTAGAGATTTACTATCTGGTCATAGCATTGCCAATTGTTAAATATACTCAAGTACTCTAACCTATTGACCAACGCTAGCTTTTTAAAAGCATTCGAGGCTTACGCCTCAAGGCTCACCTGAGGGAGGAAGTGTTCCCAAAATGCTCTAGGGTTCAAGCCAGATCCTTTTATAGGCATGTGAGGCATATGCCAAGGTTAAAGTGTTTCCAGAGCGCCTTCAGGCTCAAGTGTGAAGCGTAACTTACATTTGGGGCCCTCGCAGTATATAATGCATATTTGAGATGTATACCCCAGATGAAGCATGTGCTTTAGTCATGCTCTGAATGTGGGGGCACACATGACACAACTCATTAACACATCTTGTTTTGAGAAAAATCAAGAGGCAGACTGCAATTTTAAGAACTTGAAATTTTTTTTTCAAAAAACAGTTAAGACTGTTGTAACAACAGTTAACTTAAGTGGACCCTAGTAAACTGATTAAAAGTCGTAATGTAGCTAGAAAATCTTAAAAACAAGGGGCATATTGTAATTATAAGAACTTGAAAGTTTTTTTAATTAAATAAAAAAATTAAGACTGTTGTAACAACTAACAACAGTTAAGTCGACCTTAGTAAACTGATTAAAAGGCTTAATGTAGCTAGAGCATGACTCTTTGCTATTTGCTTTTATATACTTCATATTTTATGCAATTACTGTTAGAAAACACGCGCTTATGAGATTTGAGCCCCCTCATTGGGAAATTGGAACGCTTCACTCTATGCCTCATCATTTTAATACATTTACCTGCACTACCTAGTAATTGGAGGAACTCTCTCTCTTAAATTTTCTTTGGATACTTTTTCTTACCCCTTATACAATAAATAGTGATTTTTAATCAATATTTATATCATTTCAAGACTGACAGCATTGCTAATCTGATAACCAACATCATACATAAATTGGTTTTATCAGAATATTATATTATTATTGATCTCTTCTATGTCTATTTTGTGTAATATAAGATGTCTTTGTACCTGACCGTTTCCAGCCTTTTAATTGTAAATTTCTTAGCATCTCTTGGTCCGAATTGCATTCTGTTAGATCTTCTCAAAATAGCCTTCCACAATGGTTCTCTTGTACTGTAATCTGCCCTCTTGCATTAAAAGGTTGTGATTCAAAAAAAAGAAAAAAAGGAAATAAAAAAGTAGAAAAAAAACTTTTAACACCTCTGTATTCCTCTACTAAGTTTTCGTATGAATATAACTTTTTTACCTCTTAGACCACCATAGTTTATCTCTGGCTGCCTGTTTAATACCACATTTTTCATCCCATAGTTGTTTGAGATTCATACTATTAACTCCAATCTTCTTGGTGTATCCAATCTTCTTGGTGTAATACTCTTCATCTGAATGGTAAGATTTCCTTTCCCAAGTTACATTATTCTTTTCTTATAAAAAAAAAAAAAAAAGGAAGTCCCATTATTCTTTGACAATCTACCATCTCTCCCAGTTTATAATATAGTATATACTGTCTCTCCTATCATATCAAGTTTTATTTCAAGGAACAGTCTATCCATCAGGTGAATGTTCAGTACCATGGGCCATCATTTCAACAGTCTATTTTGAAGGACCAAGCAACAACAGAAAATAGTCTGTTTTGATCCTCCTTTTACTAATACTGGATTCTGTATGCTGCTTCCTTCTATAAATATTTGAAGCTATGAACAGTCTCTTGAGTTGTGACTTTGCATTATCTTCGTTCCTCAGTCTTGACTTATTGGAGCCTACGTTATATTTATTGGGTCATATGAGTATATTGCTTTCTGCCACAAAAGATGCTCCTTGCATCTGAAGCATCTGAGATTCATTTCCTCTTTTTTTCTTTTTTTATTGTTAACCAAATATGTTCATTGTCTGTAGTCCATCTTCTCATTCACTGTTGTCATTTTTCTTTTCTATTACGTATGTTCATTGTTAGTGAAGGAAAACTTCCTAATTTTTCCTTAAAATATGAATAGCAACTTGCAGAATTTATTACTTTCCTCTCAGTAATGTTTAATGGAACATGTCAAGGCTAGATCTGTCATGCCGCCTTTAGCTACCTGTTTTATTTCTAGCACTGCTGGCTGACTACTGCTTTGGATTCAGGTCACACAGACGATGCAGATTCCACTGTCCTATGCAGAGGACATCATTGGTGTTGGAGGGGTAAACATTGCATATATACGCCGTACAAGTGGAGCAACCCTTACTGTTCAGGAGAGTAGGGGCTTGCCTGATGAAATCACAGTGGAGATTAAGGGTACTTCAACACAGGTTCAGACTGCTCAGCAACTTATTCAGGTAAGAAAATTTCTTTGTTAAGAAAATCATTCCAACAGTGTAGGTCTCTCTGCTGAGCATATGCTTCCATTACTCTTTTATGTTTTCAAAATACATTTCTTTGCAGAACTTTATAGCTGGGCATAAAGAACCTGTCACAAGTACTTACGGTAAACTTGATACTGGTTTGAGGTCGTATTCTCAGTTGGCAAATACTTCTTATCCATCATCATCGTTGGGAGGATATGGGTCATCTGGGGTTGGAGGATATGGAAGCTACAGGGTTTAAACAGTGATGTAATGTTTCTTTAGTATCTAATTTATGCTGTTTGGCTGCAATTTTTTCTTGTAGAACATCACATCTGTGATTTAGTCTTTGTAAAGCACTCAGACGTGAGGCAGGATTATTTATCATTCCTACCAAGCTACAATCAACGTTTTGCTTCTCTGTGGATGTATGAGCTGATACATTTTTCTTACCACAGTGAGTATGTGCATTTGAGCTGTCATGTTTCACATCCCGGGCTTTTCAACCTCTTGTTTTGACGGGCTCAGCAGTTACAAGTGGAAGGTGCTCATTATACAACCGCAGTGCTGTGTATTCGAGTCAATTAAACTGTTGATGTATTCTATCATATCAATCAATGGATTCCATGTTGGGGCATTGATGACTTAGTTAACATTAGTTGCAGTTAGGAGCTAGGTTTTTAGTAGTCATGAACCCAAGGTCAGCTCCTTGTTAATCTGGAAACTGATTCCAAACTGTGTACCCCTTTGGATTCCCAGAAGTTTGACCCTTTAACTTTGTTTACCTGTTATGGGCCCGTAGTCGGTTACGGTGATGACTAGAAACCATTGTTCTAGCCCAAAAAAAAAAAAAAAGACTACTCAGAGTCACTGTTAACTCAGGTTATCCAAGTTTTTATATAGACCTAACCTGACCTGGTTTTTTAATTTTGGGCTGGGTTCATGTGGGCATTTCTGACCTGATGAGTAAATTGGTTGGGTTTGGGTTGAGTCCATTATAGCTTTTCAACTTGTTAATCCTTACCAAAAGGCTAATGCCCAAGTCCAACTAATTGTTGTGTGATCAATAGGAATCTGACTTTTTAGTTGAGGGTTATAAACCCTCTATAGTTCACAGGTTCGGTTCAGATTGAGATTTCAGCCCAATAAAAATGAATGGGATGAACTTGGGTCGAGCACTCTGGAGCCTATACAAGGTTCCAGCATTAAGCAATGCCACCCAAACTTGATTGTTTCTGCCCCATTGTCATCTCCTCTTGGCTGCTTCTTCCCTGATCATTTATTTTCAGTGGTAAGACGTTGAGAGTTTTTTCTTTAGTATGGTAGATACTTTTGGGCGTTACCAATGGTAAGGATGCGTCATGATATTCAAAACATCTGTACCATTTTCTAAAATTCTTGACAAAATGATGCAAACATGTACAAAAGAGGGGAATCAAAGCCATAGGAACAAGAGAGGGCTGGGTTGGAAAGGAATAATCAAGGCCCAAACCCATATATTACAAATCACAAAAGCCGTGCCTAACATCAGTTTTGGTATTCTTCTATGTTCGCCGATATAAAGCTGTGTGTTATTTTATTTATTACTCCAATTCCCTTTGGAGGTTTCCATTGTGGGAGTCAAATTCAAAGCTCCTCTTGATAGAATGGTGATATCTGATCTGTACATCTATATATGGGGTCCAGCTCCAGATGTTGCACCGAGATGTCGTCACGTTGGCACCTAAACCCGATTATAAGCCCATCCATCCATCCATCCATCAACCTGGAAAATTGATGAATTGGCACATGCATAGTATACATGTCATTTTGGGAGAAGTTGCTACTGAGATCCTTGTTCACAACACTGAACCTTTTCTTCTCGTTCTCCCTAACCCACCAACTTCAATCCAGCAATACGCCTATCCCCCCTTGGATTAGTGAGCTCTCATCCATCTCTTTGAAGAATAATCCTTCGAGAGCCAGCCAATGCCATGAGGCGCTTTTTTGTTCTTTCCAAATTGCAAGAAGGGGATGTGGGTTATGTGGGTAAGTCTAAAGGCTGCTTTTCACTTGCTTTCTTCAGTCAAGTCATTTGAACCACTTATGGGTGTTTCTTCTGTTTAGACACATACACCTATGAACCACACTAGAAAAAAATGGTTCCCACTTCCCTTGCTTCCTTCATCTATAAGTAAGACATTGTTTTCTTCTTGAACATTCAACAATCTTCTTCTTCTTCTTCTCTTCCTTTGTTCTAGCTTATTTTCTCATTTCTCTCTCAAGTAATGGACCTATCACTCAGGATGTTATCCTAGCTCCTTTCTGTCTTGGTGCTCCTGCCTGCTGTGTGTAGACACTTTTTGTCTTCTCCAGGGCCACTTACTATGGTAGCCCAGATTGCTTAGGGACCCCAAGTATACTTCCCCTCTCTTACACCTTTTTTTACATGCTTGTAGTGTAGAAATATTTAAATTTTATAGAGGAAATAAATAAGTAAATAAATAAGGGTAATATTCAGGTGGGAACTGTTCTCACATATTTCTCACATATTATGTGAGAACTTTTTTGTGGGGCCCAATTGTGGGCCCCATTTGGGGATGGGACCTAGGGGGATGGAAAGATCTACGTGAGACCACCCCAAGTATCAAGTTTGGCCTCAAACCCATGCCCCTAACCCCTTTATCCGTGGCACACAAGTTTAATGGCTTCATATTCAAAAAAATATTCAACCCTCGATCCAACAGTTCAGTTCATTCGGATGTGTGCCAATCCTTGGGATTAGTGACTATCAGGTGGTTCCCTGTTGGTTGCTGGGTTTGGATGGGTTTCTAGTTGGACCTCGCAAAAAAGTTCTAATATAATGGGTGAGAACTAGTTCTCACTTGAATATTTTCCGATAAATAAATAAAGAGTTACATGTTGAAGGAACTAGCGAATGAGTCAATGGCCCTAAATTTAGGTGAGAGTGACATAATCAATGAAGAGTTATAGGGTCATTGAGCATTAAGTATGTTCGCCCTTGTGTTCTGATAGGATTTCATGCCAGTATCAAGTAGACAATTCCATCATGTTAAAAAGTCCATGAGCATAGCAAGTTCCCAGATTACATTGCCATCACCATCTTGTTCGTAGGTGGAAATTTACAGATATCCACCCGGAGCAGTCATAGGCCCGTTTTATCGGTTGATAAAATCTATGATGTTTTGTCAAAAAAAGATTTAAAGTTCCCAAACTCTAAACCCTGTAAAGACAAAGTCAGAGTATTAAAGTACCCGAGACAATTTAGCCAAGACTAGCATAAATTCAGTCAGACCCGGCCAACACACTCATGGTTGAGTTGTGTTGGCACCCTAGTTTCACCAACATGCCCCACGATCGATCCAACGGTGATAACAAAAAGAAAAAAAAGAAAAAAAGAAAAAATTGACCCAACGTGGTTCTAAAAGAATTTTCGTTCTTCCCATGTTTCACCAACTGGTTCAAATCCAACAGCTCAAGGTTGTTGAACGAGCTTTTAAAATCCATATGGGTCGTTATGGTAAAGAAAATAGAAAAGAAAAGAGAGATTTTTATTGTAAATGTTACATAGAGCATACGGGTGATCATCTGTAACATTCCCTTTACTTATAAAATGTGTTTTCATGTTATTTTTGAACTAAATATCCTTTGCATCATGTGTTGTTGAGTTGGGGAGTAGAGGGGGAAAGCCAACAGTGGAGGGGAATGCATGGGGCCTATGGTGCAGTCTGGGATATGGCCAATCCACCAAAGGGGGCCCATCAGGCTGAAGTTGTCAATTAGCAGTTTCAATGGATTGATCATACAGCTCGAGTTGAGGAATGTGATCCCAGGTGGCCGGACGGCAGGAGTGGCCTATGGCACAACTATTCAGCTCTTCTAACTCAATTGATTCACCGATTCTCTCCCCATCTGCCTTTACTTTTCATAAAAGGAGAGAATTTAAGAAACCTTCGAGGTTACTCTTTTTCTCCAACTTCCAAAAAGTTAACAAGTCATTCCCCAAGTTTGTTTAGTAAAAATACATGTAGAGTAAAATGAAGTGAAGTGAATATTGAAAGGAGAAGAAAATATCAAGGGGTCTAATCATTTAATGATGAAAATTTATTTTTAACGGCTTAATAAAGAATCTTCTTGACTGTTTGGATAAAAAGTAGATGAAGTTTTGTCTTTTAGTGATTGAGAACGTTGATATTTTACTCTTTTTTTTAGAAAATTAGGGGGAGAATTTTGAAATTTTGTATGATCCAAAGACTTTTCTTGTCTGGTAAAAGGAGGGTTTAATTCACTCCACCCCTAACAGTAATGTGGTCAAACAAGCTTAAGGAAAGTTTTAAGGATTGCAATCAATGTAAATCATTCATGGAAAAATTTATCCTTCATAGAAAAGCATATCTCTACAATTAGTTCGAATTGGACATCTTGGCTATCCATTGGATTAAAATAGGAGTTGGTCCCACCATATTTACATTTAAAAATACGACATGCTTGATCTTATCATGGGACCACTAGCCTTTGATTTGCAGGTCAAGCTGGCTGGCTGAGATGTTTAAAACTAATAACCGGTGGTCACCTGTAAATAAAAAACCAAAGGCATGTGGTTAATTGAAATTGTCAAAACATTGGGGTTGGTGAAGAGTTGAAGAAGAAAGGAAATTTGTAGAAGAAAACTGAATCTGCGCTGTGGGCGGGAATCTAAACTGCTCTTTGATAACCGTCCTCCCTCGTAAAATGATAAGCATTAAGTTCACATGTATAGATCATTCAAATGGAAGTTGTGTATGACATGTGTGCAGCCCAGCAGGGAATACTGGTCATATCTGGGCCTAAACAAATTCAGAGGATGAAATCCTAAGGCTTGATTCATTAAGGTACTCTTTAGCTATCAAGGAATTAAGTTTGGCAATATTCTTTTCCCATTCAAGCTGCACAGCAAACCTCCGACAGCAATGCCTCCATTCCTTGATAATTCACAACATCCGGATAAACTTGCCGACTCACTACTCACAACATTCATCTCTCACGATCAACTTGTAACTTAAATTACAGACTATGAGTCCAAATCTACCATTGTCATAGAGATTTGTACTGCTCAATCAAATGAGAAGCATGAAGGCGAGAAGTAGGGACTATTGTGCAACCAAGATTCTGAAGATAAACAACCTGCATGAGAAGGAAAAAAAGAATAGTAGTGACGTCAATCTGAAGATAGAAAATAAAAGACAGATTACTATTAATGGAAAAATCAACCCTGCACATGAGAAACTTTGGCAAAACCGAAATCCTACAATCCAATGACCTGTTTGGGTGTAGCTGCAGATGAATTCATTGAATTCTCAATTCTCTGTTTCTGGAAATGTTCCTGAAGAAAAAGTGAATTATGTGTAAACCATATGCACTTTTTAACTTAATCGTGAAACTATCATGTATCATCAAAACGGCCTCTAAAAAATACTGAACTTGAGAAAGCTGTGACTAGATAAGATTTTTTTTTTTCAAATTAACACCATAAAAGGAAACCAATTTGTCAATCCCATGTTACTACTATTTCTATGTTGGTAACAAGTTGATCTTCAGGAATGTTTAATAGGCCCTTATTTCTTTATGCAACAACAGGCTACAAGGTCTTGACTCCCTTTGCAGTTTCTCAGATGTCAGAGGCTACATAGGTCAAGCCAAGTTTACATTGCTCAAAAACTATAAACGATTGCAATCAAATAGTAAGGTGTGAACAACTAGTCATTAGTGAGTGGGAAATTCTATTAAGCAACGTAGGACTACTCCCCTCATGTTGGGTAAGTGATTGAATCCTCGCCTTGAAATACAAAAGATCAATATTGGTGTGATCTGATCCATTATTGGGAATCAATCCTGAACTTCCTGCGTCTTTCCTTTTTCCGATATACAAAATTGAGGACTTCACTAAATCAATTCTTACATAATTCTAAATCAAATCACTTGCCCTACTTCAACAGAGGAAGCACGAACCTCTTCTATAGAACCAGTTTGGTCTTGGTTCCAATTCAATACTAAACCAAGCCAATTGTTTACTTCTCAGAGGTACAGCTAATGGGGCACTTGCTGTTCCCCCATACAATGGCATTTATGTTTTTGTCCTAGTGGTCAAGGTCTAAAGGGTTGTATAGCAATGATTGCTGGATATGTCTTCAAGATTCATCATGGGAGAAAGCAAGATTGCCTCTCTTTATTTGCTGTTCCATTATCTCGATGAGTACCTCTCATAATTGCTCACATGTTTTACGACATTCATATTTTCAAGATTCCTCATGGTTGAAAGCATGATTGCCTCTCTTCATTTGCTGTTCCATTATCTCGATGAGTACCTCTCATAATTGCTCACATATTTTACGGCATTCATAACAATGGCCCAGGTCTAGGTTTGTCACTTGTTAGAGATGCTCATCAGTTGACTGGTCTTCATTTGATGTTTCATTATATTGATGAGTGTATCTCAATCTGGTTCTGCTGTCAGTGAATGTGCTTGTTTGCTGGAATGCTTATTAATATTTCATTCTAACTAGTTTGATTGTGTTATGTAGGCCGGGAATGGCACCGATAAAGAAAAGTTTGGCTATGAAGGTTGATAGCCCACCAAAGGGAAGGAGTACGCCAAAAAGGATGTGGAAGGAGGTAGTAAAAATAGATATGAAGAAGTGTAACTTATCTGAGGATTTGACTCAAGATAAATCGGAATGGAGAAACATAATTCGAGTAGCCGACCTCAAAATAGGTGGGATAAGACTTTGATGATGATGATGATGAACTAGTTTGATTGTTTTGTGTATGTATGTGGGAGGTCAAACTATGGATGTAATGAGTGATTTACCAACATTTTACAGCACTCGGTATTTCACAGCTAATCTCACAATTAGATACCAAAGTAAAAATATGGAAAGGAATTATCCATGATACAAACTTAAGTGATCTAAGGAATAAAAACCTTATTACCTGTTTTTCTCTCATTAGATGAGCACGTTTATCAGGAGGAATTTGCTCCCATCTCAACACCTATCAAAGAACAATCAATTCAACAAAGTGAAGTTGAGGATATATAATAAATGATCAACTGTTGTCATAGTAGTCCGACCAACATTGTATGGCTACTTTAGGCTGCATGATATTGCAGTTAGTTCGATAAGAGCATTAATAGGTTGCATGTGGCTCAAATTAGCTCAATGTTTTTGTGATCATGACCATCTCATGAGAGACCCTCAAAATGCATGGCTATAGATATGTGGTTGGACTATTCATTTTGCATGCTCTCAAGGCTCAACCCCAAAGTTTAATTCATCAGATCAAACTGAAATTTAGGCCATATGTTTTCAACGGAAAGCACTTCCTATCCAACAAACAACCTTTAATGCAAACAGCTGAAGTGACCCCAGAATGTGGGTTGAAGTGAGAATTCAACAAATATGTGAAGGAAATCATGCAGATGGAAAACGAATAGCTATGCCTACCAACTTACATAATGTGCATAGTGGAAAGCTTCATCGCCACTTAAGCAGGACTTCAGAGCCCTTAAAACAGCCTAACAAACCATTTTACAAACCAATAAATTAGAAGGAATGAATCATTTTCTTTAAGGAGAAAAAATACAGAGGGATATTCACACTGTCTTGTCCAAACGGGAATCATTAAATCCATGTATGCTGTTGTCCACCTTGTTCACTATACTATACAGTGGTAGGGGTGAAACGTTTGATGTATTAATGCAACAAAGTGGCATTTTCAGCTGAAATTGAAGTTAGCAGAGCGAATACAAATAAAATTCCCATCTAGAACAAAATACATAACCAATACAATGACATAATATATGGATTGCAACTTTAATGAGCAATTTAAAGAGCTGAAACTAATGTGAGAGTTGAAGCTAGGAGATACCATAGAGATTCATTCCATTACCTTGGCAGACAATTAGTAAGGATGGAAAGATTGATGAAGACATCAAACGTGATAAAAGCGGAATAGTTGAAGTGGAGACTTGCTTCTAGAGTGCTTTGTGATTGGTGCATACCAATTGAAGGAAAAATTTTACATGATAAAAATTAGACCAGTTATGACCTATAGAGCAGAATGTTGGCCAATCAAGAAGCAACATATGCACAAAATGGATGTAGCAGAGATGAGAATGTTGAGGTGGATGTGTGATAAAATTAGAAATGAATGCTTTTGAGAGCATTTAGAATTAGCATTAATAGGTGATAAAATTAGAGAAACCTGCTTAAGATGGTTTGGGTATGCCCAATGTAGGCTAGAAACGGGGCTGGTAAGGAAAATTTTGGCTAAGTAGATTGACGGCCCACAAAGGGGAAGGAGTAGGCCAAAGAGAACGTGGATGGAGGTAGTAAAAATAGATTTGAAGACGAGTAACTTATCTATGGACTTGGCCCAGGATAGATCGGAATGAAGAACATAATTCATGTAGCCGACACCAACATAATTGGGACAAGGCTTTGATAGTGGTGTTGGTGGTGCTGATGATGATGATGATGAACAAAATATATAACCAATGATATGTTTGATTGGCATGTACAATTGTTAAGACTTTCCAAAAGGAATCACATAATGCAATTGATACTAAAGCACATATATGCATTTTAAAACAAAACTAGAAAAATCATATAAAAGAAACATGCCAAATAAGGACAATAACCCATCCCGCATTGAAGAAGCACCTTAAAACCATCAAATCTCTTATTACCACAATCCTTTTTTCCAAAATTCCCAAAACAAAAGTCACCATACGAAGTTTGGAGACAAGTAATGTAATGGCCGTACTGCAGGCAAACGAAAGCAAATGGATCTCTCAGGCAAGTTTTCGAACAATATTTACAGTACAATTCGATTTTCTGAATAATGGCAAAATTCGTTCATGTTGGAACAATATTTACCATTGGAATAAGGTGATCCAAGTACACCAATATAAGATGTACATGCACCATGTGAAGATAACCCTTATTTTAACGGTATCAACCTAATCTTAAAGCAAACAATGGCACAAGTGCACACATAGACATACCCCCATGAATGTATGCAAGCATGCATGCACTCAAATAATAATGAAAATGGTGGAAACAGTCAGAATGGTTATAGTTACAAATTATTAGACAACAATAATAATATTTAACTTAGTTACATATAGTTAAGAATTATTAGATGGCAAGAATAATATTTAAGTAAGTTACAAATATTAATTTTTTTTATTGGTAACAATTATTAATTGAGAAACTAGCTGCCAAAAAAACATTGGTCAGAGCTGAAATTCTAAAGGTTGCATTACCTTGTTTTTGCACGTCTTAACTCTCAGTCGTTCATCAATTACAAAGCCAACCTAGCCATTAAAAAAAAAAAAAAAAATTACAAAGCCAACCTAGAAGAATATGATAGAAGCAAATGTGAACCAAAAATCAGAACTGGTTAAAATGTAATATATTGATTTTTTTAACCTTTAAAAACTGTTGTCAGTTGCAGATAAACATGCCTAGAAGTCGCATCTTGTCCCTTGATACAACAGTTGCAAAATAACATCTGATCTAAGATCAAAGAGTAGAACACTGGACTATACAAGTATAAATTTAGCCATGGAACTTGGAAGGCACATTTACTTCATAGTCATTAATTTCGTATCGTTTTGGCCAAAATGGCTGAGATATTTCATTTCGGTTAAGTGACCGAAACGAGATTTCACATAAAACTTTTCATTTTAAATTTCAGTCCATTTTGGCCAAAATTTCAGATTTCGGCCAGATTTCGGCCGAAAAAATCACATTTTGGCCGAAATGAAATTTTACATAATTAATTATTTTTTAATTTTTTATACATATATATTCTTTGTATTTCTTATATTTGCCTAAAATGTATCAAAAAAGTTTTACTAGAATGGATTAAATCCATATTTCTTATTTCTTATTTTCTACATATATATAAATATATTATTTTTATATTTCCCCAAAAACTTTTCATTTTGGAGGCTATACTGAAATGGGGTCCGAAATGATATTGACAACTATGATTTACTCACAAAGCCTGGTGCACTTTAATAACGACAATGAGTCATAGAAAGCTATATGAGAAGCATCAAATACTAAAGGCACTTCCAAAAAACTTTAAACATCACTCATTTATTAATAAATAAGAAGGATTCAGTTTTCAACATATCTCAAGTGTATAACATTGCTGGCAAATATTTATAAGCACCTTATGAAGCAATCGCTTAGGATCTTGAAACGCTTGTTTCTTTGCCCATTGATGGAATAAATGGGAAACTACTGATCGGTCCTCTACATTGAACCTACAAAATGATAATGAAAAGAAAAATGAGATTCAAACACCCAGATAATTTATACATCAAACCAGCTATGGTTTGCAACATCTACGAATTGAGTGCATCTCTACGTCCAGCATGCACAACAATGTAACATATGCCACTAGAAAGAATACCTCCTCAAAAAGCTGTTCCCATTGCTTGCCTCTGCCAGTTCTATTGAATCATTAGAATCAACTTCATCAACTTGAACAATGGGACCATGTGCTCCGAGTGAGGGTTCATCTACAGAAACATCAGTAGATGGATCCATTCTCTTTAAAAGGTCTCTAGCATTTGCTTGCAATTCTTTCCTTGTCAGCTCACTCTGTACTTAGCATGACCATAGATTAGAAAGATGTTCAGCATGACCCTTTGAGACATTTCAGATGTAGGAGAAATTGAAGAATAGGATAAATTGGCTTGTTAGTTACATAAGATTAAGTTGCACACAATTAAGTGCCACTGAAAATCAGACCTATTAAGGTATCTAAAAAGTTCAGAGTGATAAAATTGTTGTCATATAATTCTTAAGTATGCAAATTCTGCCTGGTCCTTGCTGTAGATGATTGTTAATGCGTGAAGGGAACAGGGAACTTATGTTATATTTGAGGTCCATTCATCACAAAATATACTGGTTATGTGACTTATGCCTACGCACAGACTTCCTAGGTTCATACCTGAACTTCAATGAGGTGAGCTGGGATCTCTTTCAGGAAACGTGAAGGTTGCAGTAACTAGAAAACTCAACCATCAGTCAAAATCCGCATGTAAAAAAATAGGGATTATCCTTGAATAAGCACTAAATCTAACCTGCCAATTTGAATCCACAGTAACATACAAAATGTACAACTTCTTGCGGGCACGAGTCATTGCAACATATAGAAGCCGACGCTCCTCCTAAGAAACAAAAGGATATAAAATTCTAGGAAAGTACTGTGTTGCAGAAAATCAGAAACAAAAAATCCATGTAGTACATGCTAACCTCAAGAGTGGACCCGTCTTCCACAACACCATTAAATTCATGCAACAAAGGGATCTCAGATTCATTTGCCTGAATCAGTTGATCAGTATCAACAAAAATTCAAAATAATTGAGCCATTCAATTTAAATCATTGATGTGAAAACAGGACCGGTAATTGATATATACATGTACCAAAATTCAAAATAATTGAGCCATTCAATTTAAATCATCGATGTGAAAACATGACCGGTAATTGATATATACATGTACCGTGATTTTGAGTCATACCTTCACAATGAAAACAGTATCCCATTCTAAACCTTTTGACTGGATAAAAAATGAACAAGAAAAAGAATGAAAGAGGTGATTTTTCAGATCATTAACAAAAACATTCACATTCATGTCAGAAACTGAGAAGAGAAAACACAGTTTTTAGAAGAAACACCTGATGAATCGTAGTTAATGTAACAGAGTTCTTATTGTCACGTCTCCTAAACCGAAAATTTTCACTCTCTCTTGCAGATATATAGTCAATAAAAGCCTTAAGTACATTACCACATCCTTTCCCTTCTATTGTGCGTTCTCTATCTACTTCTCTGTCACTGAAATGTGTAGATAAGAAATCAGACACATCGTCCAATAGGTACTGAAGCACCTGCACAGTAAATCCAACATCAATGTTGATGAATCATTCAGAATAAATACTTATCAATCAATGTAACTAAACCAAAATGAAAATAAAAACCAATATGAAAATGGCTAGGAAGGAAATAATATGATTCAATTTTCATAGATAGGACTATAGGTATCTGCAAATTCTAGCCCAAAAATACTGGCACAAGCCTCACTGTACGTGGCCATCCTCAGTGCAGCAAACAAGCATAATAGGAACCTTCAATTGTATACTGTCCAGGCTTTTGTTCTCTCATCGGTTTTTTTACCAGCAAACAAAGAAACATCTTGAACAAAGAAACATCTTGAACTTCCAACTTTCATAGGAATTTTCTGTTTAGAAGAAATCCTCGAGCTGCTGATACCAGGATGAAAGCATGAAAGATAGATTGAAATCGTGGGATGATGATATGCATGTGTTAGCAGGAGGTCATTTTTTCTTTAGTAGACAAGCAACTTATTTCAACAAGTCAAAAGGATTCAATTTTTCTCCAAACTGAAGGATTCAAGAAAAAGTACCTTCAAAATGATAAGAAATCTAAGATTTCTTTTCATGAAAACAGCTCAAAAAAACTGACATTCACAACTCACAACCCTCGCAGGATGTTAAATCACTGCCTTGAGCACATCAAGATTTAAATGGCACACAAAATGGCAAGGCCCAATGAATTGCAGCCTTGCGTCTGAAGCATATTTTAATCATGGTTCTTGGAAACCAGTCTCAGATTACAAAGCTTAGTGCATGCACTATGTAGTCCATGTCAACCATTCTAGTCTTTATTGATTTATTCTCATAATGCATGCACTTCTATGTGCTCCTATGTTTACAAAATGTTCATTTGCACCAGCATCAAAATAATTTCCTATCTGATTTATCAATTTTACCAGTAGTAAAAATCAATAAAACACTATCGTGATGCATATACTGATGTGAATTCAATTCTCCATAAATCAAGGGCCCGTTTGTTTACATGGGAGTAGTAGTAGGGGTCAAATCAAGAATTAAATTAAGAAGGGATTAGAGTAAAAAGCCACAAAATGATAAAATTCTACTCTTCAATTTATCCAAGTTAGGGAGAGTAAAATAATTGGCATAAAATGCGGTAAAACCCCTACTTTATGTCAAATCAGGAGTTTACTCTCCCTTCCCCTTTTCCATCCAAATGCACTTTAAATTAAACTTAATGTCACATCAATTTTACTCTCCAATTACTTTTTCCATCCAAACACCCTTAAGTAAACTTTATGTCACAACAATCAATTCTTTACTCTCCTACTTGTTGGAATTATTACTTTTAATATTCCAATGAGAAAATCAAGAAATCACCTAGAGAATCCAAAAGTCATTTCGGAAAGTCTAAAGGTCAAAGGTCAAAGGTCATCTAGAAAAGCTAAAGGTCATGGGTTTTTATAGTTGTCTTGATATATGTAAACTCATGTCTTTTGGAAGTGTCCTTTAGTAGTCTATATAAGGTTGTGTAGTAGTTGTTTTGTAGTATGTGAAGCAAGAGTGTGTGTGGAGGCCTAGGAGATTGTCAAGTGTTTTGGTGTAGAGAAATTTCTTGATATCTTAAGGTTTGATTTATATATAAGTATTTTGTTCATTTGATTTAGAGCAACTGCTCTGTATGGCCCTTTGGCCGTACAACCCCACATTCACAAGCACACACACTCCACACCTTTCTATCATGTGTTTTACAAATTGGTATCAGAGCATTTTCTTCAAAGCGGTATTAGATTATGTTTTCTACAAATTGGTATTAGAGCATTTTCTTTAAAGTGGTATTTCTATCATGTTTTTTACAAAGTGGTATAGAGCGAGGTTGAGATCCTTGGGTTCAAAGCGAGGTTAACAAATTTCAAAACATCGATCCTCGATTTTTTTTTGTTGTTGAAAAATATTTTTTTGAAGGCTGCACATTGTTTTCTTAAAAAAAAAAAAGAAGAAGTTTTTCAAGCAGTTCAGGTTTTATGTTTTAAGGAAGAAAGAATTTGATATTTGAAAACATGAGGGGGAGAATGAAATGATTTGGCTTTCCAAGAAAAAGGAAATGATAAAAGGGATGAGAAAAAAGAACAAAATCTGTGATTTTGTTATTAAGACTCAAGAGAACTCTCTTGATTGGTTTAGGTATTTCAAGATAACAAGTTTCTTCTCTTAATTGATTTAGGTGTCTCAAGACTCAAGAGAATAAGTTTCTTCTCTTGATGAAAATTGACACCATTGTGGTTTCTGATTAAGAGAACAAGTTTCTTCTCTTAACTTAATTACTCTTGTAAAAAAAGTGGTTCAGAGAATGGTGATTGTTGAAATCCCTTTCAAAACTGTATTACAAGAAGCTGCAGCAAAGGTTGGATGCGCCCCACCTAAGTATGTTTTTCTGAGAATTGGACCTGACCACGAGCCAAAGCTCATTGCGACAGTTCATTATACTCGGTGAATATTCCTACTCCATTACTGGACATCAAAAGTCATCAAAGAAGAAGGCCGAAAAAAGTGCAGCATCGGATGCATTGAAAGTTCTTTAGGATTCGGGTGTAATAAAAGTGATCGATGTTAACAGGTGTGATGATCATGATCAAGTTGAGAATCTAAAAAAAAACATGCAGTGTTTTTACAAGAAGAGATGAAGAAGCTGAAAGCCTCGACACGGGTTATGAAGAATTTTTATGAAGCTCACATCAAGGGCTATGAGAAAAATATTGAAAAATTGAAATCTGGGGCAGGATTATCGACTCCGATGTGAATTGATTATTAAAAGGGGGAGTTATGTTGGAATTATTACTTTTAATATTCCACTGAGAAAATCAAGAAATCTCCTAGAGAATCCAAAAGTCATTTCGGAAAGTCTAAAGGTCAAAAGTCATCTAGAAAAGCTAAAGGTCATGGGTTTTTATTATTGTCTTGATATATGTAAACTCATGCATTTTGGAAGTGTCCTTTAGTAGTCTATATAAGGTTGTGTTGTAGTTGTTTTGTAGTGTGTGAAGCAAGAGTGTGTGTGGAGGTCTAGGAGATTGTCAAGTGTTTTGGTGGAGAGAAATCTCTTGTTATCTTAAGGTTTGATTTATATATAAGTATTTTGTTCATTTGAATTAGAGCAGGGGCTCTGTACGGCCCTTTGGCAGTACAACCCCACATACACAAGCGCACGCACTCCACACATTTCTATCATGTTTTTTTACAGATTGGTATCAGACCATTTTCTTCGAAGTGGTATTAGATTATGTTTTCTACACTACTCTACTATTGCTAAACAAAGAAACCCTAAGAGAGACTCGTTTGAGATGGTTTGGACATGTCCAACATTGCTGGCTAGCGAGGAAATGTTTTCTATGCAGGTTGATATTCCCTCAAGGAAATGGGTAGGCAGAAGAGGACATAGATGGAAGTAGTAAGAGCAGATTTGAAGAAATGCAATCTATCAAAGGAGTTGGCCCAAGATAGATTGGAATGGAGAAACAAAATTCACATGGCTGACCACAACATTGTCAGGATAAGGCATTGATGATGAAGATGATGATTGCATGACACAATTTACTTCATTATTGTAAATTGTGGTCAATTTCTAGTAGCTCTGCAATCAGAAAGAAGATAATTTTCACATCATCGGTGCTAAGATAGTGTGCAGTCAAGTAATGGATGTAATGAGGGAGGATGCATAAACTCTCTATCTTTCCATTACATATTTCATGTTTATCAAAAGAATAAGAAAACAACGACCTACACAAGTGACTTACAGATCTAATGTCATTGTCTTCATTCAACAATTTTCCAGCTTCTACATTGACAACTGCACGTTGTTCGAGAAGGTATTTCTGCAGAACAAAATATTATTTCAGCATCATGAAAAAGTGGCACAAGGGTCAAGCAGAAACACAGTGTATTATTGTTAGATGAACAAAAAGCTTATGCCATTTTATATCAAAGCAGCATAGATTTATTGATTTACTGGTTTTCAAAAATTTTTTATTAATTTACAAAAAATAAAAAGAAAACAAAAGCATTCATCTTGATCCACTTTAAGTCAGAGTTCCAAATCAATGATACAAGATTTCAAGAATCATTCACCATAGACTCTGATTATGTTACACAATTACAATTGTAGATCTCAAGACACAGAACTGGCTAATAACTTAAGTACTTAGTGTACAAATCAAGTAGACTAGGGTGTTCAAGTATATGCAAGTTGTAAGCAAAACTACAACAGTCCCATAAATGGTCACAGGTACAAGGAAACAAAACATATATTCTACTCGGCTACTCAAAGGTAAACATGACCACATACCATTTCAGATTCATTACATCCATGTCTACACAAGCCAATAGTTAAACAAGTTCACTAACCCAGGAACTTGACACAGCATCCAAACTCTGGGTGTGCAACTATACTATAAAACTATGCTTGAAAGCTTTGAAAGCTTCAAAAAAGCAAAATAAGCCCCTGTTTGGCATCTCTATGCCCCAGCTCTATTTGTCTAAATTGTCTAAGTGGGGAGAGGTTTGGAAAGTAAAGGCATTTGGAAGTCATTTCTACCCTCTGCCTGCTTTAGAGAAGTAGAGGCAAAGCCTCTTAAAACCACAGCCCCCTTTTAGATGCAATAGAAAAGTAGAGGGGTTAAAAACGAGGCGATTGAACAGTGCTCTCCCCATCCACAACGCCCCATCCATTTTTTATTTTATTTTACTTTTCAAAATCTGAGAGAGTAAATCAAGGTCCAAACCACTGGAAATATTCACAAGATCAAACACAGCTATGGAACCAAATTTCAGCAGTTAGATCATCACCAATCTCAAGATATTTACAAAAAAAAAAAAGGTGTGCCATTTGATATTATTTTCCGGATTCTATGGGCCCCAAACACAAGATCCAAATCGTTAGATCTCTTTGAAAGGTTGAACAAGGTCATGGGGTCAATTTTCAAGGCTAGATACCTTGTGGATCTTGAGAAATTTGTGAACAAACATCAACCACTGATGTAACATGCTCAATTTTGGATTAGTCCATAGGCATTCTTGTTTTCCTCTTTTTTTAATTATTTCTGGGACAGTAAATCACATCCAAACCATTGAAAATGTACAGAACGTCAAACATTGCTATGGATCCAAATTTTAGCCATTGGATCATCACCAATCTCGAAATATGTGCAAAAAAAAGTGAACCATTTGATATTCAAATGACACATTTTCAAGTTACAAATTACTACATGTACCTTTTCGCTAATATTTAAGTGACTGCTTAGTTGATAACTGGACATATTGGTAAGAGAAAACATAAACCTGAGGGAGAATGTTCGTCACTGAAGTTATTACCGCTGAAATTGATTGCTCCTGTGATAATCAATAAATACTAGAAGTTATTTCCAAATGTGACAAGAAAATTGTCTACGTAAAGGAAATGAATACATATCAATGGTTTGGGAAGTCGGAAGAAAGGGGGTTAAAAACAAAAGAATGCTTGACTCAACTAAGTCAACAAGACCCATTGGTCCCATCCAGTCAATTAGAATTGATCAGATTCAAGTAATAAACAAAAAAACACAATATAGTTATGCTTGAACTCAAATCACCATGACACAGCCAAATTTTCTTTTTACAAGTTCAAACATACAAGTTTTATCAACACAAACCAACCAAGCATTGCATCAAGAATCCAAGTCAACTCAATTCAGTGAACTTTTGAGTTGATTCATCTTTTCAAGCTACCAAACTATGAATATAACTCCATTAATCTCCATGAGCATACTTTAAACTGCCCCTTTTTTTTTGTAAAATGCAGCCAAGTGTTTAGAAGAAATAACCAATAAAGTTTGAGGCCATTAATTAAGAAATAGAAATACATGAATTTGTTGATTTTTTTTTTTTTTTTTTTTTTTTGTCCAAACCTAATCCATGATGGGGCCTTTCCAACCCCCTACTCTCAATGATTGGCATGCCTCTATGTGGGCTCCACAGAGCTGGACACCTGGACCCTATTTGAATAGTGTGTGATTCACCCATAGGAGAACAAGGTTTGCATGTATGTATTTATGAGTATGCATCCGGCGTGGGTGATGGTTCATTGGCATCAGGTGTGGGTCCACGTCTTCTGTTTGAGTACCACCCCAGACATACCTGGTGCATGTGTGTGGCAAGGTCTTGCATGCACTTGAGGGAATAGTCCTGTCGGGTAAAAATACCATGGGGATACCCATGTCATAGTCTGCATCGAGCTATGGATCTTAATTTCATCATGGGTCAAACTCAAGCCTGAACAAAGAAGTAGGTTGTAAGGTTAGCGTCAAGTAGGTAGTCTACTGTAAAAGTCGTCCACACATAAATGTGTGCTCTACTTTGATAGGCAGGAAGCAAAGGGGCTCATTTATAGTGTGAAATATGCAAAGGAACATCCTTAAGGGTGAGTATGGATAAAGAAGCCCACTCAAAGTTTCTGATTGGCCTCTTGAGATATTGATACTTTGGCAGGGAAGAATGCCTAGTAGATAAATTTATGGAGGAAAGGAAGATAAATATGGCTTGCTTACAAGAGACTTAGGTGGAGGGAGAGAAGGCCACTGACGTGGGGGAAAGGTTTAAACTCTTCTCATTAGGAAAGAGTAATGCAACTACTGAGGTGCATTGTATTTGATGGAGACCTAAATGAGAAAATTGTAAAGGTTAAGAAATGATTGGGTTATAATGGTTAAGTTAATACTGGATAAAAAAATCCTAAACTGTTACTGCTTATGCGCCCCAAGCAAGAGAGAGAGAGAGAGAGAGAGAGAGAGAGAGAGAGATTTCAAAAACTAAGAATGAGTTAATACAAGATATACCTATTGACTGAAGCATTATAATTGAGGGAGACTTCAATGGTCTTTAAAGGAAAGGGACCCATGGAAGTCACTCTTATAATTAACAGATCTAAGCAAACTGTAATGTATCACTCTATAAGCCATATGATGAGGCTTTAGAAGCGTAATTAACACCTACGGCTGGAATCAAATGTATAGAGCAAATTGGGGTTTTTGTCAAGTACCAGAGAAGCCATTTCATATTAACACAATATACAGCAATGATGTGACATTCGCCAAAATTTAGTGACATTTAGAGAGAGATGAAATACAGAACACAAGAGAGAGAGAGAGAGATGAATGTCGTCCCTACTTTGAGGATCGACTCTTGTTTATATAAGGGTTTAATTCCCTAATTACAATCAATTACAAATCTTAGATCCTAAACTGAAGCCACAAATTAAGTAACAACCTTTGACTAATTACAATGTAACAAATGGGTACAATAAATGGGCCTAAATGGATGGGCCTGGATTGACACCCCCCCTCAAATTGATGCTGGGGAGTCATAAAGCAGCAATTTGGATACAAGAAATTGATGTCGGGGCCGAGGAAGTCCCTTTGTGAAGATATCTGCAAACTGAAGTTCTGTAGGGACATGCGGGAGACGAATGACATCACGCTTATATTCATCTTGAATAAAGTGGCAGTCAACTTCGATATGTTTGGTGCGTTCATGGAAGACGGGATTTTCAGTGATTCAGATAGCACCAGTATTATCGGCATGCAATGGAGTAGGAGAGGTTTGAGCGAACCCGAGTTCTGAAAGAAGTCCCCGTAACCATAAGATCTCAGAACAAGCAGAAGACATGGCCCTATATTCAGCTTCCGTGGAAGAGCAGGACACCCGTTCTTGTTTCTTACATTTCCAAGAAACGAGAGAAGTGCCAAGGTACATGCACCAACCAGTAGTAAAATGGCGTGTGTTTTGACAGCCTGCCCAGTCAACATCCGCATAAGCGGTCAGATGAAGAGGATTATCCTTTAGATAATATAAACCGCGAGGGGCAGTTTTTAGCAGATAGCGGATAATGCGCTTCACAGCTGTCAAATGAAGGTGTCGAGGAGCTGTCATGGACTGGCTCACAAAATGAACAGCATAAGATATGTCAGGTCTAGTGATGGTAAGATAGACAAGACTTTCCACCAGACACCGGTAGGTATGAGGATCAGGAAGAAGATCACCATCATCTTTACTCAACTTGAGATTTACCTCGACAGGTGTATCAACAGGCGAGGAATCATGGAGGTCAGCCAACTCGATAAGATCTGATGTGTATTTGTGTTGATTAACAAATAGACCTTTGGGAGATTGATGCACCTCTAGGCCCAAGAAATAATGCAATGGACCCAAATCCTTCATACGGAAGGAATCCCTGAGAGATGCTTGGAGAGATTTGATCATACTATCATCCGTGCCAGTGATAATAATATCGTCAACATAGACGAGGAGCACAATAACACTAGTAGATGTGCGGCATAAAAAGAGAGATGGATCAGAAAGACTCTGGGTACAGCCACTCTTGCATAAGCGACCTTTGAAGGTTTCGAACCAAGCGCGAGGAGCTTGCTTTAGACCATAAAGTGATTTGCGCAGGCGACAGACAGACCTCTTTGAGGGAGAGGAGACGCCTTGTGGTATCCGCATATAGACTTCTTCTTGCAGATCCCCATGGAGAAATGCATTTTTGACATCCATTTGGTATAAAGGCCAGGATTGAGAGGCAGCAATGGCAAGAAGTAACCGAACAAATGTCATTTTTGCCACAGGTGCGAACGTTTCCTCATAGTCAATGCCATACTCCTGTCTGTTTCCGAGTGCCACAAGTCTAGCTTTGTGTCTATCCAATGACCCATCAGATTAAAGCTTGATCAAGTAGATCCATTTGCAACCGATGGGTTTAACTGCTGGAGGACACTCCACAATATCCCAGGTGTGATTCTGATCCAATGCATCCAATTCCTCCTTCATGGCCTGGTTCCAGCAATCTTGTTGTACTGCCTGCAAATAAGAACTTGGGATACAGAGAGAAGATAGAGTGGTCATCAAAGAAGTATGGGTAAATCCATACCGATCAGGCGGTCTAGAATTTCTGGAGGAGCGACGTAAGGTAGGAGTAGTTGTGGAACCATTTGTCGGTGGAAGATCAGGGGAAGGGCCATCTACAGTGGGAGGTTTCTCCCGACGGTGGTATACAAAAGCAGGATTAAACCTAGTAACAGAGGTTTGATCCGAAAAACCTGGTAAGAGAGCTGGTGAAGAGGGATGAGGACAATCCATGTGAGTTTGGAAGAAATATTGATTTTCAAAGAAAATAACATTTCGAGAAACCCGGATACGACGACCAATGGGATCATAACAAACAAAACCTTTTTGATTAGTGGCATAACCCAAAAAAGCACACCTGCGAGATTGTGCTGTTAGTTTCGTTCTTTCTGTGGGAGGTAGATGAACAAAGCAAACATAGCCAAAAGTATGTAGGTGATCAAACACAGGATGATGACCAAACAATTTAAAATGAGGCGTTTAAATGAGCAATGGTATGTGATGGTAGGCGGTTTATGAGATAGATAGCCGTTGTGAGAGCTTCAGTCCAAAAACGAGGGGGAACGGATACTTCAATCAGAAGAGTTCTAATGACATCAAGAAGATGTCTGTTTTTCCGTTCCGCGACTCCACTTTGTTGTGGAGTATACAAACAGGTACGTTGAGAAATGATTCCTTTATTATGTAAAAAGGATTGAAAATCCTTGGAAACATACTCCCCCCCTGAGTCTGAACGCAAAGTTTTAATGCATTTAGAGAATTGGTTTTCAACATATTGAACAAAATATTTAAATGCATTAAGAACATCAGACTTCAAATGTAATAAATAAATCCAAGTAAATCTGCTGTAGTCATCAATGAATGTTACAAAGTACTTGAAATGACTATGTTAAAGGGTCGGAGCAATGCCCCAAACATCACTGTGAATTAAGTCAAAACATGTAGTGCTCCGTGTGTTAGAGTTTGGAAAGGGTAAAGTTTTACTCTTTCCTAATTTACAAGCATCACATTCAAAAGAAGCAGAATCAACAGGTTTATTTATTAATCCAGATTGAAATAAAGTAGACATTGTAGAGGCATTCGGATGACCAAGTCTATTATGCCACAACCGAGAATTATTCGTAATGAAAAAACAAAATAGCTGATGTAAGGAGTTAGTCTGAATAAAAGAAGACACTGGTAATGAAAAAAGCCTTCCACGCTTAGGCCCCCTCGCAATCACTTCCCCCGACTCCCGGTCCTGCACAACACAACCAGAAGGAGAAAAAGAGACATTGCAGTTATTGTCAACAAGTTGACCCACAGAAACCAAATTGGTAGCAAGATGAGGAGAAACTAAAACATTGGTTAATGGTAAAGGGCTAGGGGTATCACCAACAGAGGTGATGGGAAGATGATCTCCGTTGGCAGCTTGGACAGTAAGATGACCAGTGTAAGGAACAACATTTTGTAATTTTAGGGCAGAAGTGGTCATATGGTTACTTGCACCAAAATCCAAGTACCATGTATTGGAAAGAGAGGAAGCAGTACCTGCGATGTTCATGGAAGCTAAGGCATTGATGATCATTTTGTTTACCATCTCAGGGGTGAGAGGAGCTGGTGACGCAGATTGGGAGGAACCAGGTTGGAAGGAAGAATCATACTGCAGAGAACCACTGAAGGCAGATGAAGCATATGGTGGAGTGGTCACAGTGTAAGCACTAGGAGCTGACGGCATGCTATAAGTACCAGGGGCTGACTGCACATAGTTGCGGGAAGTAGAATTGCGATTCTTCTTCCGGCACTCTTCAATAACATGACCAGTGGCCTTACAATATCGGCAGATTTTTGCCTTACATTGATTTGCATAGTGACCATATTTCTTGCAGTTATGGCACTGAACTTTACTGATGTCCCTAGAAGGTGGCCGGGTTATAGCAACATAGGCAAGGGGAGCCTCAACAGATCTCTATTGTTCCAGAGTAGTTTGAGTGACCCGACGTTGTTATTCCCAAGCTAGGAAGAGAAGCTCTGCTCATTAAGTTAGATCTAACTGTCTCAAACTCCGGACGAAGTTTCATAAGAAACTGATCCCGATGACTACATTGCTGTAACGGAAGTAATTCCGGTAGAAGAGCTGCAGATACGGAGGCAAACTTAATCTCATCATATTCGGCCCACAGTCTGCGGAAGCCATTATAATACTCCTGAATAGACTTAGAGCCTTGACTGAATTGAGAGATTTCAAGTTCTAATTGAAACTGGCGAGCAGCATTGCCCTGTTGGTAAATCTTCTGAAGATACTCCCACATTTCACGGGCATTTTTGCAGGGTTTGAAGTTGAGAATAAAATGGGACTCAACAGAGCTCAACAACCAGGTCTTGATTTTAGCATCCTTTGTCTTCCAAGCTAAAATTTTCTTATCATCTTCCTCAGGTTGAGGTTCAGATCCATCAATGTGTCCCCAGAGTTCTTTTCCTTCCAAATAAATTTGAAATTGGAAGGCCCAGGAGGTATAATTTGTACCATCAAAGCGAATCAGGGCAATCTCATGTTTTTCCATGACTAAAGACAAGGAAGAAGCACGCTGATATAGGCCAAGTTTAGGCAAAAGAGACCACAGTCACAATTGAACTAAATCTGACATGTGAAATAGTCCAGAATCCACAGGATAAATAGTGGATCAAAGTAGTGCACAGAAAAATAGTCCAGAACAATCCCCAGAAGGCATACAACGAACAGTGCACTAACACAGTACACAGATTGACACTGACGACCCTGTCGTCACTATGTAGATCTGCACGTGGGTCCCACCAAATGATCTGCTACCAGATCTGAGGATGAGGATGGGTTCACAACAAATTTCCGCAACTATTGGAAGTGGTCTCAAGCAAAACGAACCCAAATCCAAACTTTTGGACAGCTGAGATGAAAAGAAATGGACAAAACAGAGTTTCTACAAAAAATAGTAGATGGCCTACCTCTGATGATCCATAAATCGTGAGAAAATCTTCAAAAAGATGTAGAAATCCAGACGACCAAGATGCGCTGGTCCAGCTGAGTAGCGATGATGATCGCAGGTGGACCACTTCAGATCCGAGATGAACAGGGATAAGCACAGACGATCAGGGCTTCCAGATCTTGGAAGATGACTCTGATAATCAATAAATCAGAAAAAAAAAAAAAAAAAAAAAAAAAAAAAAAAAAAACATCTTCATAAATCCTGGAAGCTTCAGGCGACCAAGATGGTCGGGTTCCGCTGACGAGTTGGTGATGATCACAGGTGGGCCACGTCTGATCTAAGATGATCAGAATGATCTGGCTGAAGAGAATGATCACAGATGATCATATACTGGCTTCCAATGTTTGGAAGATGATTTAGGAGAAGATCACAGATCACAGATGATCGAGCTCTGATACCATGACATTTAAAGAGAGATGAAATACAGAACACGAGAGAGAGAGATGAATGCCGTCCCTACTTTGACGATCGACTCTTGTTTATATAAGGGTTTAATTCCCTAATTACAATCAATTACAAATCTTAGATCCTAAACTGAAGCCACAAATTAAGTAACAACCTTTGACTAATTACAATGTAACAAATGGGTACAATAAATGGGCCTAAATGGATGGGCCTGGATTGACATTTAGCTCCATATAACAATCCATGTCTACTTGCCAATTGTCATCATATAACTGTGCCTATGATTGCATGGACACTCGGCAATCACAAAACACTCCACTAACTTGTCTCTAATTTGGCCACCCTACTACACTAATCATGTTGCAATATCCTCTTCAAAACCTACGGTTGCTCCAATACATATCAAAATTCATCACAATATGGTACTAGGTAGTATTTAATAGAGATCAGCCTTCCACTCTAAAAGCCATTAAAATTGCAAAGCGTACATATATAGACTTTGTTTTCTTAATTCTGAAACTGTTTGACTTCAAAACCTTCTCTAATGCACATGCTTATGATTTACTTAAGGCATGTGAACACAGAAGGAAATAGCGCAATCCTTTAAACTTTCTTGCCCACTATCTAACAGCGAAATTCCTAGATGGATGACAAATAAATTCATGAAGTACAAGAAAAACATAACTGTTTACAAAATCTAAGGTTTTCCATATCTTACTCTCTGAACAAGTTTTGTTATCATATCTAATGTACACAGCACTTTGCGCCCCTGGGTAAGTTGACTCCTACAATCATTCACAAAGGCTCTTGAGATTAGCAAATTGAAGCACAAGAAACTCAAACAGAATGGAGCTAAAAGCTTTAGAATGTTTTAGGCGTCATGCACATTAATCATTCTGCCACAACAATATAATTATATATGATAGTTGATAGGTTCAAAAGTAAACAATTATAAATTGACTATGAGACTAGTATTATATTCAAGCAAAAATGCCCAAAAGGAAGGAAAAGAATAGGTTTAGCATGTTCTAACTTCAAGCCCAACAAACAGTATGAAAATGAAAAATACATATTTTATAACAACAAATTCAGAAGTACAAGCAGTTATTATCTATATATGATACCAGAAAATAGGACGTTGCAAAATGTGAAAGGCAGGATCAACAGATCCGAGGCTCAGCTTGAAACCCTAATGCACTTGCATCCCTAAAATGAGGTGCAAACTTGACAACAAATCACCTGAGTCTAACACCAAAAGGGGGCATAACATTTGGGGTTAATACATGAATAAAAAAGATGCTACTCCAGTTTCAGATCCGGAAACAGCCTCTGCTTCGCAAGACTTTAACAGGGAATTGGCATTGAACTTAGTGAAGAAAGTCGGAAATGGAATCATGCTTACTCCATCAGAGTGGCTTACCTACCAAGATGGCCTCACAAAGAAAGCATCAAAGCAACAGTGGATGCATCACAAATCATACATTAGAGTTGATTGATTCCCCACTTTTTTCAGTCAATCTGCCACTTCAATCCCCCTCATATAGAGTATGCTTGAATCCTAACCATTTCTCAATAGAAACGGCTTCTATTTCCTCTATCAAGTTTCCCTTTGTTTGAATTGCAGACATCTTATCAATGATACACAACATGTATATAAAGGAAAGGTTTACAATGTCTACACAAATTGAAGAGAAATGAACTGAAGTCAATCAAACCAAAAATGCCTACCATGCAGCCCTAATATGACCTTCTGCCTAGCCCGCCTCGTCTTGGCCACCACCGAATCCTATATATATTTTGGAATGTTATATTAGTTGTTTCTTGCCAAATGGACCAAAGACTAGCAACAAGAGATAAGCCCCAAAGAGTTCTACTGCGGCTGGAGTGACTAGACTCAAAACCATAATGCCATATGCCCATGCCTCGAAAAGGGCCTTTAGGGACCCCTTTATAAGCCACTAAAGGTATATGGATGCAAGAACCCCCAAACTGTTTTGTAAAGGAGTAATGCATGAACAGGTGATTGAATTGGTAATTTGGTGATGATTAAGAAAGTTTAAATTTCAATCTTGATCTGCTTATTAGTGAGGCATGTATGGTTCCTGGGTCGTCTAAGTTAAAAAAGTGCAAACAGTGGTCTCTTCCACCTGGGTTTCTTTTTTTAGTTTAATGTGGATGGTGCAACTAAAGGGAAGCTGCGGCTGGCAGGTATTGGTGGTGTTCTCCGCAACTTTAAAGGTTTTATTTTTTATTTTTTTTTTATAAATGATAAAATTTTATTCCACCAGAAACCAGACAAAAACTAAGACAATGAAAGCTACAGCGAACAAGGGAAAAACACTAGAAATTATACATCAAAAGAAATAGAAGTGCGAAGAACTCCTTCCCTAGCCAGACCATCCGCCATAGAATTAGCCTCTTAAAATATGACGAAAAGAATCACCCAACAGACATGAAATATCTTGCACCTCCTCCACCCAACCTGCTAGCCTCCAAGGATGAATAGCTCTTCCAGAACCCCATTGGATAGAAGAAAAAGAATCTCCTTCAAGGATAGGATTAAGACATCCAATTCTACGTAGCTCACGACACCCAAGTAGATTAGATTCGTGTTAGGAAAGTCCCAAATCCCAC
Source organism: Persea americana (assembly GCA_029852735.1). NCBI lineage: Eukaryota > Viridiplantae > Streptophyta > Magnoliopsida > Laurales > Lauraceae > Persea > Persea americana. Next base: position 54,877,453 of record CM056816.1, on the reverse strand, counting down.
ATCGCCCAAGTAATTGGTTTGATATAGATTCATATACTTGTTTGAGCCTTCCACCTATAAGCTTAAGCTTTTGGGTTAGTACATGGCTTCTTACATGGTATCAAAGCGGGTTTCGATCTCGGCGTTCTTGTGTAGACCACGTAGTTCCTATCGTTCTTGTCTAGCCCACGTGGTAGACCCGTCCATGAAATTTGTTGAGCCTGCACATGAGGGGGAGTGTTAGAAAAGTCCCCCAATCCCACATCACCCAAGTAATGGGCTTGATATGGCTTCATACACCTGTTTGAGCCTTCCACCTATTGTAAGAAGCCATGTACCAACCCAAAAGCTTAAGCTTATAGGTGGAAGACTCAAACAGGTATATGAAGCCATATCAAACCCATTACTTGGGCGATGTGGGATGTGGGACTTTCTCAACAATTCGAACGAAGCTAAGATTTTACCCATCCTTGAAGCACGAAGGTTATTTAGTGTTTCATTTCGGCAACCTTTGATTGTGGAAAGCAATTCTCTAAATGCTATCTCTGGCGAGGAAGCTAAGGGCTCGTGGAAGTTCTGTTTTTATCTTAATGAAATCAAGTTCTTATCTTTGGAATTGGATGTGAAGTTTAGGCATATTCTTCGCTCAACAAATGAGGAGGCAGATGTGCTGGACAAGAGAGGGGCTTCGCAGTAGTTTCCTCCTTATGTTTTCTCTCTCTGTAATCTTCTGTTATCTTTGTTAGGTTGATGGGTATTTGCTCATTTACCCTCTGGTCTCTTTCTTTAGTTTTTTGTCTGTGGTTTTAGCTTGGTCCTCTTTTCCTTCATTAATACAATTTCACTGTTTGAATAAAAAAAAAAGGTGATTGATATCCCCAATATAGATAGTTTTTAATGTAAGAAATAGGTTACTTTATCAATTTAAGACAGACAATTTCCTTTCCAAGAGTTTACTGATAAATAAAGTCCTTCAACTCTTTAAGTACTTGAACTCTTTAAGTCTCGAACAATGCATTATTTTCTAACACCCAACATACCTTACATATCAGGTCTATGTTTTGATGTTTGTCTTGCTGCTGGTAAGCTAAAAAGGATAAAGGATCATCCTTGGGTCGTGCTAGTTTGGATTAAAGAAAGTATGGATTAATCTGGTTTATGCAAAAACCGTGAATGGGGAGCAACTTACTAGATATCCAACAACTTACTAGATATCTAACAATAATAAGTGCATCCTCATCAACATATCAAAAGGAATAGAGCTCTAAGAATGTCTCAAAGAAACATCAAGAAAATTGTGTAGTAAATAAGGGGACTGTGGCAATATTAACACTTGGTTGAGAAATAGAAAATGGCTGATTGCCTAGTCACTGGAAGGAAACTTAATTTCAACTGTAGCAACAAGAAGAATCATAGACAAAAAAACCTGTTGTGGGGTTTACAACATGGTGTCATGATTTCCTTTGATAGGTCAACTAATCAAACTAGAACAATACTAGAATAGAATGCTAGACCTCTTAAAAGTGCCTGATATCTTTGCACCAAAGATATCACCAGCAGCTGACACAAAACTGCATTTCCTTGTAGTGGATATTTTGTCAATATAGCCAACAACCTGCAAAAGGCCACTCTACACAATCAATATAAAATAGTACGCGGAAGTGAAAAGGAATGTATAGGTAAAAAATAAAAGATGCAAGAAAGTACCCTCTTCTTTTCTTCTTTCTCACCAGGTAATAACACCTTGAATACTTGACGAAATGGGCCATCATCACAACCCGGCAATGATGTTCTCAGCATGGCCATAATAGCTTTGATTACCTTCAAAACATGCCTTTTATTGATCATCAACAGAGTTATCTCAAACTAATCAAAACTCAGTTTTTCTTCTTATTGGACAAAAAGCATATAACATGGGGAGGATTTCAGAAATGAAACCACACTGGAACAAGGCAAAGGTTACAAGATGAGCTGCATCACATATTAAAATACATACTTTTTTCAATGGTATATTAAAATACACACTTGAAACACAATGTACACCGGAGAAAGTGGAAAGGATATACAAAATAGCTGAACTTAGCATCCAGCAATACATGTTTTGATAATTCCAATGTATTACAATACAAAAATATACTAGCAGAAAGCAAGACTCGAATTTCAAATATTAAAGGATGCACAAAAATTAACACAGTTATTGCTAGTAATATATCACTAATGAATAATACTAAGCAACTTTCCCGTTGTTCACCATGTCAAAATCCCCTTTATTACAATGAAAATAATTAGAACATATTGGAAAAGGACATGCGAGCTCTCTGATACTGGAAAATAGGAATGACACTCTGAAATCACCTGAATTAAATCTCTTCAAACCACTTAATTCAAGTATTAGAAACTCAACTTGGAATTAAAGCTTGCATTCCTTGACATGATATTCTTTAAACCATGATCCTCAGCCTTTTGATAATATCGAAATCAAAGACCAGACGATCATTTACCTGATCATGTGATTCAAGTGGCTTTTTTATATCATCTCTTATTTTTTATTAGATCTTGGATAGTTGGATTAGTTTCAATGCTAACCATTGAAGGCTGGGTACAAGGCCATTATCAATTGGGTCATTGTGTTCTTACGTGGCTGCCTTCCAACTGAATGTATGTATAAAGTGCAACTAGTTATGTCGAAAGGTATTGTTGGAAATTTTTATTGAATTTATGACAAGATATTTGAGTTTTTTTAATCGGTGCATTGGTGATTTAGTTGGGTACTTGGGTTTGAAATGGATTGGTTTTTCAACCTGACTGTACTCAATTAAGCTCAACCCAATTTAGTCCGGCAGTTAGGATTTTAATTGTGTTAGCCAATTCATGGGTTGGACAAACTCTGGGTCCATTGAGTTGTATTTTCTATTTATTTAAGAATGGACTATAGTTGTGTCGCTAGAAGAGCTGAAGTGAAGAAAGACAAGAATTCTAGAAGACAAACAGGGACCCGATCAATCGGATGATGATCGGATCGATCGGAAGTGGTAGTACTCCCAGTTAACAGCGCTAACAATATAAATACGGGAGACAGGCAAGGACAAATTGATCAGCGCTGATGACCGATCGATCAAATGATGGGAATTTTCCAGAACACTGCACGGATTTGTTTCCTTTTGAGAGAGATGTTTCCCACTTTGAGTCCTATTTGTGTTATAATACTAAGGCACAAATTTGGGACTATATAAAGGGTGTTGCTCTCAACCCTCAGTGTGCATATTGAAGATTAAAGACACATCATGCATATTGAAGATTAAAGACACGTCAAGTAATTATCTCATTGTTCTGAGGTGAGAAAACCCTAGGAGAGATTCTTTGATTCTCTAGAGCCATTTAGAGGTTGTGCTGAAGATCTGCTCTAGAAGGTTTGCCACTTCTACTCTTTTGTAGAAGATTATTCATCTTGGTTGACAAGGTGTTGCTGTTTCAAGTGCGGGGAACGGGGCACGGCGGGAAATTCGTGGCAACAGGAGAAGTTGTACAAGAACAACTACAATCCTTGGGTCGACGTACTGACTGGGAAATGGAGCTGTGAGTATATCTTGTAATTGTTTAATAGTTCTTGATTTCAGATCGTGGTTTTTCTCCCTGGATAGGGTTTCCTCTTAAGAGATTGTGTTTGCCTTCTTGTGGTGATTGTTTGGAAGATAATTTTACTAGTTCTATTTTATTTAGTTCATTACTTCCATTGTGCATTGGTTATTGGACTAGCATCCATTCTAGTAAGGGCTACTTTCACCGGCTTACATCAGAATCACAAAAGACAAAAGGTTTGCAAGGCAATATGTAGTTGTAAGCAATCATCATGGGCATGATTTGAGTAACTTGACAAAGCCCTCTTGAAAATTTGATAAAATGGAACTAACACTAATCATACCCTCCACGTGAAATCAAGTAAAAAGATCACTCCGCCTATTGATCTACGATGATATAATTGTCATGAGTGATCTTGCTAAAGAAATTATTATAAATTGAAAGTGTTTAATATAGTACATGAAATTATAGATTTAGGCATCCTAAAGTATGTTTTTAGGGACTTGGAACCATGGTCAACAAAAATGATTGTCATTACTCAACGAAAACAAGCATCGTATCTTGCAGAAAGAGAATGTCCAGAGCAAAGCCCAATGACTGCCTAAGAAAATCATAGACACCATGTCATGGAATGGGAGTTATAAGGGATTGATGGGAACATAACTTTATTTGGCTGTTACTAGACCAGACATTATCTGCATCGGTTCTTGTGGTAATTATTTCTTCAAACTTCACATTTGAATGATGTACCTTGAATCGTGAGATATCTAAAATCTTTTCCAAGAAAGGACAAAGCCTAGACTGATGGACATGCCATTGTGGGAAGTGTTCAACTACCAGAAATCTTATTATCAAATTTCCCTAGCCATGCATTTCCTCCTCTAAAAGTTCTGGTGACAGATTTTGTTTCGTACAATCTATTTATAAAGCCAGCATTCAGGTGTATAATATTTTCCAATCAGTGTGTTCTCTTTTCAGTCATAGCTCATCCATGATGAGAAAAACAAGGCTAATTAATTTGACAATCCCAATGACTGCCGTGTGTGGATGGTAACTGTCCTCACATTTCACTCATAAGATTTCCCTGAAACCAAAGCATAATAAAAGAAATTCTTGGACATACTGATACATATATATATTATCAAGAACAATTACTTAGTAAACCAATAATAATAATATTACATTACCTTTTTCCTGTAGAAGGCTACACCATGAACATTAAATGGAATCTTCCTATTGCGGAAGGATGTTTGAAATGGTTTTCCAGAGACCTGTGGATTATAGAATGCATCAGATTCAAGATCTTCCAAGCACTTCCAAGTATAGTGGAACACAGATATAGAACATGAAGTCATTGCACCTGCCGTCGATAAAGAATGGCAATATTTCCAAAGGAACCCATAGTATCTGAATCTGAATTGCCAGAGGTGTATTCTAAGATTTTATCAACGACAAACGCGCATTGTGCATCCTCATTATTGCATTCCTTGACAGTAATCTAAACATTGTGAAGGACTGTACCACACAAACTGAACTATCATGTCATGTGAAGACAATGGAACAAGCAAGAAAATGAATATAAATTTCCAATAAGAAAAGATGAAAACAAGCATTAACAAGGATACTTTGCATCCAGAATAGTTATCCGTATGAAACTGCTTTAGCTGGCATCTTTTTGCATTATTGTGGATAAGAGATGAGGCTGCCTCAACGATACAGCGGGTAGAACGATAATTTTTACTTAACCTAACCTGAAATCATTAACACATCACATAAATCAATATTCCAATTTCCAGCTGTGACCAAACAGTGTTAACATAGAAGACTTCCTGCCTGCTAACTCATCCATGTTGAGTCAAATTGTCATTGTTAGCGATTTTTTCTACAAGCTGTTAGCTGATCAGAAGCAATGCAAAATGAACAAAAAGCACAAGACAAATGAATACAGTCAAGACCTCATTGTGTGCTGGGAAATCCTTCCGAAATGAATCAAAACCACAAATGTCAGCACCGTTGAAACTGAAAATTGACTGCAGCAAGCAGTTAGCACATGTTATATTCTGAGTATTTTCAATATAAGTAATTGACATTATCTGAGCCTTATCCCATCTATATGGATGCAGCCATTTCTACATTCCTATCTTTCTAACTTCAGTGCATGAAACTGTGTATGTGCGCGTGTAAGTGTATGGGTGTGTATGTGTCAATGGACACACAATACAAGTAATACTATATCAGAAAATTAATAAAATAAGGTGTACCTGATCATCATCGCCAACAACAGTTACATGATTGTGAGATGCAAGAATTCGTAAAAGACTGTACTGCATGGAGCTTGTATCCTGAAACTCATCTACCAGAATGGCTTTCCATTTGTCTCGGCACTCATTATAAACTGAAAGTTAAAGAGAATCAAATTAGAACAAAATGCCAGATTCAATTATAGATCTGCAAGTATTTAGATAGAAAATGAAGGTGAATTTATACCTTCAGGAAAATCAGTCAGTAACATCACTGCAGAGCTGATGAAGTCATGATAATCCAGGGCATTACAGGATCTTAAAATCTCATTGTAGTTCCCAAGAATTGATGCCTGGATCATATTAAAAACAATTAAAAACAAAATTCATAAAGATTTGTTATCATCAATTAACATTAAAAATCTTCCACACAACGAATGTGAACTTAACTTACTCCTATTTCATCACCCATCTTCTGACATTCTTCAGGAGTCTTTCCAGAGGCTTTTGCCTGACAGGACGGATGTCTATTAGCATTACCACAGCATAAATAACTAATAGTGCATTTAGGTTGCTTGACACTGTACAAGATTATCTTCTTTCATGTTTCCCAGGATTCTTACATAATGAATTGGATGGTTATCTCGTCATAGTTACCAGAAAACTTAAAAAGGATGGGAAACACATTCCATGGAATCACTTTTGGAAAAGGTCGAAAATGAAAATAATTTGATCTCTTTTTGTTTATTTTGCTGTGTGATTGCGATTTGATTCCAAAACATATGAGAAACATATGGAAGATGTAAATGGATCTTTCATTAAACATAATGTAAACAAGGTAACATCTTATATTCTGAAACAAACGAGAAACTGATCAGAAGCTACTTGTCTGTGTACTTGACTCTTGCTGTATTATTTTCCAAAGTGTGTAACAGCAAAACAAAGACAAGAAAATAAAGAAAAATTCAAAATTCAAAAAAAAAAAAAAGGGTACAACCTATCTGCGATCGTTCTGAACTCGTACACACCTCTCCGATGTTTTACATGTGTTCATTGTTTGCTTCTCAATTGCTCCCTCAATGTTTCCATGTGTTTCTCAGTCTGTTTCTCAATAGGTCATCAAATGTCTTTCATGTGTTTCGCAGTTTGCTCTCCCATTTGTTTCTCAAACATTTTTTACTCAAGTCCCCATTCACGTTCCACATATTTGTTTCAAGACTGTTTCCTACTTTTGCTTCTCAAATCTATTTCCTGCCCTAGTAACTATGGTTTTAGGTATTAAATACAAAAAAAAAAAAAAAAAAAAAAAGAAAGAAAAAGAAAAAAAAGAAAGAAAGGACTAGACGAATGAGACGAATGATACTTAATGCCCACTAAGCAACTGTCAGCCAAGCATGATCCCATCTTAGGGAGCTTACAAAGCATTAAAAGGTTCGATCTTGTGAATGCAATTTTTTCAACTTAAGAAACTGCAAAGCACACTCATCAAAGCTTTATCCCAAAATCTAGGGGTCCTCACAAAGCAATATTGATTTCTGGACAGAATCTTCAACTAAAGGAACTGCAAAACATGGTCATGTAATTTTGCCAATGAAAATAAAAGAAGAAACAAATATAGGTGTCGCAAAGAACACCTGGGTCACAAACTTCTGCCACCTCTTTGACTTGTCTCTTAGATAGTTTGCATGACCAATTATACCACTTTCAAGTTTTAAAGCATCACAAGTTCGTCCACTTTTCTGTGCGTTCTCCATCAGCCGCACGGCCTCAATGACTGCTCGTCTTTGCTGCCCATGCCCATAAATTAGGAACTCAGAAGTTCGACCCAACCTGCAATACATTGGGAATAAACCAAGAAGTATAAGGCACAACAGCCATGTATGTATAAGAGATCGTGAGAATAATTATCCATCCAACAGTAGAAATGTATAGCTTCAGGATATTTTTGCAATACCATATCTCTACGGCTGACTTTTAAATATAAGGAGATCAAGGAGGGAGGATAGAATTTTGAGGGAGAAACTAAGGTGATGTGAAACCAAACAGCTTACTATATTAAAATGTAGCAAAAAAGGTGCTTGGAGAGTCAAGAGGAAAAAGAGAAACATGGCGATGGAGTGTAGAGGTTCAAGAAACCATTCAAGAGAATACATGTTGCTACAAGTTTGGCAGGGGACTAGAAATATGGAAAATTATGAGGATATGCAAAAAGATGTAACTCCTATGAGAATTGAAGCTCAAGAAATACCACAAAGAGGGTTCCAATACCTTGGGTTGATAATTAGCAAGGATGGAGAGATCGAGGTGGATGTCAAAGATAGGATAAAGAGTTGGATGGTTGAAGTGAAGACTTACTTCTAGAGTACTTTATGGTTGGCGCAAAGCAAGAAAATTGAAGAGAGAATTTCACAAGACAACAATTATACCAGCTATGACCTATGGAGTAGAAGGCTGGCCAATTAGGAAACACCACATGCAAAAAAAAGTGTAGCAAAGTTAGAGAATGTTGAGATGGGTGTGAGGTAAAACTAGGAAAGAATCGGAAATGAGCGTATTAGGGAGCATTTAGGGGTAGCGTCAATAGATGATAAGTTAATGAAGACTCATTTGAGATAATTCAAACATGTCCAACACAGGTCGACAGTGGTGCCACCGAGGAATAAGTTTCTCTATGCAGGTTGATGGCCCCTCCAGAAAAAAGGGATAGGCCAATAAGGACATGGAAGGAAGCAGTAAGGATATATCTAAAGATGTGCAACCCATTCTAAGGATTTGGCCTAAGATAGACTGAAACGGCGAAACAAAATTCATGTAGCTAACCCCACATAGTTAGGACAAGATTTTGATGATGAAGATAACTATTTCTCTATAGCATGAAAGCAGAGTAAAAGAGTTGTAAATGCATATTGGGACCTACAACTCAGATTGCATATGAATGCACCTCAAGTCCTGATTCATGTAAATATTTCGGCATGCTGGATTATTATCCGTCCAGCTCCATGTTCAAGATTCCAGGACCATGCAAAAATTAGAAAACACTCTCGATGCTTCTATCCACACATTTCCGCTCAAATCCAAACCATTATCAATGGTGATTGGTGACTACTAATGTCAAGTTGGGGTTGGCAAATTAGAATATCATAAAATCCCTCGCCTTCAGTGTAATTCTCTAGATAAGAACAGTCCTTTCTAACATATATTTCCAAACAAATTGTCATTTGGAGCATTCTTAGATGCACATCTTAATAAAAATTATGATGCTTATGAGTGCTGAATAATTATAAATAAGTTAACAACATTGCTGTTCAAGTAATACAAGGGCTTGTGGCTAAGTTCTCTATTGCAACCTTCATGTTGTGGGTTCAAGTCATGCTACCAATCAAAAAAGAAAAATATATACATATTATTGTTCAAGTAGCATTCTGAAGTTTCCAGGACACCATATAATTAAGATGAAATAAAGCTACAAATATGCTGCTTCAGGCCTCCCGTAAGGTCTTTCTCATCCCAGTTTACATTAATATTCAAAGGGTATAAGAAAAACTTTTGTAATACACGCATTCGATAGAGAGGGAAAAAATCCAAAACAAAGAAGAACTAAGAATTCATTCAATGAAAGCAAAAATTATAACTTTAATCTTCGAGCCCACGGTTTGCATACTTCTCAGCATGTGAACGACAGAGCTGCAAACAGAATGAGTGGAACGTGCTAATTGTAAGATCCTTTGCAATGGATTTTCCTGTCACTGCTCCAATTCTCTCCCTCATCTCAGATGCTGCAGCTGTTGTGAAGGTCATGGCCAGAATATTTGTCGGGGCAATTCCCTGAGAACATCTTTAATCAGTAAGAAAAGACAATATATATATATATATATATCTAAATGAGCCGTGTGCATGGTCCATAACCCATACCTTTTTAAGCAGTGTCAGTACACGCCCAACCATTGTTGATGTCTGAAATTCCACACATGGCATGGTCAAAACTCAAAACCTTCCCTCATAAAAGGAAAGTAGGAGAACAAAATAAAGATATGCATTTTCTTGCATCAGAAAGCAGACCTTTCCACTTCCTGGACCAGCTACAATCATCAAAGGGGTAGAAATATCGCAACACGCTGCCTCCTGCTGCATCTCATTCAGTGATTGCATATATTTGGAATATGCTCCAAGCATGCCACTGGACCCTTCAAGCATGCAACCTCCATCAGCACCTTGAAAAGAACCAGAGCCTTCTTCCTGTTCTGCCACTGAAGTACCTGCCATGCTCTCATCTCCCAGCAATTTCTCTTCAGTAGCAGATTCCAAATTACCAGACACACCAGAACTACTCTCATCACACAAATTATGCCCAATTTCCACAGAAACGTCATTAAATGAGCCTTGCCTTTCCTTCATTGCTGTGGATTGTTTTTCGCATAAAACATCAATCTCTTTTAATAATGTCTCATCAAAATCTTCATCTAGAGCACTAGGAGTACAATAAGCCTCACTAGAACTATGTCCTTCAGATTCCTTCTTCAGAGGAGTGATGACACATTCTGATGAGCACACACGTTCTGTGGTAATTCCACTGTTATCTGCCTCTAAACGCACAGAACCATCAGAACTGCAGATAGACGACCTTTTGTTAGAATTGTTACTATAATCTGTCTTCAACAAATCAACTCCCTTCAAAGAGACTGGGGAGTATGTGTTTATCCGTATCTCCATAAGAGGGGGTCTACTGATTTTAGAAATAGAAAGCTGATCCATAGATTTCGCCTCCTTATCGCCATCGTTTCTGAAAGGGAAAACAATAAAATAAAATAAATAAATAAATAAAAACAGCCCTGCATGATTGCAAATCTAAGGATTTTGCTACTATATTTTGGTCTGAGATGCAGCTGCAAATAGAGCAATGGATGGACAATCATTTCATAGTGTGGAACAGAAATGCATTCATTAATAATTGATCAACTCTTCCAACTTTGGTACATATTAGGCATAAGAAATGGTTTTTATTTCACTATTGCATTGGTTGGGGTCATAAGTGCGGATATCAGTTTAAAAAAAAAAAAACATGTTAAGTGAGAATCAGGCTACTGCTTTCTGCCTTTACAACCTCTAGTCTCCATTAGTGCCTATCAATGATCGTAACTCGGAGCAGATTATTCATAATGTCTGAATAATACATAGATATGCGGTTACCAAACTCTGTGCCAATCCTAAACCAGTATTAGAAGAGGCACACCAGAGTAACCTGGCAAGATACAAGGCTATATAGTCATAACTTGCAGTGTCAGGAATCGCGCGACAGTCTGTGAGCCGCGCTGGACACGAACTACGAAAAGGCGAGTGTGGATTATAAATCTAGTAAAAATAGGCATCACCTCACCCCCAATACTTCAAAGTTCAAAACTGGAAGCCCAAAAAAAAATAAAAAGACAGTTACTTGTCCATCGATTATCGCCTTGGATTAGACATCAAGAAATGCCAGATGAAGTTGGTTTGTTGACAGGTGACTAATCACAACTACCCCATGTACTCTAGTGGGTCCAGTCCAATCATTGTGCTGCAAACTGCAATGTTCAAAACAATTGAATTGCAGAGCCTATAAAACACCACGTAAAAATAGAAGGGATGTGGATGTAGATTGAGTACAAACTTTCTTGTAGTCACTGTTGCTTCATAAGGCCTCTTGCAGGCGAGTCGTGCCTTTGCAGCCCTGAAATTCTGCGTGATTCGAGCCCTTTGCTCTTTGGTGATTCCCCTTGTGTGGATGATTGGAGTTACGGATACGTTTTCCTTGTTCATTTTTCATGGGAGAAAATCAACTCCTTTCGCTCTCATCGACGAACGCGAGCCAAAAAAATCAAATCTTTGGAACAGGAGCTTCTTGATTTTCAAAACTGAAGCGTTCAAACGAATCAAGAGCTGGAGATTTCGAATGATGGATAGATATGGAATTGGAGAGAGAGAGAGGAACCCTAGCTAAGAGGAACGAGGGAGAAATGTTTTATTCGAAGAGGATGGAGAGAGAAAGAGCGTGTTGGTTTTCTTCTTTCTATTCCCGCTCTTCTTTTTGAGTAGGGCGTGTTCGGAAAGAAAGCAGCAACCATCGCACTGTAAAATGCTATCCACACACTATATTTAAAAAAAATAATAAAAAGATAAAAATTTTCTAAACTACGCTGTCCCTGATTCGTTCGGCCACATGGGACTAAATAAATAAAAAATGTTTGGCCACATACTCGATTTGTTCAACACTATATCGCCGAACAAACTCGATTTATTCAGCCCTATATCTCCGAACAAACCCGCGAGAGATCAAAATAGCAAAAACACATTAAAAATGGTGAAAATTGACGGTCTGGTATTTGATTAACCTTTGTACAAGAGAATGAGTGAGAGAGAGAAAGGAGGAAATGGGAAGAGGGATGAGGTTGCCGGAAAGGATGAGATGGGGAAAGGGAGAAGGAGAGGGCGGGGAGAAGGATTGGCGTAGGGCAGAGGTGGCAGGGTCGGCGGCTGGCGTGGGAGTGAGATAGGGAGAGGAAGAGAGCGGGACAAATAGTAAGAGGAAGAGAGCAAGACAAATAGTAAGAGGAAGAGAGCAAGAGGGAGCGGAGCAGGGAGCAAGGAGAGGGAGAGGGACAAGAGGGGAGGGATGATGGGTAGTTTAAGAATATTTTATTTTTTTATTAATTTTTTAAATGCAATGTGTGGAAAGTATTTTACAATGTGCAGGTAGCAGATCTCGTTTGGGAAGCTTGCTTGGGGGCAAAACCATAATATTTGGCCTCTCTGCTTGAACCAAGTCGGGTAAATACTATTTTGTCTCAAATATGGTTTCTCGATATATTCTCAAAAACGAAATGCGACAATAATATAGTTGTAAAAATTACATTAAAAATCATTTAATTTTTAAATTATAAAAGCTAATAAGAAAATGAAAAATACATGTAAAATATTGTTAAACTTCTTTATTTTTTTTTATTCCAACTAAGGGGTTGGGATCCTTGAGACTCACGCGTATGATGAAACGCAGCTCACACATGTAAAGTAATGTAATAGGAAGGAAGTCGCATATGTAAGGAGGAACGGGGAGGGGTTGGCAAGATGTTCATTTCCCTTGCGTTTGTGTAATCATTATTTGTAGTTGTTTTCTACAGAAAAATGGGTCATTCTCTTTCTAATGGATCAAAAATTCTACATGACGCTCATGTTAATAAGGTAAGCGCCTATTTCTTTAATTCTAGTGGTTGGGGGTTTTTTGACATGACATTTTCAAATCCCTTGTTTCTTGATAAGAATTTATGAAATCCAGCACATGAAAAGTCTCAATTGGCTTTAGAGAATTCAGGAATTCCATCATCTTTGCATTCTGGTGGAATTCTTAGATGCTCAAGTCCAGAGGACCGTCCAGGAATTCCTCTTATCTGGAATTCAGGAATTCCTTGAATTCTAGTAAAAAAATATACCCTAAAAGCGGTTTTGAGCAATGTTGTAAAAGTTCTGAAATATTAAAAATTAAAATAAGATTGTTCCAAGCAAATTCCATGGTTTTTTCACAGCTGAATTTGGTCTATATAGCCTTTGCTGGTAGACCGACAGGACCAATTAACATGGTTGGAGACATGGTTTCTCACTTATTGATAAAATCAAGTTGGATCCGTGTATGACCCGTTACTGAATTTATAACATTATGCAGATGAAGTTATGCGAATCAAATGCATGTCAGATACATGATGGGTGGATTAATTCTGCCACCCTATAATGCACGATAGAAAAAAAAAAAAAAAAAAAAAGTTGGAGAGGAGCTTGATAGACATTGGAAAGATTTGCATTGTGATTTGTGAAGGTCAGATATGAGATATTGGAAGAAACCAAATCATTTCACCAGTAATATTGTGGGGCTGAATGTGCACTGATTTGGTTTCCTCCAACTCTCACTTCGGGCTTTAACACACTTTCTTCAGTACAGTTCTAAGAAGGAAGGTGAAGAGATGGTGAAGGAAAAGTAGATCATTGAGCTTTTCTTCCTTGCATGCCCTGATTAGGGGACTTCACTGGTATTTATATCATTTTCATGGTCCGAACATGCCTTTTCCATGGGTCCTTCCAAGTACCAAAACACACCCTTTCCATGGGAACAGTAACATAAGAGGTTTGGGTCTTTTGGTGGCCTCTCTGCCTGCACCAAACCATTGAGTGGGGCCACATGGCCACATGCATTATATTATGGTTGCAAAGGACTTGGACTTTAGTTTTGTGGAAGTGAAATCCACTTTTGAGGTCCACATGGATGCATGTCATTAAGATTTACAAGGTGATGGAAAGGGTGCGATGAGGGTTGGGAATGATCCTGGCATTTGGTTTTGGGCTTTGAAGTTTATAATTTATGCTTCTTATCACAGAATGATGGCTCTATCTTTTGGTGAATGATGGTTGGTAGGTGTTAATTGCCAAATCACAGAATGTAGGCATTTGGACAGTGTGGATCGATCCTGAGTGAACCATTTCCATTGCATATAACATTAGAAGAAGTGCACATTTTTAAGGGGTTTGGATCTTTGTCCAGTGGGGATATCACAAAGTGCCAATTCATGAGCCACACACCACCAGCCCCGCATTCAAAGTTACTCATCTACTTTGGGCAAATTGTGAGTTTTAGACCTTTATTTTTTTTTCACTTATCCTTATTTACAACAATCAACCAATAATGTCTCGAGTCATTTTAAGAAATGGCCAAACTATTTCTTGCCGAGGAATGGTAGAGCCTATAGTCCCACTTGGAAGCATGAGGATCATGAGGGGATTTTGGGGGTTTGAAAGGTCTCTAACGTGTGTCAAATTATGAAAACCATTCAATGGGGGCTTTTTTTTTATTCAAAGGGCTCCAAGATGGTTTGAAATTGTGACTATTAAATAAAGTGAGATGGATGCTAAGTCTACAAAATCAAAATCAATTGGAGTGCTTAGACAACTTGGTCTATTGTCAATCTTTTATAAATATCAATACAAGGGGTGGATGAGTTCGTGATGGGTCAGTAGGAAGTGACGGGTCACATATATGCAAAGACAAAAGGATGTACTTAGTAAGTGGGCCGTTTATTATGAATCCCATATAGGTAAAAGATGGACATGGATGATATCCACTTAGTGAGCTGTAGATATATAAACAGAGATTGAATTATAATTCTTTTTTTATTAAGTGCAGGAGAAAGAGAAAACCCAAGTTGAAGGAATGGAACTCTACAGTGTTCTCATTTATTGAAAATTTGAGCTACCCTTCCCCAAGGTGTATTGCCGAGTTTTATCCCAAGAGGAGCTGTTCTTACCATAAACATGGCATAAAAAATCCTATTGACGAATATGTACAAAATTATCTTACTTACGTTATTAATTAAATAGTCGCTGGAGCATATTTGTTTAGCAAAAATAACAACAAGAGAGAAGTTAAAGTAGGCCACATGGGGTTGCTGGGCTAGTTTGGCACTTTACTAATACAATAAGTCATATAAAGTTTTCATTTTTCAGACAAAATATCACATCAAATGCACTTTATTCAAAATTACCCCTATATAAAACAAAAAAAAAAAGAAGTAAAAAAGCAACTACCTTTATCCACTAAAAAAAACTCCACTTTTTCATAAAAAAAAGTCAAACAAATTTTATAACAAACAACTAAAAATAAAATACCACCATAACTTACTTAAATTTTATATTTTATTCAAAATCAACTTTACTTCACTTGGCTCCGTCAGTAAAGTTACCAAAGTGACCCACATCACTCCACTGCCTAAAAATTAATCTTTGAATATGCATACCTCTTTTGTTTTACTTGCGCGGGCTTCTCTCTTTTTTTTATTGTGTGTGGGCCCTGCCTCTTGAGTTGGCTTCGAGAAATCCCGAGTCCAAGTACTCTTTGTTGCGGTAGAAGCGGTCGGAGCACTGCTGCGAGAGCAGCGAGGGAGCGAGACATGGATGCTTTGAGAGCCTCTTACGCATCCTCATCAGACTCAGATGCAGATGCCTCTTCGCCTCACAAAAGCAGAAGCAGAGACTCCTGTTCCCGCCAAACTTCAAATCCTCAACGGTCGTCAGACCCTCTACCTCCCCCTCCTCTCGCACTCCTCGCCCCCCCTCCTCCTCAATCTCTCGGTAATTCAACACTCATCCTCACCAATTCCCCCTTTTCTCTTTCTAACCCGTATTTCGATTTCAACAATAAAGCAATAAAACACTCTGAATTGGGGTTTTTTTGGATTAGGTTTTAGATGCAACTGTGTACAAATTAGAGCTAATGAGTCCTAGTTTGAAGTTCTGTGATTGAAAGTGGCTTGGACCCTGTTTACATGCCTTAAAAAAAATTCTTAGTTTTGGTCGTTCACAAAGCTTGTTTGCGTACTTGGTATTGATAATTGAATTCATAGGAAGTCATGGTAAAGATTGTTTTATGAAAGGAGTGCTAAAGAGGCGAGGAGTGATGGGTGTAAGTTGGAGATGTAGATGGGACCATCACTTTCCTAGGGTTTAATTTACTTGAGGGGATGGGTGGGTAATCATTTTTTATTTTATTTTATTAACGTAGGAGAGATTATATGGTGGCTTATTGTGGATCTTCACCTTTAATACTTCAATTTAAGTGCATTTTGGTAGAAGAATCGTTTATGAATTGTAGGAATTGAATGCTGATTAAAGAGGCAGCCCATAGATGATATTGTTTGGGGATTGGGATGGTGGGCATGTTCGACAGAGGAAAAGAAAAAAGACTACATAGAATAATCATTACATCTGAATTTCCCATAGTTAGTGATGAGGCATTTTGAAATTGAGACGAAGAATTGAAGCATTTGTGAATTGCATGGAATTCCAAACTAAGGCCTTGATATTGAAGGTGGAAAATTTTATAACCATATATATTTTTCTTGGGTCGAGTAAGAAAGAAAATTATCAAGCACTGCTGAAGGTTTTAATATTACAATGTGTGGAAGAACAGCCAATATTTGAATATTATTACACTGTTGAATCAAAATAGGTCAGGCCAGCCAAGCACACTAATTCCATTAATGGATTCTATATATAATTCCAAAAGCAGCATAAGGTCATGTTTGGTGCAATTTGGAGGTGCACATAGTTAGTGGATAATCCATCTTTTCTTGGAGAAATCTGTCCCAAGAACTTCACATGTTTAACTCTTTTAACAGAGAATATCACATGATTTTGATTGTTTTGTAAAAATAATTGCAAAGCTTTTGCCTAGTGCTGCACCTGGCAGCTAGGGAGCTAGGGAGTGGATGAAATCAGTGCTTCATTGATTAATGCGGTGTTGCTAATACCCTGTGCCATGCAGGCCCAGGTAAGAGCTTCGTGCCTATCCCTTATCCATGTTGCATCATTGCATCTTGATGTCATCTGTTATATGCCTTTTGCCTATGTACTCTTGCACCAAGAAGTAGCAGTTCCTTGTGTGTACATAACGTTTGGGGCTCCTTTTTTTCAAATAATTTATTTATTGTTTTATGTACCAATTCTTTAGGTGGACACATTTTAATGGTTTTAATGTTTACAATTTTTGTTCTTTCTTGTTCCTTATGGTGCATTTACTGAAAACATCAGATGCGAAGGATGTTAGATTACGTTCATGACTGAGCTGATGTTTTTTAGTCTTAATATGGTGCTGGTGAAATTGTTCAGCTAACTATCATCAAACTGGGCATGGAAGTCGGGTGAGGACCTTCCCGCATGTCGAAGGAAACTATGCTTTGCACGTTTTCATCCCAGGTTTTGTCATTTTACCTTTTTCTATTTATTCTGTGGTTTTGGTTTCTACTGTCATGGGGTTTGCTTAGAACACGTTATCTCATGTGTCTCTTTTCTGCTACTTTAGTTGCATTGTCATTCTTGGATACTTATTTAGCTAGAGAGATATTCATGGTACTGAACCCTAGTAGATGGGGCAAGCCATTGATGATGATGCTCATATATTTGTTCTAAGTATTTGATTGATGTTAACTTTGTTAATTTTTTGTCCATTTTGCATAATTTATGGTTGTTTGCTTTAGATATAAACAAGGAGAACACATTTTTGTTAATTAATGAATAGATTGTCCATCACCATTTCTCAGTATAAGTAGGAATAAAATCGACCTATTCTCTTTAGGTTTTTACTTTGGGATAGAAGGTTAATCACTATATTTGTTAACATATATGAATCACCTGTTGCCCACATCTTTTTGTTCACGACCTCGAGGAAGCTCTAAGGAAGGCTTATGTAAGGAACCAAGGAGGTAGGCCCAGTGCATGGTATTGAGATGGGGGTTGGGCTGGTATTCATGTTTATTTTATTTTTATTTTTTTGTCTTGTGGGGGGTTGGGCTGTCTGTATCTTACCTTCAGGTTACAAATGGTACCCCACTGTACCTTTAACTTATGAATGCTATGGACATGCTTAGCTTTCACTGGCTTCCAGAGCTTGAGCTGGAATTGCCTACCTTGTACTTCTGCTTGTTCCTGGTGTGAACTCCAAATTCAAGATGGTGAGGGTTTTGATGTTGGGAAATATCAAAAGAAGTCAGTCACTTGGAAGTGGAATTATATTTATTTCGTGAGGGAGAATAAGAAAGGGAGGGGGTTGTTGGGTGGGTAGCAATTGCATTGAAATGCTGGCAAACCCCCCAGTGTAGTACTAATTCTGGTAGAGCATTGATTGAATAGTTTGAAATCTTACGGTGAGTTGTTCTTTCTTTCTTTTTTTTCCCTAAGAGGAGCGAAGAATTGAGTTATATCCCTTGATTAAATAGGAAGAGATTGTGAAGCCAGGAAAAAAAGTAGTTCGAGGAATCTTTTTGAAAATCGAGTTTGTATCGTAATTCATGCAAGGTTGAATAGAGTTGAATCGTGAATCCTATGATTTTTTTCTTTTGAAAAATGAAATACTAAAATAAAAAATAAAAATGTAGTAGCTATTCATGGTACATCCATTTTTTGTTATAAAAAAAAAAAAAAACAAACTAGTACATCCATTTTCTACACATAGCAACATCAATACAGTGATGATTGGACTACAATACAATCATACAAAGAATGTCATTGACATATACCATGTTTCATAGATTCAAAAAATCTATCAATATTTCATATATGAAATATTTGACATGTACCATATTTTTTTCTTTCTTTGTTTTGTTTTTTGCTCAATGACATGTACCATATTTCATGAAAAAAAAAAACTATTTTTTCTAAAGAATGTAAAGTGAAACTCATATCCACAGTTGAAGGCTATAGTTGTGTGCCTATATTTTGTTTCTCTCTTAACCTCCCCCAAGTCCTTTAAATTCTTATCTTGAAAGTTTTCCTTAATCGCTGGATAACTTCTTTAAAATGTCAAAAAAGAAGTAAAAAGAAGAAAAGAGAGAAAAAAAGGGAAGGTGAACAAATGACTAAAAACAACCTTTTAGCTTTTGCTATTCGAACCTAGCTGAATCGTACAATTCACAAAATGAATCCTAAGATTTATCTCTAAATGAGATTCTTTGTACAGACATGTATCTTTTTTCATATGCATCCCGAATCCTAAGATTTTAACAACAATGAACTATGAGGGTTTAGAATGAATTGAAGAAAAAAAACAGGCCTTATTCAGAAAATGGATGGAAAATGAGTCTATGCGGTGAAAAGTGAGCTTGCAAAAATTTAGGGAGAAGCATAGAGGGCAGGATTACCAAGGGAAAGATATATGGGGTTTGGAAGTCAATCTCAAAATTTATGGGTGGCCAAGCTGAATGGTGGTGGTAGTGACTTTGAGCTATCTGCAATGAGATTAAATATTGGTATTAGATTATGTACTGGGTATTGACTTTGAGATATCTGCAATGAGATTAAATATTGGTATTAGATTATGTACTGGATGTGTTTTATGATTGCTTGTTGTCAATAGTTAGTGATGTGAGGATAAATTTAAAAAGAAAAAACAAGAGAAAATTGAGAAATAGGAGACCCAGAAAGAGTTAGAAAATGAAGAATGAAAGAAAAATGATGCACCACCTCAGAGTTGGTGGAGTGGCATAAGGTGTGAGCTTGCTTCCCACATCTTGTCTTTGAAACCGCCTTAGATTTGCTGCAAGGAGTTTCTATCTCTTCCATTTCTTTTGATGTTTAGTTATATTTTTTTTTCTTTTTGTTAGTTTTGCGTTAGCTGTGTTTTATCCCTTTTTGGGTTTGGTGAAATAAAATTTTATTGTAAAAAAAAAAAAAAAAAGATTTGCTTGGTGTGCGTCTGTGTGGGTTTAGTGGGCGCCACCCAGGGGATTAGTCCTGTTAGGTCAAAGACCTCAAGGATACCCACATCATCAAAAAAAAAAAAAAAAAAGGATGCATTTTGTACATCCTTGGTATAATATTTTATTATGCCGATGCACATGTTATTATTATGCTTGAATTTGATGCAAAAAAAGAAAAAGGAAAAAAAAAAGACGTTCCAATTCTTGCTAGCCGATGCAAATGGCGCTGGATAGGAGTGACAGAAATGATAGCCCCCATGTATATAACGTATAAAATACTGCAACCAGCTGGTTGGTTTCTTTATTTATTTTTCAGCTTTCCTTGTGGCTTATTTTATTCTACAGTTAATGCACATTGGTTAGGTTCTGAATTGTTACCATCAGTCCCTTGACCATTCATGTATCACATAATTTTAATTTGTTCTCCTTGAATTTGTTTGTCTTGTTTAGTGAGACCGATCATCTTCGACTTTGACTAGTTTGACCATTCGTTTCATTGGATTCACAAATTTTTATTATCTTGATCAAAGATCATCTTCGATGTTGACTAGTTTGACTCTTCACTTCATTGTATTCACAAATTTTTATTTTGATCAGAGATCCTTTTGTCTTAAAGTAGCAAAACCCTTTATTTATTTACTTATTTATTTTTATGCAGTTATTATACCACCTGCAAAAAGGATAGAATTGGTACCATTTATGAGAAGAGTTGCCTCTCTTGTGCCTAGCCTTCAAGTTGTTGATGTTGACATCCCACTTGGCGATCTGTGCAAAGATGATCAAAAGCTAGAGCAAATTGTCTTGGGAAGGGAATTCCACATAAGTTTAGGGAGAACTGTTCCTATTCGAGTGCATCAAATAGATTCAGTTGTGACTATGCTTCGCCAAAAGCTCCAGTCTCATAAGCGGTCGGTTTTCTCTAGCAAATACTTCAAGTCATTGTACTGTCTGACTTTCCTAAAAAAATAAAAAAAAAAGGTTTTTATATATTCGCACAAAATGCAGGATTACTGCTTGAATCCTGACATCGGATGTCTGCTACTTAACACACATCCCACAACTTTTTTTACAATAGTTTATGTTACATGATAATACTGTGTTTCACTTTTTCCCCCTTTTTTGCCCTTTTTGGGAGCAGATATTGGATAGATTTCAGCAAGTGGGAGGTTTTTGTAAATGATGAACGGACGCGATCTTTTCTTTCAATAGAAGTCATTGCTGGAGGATTATCTGAGGTAAGGAGTTGTCTCGTGATTTAATTCTGATTTACATCATCATTTTAGCCGATACCTGCCCATCATGGGGTTGTGGGTTGCACTTCTCCCCTTATCCCTATTAGGGCTAAATTCTTTGTTGTTCTGCAACCTAACATGCTGCTTCTCACTAGTTCATTCGAAGTCCTCCCACTTGTATCAGTCTGTCCCTTCTCCTAGCTATATTTAGTTGTTGCACCTGAACTTGTCACATAGTGGCTGTTTAGGTATTCTATGCATATGTTTAACCCATCTCAAATGCTATTCCTTGATTTTCATTTGATATCCTTGTCATTCATTTTCAAAAAAATAAATAAATAAATAAATCCTTATCATTACATCTATGAATAAAAGTTATATGTAGCTCAACTGGATCGTAAACTCAGTTTCACCACCCATCAAGTGGTTGTGTGTTCAAAGTGGTGGTATAGCTGAACCTTAGTTTCATCAGGCTATGTTGCGATGATGCAGATCATTACTCTCATAACAGTAAACCCCCTTTTTGATGCCTGTTGCCTGCAGGCGAATGGTTCAGAATGGACACACAAAATGTCCACATGGAACCTGAGGAGACCCAATGTTTGATTGCTTGGTCTTTTCCAATCTGGTCAGTTTTGGGCCCCAGCCTCGCCAAGGAGGGTTCTGTCACACCAATATTCAGATTGCTATACCATGGAATCCACGTGCACAAACTAAGTCTTTGTTGATATTATTCATATGAAGGGTTGAGGATCATGTACTTAATCACATTTGTAATGCCAAACATAATATGGGATCTTCAGTTTAAATTTCCTATGTTACATTTCTTTTTGTTTTTCTACTTGTCCTTGCGTTGGTCGTCTTTCTGGCGTTCCATCTCATCCCCATTGTTTGTGGCCCTAAGACTTCAGATGCAATGGCTGCATATGACATGAGAAGTTTGGTTGTTTCATAGGATACACTGAGTGCTAGTAATCTCTGTATGTAGCTTGAAGGGTCCAATTGTGTCATGTGATATACAATATATGGTGTCCTTTTTCACCCATTTGGCTGAAATCTGTAAGGGCCTGCTTGTCTAATGTACTTGAATTCTTAGGAATTCTAAGAAATGTTTTTCTACTAGTTAAAAGTGCAGAAACAAAGGTGAGATCCGAAAATGACCAACAGATAATCTCCTCTTTTCTGGATGATAGATGAAAACCATACATGTTATTCACTGTAAAGCTACCTATGCTCAACGTGTTTTGTTGGTTTCAGATGGCAAGGCAGATTCAGGCTGTCAATGATGTTTATAAACGACATAATCTTCCTGAATTTTACAAGGTAAGCCTCTGTAGATTTTTCACTATACCTTTTCAAATGGTTCATATGTTTATCTCATCAGCTTTGTTCCCTGAACAAGATTTTTCTTCGGAATGCAGGATCCACGCCCCCATATATCTTTGGCATGGGCATTAGGGGACATTAGTTTTTCACTCAAACAGGTCGTTGAAGAACTGAAGAGATATAATGTAAATTATGGCTCCTCAAATAAAAGTATTTTTGCTTGTAAGTTCAGTGGCATTGAATGTAAGATAGGGAAAAAGTCTTACAAAATCTGCAATGTTCAGGATTTGTAAAAATGTATCTTTTTCATGCAACAAATATTAGCGGTGCTTCTGGTAGAAAATTTTAGTAACATAAAATGTATCTTTTCCATGTATCAAACATTAGCAGTGCTTCTGGTTGAAAATTGATAAAATGTATCTTTTTCATGTATCAAACATTAGCAGTGCTTCTGGTTGAAAATTGATGTAACATATTTGAAATTCACCACCACCATGTCAAGGCAAAAGATGATCTTAGACTGCAGTTGTTTGTATCTTGCTATTTGGGGAGCAGAGGTTTTTTTTTTTGTGTGTGTGTGTGTGTGTGGGATCTATTGGAATGTGATTCTAGCTGTTCCATTCATGGCCATGAAGTGGACGATCAGGATGATAAAAGAAAAATGCAGCAATAGTCTATATTCAACTAAAACTGTACAAGGATGTTTTGGGGATGATAACAAATCTAATGAGGCTTTTTGTTTTTTTTTTTTTTGGGAAAGGTTTATATATATATATATATATATTTGGAAGATTTGGAATGTTATTTGGTGTTGGATTATTTAGGGGCTATCAAACAAATCTGATGGGGCTTTATCAAGTGTTCAAAATGCAGTTTCCGTCATCGTTTGTATCTATCTCCTTCTGTCTTCCCAGCCCCGCGCATGTACTGAATTTTGATATGGGAAAATTGTGCATGTTATCATTGTTGTCAATTGTAATCTCTCCTCAGTGAACATCATAATTAACTAGCAAAATGCCCCCGTGCTTAAAGCGGGCAATAGAATTCATAAATAAATATAACTTTATTTTATAATATAAAAAATGTGATTTTGATACAATATGTTTATATTATATAAAATATAAAAAGGAAATATTTCTCAAAAATAAAAATAAAAACATATAGGCTTAAAATTATAATCACAGATAGGAAGGATGCTATGTCCTATGTCTCAATCACGAAACACGGAATAATAGGCTTTCTTAAAAGTCACACAATTCAAATTTTAAATAAGTAATTGATATAAGAACTTTATACGAAACATGAAATAGGATATTTTTGGATAAATCTGATTGAGATGGAAGAAATTTATAAGAAATTTAAAATATGATAATCTCCAATTAGAGGAGGGCTTGGTAGTGATATTGTTGAAACATATAAACTTTGACCCAACCCAAGTTTAGGATGGGCTCAGGTTTTAGTTAACTTGGGCCATCAAAATGGCATCCAAGAACATTTTTTCAAACGTCATCCTTGTATGATATCGTTTTGTATGTGGAAGGGAAGAGGGGCCTTTTCATTTGTTATCTTTTAACTTTATTGCTATGATCCTTTTACCTAGTAAAAATAAAAGAAGAAAAATAAAGGAAAATGGGAGCTATTGAGTATTGGACATTAGCCACCTTATGCCTAAGGGTCATTGTTGCAAATATCATTATCAAATATAATATGAAATCAAGGTAATTTTAATGATAAACTTATATTTTGAATTTTATGGAGATTATATTACGAAAACTATTAGAGCAAATCTTAGTGTAGATAACCATATGTCCTAGGTGCTAAAAATGTGTTGGTTGTTTCTCGTCATCGTATCAATGATACTACTGGTATAAGCTATTTTTCATAAATATTGTATTAAATAGTGAAATGAAGAAAAGAAAGAGGAGTTATAGTTCTTGTAGAAATGGTTGAGAGGAGATGAGGGGAAAAATAATAGGCACGGTTTGGAGGATTTAAATGGGGTCAAAACCACTTTGGCTGATTTCTCAATTGGAATAAATCGCTTTCGTATATTATAATTAAAGTATTTTGAGGGTATGCTACTAGAGGGGCTTAGTTTCAATTTTATTAGTTTGGATCATCAGTATATGGGTGCCATAGTGAGTTCTACACATCCCACTCATTGGAAGCGTGTAAGAGGCCACATATGGGATCTGAGCTCTTTGTATAATTGGACTCATAGTTTTTGCAGTGATATTTGGTCAAAGTTCACCTGAAATGGAGTTTCCATGGACCTGACAATGTTTGTCTTTCAAGAGGTAAAGTGAAACCCATGAGAAAGTATTTTCCGTTGTTAATATTTTACTTTAATCATAGAGTAGAAAAGTAAAGTCCCTACTGCCCTTTTTTTTAATTATTGATGGTGGAACATCTAAACATCTTTTAGTTTCATATGGACTTCCTTATGTGGAAAGTACACAATGGTCGCAAGTCATGTCCTCGTCTATCCCAATAGTTTTTCAGGTTTTAAAGTCATATTAGGGCCCATTTGGCATCATTTAAAAATATTCTTGTACTTCTATATACCAAATTCTATAAACTAAGGTGGCCGGTGTCAAGTTTTGGCTAATCCAAGCTAGACTCAAATTATAGAAAAACCGTCCCAAATCTGAGGCAAACCCAATTTCATTGAATTGAAATTCAGCCCAAGTTCCATAAGGGCCAACTTACAACTCACTTAATGAAAGTTGACCCCGTTAGACCTATAGGTTTTTTGAACTACACCCAAGAAAATAAGCTTATATCCTCTAAATGTCTCACTCACTCTTCCCACGAGTTCGAGGAGGGAACTCCACGAGAGGATCATCTTTTGAAAAAAGATCTCTCAATCTATGGTTTATCCCTAAATCTTACTCCAATCAAGGGAACTAATTTTTATTAGAGTAAATTTGGGGACATTCCATAAAAGGGGAGGATGTTCACTTTTAGAGTTCAGAGTATTTTTTTCTATGAAACAAAAAATGAGTTCTGTTCAATGAATGCGCCCCACATGTGCATTTAAATAGAAACCATGTATTGATAATTATGCATTTTCATGTGAACCATACACCAAACCCAACCCCGCCCCCCCACCCACAAACCTATAGGGTTGAAAAAATTAGAAAACCTGCAAGTTTGCTGAAACCGTACCCCAGACCCAACCTAAACCTGGAGGGTTGAAGAAATTAGAAAATCTGTAGGTTTGCCTTCGTTTAGAGGAATGAAACAGTGGTTGAGGCGAGAAATTACAGAATCTGTAGGTTTTTCTGTGCTTAGAGAGGAGGAAAAGTTGCATATGATGAGAAATTAGAAAATCTACTCGTTTTCGTCCGCTTAGAGAGGAGGAGAAGTTGCATAGGGCTAGAAATTAGAAAATCCACAGGTTTTCCTCCGCTTAGAGAGAAGAAAAAGTTGCATAGGGGAGAAATTAGAAAATCTATAGGTTTTGATCCACTTAGAGAAGAGGAGTACTTGCAAAGGGCTAGAAATTTGAAATCTACGGGTTCTCCTCTGCTTAGAGAGGAGGAAAAGCTTCACAGGGCGCGAGAAATTAGAGAGCGGGAAATTAAAAAATCTGCAAGGTTTTCATCCACTTAGAGAGGAGGAAAAGTTGCATAAGGCTAAAAATTAGAAAATCTTTAGGTTTTCATCCGCTTAGAGAGGAGGAAAAGTTGCACTGGGCTATAAATTAAAAAAGCTATATGTTTTCCTCCACTTAAAAAGGAAGAAAAGTTGTATAGGAGGGAGAAATTAGCAAGAAATTAGAGAATCTATAGGTTTTCCTTCGTTTAGAGAGGATGAAAAGTTGCATAGGGTGAGAAATTAGAAGATTTGCAGGTTTTCATCCGCTTAGAAGGAGGAAAAGTTGCATTGGACTAGAAATTAGAAAATATGTAGGTTTTCCTTTGCTTAGAGAGGAGGAAAAGTTGCACAGGACAAGAAATTAGAAAATTTGTAGGTTTTCCTCTGTTTAGAGAGGAAGAAAAGTTGCACAGGGCGAGAAATTAAAAAATCTATAGGTTTTCACCTGCTTAGAGAGAAGGGAAAGTTGCAAAGGGTTGGAAATTAGAAAATCTATAGGTTTTCATCTTTTTAGAGATGAGGAAAAGTTGCACAGGGCTAGAAATTAGAAGATCTGCATGTTTTCCTCAGCTTAGAGAAGAGGAAAAGTTGTATAGGGCAAGAAATTAAAAAATTTGCAAGTTTTCCTCCACTTAGAGAGGAGGAAAAGTTGCACAGGGGGAGAAATTAAAAAATCTATAGGTTTTCATTTGCTTAGAGAGGAGGAAAAGTTGCACATGGATCGAAATTAGAAAATCTAAAGGTTTTCATCTGCTTAGAGAGGAGGAAAATTTGCATAGGGCTAGAAATTAAAAATTCTGCAAGTTTTCATCCTTTTGGAGAAGATGAAAGATTGCATAAGATGAGAAATTATAAAATGTGGAGGTTTTCATCCACTTGGAGAGGAGGAAAAGTTGCACACGACTCGAAATTAGAGAATCTACAGATTTTGATCCGCTTGGAGAGGAGGAAAAGTTGCACAAGGATGGAAATTAGAAAATCTGCATGTTTTCATCCGCTTAGAAAGGAGAAAAGTTGCACAGGGCCAAAAATTAAATAATTTGTAGGGTTTCCTCCTCTTATAGAGGAGGGAAAGTTGTATAGGGGAGAATTAGAAAATCTACAGGTTTTGATTCGCTAAGAGAAGAGGCAAAGTAGCAAAGGTCTTTAAATTAGAAAATCTATATGTTTTCCTCTACTTAGAGAGCAGGAAAAGTTGCACATGGCGAGAAATTATAGAATCTACAGGTTTTCATCCACTTATAAAGGATGAAAGGTTGCACATGGCGAGAGATTAGAAAATCTACAGGTTTTCATCCACTTCGAGAGGAGGAAAACTTGCACAAGGCTGGAAATTAGAAAATCTACAGGGTTTCATCCGATTAGAGAGGAGGAAAGGTTGCAAAGGGATGGAAATTAGAAAATATGCATGTTTTCATCCGCTTAAAGAGGTAAAAAGTTTCACAGGGCCATAAATTAAATAATCTATAGGTTTTCCTCCTCCTAGAGAGAAGGAAAAGTTCCATAGGGGAGAAATTAGAAAATCTACAGGTTTTGATTCGCTTAGAGAAGAGGAAAAGTTGCAAAGTGCTAGAAATTAGAAAACTCACAGGTTTTTCTCCGCTTAGAGAAGAGGAAAAGTTGCATATAGCAAGACATTAGAAAATCTATAAGTTTTCATCCTCTTAGAGAGGAAGAAAAGTTGCATACGGCTGGAAATTAGAAAATCTGCGGGTTTTCATCCGCTTACAGAGGAGGAAAAGTTGCACAACGCTAGAAATTAAATAATCTGGAGGTTTTTATCTGTTTAGAGACGAGGAAAAGTTGTATAAGACGAGAAATTAGAAAATCTGCAGGTTATCCTTCACTTAGAGAGGAAGAAAAGTTGCATAGGACGAGAAAATAGAAAATCTGAAGGTTTTCATCCGCTTAGAGAGGAGGAAATGTTGCATAGTGGTGAAATTAGAAAATCCAGAGGTTTTGATTCGCTTAGAGAAGAGGAAAAGTTGCTAAGGGCTCAAAATTAGAAAATCTACAGGTTTTCATCCGATTAGAGAAAAGGAAAAGTAGCACAGGGTAGGACATTAGAAAATATGCAGGTTTTCATCAGCTTAGAGAGGAGGAAAAGTTGCATAAGGCTATAATTTAAAAAATCTACAGGTTCTCCTCCACTTAGAGAGGAAAAGTTAAATAGGGTGGAGAAATTAGCAAAAAATTAGAGAATATGTAGGTTTTCCTCCCCTTAGAGAGGAGGAAAAGTAGAAATGTTGTATAGTACGAGAAATTAGAAAATCTACATGTTTTCATCCCCTTAGGGAGGAGGAAAAGTTGCATAGGGCTAAAAATTAGAAAATCTACAGGTTTTCTTCCGCTTAGAGGGGAGGAAAAGTTGCATAGGGCAGTGAGAAATTATAGAATCTACAGGTTTTCATCTGCTTAGAGAGGATGAAACGTTGCACAGGGCAAAAAATTACAGTATTTATAGGTTTTCATCTGCTAAGAGAGGAAGAAAAGTTGCATAGGGCGAGAAATTAGAAAATTTACAAGTTTTCATCCACTTAGGGAGGAGGAAAAGTTGAATAGGGATGAAAATTAGAAAATCTACAGGTTTTCATCCGCTTAGAGAGGAGAAAAAGTTGCATAGGGCTAGAAATTAGAAAATCTGCAAGTTTTCCTCCACTCAGAGGAGGAAAAGTTGCATGGGGGAGCAATTAGTGAGAATTACAGAATCTGTAGGTTTTCCTCCGCTTAGAGAGGAGGAAAAGTTGCAGAGGGGAGAAATTAGAAAATATACAAGTTTTGATCCGCTTAGAGAAGAGGAAAAGTTGCACACGGCTGGAAATTAGAAAATATGTGGGTTTTCCTCCCCTTAGAGAGGAGACAAGTTGCACGGTGGTAAACAAACAGTTTTGGTGTGTTTCCTTCATTTTCTCTCATTTCATGCTATTTACTCCAAAGTAGGGGTACTTATGGGTCAAGCCGCCATAAGATCTATCTGAACATGACCAACACTATTTTAGAATTGGGCTTAACTTTTTAGCATGCCTAGCATATTTAGTATGAATAAAAGTACATAAGATTTTCAGTTTAGATGGGCCTCAACTTTTGTTTTAGGGCCGTAGCTAAGTGTGGTTGTTAGCTTAGGCCTAAAAACCAAATGGGTCACAGTTTACAATCTTTGGTTCGGCTAGACCTAGACAATAAAAGGCCCTCATGTCCTGATAGCAAGTGGAGCGGCAAGAATAATAATATAACTTCATGAAATATAGTACATCCAGGGAACCTAAAGCCCATCAACATCCTCTTAGGCCCTGGCATAGAGCTCCAAAATCTCCAATTTTGGCACATAAAGACTCCTTTCTGGCTTCATTCTAATGGATTTTATTTTAGTTTTCTTGTGAACCTTACTGTAGCAATGGTATGATATGAAGGCTCACTAATGTTATAGAAAATGTCATAATTTTCTTTGGACAAGATTTTTCAAAAATTTAGTGAAGTGACTTATGATAATAAAGAGATGCAATGCTTTATTGAAATGAAATTAAACTAATTTTCCTTAGTGCCATAAAAAATGGATTATTACATTCACACAAAAAATGAGTCATGTGGAGTGCGACGTCCCAACGTTAACAAACAAGTCTTAGCTCTTACAAAAGAAAAAAAATAAAATCTCATGAGTCTGAGCCATGCTTGAATTCTTGGAATTATGGTCCTCTCTCGCTCTTTCTATCTCCTCTTTTGCTTTTTTCTTCCTTCATTTGTTGGGGCGGCTGCAATTGACAGACAATTACTCTTGGGACTCAATCAAACCATATTAGTGTAAAAGGGCTAGGGTTAGGCTCAAACTTGTTTTAACCAAAACATGACCCACTTTTAAACCTACATCTCTTTCTCAATCAATATGGTTAGAGTGACATTCACCATTAGATTTATATGATCTTCCACTATGAGCACGTCATTAGAAAGGAAAAAAATTAGAGGCACCTAAGTACAAAATGTCTTGACTTAGGGTTTTAAAAGTTTAAGATAGGTATGGGTTTCTAGACTTTGACTTGAGCGGAGTTCTGGATGGGCTCAGGTTTTAGTTTACTTTAGTCATCAAAATGACATCCAAGAACAGTTTTTTCAACGTCATCCTTGTATGATCTCTTTTGTATGTAGAAGGGGGGAGGAACTTTTTCGTTTGTTATCTTTTAATGCTAATATTATGATCCTTTTACCCAGTAAGTAGAAAAGTAGAGAAGTAAAGGAAAATGGGAGCTATTGAGTGTTGGACATTAGCCACCCTATGCCTTAGGGTCATTGTTGCAAATATCATTATCAAATATAATATTAGATCAAGATAATTTTAATGATAAACTTATATTTTGGGTTTTATGGAGATTATATTACAAAACTATTAGAGCAAGTCCTACTATAGACTTTTTTCTTATGCATATTGGTTCATTTTATCAATATTTTCAAATATATTATATTTTTAAATTATGTATATATATATATATATATAAAACCATACATTCTAGGTGTTAAAAATGTGTTGGTTGTGTTCTCGTCGTTGTATCAATAATACTACTGTTATAAGATATTTTCCATAAATATTGCATTAAAAGGTGAAACGAAGAAGAGAACAAGGAGTTCTGATTATTTTAAAAACGGTTATGAGGAGATGAGGGGACGGATAATAAGCACAATTTGGAGGATTTAAATGGGGTCAAAATCAACTTGGCCGATCTTTGAATTGGAATGAGCCGCTTTCATATATTATAATGGAGTAATGGAGGATTATCCCATTAGGGTTAGCTCCTTAGAGTTTGTTTTTCCATTCAATTGCGCATGGTGGATGTCACATCATGATTAAGGAGAGGTAAAGAAGAAGTAGCTTATGGTAAAATATTATTTTATATATATATATATATATATATTATGTAGACATGGTAAAAGGTGAATCCGCTATCTTTTGGCTTACCTTTACTTTCATTTTGGAGGGTGCATGACTTCAACATTTCAAAGTCACCAGGATCTGTGACTCTGAGATCTCAATTATATTACTACTAATGGTGAAGTGAAAATCAGGTCAATGCAAAAGGTAATGATCAGTGAAGCAAGAGTGGCTTTTCTCATTTCTCACTAACATTGATTTTCTCATTTCTCACTAACAATGAATACAAGGATAGCCATTATGTATTGTCAGCGGTCAGCCAACTGTGGTGAAAGTTTTATACGACCCTATTCTGGAGTCTATCTGGATGGATGCATGCAGGCATGCCAAATGGATGGAAATGGATGATTTAGTGTCCGTGGGCCAAATGCCTCCATGAGTAAATAAGTTGATCGTAGCCCTTGACTTTGAGGCTACAAATAGATGTCTGTAATCCAAAGGGGTTGGCCGAGTGATCAGGACCACAGTTTCTCCCTTTTTTGGGACTAGAAGTCTTGATATCGACCCCCCTGTTCTCCATATTCAGAAATCGAAAGTTGAGTCCACTTGTACTCCTACCCGGGGGGTTACAGGGGTTTTACCTGCCTTCCTTTGGGCCTGGATGGATTAGTCTAACTCAAAGGGTTGGAAACCCTTCGTTAGCCAACAAAAAAAAAAAAAAAAAAGGGTCCACCCACCCTCATTCAAAGGAAAACAGATCTCCACCCTTCATTTTTCATCATTTTTATCGTCAAAGCCCGAAGAATGAACATGAATATGGGATCCATTTCCTAATCCTTCCAAATCCCGTCAGGTCGAAGAGAAAACTAATATACCATGGGGCTGGTCGTGCAAATCCAGCTTAAGAACGAACATGAACATTAGATCCATCTCAGCTCCCATGGTTTTATCAAGTGTACAGATCGGAGGGTTTGCATGTGCCTTAAGAATCAAGTGTTCATTGGGCTCAGGGCCAAAAGCTCCTAAGTTGGACTGGATGACTCGGGTTATAGGAAAATAAATTCTTCTAAAATTCAAACTACTCGGAATTGATGGCACCCTCTTGTTACATTGGGCTAAATTTATCCCAATTAGAGTTGGGGTCCTTCTCTAGATTGATCATTGTAAACAAAAACAAAAAAATAAATAAATTTACATTCACTTATTTTACACACAATCGTTATATTAAGATCGTCGTAACTCTGATTGAAGTAAAATTTAGCCCTCGTGTGAAAAAAAAACCATGGTTTCAGTATACTCACTCAAAAGTCAAAACCTCTCGTGATCATCCTGTTCTGGGCCACTAATGGAACCGTCCAGATCATCCAATTTGGACTTCACCTGTACGGATACAAGAAGCCTGGTTTCTTTTTATACAATGCCTCCTGCGCCTCAGGACCCTTGAGTCATAATGATTTATCTGCCATCAGTATAATATCTCAATCATCCACTTCATCATCTCCTGTGCCACCTACAAATACAATACCACTTTTCTGAGGTGCGCATGGTGTAATGTGATTCTCTCTCACTCACTCACTCTCTCTCCAATGGCCTTGTTTTCTCCACCCAATCTTCAAAACCTCTCTGCCTTCTCTGCAAAACCCATTTCCCTTCTAAAACCCCAGCTCCTTCTACTGTCCAAGAAGCCTAATTTCTCTTTGGTTCTCCCAAGAGCCACTGAAAATGGAGGTGGAATGGTGGGTTCTGCTGCTCCGGAGGAGAAATTGGATAAAAAGGAAGAAGCTTCTACCCCTGATTTGGGGAAAAAGGAGGAAGCTTTGGGCATGAACGGCACTGCGGCGGCAGCGCTGAAATTCCAAAACCCCAGATGGGTTGGAGGGACTTGGGATTTGAAACAGTTCTCCAAAGATGGGAAGACGAATTGGGATGCGGTTATTGATGCTGGTTTGGTTCAATTGCATTAAGTTTCATCTTCATTTGATTCCTCGAAGTTTTAGGGTTTATTTATGTTGTTGTAGTTTGCTCTCTTGAATTGGGGTAAATATTTGTATGGAAAACTGTGGATGGAAAGGCATGGATATTCTCACTGATCCAGACCGTTCAAATTGTGGGTCTCATTGATTGTGGAGTGTAACTCACAAAGAGAAGAACACTAGAGAGATGAACCTAACCATCTGATTCCATCCAATTAATGTGAACCTATAGTTTTCCATTTTCCGTTCTTAACCACTTGAAAGCCACTAATGGATGTTTATATGATGTTTTGATAAATATGGTTCTCTCCATCCACAGTGGGAACAGATGAATCCCTATTTGATAATGAAATGGCATCATACCTATTTGGATCTCAAGCCATTCTGAAATAAGGTTCCTAGAGCATTTTATAATTTCATACAAACCTATAACATCTGTTCTTTTTTCTTTTTCTTTTTTCCTTGTTAGAATTTCTATAATGTATGTTTTGTGAGTTCATTGGCGTGGTAAAACTCTCTTTGGACCGCTGGAATCTTAAAAAATTTCGTCACCTTTCTTCTCAGATCTAGTTATGTCATGATCTAACTTCTTGTGTTTGAAAATGTGCACATTTTGAACATTAAGATTTTATCTACTAAGTGAAACATCACAACATTGTAGAGTGTTGTGTGTTGTGTGAGCTGTTTGAAAGTTTTTTCTTTATCACCACCACCACCACCACCACCACCACCACCACCACCATCATTATTTATTGCAACACTTTCCACACATTTGTTTTTCTTTTGTAAGATACCACACATTTGTTATTTAAGTTAATCGTGATTTTTTTTTGTATGGTAAATTGGCAAATTTTATAACCATGTATGCAATTAATGCGAGCAAAATGTATGGCCCATATTGATTAAAATATGTCGGATCATCAACCTATGCCATTCATTTAGTGATCTCCACCTTGGTTGGATATATCACAATCATATGATTGCAGCCATTCAATTAATAGCAACCATAATGGACACTTTGAATCAGTTAAATCAACAAAATTCAATTATTGATCCATTGTGAACAAATAAACACCCAAATCAATGACAACAAAGAATATCTTTCAATATAGATTCTTAAAAATGTAAATAAGTGAATCAAAATTAAAAAAAAATACGAGAAATAATGTAAGAATAATGAAAATTACAAAATCTTGCAAAAAGATATCATGTGGATTTTGTGGTGATATGTCACGGCCCCAAACCCGATTAGTGGTTAAACCGGATCCGGGGTGTGAAATAAAGGACAAAAAATCGTAATTAGCCCTAAATTCCACACCTTGGATCAGGTTTAACCACTAATCGGGTTCGGGGCCATGACACAATATTTTGAAAATCTCAAGAAAACGTTGAAATGATCTTTGTTCAAAATCTCTTGCAAAAATATTGCAGAATCTTGGAAAATCGGCTATGCGGCACTGAATAACCACCTAATCAATGAAAAGGAAAATGAGTGGCTGATTAAGAGAAGGATTAGGTCCTTACAATTCCTCAAACAGGTTTGCTGGATCAGCGGTTCAGCACACCATTCATTATATATGGTTCCCATCTGTGGCTTTTGTTGCCCCACTTGTTCAACAAGCGGCCAATGCCATATATATTACCTTAGCATTAACGTCACAATCAGTTGGGTCTAGTCCACTGATCGAGTTGGTCTGTGATACAGTGATAGTATGTTGAATGTTTGGGCCTCTAAGCCTACCTTTTGTTGCACAGCTTGAGTGTGGCATGGGAGGGAAAAAATGCGAGTTGGGATGGAGTGGGATGTAGGGGTAGGTTGTTTGAGGGAGCTAGAGGATAATGTTATTAACAAAATGTTCTTCAATGTATATTCTATACCCAAAAAGGGAAGAATCATTTTCCGTCTTAAGGAAAAAGGAGAGTAAAAGGAAAGAAAAGCACAATGTTGCAACTTTTGACATTACCTAGACTGGGATTATATTGTTGTTGTCGTCCTGACCCAGTATTACAGAAGAAGATTGCGTGCAACTATGCACATCAATTGATTATGCTTTTGTAAGTATTCATGTTTGGAGTACATGTCACAGACATTCTTGCTCAATCTTTCAGAGGCTAGGAGGAGGAAGTGGCTGGAAGATAATCCTGAATCTTCTAATAATGAAGACCCTATACTCTTTGACACTTCCATTATACCCTGGTGGGCTTGGATGAAAAGGTTTCATCTTCCTGAAGCTGAGCTACTAAATGGTTACTTCTGATCTCTTCCTTTTAGGAGAGTTGGATTGATAGTTGTTGATGATTCCTTCCCTGACACCCGTTCTTGTTTGCATTTATGAAGGTCGCGCTGCAATGATTGGGTTTTTCACGGCATATCTAGTAGACAGCTTGACAGGAGTAGGCCTGGTTGATCAAATGGGGAACTTCTTCTGCAAAACTCTCTTATTTGTAGCTGTTGTCGGCGTTCTTCTGATCAGAAAGAATGAAGATATAGACTCTCTGAAGAAGCTTTTTGAGGAAACCACTCTTTACGACAAGCAGTGGCAAGCAGCCTGGAAGGATGAGAGCACTAGCTCTTTGAAGAAAGACTAGGCTACACACAAATCCATCCCTCGAGCCTTCTTTCGAGCTTGGACCCATGGTTGCTTCTTTTAATACGTTTTCTGAAGGTTGTTTCTTGTAGTCTTGTAGTTTTTATATAGAGGAGAATCATGATGAGATTCTAAGATTCAGCAGTCTTGCAATCCATGGTTTAAGACTTACGGGCATTCCTTCATTTGGTGATTATAAATTTAGAATAGCTGATCATCTATCACACTGCTCATCTTTCGGAACATTTTCTTTGCTTTTTCTTCTTCTTCTTCTTCTTGATCAGCAACAGTTTTCTAGTCCAAGTGAAATCACAGGACAGTATAAAAGGTGTACTGTATGCTCTATCCCCTCCTACTATAAACAAAGCCCCTAATTACTTAAAACTCTACAGCATGTGAACTTAAAGACTCTGTATGCCTTCCTCTGCTAATCTTTCTGCTAATTACTGCCTTCACTGCCTATATAATTGAAATCACTGCCAATTTTCTCTTTAAATACCCAAATCTATTCATAATGAATGCTAAATACCTTAGGTTTTCTTGTCGTGGATGCCCACTTGATAGCATTCATGGAGTCGCCTTCTATGACTGGTCTTTTTTTTAGAGCATCATTGTGTAGTCACCAACTTGATAGCGTCATTGACTTCCATCTCTTGGCGTTAAATTTTGGCTATGCCTTTTCTTCTTCCTCGTTTTTTTATCTTTCCTTTTCTATGCTGCTTAAACATTGTTACTTCTGTCAGCATACCCCGGAAGTTGAAGGCTTATTTCATTGTTATGTTGCAATCAGCTTGAATATTTTGGCAACAGTAAATGTTGATCGATTTCCCTATGCATTTTTGTTGTGTGGAAACAAACAGCAAATGCACAAGGTGAGACATTTTGTCTGGTCTTTTTTTTTTTTTTTTGGTAAGGATTGTCTGGTTTTTTAATATTAAATCATTAGAAGCACTCACTGAACAAGCCCTTCTGCAAATATCTTTTACAGAATGCAATTTTACCTTAGGACCTGTTTGTTTGCATTATAGTGCATATGAATTGAATACATAGGTTTCATTCTGTTTAAAGTGGTTAAAAATGAAGACCGTTTGTGAATTTTTAAAAATGAGCATCAAAGAACCTTTCCTCAGAGGGAAATAGAATCAAAAGAAAATGGGAAATCAATAAACTAGCCATCACCCTAGGAGTTCATTTCCTATTTTCTTTTGATTTCTATTTCCCTAAAAGAAAACATTATTTGATGCTCATTTTTAAAAATTAACCTTTAATCTTCATATTTAACTATCAATGGTATGAATCCTATGAATTCAATTTCTATATATTTTAATACAAACAAACAGGCCAATGTGATTTATTGGGGACAAAATCATGGAGATCCTTCACATTCATTTTTACTTTCAAAATTCAGAGTAAAACTTAAGGTGGCTGACCTTGCTGTGTAATTTTGGAACTTACTTGGATGTACTGCACATGCTTTTATCTTTTGTATTTTAAACTGTTGATAATACTGGAAATTGTATTCTGTTGATGCCGACATTGCTTTTTTAAAGTTAAAACTAGAATAGAGTCGTGGTTGAAATGATAACATCCAGGAAGATATCACTGGTTTCATAAGCCCATGAGTGGTTTGAAATCAGACTCATTCATTTCAGAATCAGGAAAAATTATTCACCTTTGTAATCCTGAAGCCTTTTACGGACAATTACAATTATACATAGCGCATGGGCGCACGCGCATGTGCACGCATATGTGGTGATGATGAGGCAGACATGATAAAATAACAAGGTTTGTCGCGTTAGTTGATTATCCGGTTTACAATAGATCCATTCCGATACCCATAGGAATCCAGCCAGTTATGGTTCTCCTTGAGAAGGATTCCTTTGCATTCTCAGAATTTTTCAGTTCTTCGGACCTTGGACCCTGGCCTTGAACTTCCACTGATAAAGGAATCAAGAGACCCCTGAAAATGGACCCCTCTGTTTCAGGATTATGTGACCCTTCTTGGTGGTATAAGAGGATTAAGTAACTAAAGGATAACTTTGGGGAGATGTTTTTTTATTATTACTACCCCGACTACTTTTCTCCAAGTAGAGCTTTGATAAGTTTCAGTTGTAGCTGCCTGCTGGTTTGAGGCTACCCTGTTTTTTTTTTTTTCCTTAGGACTGACATGTAAATAGATTGACACATCAACAGAACAGTTGAATTAAAATGGGGCCTAAGAGGACCAACAAAATGCTCAGTAGAGGCTATTCTTAGAGTAGCTAGATGAATGGATTGAAAATGCTGAAAATTTCCAATAGAAAGGACCAGCATTAATCCATTCAGGTGTTCAATTCCACTAATTAAATGATGTGGAGGATGATGTAAATGCTGCATGAACCCTCAAAGCTACAGGGGGTTACCCAAAAAAAGGAAACTCTATTAACTCTTTTTATTCCGAATTCCTAATCCGTGTCAACAGATTATGTTATGTTGGACCAAAGTTCCAGTTTTCATCAACAAGTGACTGTCTTTGCTCTAGCTGATGAGTGTGCTGTGATGAACAGTCAACACAGATCAGTATCTTTAGGTGCCTTGCAGCTTCATTAGAATAAGTAATTTCCTCCATGAACACTACGTTACTTCAAATGATTCCATCTAATATGAGGTAAAAAGAGAGAAGAAGAAAAGACAACATAAAGGATGTAATCAGTGAACAATTATAATGAGAAAGATGAGCTGTCTTCTTCCTTAATCGATACCATGTATGAAGAGAAATAATGTAACTATTTATGCTTCCCAACCCCTCAAGAGGGTGGCACGCGCAACCCGATTTACTCCCAATGTGAAGGCGCCCATCCGGAGGTCACAGTTATGAACTTTACACATTGCTTTGATGTTCTTGAAAGCTTTCCTCATGTACCTTTCAAGCTGCTCGTTCACCTTTTCTTCATTCCACATGAACCCTTGGATGTTCTGCAATATGCAAAGGAACACCTCACTTAAATTGAAAAAAAAAACAAAATGGTGATATAATTAAGTGCCAAACAGAAACGGTAGAAGAAGAGATGGTGATTTTCTTTGACTTTATCTTCCCTTTTGATTACCTGAACCCACTCAAAGTAACTAACAGTAACACCCCCAGAATTAGCATATATGTCAGGAAGTATAATGACTCCTTTCTTGGATAAAATCTGCAGTAGACGAATACATGTGAGGTTGGAAATGATGGAGGATTGTTCCTTTTTAGGAAAAAAAGCTGACACAACCAAGATATACCTCATCTGCATCTGGATCAGTGGGATGATTTGCACCTTCAATAATATACTTCGCCCTAACATTGGCAGCATTTTCCCTTTAGACAAGGAAAAAGGGATCAGTAAAACAGTTAGAACATATCAAACTTCAAAATAAAGGACGTTTTATTCATAGGAGAAATTTAGAAACGCAACTTATTGGTTGTACAAACTTGAGAAGTACTTCCAGATTCAAATTAAGACTAAAGCAGTGAAACAATAGCAACGCGGATTAAACCGAGAAAATATCAATTCACTGCATTATAATTTCTGCAATGCTCAAAAGGCACTCTGATGCAGATGTAATTTCTTTTCTGATTTGCATGCCACTCCGCTGGCATAGTGCAGCAGATAACCATTCATTGGAACAATATATCCAAACCAAGCATGGTTTACTGTAAATCCAAAGACACTATAAATAGAAATTATGTCCTTCTCTATTCCTACTTAAAAAACTCAAGCTACCTTCATAATTCATGGAATATAAGGCTGGTTGAGCACTCGAGTTTGGTCAAATAATTTGGATATTGTAAGGGTAAAGGGTTCCCTAAGTGGAGGGGCTGGGCTGTCCATGAAGCAAATGGGAGAAAAATATTGCCTGTGTTCATCCATACAAGCTGAAAATAATTCAGATAAGCTTATCTCTTGAAAAAGAAGTGAGTAAACAAAGAATAAAATCTTTTTTCTTCTGAAGACCAACAGCAAACTGTCGGTCATTGCCGTCAAACTAACAGCAATGAGAACACATGTATTGCAACGGTGATGATGGATGCTATTTCCATTGTCCAAAACTTCCCTCACAAATTCGACAATGAAAGAAACACTGCTAAAGAAAACAATTGTTGCAGAGATGGCAACAACACCATGATAGCAAATAAGCTATGAAGAGATGAACCTCTTGATGACTCCGCCTAGTGCACAAGGAATCAGGATGTCGCACTCATGTGCAAGTAAGTCATCTAAACCCATGGGATCTCCACCACTGAAATTCATTAAACTGCCAGTCTCAACTTTGTGCTTAAGCAAAGCTGGAATATTGAGACCATTGGGATTTTTAATGGCTCCGGATATATCACCAACAGCAACAATTTTGCCACCTCTTTCATGAATGAGTTGCGCTACCCAAGAACCCACATTTCCAAAACCCTGAAAAATTATAACAAATATTTGAGTGAAGAAAACAAATCATAATCGAGATAATGGATTCGTGTCATCTGAATTCTAGATCCGTTCAAGTTGATGGTATCTCAACTGAATTTTTCATACTGAAAGATATGAAAGAAACAAAATGCTGTGTATACCTGAATAACAAAGGTCAGATCTGAAATACGTTTTCCATACTCCTCCAGCAGAGCCTCTGTTGCGAATACGACACCTCTTCCTGTTGCAGCCTCCCTACCAAGAGATCCACCAAGATCCTACAAAATTCCATGGAACTAATCAGTTCTATTTAAAAACCAATCCCTCCAGTGCACATGATTCTAGTGGGCACCAAGGCTGTCAGCTTAACATAGTTTTAGACACTTACTATAGGCTTTCCAGTGACAACAGCTGGAGAATGGCCATGAAATTTCGAGTATTCATCCAAAATCCACGCCATCGTCTGTCAAAACACAGCAATAAGTGAAACAACTGCAGTTTGAAGAACTATTTTTTATTTTTTAAACAGAAATGGAAGTCCAATTGTTTGAATCGATCAACAGGGGAATACCTGTGCATTAGTTCCCATATCAGGGGCAGGAACATCTATGTGAATTCCAATGAGATCATGGATCTTCTGTGTAAAGACTCGAGTAAGACGTTCCAATTCGCTTAAGGTTAAATCCTTGGGATTGCACCCAATGCCGCCCTTCGCTCCACCATATGGAATTTCTGCCACAGCTGTCTTCCATGTCATAAGTTGAGCGAGAGCATTTACCTCATCAGGATCAACCTTTCACAGATATAAAGTCCAGTTTCAGTGGATGAGCAGGGCTGGTAAATAAACAAGAAATTCCATTAATCTAAATCTAAAGAGAAAAGAGCTAGAAAGTTGGATGACAATGACAATAAGTACCTGAGCAACTACATTTCTTCTGCTAAATATTTCATTGGATAGACGACATATCCATTACATATTCCTCTATGCGCCTGAATACTGTGAACTATGTGATGCTTAAGTGGCTAGGAATGGTGGAAATCACTTGTAGTGAAAGATGTACTCGACAAAAACCTAGCAGGGGGCTATGAAGCACATTTTTCAATGTACAAGTGAGTTGCATAAAATATTTTTTGGATTGTTTTCGAATAGTTCGTTCCTGGTTCTGCATTCAACTCTAGTTTTTCATCATCATCATCATCATCATCATCAAAGCCTCGTCCCAACTATGTTGGGGTCAGCTGCACGAATTCTGCATTCAACTCTAGTTCAGTCATAGAAAAAGGATCTCTATTTTCTCTATCCAAGAAAAGGAGTGGTGGAGGTGGGTGGGCAATTCTAATTACTAACAAACAGATATGCACAAGAAACCAACACAGAAACAGAAATGAGCCACACCTGATTTACGCATTCAAGATAATGGTTTTGGCTACAAAATTTTGACAACAAGGCATAATGAGCCTCTTCAGAGGTCCTTCCAAAATAACAAGAAAACAAGAATGCAAACAAAAGATGATTGATGGACAGAAAGCTAGAAATTCTAACAATATAGAATTCTGATCAGACTCAGATGGTCTGCTCACATTTAGTTACATGTTCATGCAAACTCACTAGAGTTTGAGATCAAATACATCATTAGTAGCTGACATCGGATGCACCCCAAATTGCAATTGCTTTAAGTATATTTGGCAGAGTAGGTACTATAACATTTTTTTTTTTTTTTTTTTTGGGGTGGCTTGAAAATCAGGTTGCATTGAGATGATTAGTAAATTTCTTGAGTTTTCTATCGTATCTCAAAATAGCTGATTGGGACTCATGATTATTTGGAGTGTATAGTGCCAGAAAAAATATACCATTTTAAATTGTATCTGATTGCTCCCTGCCAGAAAAACTCCAACTGCTGGTCATTTGGGGTGGGGTACATCCGATATTACCATTTAGCCATAAAAACCCCAATAACCTTAACATTCAAAGAGAGCCGTACAGAAAACCTGCTGAACTAGCTACAAAAGCCAAACAATCATGATACCCATTATTGGTTGAGAACTTCTCATATTATATACCTATGTGTAAAGACACTGAACAAAATTACACTCTATTCACAGTGATGGGCATATTTGGAATATCTATGTATGAAATATATAGTTTATGTTTTTCCTACACATGATCAGTTCAATTTATAGCAACACTGATTCAAGTGAAATTTGGATTAGTTCCTATATAAAGGTTTATAATTGATATAAGTGAGTTTGATCTAGGAGAGGTTAGTCCCCACGTGTTAAGATATATTCCACACGTCAATATTAATAATCCCATCCTATGGTGCACATCACTCTGATAGATGTAAAATCGGAGCCATAAGCGACACATTCAATATGAATTGCTCATCATATCAAACATAGCTAGTCACCACAGAGGTTAGATCACGTCAAGTTGCAGTAATAGAAGAATTTGCCATGACCTCACCTCAGGATGGTAACGGATTCCTCCTTTCATGGGCCCACGAGAATTGTCATGCTGGACTCTGAACCCAACGTAGGTAACCAAACTGCCATCATCCTTTGGAATCGTACACTCCACCTACCAAATCAACACCATCCATCAATATAAATACTGTATTAACACCAATAACATCATATCATACGAATATCAAACCATTCAATGAATCAAAAAAAGAAGGAACAAGGAGAAAAGAAAGATAGAATTGATAGACAGTGTCCTACTTTGATCTCCCGAAATGGGATTAGAAGGCTCTTCTCCAGCTTTGAATCGAGGCCCAGAAGCTGACCTGCCCGTCGAAAGTTGCGACTGGTGGCTACCAGGGAGTTCATGCCTACCAACAATTAACAAAACCCAGACAGAATGGAAACACAAATGCCCACAACAGTATAGAGAGAGAGAGAGAGAATACGGAAACTTGCGTGTAACAAACTTTATAAAAGATGAGAGAGAGAGAGAGAGCCAACAAATCCGTTGGGTTGCTTTGACCGGAAACTAGAGATAGTTAGCACGCATAATGGGGAGAAATAGAAACCGATTGAAAAGAGGGCAATGCATTTGACCGACACGTGTCCTTCATACGTACGTTTTTTTTTTTTTTTTTTTTCGGTAGAAGGTTCTTCGTACATACATGATACGTGATACACCCTTCACCAACTTTCTCCAAACCCCATCAAAAAACACAGTTTCTGTTTTTTTTTTTTTTTTTTTTTGGGAAGAAAAAGAGTACACATGGAACAGCCATGGATTGAAAGCGTTAAAACTCCACTTGGAATTGGACCCAACATTGGATTGAACACTTCACCCAACAACTTTTTTTTTAATGAAAAAATACCCTTAGTGGGAAAATGATTAGTGTACTTCATACTGGCATAGAGTGTTCATTTGCTGATTGTATGAGATTGAGCGTCTTCGCAATGAGAAGATCGTATTTTAGGTAGAAGATCGTATTTTAGGTCATGCAACTGAAAAGAACCCCTCTTACACCTGGTGGCAAGAGATGTGAGTTCTTACCTGCCTCTACCTGCCTTGGGTTCGAACCTGGGCATGCAGCTTCCCTAACCAGGGTTATGCTACCTCAACCAAGGTCTTCTTTCCTTACAAGAGGG
This sequence comes from Persea americana, assembly GCA_029852735.1. Classification (NCBI taxonomy): domain Eukaryota; kingdom Viridiplantae; phylum Streptophyta; class Magnoliopsida; order Laurales; family Lauraceae; genus Persea; species Persea americana. The sequence goes on along the minus strand of CM056816.1, from coordinate 54,833,793 downwards.
ATCCCTCACCTCACCCAAGGCCTACTCAACCAAAGGGCTTGTGTCCCAGCCCCTAAGCTGGGTTAAAAAAAAAAGGTCATGCAACTGATGAGCGAGCTCGATTTTTCCCAATACTTTTTAATCCCACTCTTACTATTTAGCTTCTTGTTAAAATGCCTTGGTGGCATATATAAATAAATTAAAATTGTTATACAAGGTGTTAGTACATAATAAAGATTGGGGGCCTACTTAATTTGTTATATTGTACTATTTGGACTCTAATGAATCTTAGCGCATACTGCAATGTCACTGTCTATTATAATTTAAAAAAGCCATTGCGTTAACATCCTCTTGCAAACTAAAGTTGATATTAAAGCATGGGCAGCCTTAGGGTTTTTTTATTTTATGACCTAGGGTATCCCTTACCATCCCTTACCAGCCCAGCTGGCAGATGGCTACGCCCATAGTACCAGATAACGCAAGGGGTAGGAGTCGAATTCGAGACCTTGGGAAGCAAACCCAAGGGCTCAAACCCACTGAGCCACCACCTTGACAGCTATGGGCTGCCTTATGTAAGACCCTTCTTTTTTTAAATTAAGTTGGGCCTCGTACAACAATCTGTGCTTCATACATTATTTCTGAAAAAATGATACAGAAACCATGGTACTTGAGGATCATTAGAGTTCCTATACAATTCAAGAGAGATGATATGCTAATCATCATCGACAAAACCTCTCCCCCCTCTATAATCCATTTTGGGTCATCATCACTGATTGACTTTATGTCATATTTTACCAATGATTTAAATACCCTATCAAAATTTTAAGCAAAACTTGTGCTCAAGGCTAAGAAAGAACTCGGAGATAGAAATATGGTGAAATATGGTGCGACTCGTCTTCCCCTAGCTTGAAACTGGCACATGCCGATTAATTAGCTGACACAAATGTTCACAAATGGCAGAGAACAGGAAAGATGATGCAAACAGATAAAAAGTTGTAATGGAATTAGGGTTGGTATATTCCAATCCAAGAAGCACACATTTGTAAACATGAAAATAGATGTAGCACAAAGCCATTAACAACAGTCAGGGCGTTGCAGAGTCCTGTTGCCGTCTTAATCTTTTCATATACAAGAGACCTCTCAAAAAATAAGTGCACATTAGAGGGACCACCCCATCTTGAAAAAACCAGCATTCTGAAATTGAATCTGTCTTCCACATTGCAACTTTAAATCCTCAAAACACAGGCTTCTTGACCCACAACCAGAACCAATTTTAAAGCGTGAATAGACAGGCCACAAGTTCTGCTTCAATACCAACAAAGAACATGATTAAAGGTTGACAGTTGTGAATCAAACCTAATCAAGGTTGACAGTTGACAATTATTAGCATAAATTCTAACAGTACTACAATAGATAATAATAAATACAATCAGCACTCAAATAGAAAGATAAAATTATAATTAAAAAACATGAAGCAGGCTGCCAGGTTCAGATTATTGCTAATCTGCTCAAAGAAACAACCAATAAAATGTTGTTCTCATACAAGAGGTGTCAGAAGCAGCAGTCATCATCACCACCCAAGAAAAGAGAGGAAAAAATAAGACATTCATAAAAAAAACCTAGATTATTCAGATTGTATTCATTCGGATATTCTTTGCTTCTTCTAAACATGGCAACAGCAGCAATGCACAGGCTACACACACATGTTCTGGATACAGGTTCCAGTATGGTTAAAGAAAACTGACTGATGGGAAAATACAAGGCTCAGATAGTTGCTAATCTGCTCAATGAACAACCCACTTGAGTCATTCTCATACAAGAGGTGTCAGAAGAAGCATTCATCATCATTGCCTGATGAATATAAAAGAATATACCATGAAAGAAGAATATCTCCCAGACTGATAAAATCAACTGCCGAGTTGTGGTTAAGTTGTGAACAGTTCCAACATTTGGATATTCATGTTCTCATTCTATTAAACAACTAGGTTTACAGTGTGAAGGTGTACTTCGGGCGTCATATAGTTAAATCTCGATATAGTATGCCTAAAAAGGGGAAAACAAAGTAAAAGCTGGTACATGAAGTTGCCAATTTCATGAAAACAATTCCGTAAAATCTAAGGGCCATGATGGTGGAAAATAAATAATTAAGATATGAGACACACATTAGTTGAACAAGAAATCTAAAAATTCCTCATTTAGTTGCCTTGGCAGACATCAAATATTCATGGCAAAGTTCTTCAAGTGTATCTTTGCTTGGATATAATATTGCACTAATACCTAGCTGCTATTAAAGGGCTCAGATAGTTGCTAATTTGCTCATAGAACAACCCAGCTGAGTCATTCACATACAAGAGGTGTCAGAAGTAGCATTCTCATCATCATCAACCACTGAAGATGACTGATGGAAGGAATTTACTAGGAAGGAAAAGCATTTCTTCTCCAAGACAACTGAACGATTAATCAAGTGACAGGGGCAAAGAAATCCCAAAACAGTTCAGCCATTTGAATATTCCATGTTCTCGTTCTACCAGAACTAAGTCTGCGATGAGGTGTACTTCCCAAAATATATAATTAAATCTCAATATAGTTCACCTAAAAGTAAGAAAAGTAAGAACTGGTACATTTAGTTGATAATCTCATGAAAACAAATCTTAAAAATCTAAGAACAATGACAGTATGGAAAAATAATGTAGTAAGATATGATACACATTAGTCAAACAAGAAATCTAAGAATTCCTACTTATTCACCTTCTCTGACAGCAAATACACATGATAAATTCCTTCTTGAATGTTGGTTGCATGCAATATGGGACTAATCAGTCAAACAATAAAGTATATATATAAAGCAAATGTTTAGTTGATAATGGAGCAAGGAGATGAGTCTGTTTCAATTGAAAATGACTTAGTGCTATAGTGTGAGAGATTTGGATATCTAGGAGCGACAATAGGACCGAATGAATAGTTTGATTTGATATTGCAAATTGGATGAGTACAGGACTGGCAATGTGGAGATGAGCTACAGGGATGCTGTGTGACAACTCACTGCTGAGTGCTACTTTGATATAAGGGGCATTCATTAGGATACCTACTTTTCTGTGTAAAGTTGAATGCTTGCAATGATACCATACCTACATTGCTGTGTGGAGCTGAATGCTTGACAATGATACATGACATCAAGCTATGCTAAAAAATGGATTTGAAGGATAGAATTAAAAATGAGTACATAAGAGAATCTATGGTAGCCCAAATAAGAGACGGAATTATGAATGCTGTTTGAAATGGTTTGGACGCATACACAAATAAAACCAGGTCTCCTATATGAAAGACCCACAGTTGAGCCTGTGGAAGACCGATATACACACAACTCGGAGTCAAAATCTCACAACCCAAGAAGTGTTTCATTGAGTGACTATGAAGAAAGTAGCTCAAGGAGAGAGCTTGAGGACATTCAAAGCCTAGTGCAGGTGCCTGCAGCTAATGCTGCTGTTGATGGTTAGACAGGCCTAAGTAGTCTTCTAGATTCAGGAAGCCGAAACAAAGTACTGAGGATGCTGACTATACAGACACTATTTGCTCTCATAGAGTCGTCTCTCAGAGAGTCATGCTGAAGAACCTGCCTTGTGTGAAGAGGAAAAAGGTGATCACAAATGGCAGAGCAGTGAGTGAAGAGATATCTGCTCTAAAGAAGAACGAGAGGCAGGAACTAATCCCACTGCTTACTTGTTCAAGACTTCCCACTGCTTGTTTCAGACTTCAAGGAACACAGGAAGTGGGAGATCTTTAAAGAAATAAAACAAATAGTGACAAGGGAAGTTAAATTGTTAGGTCACGAAAAAACATGTAGAGAGAGAGAGAGAGAGAGAGAGAGAGAGATTACCTGCTGGCAAGCTGTACGCATGTTCAATGTCGATGTAATATATATTGCACCACAGTGCACAATCTTCTTTCCTATAAAATATCAGTATATTATTAAAATATCAATCATCAATATAAAAGATTCAACAAAGATGCATTCTTTTTTCCCAAACATTGAACAAAGACACATCACCGACAAAAATACTCTCTCCAAATCCATATTGAATAAGATGAAATGGTTTCTTCATCAGAAGTATATATAGACAGAAAACAGAAGGTTCCACTCTTCGACATGCTTTTAGACTTCTCCAAGGTAATTCTTCCATTCACACAAAACTTTTCGGAGTATTACACTTAGTTGGATAGAGGCCAGTCACTTAGGTAGGTTTTCCCTATTTTATAAGGTTCAAATAAGAGTCTTTCCCCCTTACATTTTGCTTACTGTAACTGTCTTCTGTTTGAAAACATTATACTACAAATTTACTTTCTTAAAATTGGGATAAGATTTTTACTCCGATTAAAGTTTCCAATTGTTTTTATATTTTTACAGATTTTTTTTCATGTTTTTGGGAAAATCATAAAATCACAATTCAATTTTCAGAACATTGACCAAAATATCCAAGTTTCACATAAATAATGAAAATGTTGTGTGCTATATTTAGGCATACCAGCCTCATTACCCATTCTGATAAATATTTAATGAAATACTCCTTTACTTTTATGCCTATAAATGGGGGATAGTTTCAATCTAATGAGGAAGGAAAAAAAGAACTGTGTAAAATGTTCTATATGGGCAAAACTCCTGTCCGAAGTTAAAAAACTGGAAGCAACCATCTCACTACTAAAATTTTCAGGGTACGCAAATCACCATTGTGCAATAACTGTTCATTTAAGGACTTAAAACACAATTCCTTTTCTTCCCTAAATGATCCACCATTTGGAAGCCACCAATACACTCTTGCCTGTTCCATAATAATATACAAAAGAAGATTGAAAACTCACCATTTACTGTAACACAATTTACTGGTATGTTTGCCTGTACAAGAAAATAAATGAAATGTTTCAGACTAAAAACAATCTAATGTTGACTATTAGATACATTTTCCACTGTCATGGATTTAAACTAGAGGATTTTAGAATCAAAGGGGCATATTGTTATTAGGCAAAGCAATAAAAGCAGACACTGCAGCAGGAAAAAAAGAAAAATAATTTAAAATTAATCGGGATATCATAATAACCTAAAACAGCCTGTTATCCACGTATCGACTGAAAGAGAAAGGGGAGAAGTATTCAGCACGTACTTTCTCTTTCTTCGGTCACTGGCACTGTTTCTCATGTCACTCTTGGGGAGAGAAGCCCCAGGTGGTGCAGCATACTGCATAGGAGAAAGTGCAGTTGTAGCAGTCGCAGCAGTGGCGGAAAGAGGGGCAGTTGTAGGTGGCACGGGTACAGGAGGTGGAGGAGCTGGGGCTGGGGGTGCAACAGGTTCAGGGAGAGGCCGAGGTAGAATGTGCTTTAACCGATTGTTTCGATAGTTCTTCCAGAAATAGAACTGTTGCCTATGTGCCAACTCCTAAACAAAACCAAGAAAATGAAAAAAAAAAAAGAAGACACATTCAAAATTAAAGATGCAACCAATGCTTGACCATAGCGAGACAAAAAAAGGAATAACGAAGTTTGTGTTCAACCACTAAAAATGAATGAAAAGAATTGTCTATGTAACCTTGCTGGCAGGATGTGCCATTGCATTGCGAAAGTTGGCATTTTGGAGAAGTTCAAGAAAGTAAAGGGAATGGGGATACCTGTTAACATCAAAAGCGTATACTTATGTACCAGATAGTATTCAATTTTTGCCGACGAACAAGACTATGAATGTGCACATCAAGGAATTAGACAAGTAGTGACAAAATTAATACTTAGTTTAAGTGGAAAATTCAAGCATAATTTCATCCAAGAGCATGAGCCTTTGAAAGTATCTCACATTATGAACTTCATATATTCAGGCCGCCGCCAGTATTGAAGGTACTCCAAATAGCCAATAAATGCTTCATCTTCAAAATATCGGTTTTGGGCCAAATCTATAAAAGAGAAAGAAAAGCGAATAAAGACCAATAATGCATTTTTTTATTTGACTTCTGATATGAAGTTTGACCATAAAATACTACAAATAAATGAAAAAAATGGATGCTTGTGTGAAACAAAACATTGAGAAAGGATTCTCAGTATAACTCCCCCTCTCACAAAGCTGTAGCTTCCATTGAACAACTAATTTTTAGAATTGATAAAAGTATATTTTATTCGCAGCTTCACCAGAGGGATTAAGAAATTTATTAAATTAAAGTGGAATTCTCCCAAATCAACAATGCCCTGAGGGTGAAATTTTTTATTTAAAAAAAAATAGCCTGAGGGGAAAAAGATCAAAGAACTTAATTCTTTTGTTACAATGGATCAGCAAAGATCTGCAACCTATCTTTCGAAAAGCTTGTGTGTTAGTACTTAATAACGCACCACGAGAAGCATATACTCAATCTTAGCTCATATAAGTATGTGTACGTAATGAATAAGGAAACAAGGCATGCAATTCGAATTTACTAATGCATGCATCGTTAGATGAATTAAAAAAAAAAAGGGGTGGCTCTGGATCATTGTCACAAATCTTGCTTTCTTTTGTCTTGGGAGAAATTGAGAAAATTTCAAAGTTTAGTACATTATAACATGAACTCAAGTTCAGTTTTATGCATAAAACCCACTCCATTGCTGTATCCATGCACTGTCCATGCCATATTTTGTTCTAACATCACAAAAAGAAAATTTAGAAGTTAGACCTCATAATTCCTTATAATGAGAAGTTATGTTATTTCAGAGTCAGCTCCTGCTCGGGATTAGTAAATGATCATTGATTCAAGGATATGGATTCTGTTCTAGGCTCAAGGATATGATTATCCACTCATGCTAGGGCTCATCACATTATCGGTCTATACCGCCAAACCATGGTCACATTTTTTTCAGGCTGAGTATGAAATAACTAATCCACCTTGCTAGTATCTTGACCACCAAAAGACAACAGCAGGTTCATCATTGAGTGAATTAAAAAAATTACAAATTCTTTTACCTATGCAATTTTATCTCCATTTAGTTGGGATAAGATTAAAAACCGAACTCCAAAGATTTTCAAAAACTTACAATGAATGTAAGTAGGATTAGCTAGACACTGAACAAACTCCAATTCAAGCAAAAATCGCTGCCGCCCATCATCAGGATCCTTGTACACATTTTTGGGTCTGCACAAAAATTCAAGAGACCATGCATCAGTTAGATGACATATACAAACCACTGCATAACAGCATTAAACTTAGAGAATCAGAAAGCCCAAGCATAATAGTCAAATTTCACACTTAAAAAAAAAAAAAAAAAAAAAAAAAAAACAATAAAGACCAAACACTTGCATTGATGGACCCTCTGGTGCATCTTCATTGTCTCTGGCAGAAGCCATCACCCCACTTGAAGAATTGCTGATTTGAGACAAACCCACAAATGTAGAGCTAAAATCACCAATCAGGGTATTGATAAACTTATCATAAACCTACAAAATACAACTTCCACATCTATCATAGGTAACATTTAAGCATGAAAGCGTGTGTTTTACATATTTTCAAATTCCTTTTCTAGTAAAACAAGCTAAAATCATTCAACTTGGATTGATTCAAATAAGATATAGCCCATCAAATCCCATTCTAATCTCTGCTACAAATCACACCCATTAACAGTCTAAGAAGAAAAAATCGTTCCAAAACGCTAAAAGAAGGATAGATTTACACCGTATGAAGAACAATGAGAGACAGAAAGATAGATCTTTTCAGTATTTTGAAGAAAGATTTGATCTTTTTGTGTACCTGAAGGCGAGATTCAATTGCTCGGTTCTAGAACCAACTTAACAACGAAACCCTAACCACAAAACGGGGTGAACAAACCCTAGCTACATTTATATAGTGCAAGGACGAGTGAAAGGGAAATGTTGCCCTAAGAGCAGTCCAGCTCGGGCCCACTTACATGCACTATAAAGGGCCGTCTCAAACGTGAATCTCTTCGAATTATCTTAGCCATTGATTTAATGGCTTTAACTTTTAACAACGTTTGTTTAACTTTAAAGTTTTCTTTCAGGTTTCATCAAATAAAAGTAATGGTGTGATGAATGTAAAATTGAACTTCAACCGGATTATGAAATGAAAAGAGTACGAAAGGGGTTGAATTGATCAAGATGTGGGAATAAGTGGCCTCATAAAGCTGAACCGCACATGGAGGATGCTCGTAGGAGAAGATTCTCGGCGAGTGCGGGACTCTGAACAGTTAGTCCCACTCATTGAATCTAATCCAAGTTAATTCAAAATCAACCTTTTCTTTTGTATGAGATACATCAACCTACATGACTAAACTTGATAGAGTAAAATTTAGTTAAAACTCGTATGAGGGAGACATTTGTTCCTGACCACTTCTTCCATGGTTAAGTGGGCACCATGAGGAGAGTCACCAGAATTTTTCTGCCTCTCGTCAGAAGCTTTAAACTATATGAAAATAGATGTTTCGAGGACCTTTCAAGCTTGCATGGCTCACCTAATGAATGGATGAAATAAAATTTTGAGTCATGTAGTGGGCCTCTACTTTTTATCATGTATATTTGGGCTACAAGATTTTAATGGACAATTCAAGAACATTTTATGCTTATATGGCCCACCTAATTAATGGATGAGACCGACTTTTGAGCCATATAGTGAGATTCCACCTTTTCACATACATTTCGGCCAAACATTTTTTTATCTCAATTTATTGAGATATAATTGGTGTTTTTTTTTTTAAGGATGTCCAATTGTCATATATTGTAGTTAGGGCCTTTCAATTTAATTTTATATAGTACCCTTTAAGTTTTGCTCTCGTTGAACCCCACGTCAACTTATTTTGTATGTATTACAAATTACAAAAGAAGGAATCACCAAGGGATAGCTCAGTTGGCTTAGGACCATGACTTGCTCGTTGAAGTTGAGAGTACATAACTGTATTACCATACTGGAGTTATAGGGGATTTACCCGGCTCCCCCTGGGCCGTAGGGGTTAGTCTGGCTGAAATGGCTGGAACACCCTCCACTAAAAAAAAAAGGTACAAAAGAAGGTTGTTAATTGGATTTTGATGGATACCTTTTCAATTTTGATTATCACCGAACCCTGCGTCGCAATATTAAATGTTTAAGTGATGACCCCCTTAATAATTGTCACAAGTTCAAAAATATTTTGAAAGTAAAATTTGATTTGCAATTAATTTTAAATAATTTTCATGTTTTTTTTTCCAAATCAACAGAAGGAGCTTCCATATTGAAGTTAACCACCTATATATTTTTCTATCAGGGCCTGGGCTTAGTCGGCCCTGCTCAGTAAAAATAGAGAAACTGTTGAGTGATGTCCAGCAGAGTCCATGGTTAGATGGACAAATGGAAAAGTCTGCTTTCACCATATCCATAGTCGGAAACTCGGGTTCGCTTGTCCTGAGTCCTAACTCGGCCAAATTGACTCAATGTAGGGGGCATGAAATTAATAACTTGGGGTTATTTTGACTCAATGTCCTTTCAACTCACTAGGGTATATCGGCCCAGCCTCTGGTTGGATGGGCTAATTTAAAAGTTTGCTTGCGCCACTTCTATAGTTCAAAAACTCGGATTCACTCGTCCTGAGTCCTGACTCGATTGAGTCAACTCAATGTAGACTTGACCTAGATTTCCTTCTCACTGGGGTGAGTCCAGTATTAAAACGATGATCACATCCAAATGACTAGGGCAAGCAACATGCTGGCATCTGATGTATGTGTCACTGAACTTAGGTTGGGTACTCACCATCATGGCCCACCTTTACCATACATCCAAGCACCCCTTACCTAACACATGGTTACAGCCTCAGGGCCAGGCCATTCTAGATGAGATGGCAACATCCACAGTCCAGTACTTCCAGGGGCTCTCCTCTGCCTGGTTAGGCTGAATCCAACCCAACCTGCCCTTGGATGTAATAATAATGTGGTCCTTGTTTTCTGTTCCTATAGTTAAATGGGTTGGGCCTGGCCCTATGTATACTTTAAAGCCCAGACCAGCCTTGTGATGTCTCCACAAGAAAAAGGATTGTATATTTTGCAAATGGTGGGCTGGATCCAAGCCTGAATAATTGTGCTTGGACACACTTCTGCTCAGCCTGATGGGACCTGGCCCATGAATACTCCTATTTACTACATCAGAATGCGAAATGGGTTTTGGTGGCATTGCCAAATGGGGCTTTTATGCAAGCCTGCATGATAAAGAGAGAAACCAGAATAATCCAAGAACCAAGAGACTTGGTCATGGACCCATATCTTTGTATCTCCTCATTTCAGTATGGTTCTTTCTTATTGTAATGAGATAGATGGGTTGGTTTCGATCCAACCAAAGAAACACTTTTGGCATTTCTGACATAAGATAACACTCCCTCCCTCTTTAGCCCCGGCTATTTATATCCTCTTTCTCCCTCTCTGGCCATCTCCCCATGGCCACCAAGGTAAGTCTCCTCTCTTGTGCGCATTCTGTTCAGTGATTAAGAAAAAGTTGATATAGTGCTACAAAACCATCCTGCAAAAGTTCTCTCCAATTTGACAATCCTAGCCCTTCAATCTTTTTTTTTTTTTTTTTTCACATAGATATGGCCAACATTGATGCTCTGGTTACTTTAGAAATGATTCATCTTCATTGGGTCACACAAGATTATCAGTTTCGATCAAAGATCATGAACCCAACATCACATGAACCATATTCTCTTATATAGGGTGCAATGTGACATTGAAATATGATGTGTTCTATTGTACTTGGACATTTTGATGGCAGGCAGTATGTTGTGGAGAAGAATCAGTGGTGGTGAGTGTTTATGTGGAGAGGCCAAGGAGGAGGGTCTCAGCATCAGATCCAAGCAGTCGCCGTGGTGGACACCACCACCACCACCATCATCATAAGGTTGGTGGTGGGTATAATCGGAGGGCCGACCTTCTCCTTTATTCACAGCAATTGAGGGAAGCTGCACAAAGCAGATCAGCAGGCCCCACGCCAGACCAACACCCTCAATTGGCAACCAATCACCCACAACATACAACCAAGGTATGGTACCTGCCCTCTATGTTTCTCTTATGTCATTTTGGAAATGGAAATTCATCTGTAGGGCTGGAAGATGTTGGAGGAATCTTAGGGTTTCCTTAGATGAGAATGGAAGATTTTAAAAAATGGAGGTGACTGTTACATTTGTCCCCATGCAAATCAAAGTTTTGAATTTTAGAAGTCCTTTCCAGCTGTCCATGTTCATATCAGAATGAGGAATCAAAAACCCATCTTTATGTGAAGAATTTTCTATACAAATTAAAAGTAAGTTTAGAGTAAATGACTTGTTTGTACTTGATACTTCCATGTTGAGTTTTTTTTTTTTTTCCTCAAATTTTCCTGCTATGAGATAGAGGTGATTTTTGCAATTTGGACTTTATTGTAAAGGTATAGAGAACCATTTTATGCTGTCCTTAAACAAGGTGCAGAAAATATTTGTAACATGTAAATTATGAAGTCAATTAAGATTGAAACTGTTTATTGAAGAAATTGGTTGAATACGAACATGCCTTCCATGGACATAAGGCCTATGATTTAATGATTCAGATTATTGATTTGATGGCACCACTGCGGATGGAAAGATACCTCAAAGGTCTTCCGATCCAAATTAAACACCTTCTTTCATTCCTTTCGGTTTTCCCCTACTATTGTACTTTTTTTTTTTTTTGTATATCGACAAGGGTAAATTAAATTAAAGATGGAGCAAAGTAGAAGAAAATTTCCAACATAAAATAGAAACAAAAGAAGGAGTTGGTACAAAGGCCTTATACAAACAAAAAAAAAAGAAACAAAAATCTAACCAATAGGAGCCACAAGCAGAACAACTCTACTATTGTACTTTGTAAAGCCTTTATTGTTGTATCCTACTTCCTTCCTTACCCATACAGTTATTGGCCCAGTTATTGAACTATTGGGTGTTTGACTACTTTGAGCCTCATGATACCGTCACTAAGTGGGCTTCACACTAAGGGGTAGTTTGCATCCATCTAATGTGGGCCCAGTTTTGTTTGTTCTCATTTACGCATCATAAATCACATGGATAAATGAAGTATGAAAATGATGGGTAAAATCGCTCCTAACTAGAAGCCCAACACAATGACAACAACAACAAAAAACAAAAAAAAGTAAAAAAAAGAAGAGAAATGAAAATGACGGATAAATGACGTCATTTTCCTATAAAAATACACACCTTTCTCAGTGCCAGGGTGGTATCAAATCCCATAAATTTCTTATAAGTCTTGTGTACTCTAAATTTTAATCTAAATTATTTATTGACCTATTAAACTTCAAAACATTTTTTTTTTTTTTGTCTTAAACATTTATAGATTTTGAGATAAGTGAAAATTTTACATTATAATTCAAAGAGCAATGAGTAAAACTCAACAAATGCAAAGTTTACATACATAGAACCCATTTTATTATTCCATGCTTAAAAGGGAAACAAGTCCTATGGGTTAAGTATTTACTCAATTCTCTTTTACAAGGATTAGAGGTATCTTGAAAGATCAACTTAAGGAGTGAATCACAAGGGTCTAACTTTAGGCTTCCTATCATTTAATCTAAGCCCAGCTCAAATGGGCACAGATTTTAAAGACAAGCCAACCTGTATACTTAAACCTAAGGCCCGAACCGGCCCATGAGCACCCCGTGAGCACATGGGCTTTCCGCTATCTTATGGTCCATTACGAAATATTTGATATGGCTTTTACTCTCTCCCTTTTTTTTTTTTTTTTTATGAATTGAATGTGTATTATGAGTAAAACAAATGATCATTTATTAATCTAATTATGTTTTCATAGATCATAACTGTGGTACGCAAGCGAAAAAATTTAAGAACTCCAACATGCTTGGGGGATTGGAAGAAGGTTCTGATCCCTAGTTTTATAAAATCTTGGGAGGGCACCCAAGGGAAGAAAGAGAGGAGAAAGAAGCAACACCATAGTGGGTCTGCTGTAGTGAAGATGAATGCAATTTTCAAACGTTTAGATGTAAGATCAAGCGAAGACTCATCGTTTTTCACATCACATGAACGTTTTTTACTCCAACACTGCCATCTATATTATTTGTCATCCCTAATTCAAGTCGTTGTTCAGGTGCAAAAGAAGTGGGTTTCCATAACTCAGCTTTTCTCGACACTCAAAAAGAGAAGGTGATGATTTATTAGCTATTCTTGGACCATTGGCATCGTTCAGGGTAGAGTATTTTACAATGCATGATGCACATGTAATTTTTTGTCTTGTTTAATTGACCACCTCACAAGAACGTTTTAAGGAAAGATGTATTGCTTGGTTGAAAAGAGCTCTTCATATCTTTCTTACTATTATATGTTCCAATCTATTGGTTGATTGATTAAGAAAAGAAGGTAATGCCCTTTTTTATCAATAGGCACAGGAGGAGGAGGAGGAGGAGGAGGAGAGAGAGAGAGAACATTAATTACATTAAAAAGGGAATTAGAAGGTTAACATCATGTAAACTTCTACCTAAAAAAATCATATAAACATAAGCTTCACTTGAGTGTCACCCAAATAGTTCTCATCAATCTGGAATCAGCTTAATGAGTTCTATGTAACCTTAATGTGTAGATGAACCCTGACCTGGATGGAACTTAAAGCAGAACCTGGTGTCACTGACACAGAATATTTTTCCTTCAGGTAGCCACTTTGTACAAAAAGATTCGAAGGAGATAGCCATGTGAAAGACTAAAGGCATGTTTGTGTAGCATCTGGCCGAGTGGCCTTCCCATTTTGAACGGAAAGCTCTGCCTTTCACCATCCACTCCATCTCACCCCTACACATACAACACCACAATCACAACCATCAAAATGCTTTTCCACAAGATTTGTGAAAATCAAGGCCAAAATGGTGATTTTCCTTGCAGAAAACTGTCTGCACTAGACGAAGGAAGAGGAAGTATGAAGAAGAATGGACCTCCCTTCCTTTCCTCATCCACTGAAAACACAATGCACTTACAGTTTCTCTAAATTCTTTAAGAAATTTCGCGCATCTGGTGACAATTTCAGTTACTTTTTTGTTCCATCAAATTCACCCACCAACATGAACAATCTCTTTTTTCATGTACTGTGACAAAAATGAGGCAGACAACATCCACAGTAAGCATATTTAGGAAATTTCGTGCATCCGGTGACAACTTCAGTCACTTTTTTGTTCCATCAAATTCACCCACTAACGTGAACAATCTGTTTTTTATTGTATTGCGACAAAAATGAGGCAGACAACATCCACAATAAGCATCTCTATATTTCAAACATATAATCATGGTTGCACAACTCCTGCAAGAAACTAAACTGCTTAGGGCCAGGCATTAAGGCATAGACACTAATATGAACCAGATAATAGAGGGAACTGCACGGACTCTTACGTGGCCATGGATTTTGATGTGGCAAATCTGATGCCCCAATGGAGTCCCCGTGTAACAAATATGTTCTCCAAAACCTTTGGTGCAGGAGGGGAGAGAGAGAGATAGGCCTGCAATGAAGTTAGCATTGATCATGAAATTTCTCCCGAAATTTCCTCATCATTATCCATGAAATATGGATCCAAGCGTTTAAACAGAGTTTAAAAAATTCCACATTATAATCTACAAAATATGCATCTGTGGTGTTTAAACGTGAGATTATCATTTCCTGCCAGTCAACACCGCGGTGACCCAAAAAAGCCATAGGGTCAGGAATTGGAAAACCCTAAACGAGAATTACATATTTGAGAGTCAAGATGCCCTTCAACGTAAAGATGACACAGCTTGTAAGGAAAATTCTTCTTCTTCTTCAAGATGACACAAACAAAGCCTGGTAGCTGCAGTGGAACCAACTAGAGTGCCATCAATAGTATGGTCTGTATCGCATGGGCCGCCTGAATCTAGGAACTTTGCTGTAAAAAGACAAAATAGAAATACTCTAACATCAATTGAAGCAATAAAAAGGTAAAAGAAATGGATAAAAAAAAAACTGAACGTACAGGAAAAATGTAAATCCAAACCTAATGGTAAGGGACATCATCATCATCATCATCAACAACAACAACAATGACATTACATTATCCCATCAATTTGGTGCCGGTTAGTGAGTTCTACTATTTAACCAAATAGCAAGAGTATGCAAGGGAGGAGCTGGAAGTCCTTGGCATAGGATGAGTTTGCAGACTCCAACATTCCTGTCTGGGTAATATTCACTTCGTAAAGCGAATTGAAGTGAATGGTCACTTTAAGAGACAAGAAAAGAAGATGGGTCATCAAAAAGTACAAAACTTCAAAAATCACCTCTTTTTTTTTTTTTTTAAAGGTCAAAAAGTTATTCTCTCGTAAGGTTGGAAAACTCGTAACTCGGACTCGAATCATCCAATGTAAAAAAAAATGACTTGGATAGAGTCAATGTGGAGACTCTGAAGAGTCTTGTTTATTTAAAAATAATTTTAAAAGTAACTAAAAATGAATCCCTTACTTATCAAATATAAAAATATATTTATTTATATGTATTCATGATAATCAATTCAAATTAATAAGTTTATATATATATATATATGGGGCCAGCTCTCCTAAGCTCAAGCTTAGGATAAGGTAAGCTCAAGTGTATGATGGGGCCCACCTGGGAACCACATGGTGATGGGGGTGGGGGGGATTTCAAGGACTCCCTAGGATCTTCATCTCTGCAAAAAATCAGCTACAAATGTGATTTCTATCATCTTCATATGGGCTCAAAAGTTTAATAGTCAATAGTCCATTCGGATCGATACATAGTCAATCTAACGGCCTAGTAAATTCGGATCTAACCGAAAATGGGTGGACATGTGCAATTTAGAGGGTTCATATGTTTGGTCCATTTGGATGGACCAAAGGTGGGCCCCACAAGCATAAGCTTACAAGATTTTATCCTAAGTTTGAGCTTAGGAGAGCCTTGCTCTATATATACATGCAGGAAAAGTACAATAATAAAGAAAATAAAATAAAAAATATTGCATATTACATAATTTGTAAGTCCAAATATCGAATGTAAAAGATCAAATTTAAATTTCAAATTACATTTCAGTCATCAGTTTTAAATTATTGACTCCAAACCACATGCATAATTACTTAAAAGTAAATTTTAGTTGTTTAAAATTAGATTTGCCTATTAAGTGGTTCGGAATGTAAACAACTTATTAGAATGAGATGACTCGGTAAAGTCAAGAGTCAACTCGAAGAGTTTTCCAGCTACATTCTCTCGTTCCATTTAATGACAAAAAGGACTCTTCTTTTTATCCAAAATAGACAAAAAAAGACCCTTCTCATGCCAAAAAATAACAAAAAGTCAACATGGTGATTTTTGAGATTTTGTACTTTTTGATACAGCCCCTCTGCTTTTCTTGTCTCTTAAAG
Source organism: Persea americana (assembly GCA_029852735.1). Taxonomy (NCBI): domain Eukaryota; kingdom Viridiplantae; phylum Streptophyta; class Magnoliopsida; order Laurales; family Lauraceae; genus Persea; species Persea americana. The sequence continues at coordinate 54,817,434 of CM056816.1, read as the reverse complement.
TGGTCATTTACTTCAATTCACTTTACAAGTGAATTACCCAAACAGGGAAGCCCCTAATCGTTAAAACTGATGGTTTCTATGACCCACTCTTCAGCCACTAATATGTGCAGCACTACTGTGGAAACTGCTCTTCGACTTTGAAGACTATCTGAGAGACCCATTTACACGTTCATTTGAAATGGTAAGTCAGAAACAGCCACAGTGGTGGCAGAAAAAGAGTCGAGCATAAAACATACTGAAACCCATAGTGCTTATGCCACGGGAACAGCAACCCAATCAAGTAGGGTCATCCTCTTTCACATGCTCTAAAAGTTTGCAAATTCTAAGAAGCCCCATAAAGCAGAGAAAAAAATAAAAAGCAGCAGCATGAAACAGCTAGTGCAAATCCTAGGTGCATTTGTTAGGCATACCATCCTCCATAGAGCATAGAGGAAGTACAAGGTTTAGGGTCCAGCCTACTTCCCTTATAATTTTTTGCACTCCCTGCCAGCCAGTGTCACAGCCAACCAAAAACAAGATGCAGTCTTCCACTCACCCATAACCGAAAGGAGAATAGAAAGGAGGCGGCATGAATGGCCTTCGGGATCGAAAGCCAAGATATGGATTTGGACGCCTTCCACGGAACTGCTTCATTCCCGGGACATTGGTTCGTTTAGCTGACACCTGCTTGGCAACAGATCTCACCATCATTATATACAAGGGCACAGGTAAAAATATATTCTAATAAGTGGAAATATGAGGACCTTTAATTGACGACCATGCAACTCAGATTCATTTAACAGAATAGCATTCTGAACAGCATCAATCTCAACAAATTCCACATAAGCAAATCCCTTTGGTTGGCCAAACTTGTCTGTCAAAATGGTAACTCTGTTCACTGTTCCACAAGATTGAAAATGCTGCTGAACTTCCTCAGGAGTGCATGCATAATCCACCTACATTCCAATCCGAGTGAGAGTTTAAATGCATGCTTAAACATCTTTCTAAGTGGCATGCATATGAATTCAGAGAGAATATAATATAGATATAAAAAATACCATATTTTCTATAGTTGTAATTGGTTAATATAAGTGAATGAAACATGCCAGGACATGTGCACAATCTTGTGCTGGGAAGCACGGACACCTCTCCGGGGCCGGAGTGTCAGTGTCTGACACGTGTCGGACACAGACACGCTCCGGACACGTGTCAGACAAGCAAAAAAGAGTGTCCTATTTATTTTTTATATTTCGGACACGTCAGGGACATGTTCCGGACACGTGTCGGACACGCTGGGCCTCTTTTTAATTGAAAAAATAAAAATAAAATTAGAGTAAAAGGGCCATCCTTAAAAAAAGAAAAGCAAGGGGGGCTATTTGTAAAAGATCATAACTTAAAAGCAAATGGGGCTGCCCTAATAACATTCGTCGTCCAGCGAAAGAGAAAAACGAAGCAGAAAAGGAGAAAAACGATCTTGAAGAAGGAGAAGGAGAAGGAAGAAGGAAGAAGGAAGAAGGAGAAGATCTTCCAGGTACTGCCTTTTCTTTTTTTGCTTTTTTTTTTTTTTTTTTTGCACTTTATTCCCCTGATACAGACGGGATATTGACTGGGGTTGTGGGACCCCATGGCCTACTTGATGAGGGACCGGGACCATGGATCTGAAGGAGGGAGGACCCATGGTCGACCACTGTAGCACTGGACCCATGTGCAGTGGGCACCGGTTGGCTCACCAATTTGTGGCATCAGATCTGAGAGGCGGAAGGAGGACCACTGTCAACCGTTTGCTGTTTGTTTTGTGACTGTGGCTCACCAGTTTGTTTTGGCCTGATTATCTTTTAAGATAAGCACGAGAAAAAGGTTTCAATTGAAGGACGCATGCCATGCCTGATGCCTTCCTTCTCTTGTAATTGTTTGCACATGGCTGGTTAGGCGCACATGGAGGACCCAAAGAAGACCGATAAAAAATCAGTGGGGCCTTGAACAGTTAGATCATGCACCAGTGGGCCTCACCTGTTTCTTAATCTGATCTTACAGTTCCAATGGGTTTTTGCTGTTTACATGAATCTGTTTTTGCTGTTTATATATCAAATTGATGGCAATGATGAGGCAATTGCAGTTGCATCAATTGAGTAAACTTTACATGGAAGTTGACTTCTTTTTTTCTTTTTGTATTTTTGGAATGGAGGGGAAATTGATGATCCACCCTTTTCTTTGTATGAATTTTATGGAACTATGGATATTTCATGTTTAATGATTATTAATTATGTTTCAATTTTGTATTGCTATTTGATAATTTGATATGTTTGTTAGTTGGTACAGTAGTACTTGAATTTTTATTTATTTGATTGCTAAATTGATTACAAAGCTAAAATGATAGTATCTTTTAGTATATTATTATTATTATTATTAACGTGTTCCCGACGTGTCTGTGTCCTACTTTTTTGAGAAATGCCGTGTCGGCGTGTCCGTGTCATGTCGTGTCCGTGTCCCTTGTCCGTGCTTCTTAGATCTTGTGGATACGCCAAAAATGTACAGGATTATTGACCACCATGATTAATTCAAATATAAAAGGTATGTTTGCACAGTAGAAAGTACAGAGAAACTATATGAACATTACATTCCTCCCATAAAATAAGCATAACTGTAATCAGAATAGAAGTCAAATTTGTTTGAGATGAACTGCATATACATGTTCTGAGAAGCACATAAAATGCACTCTCATTCAAAGAGAGGGAAAGAATACAGATGGTCAGCCAAAATTTACATTCTCAACAAACAACAACTGAGAGAATGACTTTCTTTAGAAAAACTGCATGATATAATCTAGAAATGGTATAAAATATTGATCTAAATGTGCTTGCTATAGAGATGGCATGCAGAGAGAAATAATATACAAGTACTTAAAAAAAAAAAAAAAAAAAAGGATACGCCAAGTACATTTCACTGCGCCCATTCTAGAAATGGTGTGTTCTCAAACAAATAGACAATGTAAATTCATCCTAACATGCTGATACTGATTCTATTGTGCTTTCTGAAGAAATGAATAGTTGGACTGAATTTTTATGATCACTTTGATTCTGAGGACCCCAATAAAACTACAACCAAATAATGGGGCGCTAAATGACTAAATTAAGGTGGACCCACGCTAGACACTGAAATGCTATCTCATTATAAATGCAGTGCTCTAATGTGATATTTTTTGTTGGATCCACCTCAAAGCTTGACAATGGAGGGAGGTGGGATGTGTAGGGCCACAAATTGATAGGTGGGTGAAGCTTGGCCCCATCCAACAAATGTAGCCTCATGATCTTAGTTCCAATACAACAAATCATTCATAAAGACCAAAATTTTAAAGGGATCAGATCACAAGGCAGCAGCAACTACATAGGCGATTTTTCCCGAAAATTTTCATGCGCTGACCTGACCCATGGAGAACCACCATGCCCCGTGTGTTGGTACGCATCCAGGTGGACTGAACAAAATCCATCACACAATTGAAAATGTTGTCCCAGAGGCCAACCGAGGAGCTGTCGATTCTTGGGGGTATGTTCAATGTGAAAGGGACAAAGTGGATAAACAATTGAGGAACGTCACAACTGGTTTATTAACCATAATTTGGACCATACAAAAAAAAAGGGGTTGAAGAAAGACATTTTTAAGGCTAAAGGACACAGGATAGATGATCAGGCTAAAACTTACAAACCCCTTTTACATGGTCTACATCACATCCCCATCCACCTCCATGAACTAACAGGCTAAGGTGGCCCTACAACATTTCATCTCACCATATAATTACAACAAGCATTTTATATTGATAGTCAAAAGTAGCAACTAAAATTATCATGGGACTGTTAGTTTTCATAATGTTGTGGGTAACTTGAGAGTGGGTTGAAACAAGTAGATTTATCAAATTAGGGTGATATCAGAAACACCAAATTCATGCGCACGAAATGAGCAAACAGAAAATAATTTATAAGAGAATCTCCAAGGCTAGATGCACCCTCCAAATATAACATTGCACTAAATACAAAGGACTAAGAACCTCACATTACCAACATAGATTGACCGGGAATCCACCTCCTCCTTTTCAGCTTGGGTTGCAGAAGGACCAGAAGATTCTATAAACATGATTCAACAAAAGAATTGAGAAAAACTTCATGTAAAAGGAAAAGAAAAACTAGAGAAAAAATTGAAACAAAACATTCTTTAGCAACTGAGTTTGAAGTATAGTAAAGTGTAATACATAGTGCAACTCAATATGGTATTTAGTTGTCACGCACTGAGCACGCTCATTTGGTTAAAGTAAAGAAAAACAAAATGGATATTTTAAGTTACACAGAAAAGCAGCCAATCTAGGTGATAGATGTGGGGCAGGAAAGAATTTGCATCCCTCTTTTTCTACCTTTTTTCAACCTTTATCAAGTAGTGTACTTCTCTATCCATATCTGAATTTCAAATCGCATTTTGGATACATCCCAAAATCCACACTTACCCCAAAACTAAAGGCCGATCCAGGCAAAGCAATTGGGGCAACAAGGAATCCTTATGCCTCTTTTTTGTTTCCTTTTCCCTGCCTTTCCACCCGAAATTGAGTGTGTGGATTGCTTTCAGATGATAAAATAAGATCCCACCCACTTGCACTTTTCAAATCATCCCACCCTCTCACTTGACGGCTTATGGTGTTTTGTGTGTAATTATTGAGATCAAGGTGGTGCTAAGTGATTTCTCCACCAATCAACCCAATTTAACAAAACTTCAATCCCAAATGATGAGTTTACACCTAAAACTCCACACAAATCTCCTCAAACACGTTCCACCAAGCTCATGGTAGAAACCCCACATCCAAATTCCTCGAAAGATTTAATCTTTTCCCTCCCCGACAAATACAGAGGAATTCCGAGTCACCCAACAGTTATCCAAAACTAATTCCTCATTAAGATTGAATTTCCAACGCAAAACTCTACAAATAACCCAAAAATTTTTTTGGAAAACCCTACCTTGCACAGCACCCATTTCCTTTTCGACTTTGGCCTGCATCTCTCGAAGGGCTCCTGCTTCTTCTTCGATCTCCTTCAGCCTCTTCTTCATATCCTCAAGATTCTAAACAGATCATGCAACAAACAAAAGAAGGAATGATTTTCAGGGATTCAGATCTCAGAAGGAAAAGAAATTAAACCAAAAAAAAAGGGGGGAGGTGTGGAATTAGGGTTAGGGTTTGAGGAAGAGAAAACGGACCTCGTTGGAATTGGGATCTTCATCTGCACCTGTCATGTCGACATCTGCCTCCATCTCGCCTTCATCAGGAATATCTCCGCCGTACGATTCGTGCTCGTCGTGATCCTCACCGTCCATCTGCTTTCTATCTTTTGGATTCTCCTTCTTTCTACTCTTTCCGATGAGAGTGGAGGGAAGGAACAGAAAGAGGGAGTTTTTCTGTTTTCAGCTCTCACAGCTCGAACAAGTAGAGAGGGAAGGGTGGTTTTGTCGCCGTCACCATAATAAATTGCAGGTTTGCTCGAATCGTGTGGTGGGACCCAATGGGGATAGAATGTGTGATATTTTAACAGGGTTGGTGAATGGGTCAAGTTGAGAGGGGCTTTGTGGTTAGGGTTTGGTGCAGTTTGTTGTTGGGCCATTTAAAATCAAAATCACTAGGGGTGGTTGTTTTGCATTCATTTGTTAATGTAAATGATGGGTAAATGATATTTATAACTGGCGTGGAAATAAGTTATAAAAATGGTATGTAAATAAGGTCATCTGTAAATAAAAATTTTCACACCCTCCCTCTTATAAGAAGACACTGGTAAAGACCGTTACAAAGTGATTGAATTTTTTTTTGTTGGCCCCATTAACCATCTTTATTTTTTGAGAAGTAGTACACATATTTGTAACACAACATTCACTTGTGCACTAATCACCCCAAATGCGGGATACACCTTTAAATCTACATGATGTGCAATCCCAATTCATGATGAGTAGATGAATATTTTCCCATCTTTGTAATCCAAACAATTTAGTTGTTTAATGAACTAATAATAAGCTCCAAGATCTTGAATTTGATTATCTTAGAATAACAAAGGTCGTGATCTTATTGTGTGAGATGCTAAGTGGGGCGCACTATAGGATCAAATCTTGTTGAACCATCAAACCCTCCTCCCGCACCAAACATATGGGGCTTACACTAATCCCAATGCATTAGACCTTTGGATCAAGTGTGATTTTTTTTTCTTTAATTTAAAACCGTATTTTGTAAGCCACAAATCAAGGGATTAGGATCATTCGATTGATTTAGAATTTCTTATCCAAAGTGGTCCAACTTGGATCTTTTGATCCCCTTTCTTCCATGTTCCGTGGGATGCACAATTGTCTCGTAGGGGAGTGCCTCACATGAGAGCATTCCTCTTGATTTAATATTATACCATCATAATAACTCATACTCAACACAGGTATGGCCAACGTTGCAACTTAAATATTTATGTATTAAAAAATATCCGTAAGTTTTAAAAATAAAGCAAAAGAAGAAAAGGTTGTGAGAGTACCTATTTATTTAATATAATAGCTAATAGCGTAGAAACGAAAGAGAAGAATTGGAAAAGAAAGGGAATAGTAGAGTTTGGATATAAAGGAAGGTATTGTAAGAATTTTGAAAATTTGGGAATAGACTTGAGTGATTTCGATAAAGAAATAAAGTAGGTAGTTTGCATGAGATAACTAACGAGAAGACTGAAAAGATTTGAAAAAAGAATAGCTACTTTCAAAATCATAATTGATAGTCAAAATTAAAGCCAAAACTCTTTATTATATAGTATAACTAGCAAAATATACCCGTGCTTAGCACGGGTTATATAATTATAATTTAAAAAATCATAGAAGCTTAAAATAATAATACGTTTGAATGAATTATATTAAGGGTGAAAAATAAAATTGAAAAGTCTGAAATGCCAATTACATTGATTGTTATAATAACATATTCAAACAACCAATCAAAATATTTTTCATCCTATAAAGGGTAAACCAACCAAAGGTAAAGCTCATTAAAAAATCCGACATATTGTATTACCATTATAAAGCATAGTATCTACAATTATAAGATTCTTTTGCATTCAAGCTCCCAGAAATTTAATAGGAGGGAACAACTTTTCCTCCCTTTATAGAAGAAGGCTTGTAAAATAGTGGTTAGCCTAGCCGAAAAGGCAACTTTTCCTCCCTTTTGAGTAAAGGAAAAGTTGCAAAATAAGTATACCATCAATTGGTACCGAAAATACCACTTTTCCTCCCATCAGAGTGGAGGAAAAGTTGCAAAACAAGTACACCACTTTCGTAGATGGAGGCTATGAAAAAATCATTTTACCACTTTTCCACCCTTCAGAGCGGAGGAAAAGTTAAAAAATAATCCGAAAACACCACTTTTCCTCCCTTTAGAGCGGAGAAAAAGTTGCATAATAAGTATGTATATGGCGAGGCCGCATTTCCTCCCTTTAGACAGGAGAAAAAGTTGCAAAATCAAGTATTCTGCCAAGCATGCTTTTGTATTTCGTGGGAACTAAATAGAAGCTTGAATTAACGATACTTTTGAATGAATTTTATTGAGAATGAAAAATAAAATTGAAAAGTTTGAAAGACCAATTACAATATTAACTATTGTAATAGTATATTCAAACAACCCATCAAAATATTTTTCATCCTATGGGCATTTGATCAATTGTTTAAACTAATTAAATTAAATTGCATGCATTCCTTACTTAGGCCGGGCTTTGGTTTTCTATCACTTAATCCAAGCCCAAACCAATTATAAAAATGGGCCCTAATTACATATCCAAGCCCGGCCATGAGCACCCCTCATTACCTATGACTTTAGAAAAGAAAATCTAAGTACATATTAGAAAAGCAGGCTTATACAAGCACGGGCACAAAAACTAAATTAAATATAAGTTTAGAATTTTTAGAAAGAAAGAAGATTTAAATAAAAAATTCTTTTATCTTAAAAAAGATTCTATATTTAAAATTATTAAAAAGAAGAAGCATTCACTTAACTTATATAAACTATTATAATAAATTTTTAAATATTAAATTAAGGAAAAATAACAATAAAAATAATTGTAAAGCCCGATAACATGGTAATTGCAAAGATACGGATGCTACGAAATTCTTTTTTTTCCATGAATGTGAATGGGTGAGTGGGAATTCATTGGATAGGTGAGTTGGGATTCATCCTTATATTATACACGTTATGGATGATGTTTTGGTTTAAGCTTTGGAAACTAAATAGTTTGAAAGAATCCAATTTCAAACATACTAAATGTGAATGGATTGATTAGAGAGCATGGAGGATTGGACTATTTAATTTGAAACTCTTTTTAGATTGACCTTTTTATTTAGATGGCTAAAATCGAAAAATTCTCTTGAATTCCTAAAATGTCTCTCTTAAGTTAAATTGAATTTAAATTGAAATCGAAATTGACTTCCAATTACTCAATCAATTGTGAAATATGACTCCAATTTCAAAATTAAATCCTACATCTATAATATATAATAATTGTAATAAGGAATAAAACGGTGGCTAGGTTTAAATTCAGAAAACCCATAATTTTTTTATGCCTTTTGTTGTGTTCCTATGCATATGTGCTCATAACCACCACCCCCCCCCCCCCCCAAAAAAAAAAAATAAAAAATAAAAAAAAAAAAAAAATTCAAATATACCTTTTGTGATTCACAAGAAATATAAAAAAAAATTACACCGTCTTTGATACCTTTTCTCATAGAAAAGTGTTCCAACAAACTAAAAAGAAAAAAAAAAAAACATGTTTCTTGTTCCTTTTTTTTCTTTTTTAAAGTTGGCCGCACCAAACACTAGTGGGGAAGGTTTTCTGCCCATTTCGGCTGAAATGCCCGTTGCTTAAACATACTCTTAATGATGTGGGACTTGGACGCGGAAGAGAGAATATTGGTTTTGTCTTCCATGGCACTATACAAACACCCCCTTTAATGCCTCACTTGAGTGTTTTTTTTTTTTTTTTCCAAGGAGACAATCCGGTGCCTTCTTCAATGCATTCGGTGTAGGTGGAAACGGTTTTTAAAAAGGGCTTTTTAACCCGTGTTTTCCACGAGAGAGGATCGAAAATTCCTACATGGGGTGGCTATAAAAAAAAAAAAAAAAAATCCTAGATGAAGGGGTAGGGATGCAGGTACACACCCTAAAGCTATTTAATACTTGGCCCAATTTATGGAAGGAATCTTACTCATCTACAAAACCAATATATTCGTAGCAAATTTGTTTTGAGAACCCAGCGATGGAGCTGGGACCCTGAGAAAGAAAATATATTCATAGCAATTAACAAGTAAGGCAAATCAATTAGACAGTCTTTTCAATCTAGATAACCTGATCTTTAGAATAGCTTGGTAGAAGTTGATCGACAAGCCAAACTCATGCCACGTGGCATGGCCCACCGATGATATGTTTGGCAGCAAAAAAATTGCTGATATAGTGGGGCCCATGTGGGATGGGCATGTCTTAAGAAATGTTGAGTGTAAGAAGGGCTTATTGCATCCCACGTTGGAACTGGGCGAGAGATAGAAAGAAAGGATATTCTATAACAGAGCAACTGAGCTAAATGAAAATTCATACCTTTCTCGGCCTTTTGGGTAAGATAGTTTAATATCTGATACATGGCCTATTGGGCCGCATGATATTAAATTATTTTTTTTCTGGGGCTGGGGGAGGGCCTACCACAGTAGCTTGCTATTGAGGTCCTCAAGTGTCACCCACCATGTGTTGCACTACTGCATGGGCCTGGCATACCCCTACCAAGTCTTTAGTCCAATGTTTTATTATCTTACAAACTAGGGGGTGTTAATGGGTGAGTTTGGATTTAGACAATTGGGTGGAGACAGGGATTGAAAATTGAAACCCCAACTACAACCATGTTCATCTGAATAGTCTGTTTGTTGGTCATGCACTCCATAAGGCAGCAAATCTACTAGAATCAATACATTTTCTGTTTATTACTAGAAGTGTTTCATGATAAGGAACCCGGACTCTAGGCCAAGCCTAAGATAATTCTTTGATCCAGCCATATAAAACCATCCCCGGGGCCAAATCTCACGTTGATAAAAGTAGGGTGCACCATCAGGTTTACGAGGTTTACGTGTGATTTCTCTCTCTCCACTTTTTTTGTATCTTAATTAATGTTATCCACATGATGAATCTGATAGTAGGCCCAACATCAATTAGCTTAAAATCCAATCCATTGCCAGTATACATAACATGGACCAGTTTTGAGTTAAGAGGCGAGCCCCACTGATGGATTTATAGGGCAGAAGATGCTGATTCCATGTTAAGATGCAGTAATTGTGGGGCAAGGACTGTAATGAGAATGCATATGCACTGGTTGCGCTACAAGGCGCTTTTCTGTTGTCCAGAGCCTTGTTTCTGTAGGGACATTACAAATGGCATGGTCCATGAGGGCTGTTTCACTCATATGGAAAAAGAACTCCTTAGGAAGCTAAAATAAATTTGTTCCTTTGGACACCAGATATCAATCCCTTGTTTCCTTGTCTTATTTTATTACTTTTAATACAAGACAATCTGAAGAATCTCTTAGTTTGCAGTCATCTGTAACTGTACTTCTAACACAAACAAGGCCAAGAATTTCTATGTAATCTGTGGAGCCAAAAACTAGAAATCAGAATCCCATATCCTCAATAAGTACATATATCCTCATGCAACTCTCATCTTTACACACAAGAGGAACTCATTCCTTGAAAACAAGAAGACTTCTAAATCCTAAGACTGTAGAACAAAATGGTTGCTGGTTCATTGAGCAATGATGTACTGTCCCCTGCTTCGCCATCAAGATTGTGGTGTCAATTGTGAATGACTCACACAACCTCATGCCCAAGCTGATGCCCGACATCATATCATAAGGCAATCCAACTTCACCAGTGGCAGCATATCATCACACTACTCAGATTTTTCATTTTTTTTTTTTATTGGTTTGGAGTCTGTATTTAGTTTAATTTTTTGTCTGTATGTATTACTCCTCTTAAACATGCAGTGATCAAGGACTTCAGCTATTGGAAGGACTGCATTGACACAATCAATGAAGAGAATCGTGTATTCAAATACTCTGCGATAGAGGGAGGCCTTATGGGGAAGAAAGTGAAGTCTACTTCATTTGAGCTCAAATTTGAAGCTGGCGCCAATGGGGGTAGTTTATGCAAGTTGAATTCTGAGTATGAGTCCATTGAAGAGAGCCTGCCAACAGAAGCTGAAACCAAAGAAATGATGGGAAGTATGTTGGCAATGTTTAGAGCAATTGAAGGATACCCTGTTGCGAATCCTGATGTGTATGTGTAGAGTGTGTAGCTTTTAATTTGGGTTGTTGCATGAGGAAATTGAAGCTTTGTCATTAGATAAACTAATGATCATTATAGGATAATAAGCTATTAATAAATTCCTCTTATGCATGTATTGTTGTACCAGTATCATGAATGTCATTATGTCCCTGTAATGGGTTTCTTTGTTAGACTTGTCTCATTACTCCTGTAATTTCCAATTCCTTGCTATAGCTTGCTGTTTAACACAGAATTTGATAGTTTTTGTGTGAACGCCTGTTGTATGAAGTGTCCTCTGTTATAGAAAGATATGTCTGAATTCAAACTCAGAGGTGATCCAGGGTATCTCATTGATGGCTCTTAATGGAAAATAAATCCAGGGGGTCAAATGTAAGAGATGGTAAGATAAGAGGTGGTGATTTGTCATGGGGGAAACTTCTCGGGTGTCTTGTCATCTTGATGAGTTCTAATTTCTTTGGACACATTTGTTTGCAGTGTTGAATTCATAGAATCATGGTAAATTAAGATATGACAATAAAATTATAAAGAGGTGCAATGTGATGGATAAGATGGAGATGTAATGGGACCCTCACTTCCCTAGGATTTGAGTTACTATGCTGATGACTGAGTATTCAATTCCTACAAAAGGGGAGACTATTTTATTGTCAGCTATAGATCTTCACCTTTATTTCTTCAATTAGCCCTTCTGATATGAATGCATTTGGTTGTAATTCCTTTGAGTTCAATACCGAGCAAAACAAAGGACCCTTTGTGTTCATTATATTTTGGATGTGCTTTAGCTAGATAATAGTGCATTTCACTTTTTAATTTCTTCATAAGAGTTGTTAAAGCTTGAGTTTCACCTCCTTCAAAGGACTTCCAAATAAAACAGAGCCAAGGTATAAAAAAGGAAGAACCACTAGAAAGTATGGAAGAAACAAAACTAAGACATACCACAATCCATTAGGCAAATAGTTGCTGGAGATTTTTGAAAATCGTAGCAAGTTTTTAGAAAGTTTTCAATAAATATTCAGATTGTATTTTCTAGATTCAATCCATGAAAAATACTATATGTTAAATACGTCAATTTCTATCTGAAACTTTGAAGGAAAAACTCTCCTCCCATTAGTACACCTGTAAAGTGGGTTTCCAAACAAGATGAGAGTGTTACAAAATGAGTGGCGATTTTCTCTCCCAACTTTGATATGAAAAACTAAGTGTGTGAAAACATTTCATGGATTAAATCCAGAAAATATATGTTGGGAATTTATTAAAAAAATCTCTAACAATAACAAAGTAAGAGAATCTAATTTTCCAATGCAGTCCCATCCAAGTACAATGTGGACACAACACTGCAGTATATCTCAGTCAGTATACCTTGAGGCACGCATGCACACAATCAGTGTATTTATAAATACAGTTGTTGCATTGCTCACACATGCGCGACGAAATCACCACTGTTATCCACATCTTCAGAGTCTCCTTCAGTTTCAGCATCAGCAGACTGCTGCCCACCAGCCTTGGCACCTTGGGCTGGTGTCCGTGCTTCTTGTATAATCCGCATTATTTCTTCTACACTCTGACTTTGTTCATAACTGCCAACACTCTCATAGTTTTTCTTCTCTACTTCCACGAGCTCTCTAGGCAAGTTCTTGAGGAACCAGGGGTGGGTTTTTATCTCGGGGACCATGATCCTCTTCAAAGAGAATTAAAGACAATGAATTATGTCAGTTGTTTTAGAAATGTTAGGAAATGTGCCTGAATTTTGAATAGGTTTGAATTTATTAAGTATCTTTATCTTCTATCATATATGTTGGGATGTTTTCTTGCAATGAAGATAACGGTAATTCAATGAAAATGTAGCCATTAGAATTTCTGTAAGTAGAACATGGAGTAGAAAGACTATGGACAGTTGATGTTGAGGAGCTTACCTTTGATGGATTGGCAACAAAAATTCGAGAAAGGAGGTGCCTGCACTCTGCAGATACTCTTACATATTCTGGTATGGAGTATTGAACGCTCATTATTCTCTGTTATGCATAAAGTAACAAAGAATCAGTTCCATAATCATATGTAACAAAGGCAGTAAATGGTGTAAGCAACTTGGGCCAGCCCAGCTGTGACCAATTTCTACCAGATTGAGCACTGCCCTGGCTCTACTATGTTGGGCTCTAGGTGACCATAGTCTGACCTTTTGACACCTTATATTGATGCTCGTTTGAGGTTGTGCAAAGGGAACTCACTCCAATTGTCTTCCGAAAATCTCTAGGATCTTCAGGATCTTCAAATGGATATGCTCCCACTAACATCACATAGAGCGTCACACCGCCAGACCAGACATCTGCTATCTGAAGATTGCAGGAAGAAATATTAACAATTCAAATTAGGGAGCAACTCTATATTCAAGCGTAATTATAATTGTGCCAATGCATGATGTTATGGTAATAAGATGGAAGATGACCATTACATGGTGCCAAACCCACCCTGGGTTTTTTATTTGGAATATATCCCATTGCGCTAGGCCTGTTGAACTGCAGCTTAAGTTCTTACACAAGGTGTTTGCAAGTAGTTGGTCATTGATTTTGATTTTTGACAGATAAAACAAGGGTATCTATGCAACTAAATTGAGAGCAGAACTCAGAGGCCTAGGAGATTTAGGAGACCTCTCTAGATCTAGCCTTGACAAGAGGGCTTACTACCTTCATTGAGTTCAAACGTCAAATAGACCATGTTACTATAATTAATTGGAAGAGTTAAGTAAACCATATTTACCAGAACAAGTAAGAGCGGAAGAGTATTACCTTTCCATCATACTCCTTTCGTGATAGGACCTCTGGAGCAATGTATGCTGGCGTTCCTACTGTTGACTTGGGTTGTGAGTGCAGCAACGCAGACTGTAATCAGATCAAAGAAACCACTAAAAACGTAGTTACCTGTGCATAAATTGTATACATCTATGTATGGTGAAGCCATTCATTGTATGTGCCCCTCCATCAATGTCCCCTCACCCCATGCCAAACATTTGGCTAGTCCAATCATCAGGAGGACCAATCATGTATGTAAAAATGGAGTCTTCAATGGTCTATTTTCAATGTACAGAACATCCCCCACTAAAGAGCTAACCTGCCTGATTTTCAGGCCAGGTTAACCAGATGATTTGTCCACTGCTTCATGGCTTGGTAATGGTACATTTCATATTTTTTCTGGTCACTGTGGACCTAAACAGTCTCTTCAAATGTGTATTACCTTGGAGTAGCCAAAGTCACAAATTTTGAGGAGCGGCGTTGGGCTTCCATCCAATAGTGTATTTTCCAATTTAAGGTCCCTGTGACATATCTCCTGCACGAATAGCAGAAAGATGACATTGAAACTATTCAATTCTACATTGATAACACAGCAAATAGCATCAGCACAGGACGTACCATAGAATGACAGTAGCTGACTCCAGATATTAGCTGCTGGAAGAAAAATCTTGCCTGTTGCATATGCAAATGTTGCCAAACAAATAGAAAGTAACTTTAACAGAAACAGAGGACTTTTATATGCTCAAAGAACAGAGGAAAAAGCCTGGAAAAGGATTCATCATATTCTTAAATGAAGGTAGAAGTCGAAAGACCTCATCCTCACTAAATCGTCCAGCACTGCAAATCCTCTCAAAGAGCTCACCACCAGCAGCATATTCCATGACGATGGCTAGATGTGTTGGTGTTAGCAAAACCTGCATGGGATTATCAATTATCACCCTCTTATACAATTCATAATCCTGCAGTAATTCACTGGGATGTAATTCAGTAGAAGAGCAAGTAGTTGAAGAATGCATTAAAGCTCAGAAATCTAATTAAAAACAAATGCTACATATGCTCGGACCTTGAAATTATGGTTCCTTTTCTTAAAGAAAGCTTCATTTCCCTTTTATCGTCAAATAAGTGGATGGTTTTTTCATAGTAGCCATTTAGATGTTTACTTTTCATATTTCAAAAATAAAAATAAAGAAACCTTATTAAAATAATCAGTTTCAGCTTCTGAAAGCTGGTGCATTGCAATCATTAGAAGCTAGGCCATTAGGGACTTGATCTGACAGTGAGTAGCCGCCTGCAAAGCATCACTGTTTGGCACCCTCATCTGACATAGATGTGGCAAGCAAGCACACCAATTCAGGGATCCAAATCGTTATTCCATTGATGAATATAACCTGAAAATCACTCTGACAAGAAAGAATAGAAAATTCAACTGGATGTGTAAATGGGGTAATCAGAACAATTCAGTGGTCCAAATACAATAGGTTATATCAGAAGGCTAGGAACTTGGTTCTCGGGATATATACCATCACAGTGTCAAGCAACCCCTCCCACACAAGAAGCCCACATTTTCAAGTTTTTAGGCTAATTTGTTATGGCATCAAAGAGAGATTTTATTACCATTCTTATTTTTCTGACATCTAAGAAAACTTATATATATACATCTTATTTGACAGAGTCCTAACTTTAAATAAGATCAAAAGAAGAGGCTTGGATAAGAGTTCAAATCAACCCACTTCTCCAATACTGTTGTACAGATAAAAGAAACCAACATATTCCAATTCCAAGTGAATGACATCTCAATCTTTACCATGCTTTTCTTCCACTAGAATTTACTTGCATAAATTGAAAATGAAGTTCAAAACTAATCCAAAGCAGGATAGAATGTTGACAAAATATATCAATATCATTATATCACATACCTCCTTGAACCGCACAATGTTCGGATGCCTGAGTGACCTGTGATTAATGATTTCTCTTTGCACTTTCTCATCAATCTGCTCAAAACAACCAAATCCCACTTCATTCCAAATGCATCAAGTGTATCCAAAATCCCCAATAATAAAATAACAATCTCAATACCACCAACAGCTTCAAGTGAGCATAGGAACTGGCAACAAGTTCTTTTTCATGGAAGAGCAAGGTAAGGGCATCTAATTGAGACCAAATTCCAAACCCAGATCCAAATAGTAGCTCCCAAACCAGATTCAAACAAAACCCACTAGCTCAACCCCAATTGCATGATGAATTTCATGAAATGGAGAAAGGTAAACAATGCAAGACCATATAAACCAAAAAAAAATCACAAATCCATCATACCACAAGCCAAACTACATCCAGACTCAAAACAAAATGCAAAGCAAAACCACTCTCAACCAACTAAAAAAGAAAAAAAAAAGATGGAAAAAAGTTAACCCAACAACAGTAACAAAGACAACAGAATTCAGCCAATTCAAACGAAACCCACCAGCCCAACCCAAGTCCCAAGCTTTATGAACCAAAAAAGAACAAACCCCCACCACAACCCAAAATCTATCCAAATTCAAAAAGAGTGCCAAGAAAACCAATTTCAATCAACAAAACAAGCCAAAAAGAAAGAAACCCAACAACAACAACAGCAGCAGAAAAAGCAAACAGAATTCAACCAACACACAAGGCATGGATCCCATCACCTTAGTTCCCCTTTCTATGTATTTGATAGCAAACAGCTCCTTAGTCTTCTTATCCCTCACCAGCCTTGCCACTCCAAAGTTCCCCGAACCGAGCTCTTTCAACGGCTCGTATCTCTCCTCCATTTCCTAAACCACTAATCAATACAAACCCAGAAAACTCAAATACCCAGAGATCGAATTGGAGTTTTAGAACTTGAGAGAGAGAGAGAGAGAGAGAGTAGATTTAACTGAAGAGTCTCATACGGGCAATACGACCAGTCTTTGCCGTTTGAAAGATCTCTTTTCCTTGTTATTTTATGTCTGGTTTTAGAATTTTAGCGTACACGTATTGTATAATAGAGAAGGGAGATTTATAAATAAACCCTTTTATTTTTTGGCATTATGCACCTCTGAGTTTTTCAGAATAACAAATGCTCTCCTCAACCTTTCTGACCGCCTTAACTTAAAAAAGAAATTATATATTTAAATTAGCTAAGTTCCATTTTCACTGTGATTAAGTTATTTATCAAAGAAACGGCATTTATAAAATTGAGTATAGGATTTCAAATTCAATTTAATTTGGCATTTCTCTCTCCTTTCTATGTTTTTATTATATTTATTTTCATTCCCTTTCTTCAATGATGACAATGATTGAAAAGACTGATAGATGGTATGGTAAAACTTATGTGAATGTCGGTTGAATTTAAGCAGTGACTAATTCAAGATTTTTGTTTAACGGGTGTGGACCCTTATAAGTAGTTTGGTTTTGGGGCAAACCAAAGATATTCATGTAAATATTAAGGGTAAACCCATGATTTTTATTGAGGTTTTGGGAGTAGACTCAGTTTTTTCATATAGATTTTGAAAGCGCGCCATAATTTGACGGGTGTGGCCATACCCACGTGCTTGAACTTGAGTCCACCCATGAGTTTAAGAATAAAAAATTATAACTTCTTCAAATAGACATTAATGTGTAAAACGATATACACACTTTCTCTCGTATACATATACATACACAAACACTCACAAGCGAGCGGCATATTCACACATATATATATATATGGGGTCAGCTCTCCTAAGCTGAAGCTTACCTTATCCTAAGCTGAAACAGTGTTGGTTTTACACAAATCAAAGTCGATTATCGTTATTTTTTGCATAATGATTGTCTCCAAAATCAAAATAAATCCAATCAAAACTAGATTTTCTAGTTCCATCGTGTAAAAAATAAATATAAAAAACTTTAATTTGTGGGACCGGTACTATTTCGACTTAAGATAAGATAGGCTTTAACTTAGGAGAGCCCTGCTCTCTCTCTCTATATATATATATAAATTTGTCAATATAATTTTTATAAAATGAAAAGCTATATTACTTTTAATTTATAATAAATCTACCTATGCAACTTTGCCCGTATAACCTTCATGGTATGATAAGTTTTCATTGTTAATTGAATCCAAATATGTCAAATAATCTATTTGCAAGAGGGTCTAATCGAAGAAACTTTATTTTAAGTAGATATACTTGAATCAACTCTATTTGTAACAAGAAGACTTACCAAACAGGTCCTTACTCTCTTCCTCATAATGGCAACGTATCAATGCTAAAAGGAATAAAAAATGGTAAGTGTTTT
Organism: Persea americana; assembly: GCA_029852735.1. Lineage (NCBI taxonomy): Eukaryota > Viridiplantae > Streptophyta > Magnoliopsida > Laurales > Lauraceae > Persea > Persea americana. Next base: position 54,799,042 of record CM056816.1, on the reverse strand, counting down.
TACCTAGATATAATTTTTATTTTAAAATTTCTTGGTTGTTTGAAATTGAGAACCACCCATTATAATTTTTCAAATACATTGTGTTCGTAAAGCTCATGTCATTAACTATTGAACCCATTGATTTAAACCATGATTAAACAACGTCACACAAAAACTGAAGTCTTGGTGAAGATCTCTTTGACCATTAGTGAAGTCTTAGTGTGTACTTGAGAATGTCAAAAGAGAATTGAGGAGTGCTTTTGCTGTTGTGACAAACTTAAGATTGTAATTACAAAAATTAAAAAAACTACAGGGGTCTCTCTGTAAAGTTCCTCTCATGATTAGCGTCCAGGAAGCCGACAAAACCAGCAGCCAAAAAGTCTGACGCGCGTCCGACTTTTGAAAGCGCACGCGGAGATTCAGAGGCTTTCAACTCAAGGGACGAACGGCGGCCGATATGTCGTCGTCGTGGTCGAGTTGGAAATGCTAACGTGAGCCATGTGGGCCACCACGGCGGTTGGTGGGAGGGGCATGCCGTAATACTGCTTATCTTCATGTAACCAATCGCAGCCGTTGGTGGCTGCACTGTCTTTAGATGTAAGAAAGGTTCGTTGGATGGGGAGGTTCGTTGGATGGAGACGTGGGGATGTCATTCGTCAAGAAGAAAAGTTCGTTTGTAACGAACTGCAAACAAGTGGTGCAAGGGTATGTTTAGTTTCAAGCATTTCGCAGTATGGTTTTCAATACTCTTTTTTAGTGGAATTCCTAAATGTTTAGGATATTTTGAATTTTAGAATTTTGACTAAAAGTAATTTATCACATGGCCGCTCGAAAAATTCTCACCGTTCGAACCTAATAAAATGGTAATTTAGAATTCTCATGGATAATATTTCTATTATAAAATTTTTTAAAGAGGATAATCTCGTTAGAAATGCTCTCAATCAAATAAGTCCTTAGTCTATAACAAGTTGGGAGTTTTTGGGAGTACCCAAAGGATGGATGATCTGAACACTTGATGAGATGTGGAGTAGATAGTTCTCATCATGAGGGATGATCATATGCCACCTTCGATCGGGGGTTTTTGTGTGGTTTATCATTTCACTCTTGAATATGAGAATGGGATTTACATATTTTGATTTTACATGTATATATAATTTACATACTTAAAATTCAATGCCATTTTGTTTGATAGCAAAATTTTTACTGAAGTAAACATTGTGCAATTTATTACTGATGTTGAATCTTCATATAATTTAAACTATGTGATTTACAATATGAAACTAAAAGTCTATTAATAACCAGAAACACCAAAAACTCGAGTGCCCCCCTCTCGTGTGGGGCTCCGCACATTGATAGAAACACGTCAAATGACCAATGTCAACAGAAATACGTACTAGGAATTTGAACACACAACCCCTGGCCCTAATACCATGTTAAAAAATAGAAACACCAAAAGCTTGAACTCTTAGTGAATGACAAAACAAAGCATATCAAAGGGTCTTGATATAAGGTGCCGGGTAGATGTAACCCTCACTTACCCTATATTTGGGAAGGAGGGAAAATGAGGGGGAGAAAAAAAAAGAGGGGAAAATGGAGGGAAAGTGGAAATTGATGGTGTTTGGGAATGGGGGAGGGAAAGTGTGGGGAGGAAAAATGGGGGTAAAATTCTTATGGGGCCCACCTTAAAATTTTCCCCTAAAAAATGGGGGGAAAGTATGAGGAAAAGAGGGGAGGGGAGGAAATTTTACTAAAATGCCCTTATCACTTTTTCACTTTTTCACAAAGTAAGGGTAAATTGGTAATTTTCTCTCTATCTCACAAACAAACAAAATCTTACTTTTTTACTTTTTTTTCCCTTACTTTTTTATTATCCAAACAAAAAAAGGTAAAATTAATTTTGCCTCCCCTCCCCTCCCCCGTTCCCAAACATAGGGTTAGTCACTTTCTTATGATTCAAATTACTTTGGTGATGGCGGGGCATTCATTTTGCACCTCCACTTGATCCATTTTCCATTAGAGTGTAGACAATTTGATTATCATTTTTGAAAAATCGCATTTGTTTTAGAAGCTCAAATATAATATTTTTACATTTTTTATAACGATAATATTTTTACATATTAAAACCTTAAAAAGTAATAAACAATTTCTGATATTGAAAAAAAGCGTGAAGTGCGAAGGACGGTAGATAATTCTCAGCATGTGTGTTTCTGATTTGCAGGCTGTCACTTTCTTCTTGTCAATGGTAGGATGAGCAAATCATATATTATGGATACAACAAGTCTTTTTTCTCCTTTAACTGACAAGTTTGGCCAGATTTTAGATATAATAGTTCAAGCCATTACATAATTAGCCCGCGTCCTACTTAAGTTTGAATTTCAATTTGGATACTAGATCATGTAAATTTTGTTCACAATCTAACAGAATCTTAGCCCATTGGAAAAATGAATCATAAACCAAAATTGTGTTGATCATTTAATTTTATGATCCAAAAAAATCAAGCTATCATTTGGATCGTTGTGACTCTCTAATCACGAATTATATGGTGAAATAGTGATCTAGGTAACACTAATTGATACCCACTTGGGAGTTGGGTGAGTGGGTTTCTTCCCCATGTCGTGTGCTCGAGTCCTGCCCTATACTTACCAGGCGCGCGCGTGTGTGGATTTTGTGCGTTTGCCAAGAAGAATAGTCCTTGTTGGGTTATATACCATGGGGAAACCCTCATAATAATAATAATAATAATAATAATAATAATAATAGTAATAATAATAATAATAAAAAGTTAACCCTAATTGAAGTGGTTAAATTGTTATCTAGGCTTGCCACTTAAGAATTGTATGTGGTCTACTCATAGAAGCCCACCTCGGGTGGACCTACACATACATTTGGGGGCAGCTGCTGCCGTTTGCGACGCCTCCATCTCGGGTGCGTCTGATTAGGGAGTTAATGGGTTATTAGTTTATTTTTATCTCCAAGATCCGCGTGTGTGAGAAATAGAGCTCTCTTTTTTCAAACAAATAACCCCTAAAGTTTTCCCGAAAACGAAGAAGGGCTTGATAAAGTATCAAACCAGGTCCAAAGGGTCTCCAACTTCCCAAAGTTGGTCAAAATCTATTCTCATATAAAAAACAAGACACTTAGCCTCTAAATCCACTTGTGAACTAATCACACACTTAATTAGCACTAATCCTTTGATTTAGGGTTACGGTCTTACACCGTTGGACCTAGATCTAATTTCAAAATCCATACGAGAAAAAGTTTGGATCCGCTTGCAAAAATTCACATGAAAATCTTGGATTTGTCCCAAAAAACTCTACATGAAAATTCTAAATTTGCCTCCAAAACCCAACTACCTATTTGGTCCGCCCCCTACAAATGAAAATCCTAATCCACTTGTGTAGCGGAGGAGGCGAGGCAAACTTTTTTTTTTTTAAGTTGTGGAAGACTCGCATCTTAGTGGTTCTGTGCCACGGAAAAATAAGACAATAGAGATAGATAGTCCAGTCCATGTCCAACCCAATGAAATACGGCTAAGCTTGATTTTTTTGAGGGATGTAACATCAAAAATCCACCTCAAAAAAACACACATAAGCATCAGTCAATTTCAATCTAATGACTAATTAAGTAGTGACAGCTTATCCTATCCAACCCCCATAGATGATGTGCGCGTGTCACCAAAACATCATCATTTGAAAATTATCCTTTTAAGGAAAATAGGAGGACATTCTTTAGATTTATGGGTTTCTTGGGATGTTTTTGAGAACTTTCATAAAATAAACTAACTTTAGAAGTGATTAAAATAATAAAGGGCAATATTCATTTGTATCCTTCTCTCATTATATGGCGAGAGACAAACTTAATGGAGTCCACTTAGGGCCCCATTAATCATGGGACTTGTGGGGATGGAAAAAGTCATATGAAATAAGACCATATATCAAGTTTGAGGTCAATCCTAAATTTCTAACCCCTTCATTTGTGACCCACAAATTTATTAACTTTATAGTAAAGAAAAATTTTGACCCTCAATTCAACGGACAAATCCAATCGGATTAATGAAAATTCAATTGATCCATTGTAGTTTGGGGGGGTTACATGTGGCTAGATGAATTGGATGAATCACAAAGTGGCCCCACTATGTTGTCCCTCACCATAATAGATGCACATGAATATTTTTCGATAAAAAATATGTACAAAACATATACAAATTATTATTATTTTTGTCTTTAATTTTTTTTAAAATTTTTACTTGTCAAGTTTTTCTATCAATATATTTAGTTGTGCCAATGGTTAAAATATCATGAGACTTTATGATTTTTTTTTAGCATAGAAATGCAATGAAGATTTAACAGTATGAGAAAAACAGGGCCTTTTGGGGACCATTGGGCCCACCAAGATGCAAGACAAGGGTGCGGATTGGCCATCAATGAAATATGCATGCTTTGCTACATTCTTAACCATCAAAATTAAGACTTTGAAATTGATGTCAAAATTAAAAAAAAAAAAAAGTTTAAAAGTAAAGTTATTTGAATTTTTTTTGTAGCTAGATAATTTAAAATGACCTCTTGTATCCACAAATTTTATGCATTTTAAGTGAGCTTCCATATTTTCAGAGATCATCAACTTGAAGCTTCAAAATCAAATCAATTTTTGGAAATACATAGATTTAACAGTAAGCTTCTTTTTCTTTAATCCTACATCGTTGAAATTCACTACTTTCCTATCATATTGGTGGGGTTGAAAGGGGCAGGCCTATTTCCTTGTGGAATGACTAAATAGGGTAGACCTACACTGCTACACTAGATCTATTTATAGAATCTTGAGGGTCACTATTTGTCGCAATGGACAAAGTACCACGTAAGGAAATAGAACCTGGATTCTCAAGGGAATTCCAAGTCCAGCTACAAATCCTTCAGTGGAGGTCATATTTGAAATTTGGATATGATGTGACAAGTTGTCCCCTGAAATTTTTAAATCTCATGTTTCTTTGGTAGCATATATGGATTCCAATCACTTAAAAGTTCTCTTTTAGCCTTTGAGAATCCAGGCATTCCACTCCCTTTGCATTTTGGGAATTCCTATATGCTCAAGTTCAAGGAGCATTTAGGAATTCCACTATGCATGGAAATTCAGAAATTTCCTAGATAGGAATTCATGGAATTCTAACAAAGAAACTGGTCTTAAGTCTCTCAAAATCAATGTCTACCCTTGGATCGACTTTGGGTCAAATTACACTCCAGCTAAATTTGAGCCGATCATGAAAATCATTGTGTAAAACACATGATTCAAATAAAAAAAGGAGGCCACTTGCTAATGGGCAATGAAACACTAACCGAGAGCAAATGCAAGAGGAAATAATGTTTTTGATTTTAACTATAGGCTTCACTCATGGATTTATATCAAATAGAATCTTGTTAAGAGAATTCCATGATGACAGGGGTAAGAGGTTTGTCATTCGTCATTCAAAGGAAAATAAGAGACTTCTAGCTGTGTTTGTGCAATGAGAGGTTTTCTTGATAAAGAGGAGAATTATTCTCACTTTTCATCCAGCCCACGTGAGACTCATGTTCCTTGTGAAAATTGGAAAAAAATTGAAGTGATTTTCCTTGGTCGGCGGGATCTTGATTTTCTATGGGAGGGCCATAAATAAGTGGTTCATCTCTCCCATTGAAACAACAATCCACGTAGAAGGAAGAGGGGCATTACCAAAGCTTTAAGCCTCTAAAGACCTGTTTGTGCAACTGGGTTTTTGCAGAAGAAATATAAACCTCGTTAGCTTTTCTACTCTCACCCCTATCCTTTCATTTGATGCAACTAGATTTGGGAGACAAAACGTTTAAGAACACATTGATTTTCTGCTGGAGCGAAGAAAGTGGAATCCATAGTGCTATGCGGGAATTGAGTTGTTACAGAAATGACACCTAATTCTGCTTTCGCGGCGGCTACACAAACAATCATAGGGTACTTTTGTTCTTATTAACAACAAGAATTTTGTCCCAGCAAGCATAATTAAGTGCCAGGGACATCTACTCTCCACAAGTCCCAATAGAATAATCAGTTGCCCCAGCCTGTATGGTGGCTTTCCCACAAAAAAAACATGAGAGAAATTTGCACTTTCTAGTTTAGGGACATCTACTCTCACAAGTACCAATAGAATAATCAGTTCTGCCAGTCAGTATGGTGGCTTGCCGAAAAGAAAATGAGAGAAGTTTGCACTTTCTAGTCTAAAGCAATTGATAATTTTAAAAAGGGGATGCAGACTTCATTTATATACTACATTCAACTAATGTTCTTTATTGAGAAAGAAAATCTTAGGTGAGCCTTTTTCTCATTCTGGTTATGACCCATGTGAATGCAACATTTCCTATGAAATAATGACCCACAAGCAAATGTAACGTTTCTTTATGTAATCCCTGCCCTTTCTTTTGCAACCCTTATCCTAATTATTAGTTATGAGAGGAGGTAGGTATACAATGGTGGATCAAAAAATAACCCTCAAATGTCTATACTCAGGGCTCTTTGAATGCAATATATCAAAGAATTCTTGTTGATACATCTGAGATCTCACAAAAAGAAAATAGGGTATTCCAAATGCTAGAGGAATGACACAGACCCTGTTAATCTGAGTACATACAGAAGTATTTCAGTATTTAGGAAACGGATTTACAGATCAGAAAGAATATAACAACAGTTATGAAATAATCTTGGTAAAGTAATACACTTATTGTTTGCAGGCAGAAAAACAAAGAAACCTTTTGTTGGAGTGAAGTGATCCGAAAATCCTCAAAAGAAGGATTATCAAGGCTACTGTTTAACACTATGTCCTTATCTTTCTTGTTTGAATTTGATTACTGCTATTAGCAATATCATGAGTTCTTTTAGTTGAATTCGATTCCTGCGAGTGTTTATAAGAAAATATATGTTCAAAGAACGATGCATTCCTTCACTCAATAATAGTGTTAGGATGCATATCGGGAATCTCAGACTTGTGAATTAGAAACCGATACGCCCTACTATTATGAGCATACCCAATGAATACACAGTCAACTATTTTTTGTCCTATTTTAACACTTTTAGGTGTAGGAACCGCCACTTTAGCCAAACACCCCCACACTTTAAAGTATTTGTAAGTAGGTATTCTACCTTTCCACAATTCGTATGGGGCTTTATTGGTTTTCTTTTGAGATATTCGGTTGAGAATATAATTTGCGGAGAGTATAGCATCCCCCCACAAGTTCTGAAGTAATCCAAAACTTATTAACATAGCATTCATCATTTCTTTTAAAGTTCTATTTTTTCTTTCAGCAACACCATTTTGCTGAGGTGAATAAGGAGTAGTAGTTTAGTGTATAATACCATGCTGTGAACAGAATTCACCAAAGGTGATTCGTATTCACCACCTCTATCGCTTCTTATCACCTTAATTTTCTTATCAAGTTGATTCTCAACCTTATTCTTGTAATGTTTGAACATTTCCAAGGCGTCATCTTTACTTCTCAGTAAGTAAACATAACAGTCTATTGTGCAGTTGTCACGCCCCAAGATCCGATAACATGGATCCGAACGTGACGCCAGATGACCCAGTCATCTAAGGCCACTCAATTGTTCCAATAGTGTGCCATTTTTTTTTTTTTTAATTATAATCATACGTAAAGCACATTGCCCATTTATATATCAGGTAAGCCAAAATCATAACCATAAATAACAATCCAACAATTATTACATCAATAAACCAAACACGCATATTATCTAAATACATCAATCCCGACATAAACTAATAAAGTCTTAAACTTAATGTCTTGAATTCTCATAATTTAAATATATTCATTTTAACCATCCAGAATGGCAGCATCATAGCCATACTGTAGCACAGTCTCATATTCCTCTTCACCCTCAATCCCTGGGTCCTGTACATCTTCACTCTCCTGCACATCATCTGTAGTGGTGGAATAAATGAGCACAACGGTACTCCGCAAGATAACAATTACAAACCAAAACATATATTATAAAAGGTATAAAATAATAATGATGCACATATGATAAACAATAAATGACATGACAATACTATAATGACAATTTTTCATAAAATAAATATTGGGGCACCAACATTTCTTGAAATGTCATATAATATAAGTCACTTCCCGATATGGAATATAGGGTCCCAACACTACATTTGAACCATTCATTAGAACTCATGTGACAATACACTACATTTAGCACTATTCACTTGTCACTTAGCCATTTTAATACTTCGAGACCTTCCCTTCCATATTGGTCAATCACTCACATAACAATCATTACAAAATATCAATCCTTACACTAGGTTGGGTCTTTGTGTCACTGACCAGTCCAACAGTGCACCCATCTGCGAAGTGTCTTAGAATTTAACCCCTCCAAGACAAAGGTCATTTCCGGAATACCCGCTATAGGTAACCGATCACTAATCACTACACTGCATTGGACCACCACACAGTAAGACGTCCTCCCGTGGGGGTTATACAATGTAGTGGGGCTATGGAACTGGGGTCCCTACTTTCGTTTGTTTTCTAACATGTCATTTATTTTAATTAGTTTAGACCTAATTAGAATAAAGCATATTATATGCATACTTATCCTCAAGCGTCCCATGTCACTTGGCTTCCATATGCAATCTTATGGTTCATCCCTTTCGATCAATATTATTAATTAATATTTTATGGAGTGGGTGTTACAATAATTTATCATCAACACATGAGGGTATCATTATACATTCTTCAATGTTAAAAGAATGCCATACAAACTTTCCATAAATAGCGTGTTATGCAAAACCTGCAAATAAATGACAACATATAGAAATTTTCATAATTAGAATGCTAGGCAGCATACCATAATGTCCATAACACTATTACCATATCACCAATTACGTATATACATTTTTAGAAAGTAATTGAAACTTGCCTTTTATGGAGCTTTACTAACCACTTGAGAAAAGGCGTTAAAATGTGAATTATGCTGCAAAAATAAGTTATAATTATTAAACACTAATCATTTAAATCTTAGTTATTAACCATATTTTAGAATCAATTAAATCCAATTTCTTAACCAATTAATCATCTAAGTGAGGACTAACCCACCGAGGTCCAATAGGGAACCTAGTCTAGCCATTTAACATTCTAAACTTACTAATTATTAAATCTTATAATTTAAGGTGGGGTTCATATGATTTATAAAGTGTCATAAGGTCCATAACAACACTTAACAGTACCATAAAGAGGAATTAAGTATAATACATCAGTCACTAAACCACATCTAGACTTACCAACCACTAGCCAATGATGCCTTGTCTAGATATTCTGGCTTCTTAATCTCCACCAATAAAGGGATTTAACCTACTGACCAACGACTTAATTAAAGTGTATAACTACTGATTATGGCCCCATTTAATTCACAAAAACTCATTTTAGCCACTACAATGCATGACCTAGCATAACCAACTAGACTAGTCCACTAGTCTAGCCAAAATGGCTTCTAACTTAGCCAAGGGTGTGGCCACACTTCCTATTTCATTTAAACAACTATTAACAATTTAATTTGGTCCTTTAATTAAATTTAACATATAAATATCAGAAAAGAAAAAAAATACAATTTGTCCATATGTGATCAATTGGTGTACTAGGGTTAGGTTTTGGGCTTAGCCCATTAAACCAAGACTCATTTATATTTAAGTCCACCATTCCAGCACCTTAAAACCATTAAAACAGAACCTTATAGTTACTGGAATTTAATCATATCCATACCAAAATTAATATTTAATCCGAGATCAATAAACAGTGCACCAAGGGATCACATAGAGTCAAATTGGTTAACCCAAAAAGGGTCCCAATGATTCAACACCTAAAATCATGATTAAAATGGAAACTAAAAGTTTAATTAAAACCCTTGATTTCTAGTTATTTCAAAGATCCAAACTATTAAAAACTTTACATATATCAGTGAGAACATTCTTAGAATTTTTTGGGTCCGATCTGACCGTTGATTTGTCAAATCCAAGGATTCAAAAAAAATTATTTCTTCTTTATCATGAATATTTAGAATATCCAAAACACTCTTTTTTTTTTTTCCCATGATATGGATCTTTAAAATAAACTAGCTTATAATACAATGGCTGAAAGCATGACAATTTCTTTAAAAAAAAAAAAAGATTTTAGAAAAGATGAAATACGATAATTATTAAACCCTGTGATCATTAAAACCAATAAATCTAACTCTAATGGTTATTAAAAATAAAACAAAATAAATCCAATCTTCAAAAATCTAGTCCCCAAAATACATCTAAACCGTCAAATTCAAATTTCACCATTTTCCTATCCAAACATTGGTGATGATCCAAGCCTAATCAATAATCGAAACCATGAACTTGGATCCCCTCTTCCTTTGGTCAATCTCATTAAAGAAAATGACTGGGGTTATTTATTTTTATTTATTTATTTATTAAGGATCACTGTTTCATCATGGTGCTAAAAGCACCATTAATGGCCATCAATAAATATGGAAGAGGGCAAGCATTAGAGAAGAAAATGGTGAAAGAAATTAAATAATAAGATATGTAAGAAAATGAAAAGAAAACCTACCTCAAAGAAGTCCACCTCCAAGCCAAGCTTCTTCCTCTCTCTTCTCTCTTATCTCTCTCTTCCTTCCTTTTCCTTTCTTCCCTTAAGCCACACGTCCAACTCTCTCTCTAGTTCTAAAACACACACACGATGGAGGTTTTAGCCTAACTAAATGAAAGCCTAACCACTCCCTCCCTTTATGGAACTAAATCTAATTACATCCATTGGTTAGATTTGTAGACTATCATACCCCTCCATTTAAATTCTCTAAAGATCCTAGCCCTATATTAGTCATCATAGATCCCTAATCATCTCCATTTGCAACTAATCAAGGGGTGTCCAATTTGGAGAGAAATCTCTATTCTCTCAATTATAGTTAGGTCAAACCAATTAGGGATAATTTAGTGCCCTAATTCCTCAATTAGATTATTGATTAGCAATTAATTAATGGGGTTTCCAATTAAGTTTGAAATTTGAAATACAATGGAAAGTAAAGAGGAGGGAAACAAAGTGCCACATCACCCTCCACTTGGGACAAATCAAAGTGGGGCCCTAAACACTCACCATCTACAAGAACTTTCCGAATTTAGCATTAATTATTATTATTATAAATATATATATATATATATATTTTATAATGTGTGTGGGTCCACTAAATTAGATTTAAGCATTAATTATAAAACTCTCTAATCTAATTAAAATGACACTTTAATTAGAAACAAAAGAATGAATAATAATTGATGAAAATGAAGAAAAAGAAGTGCATGGACAATTAAACAAAATGTATGAAGTCAAAATTAAATGCATGCAAACAATGAATTAAATACATGTAATAATCATAATAATAATTAAATTTCTACTAAAATAACTACTGTGAAATAAATTGAAAAACACCCTAGTCATAGGTCTCTAGTGGGTCTAGGGTTGGGCCCAAAGGTGAATCCGGGTCAGGGTCATTACAGCAGTCATCAGTGAATGTAAGAAAATATTTCTTACCACCTTTAGTTTGAACAAACTTTAGGTCACAAATATAAGAATGAATTAATTGAAGACGTTCAGAATTTCTTTCAATAGATTGAAAGGAAGTTCTAGTATGTTTAGATTCTACACATGTTTCACATTTGATATTTGAATCAAAACTACATTTAGGCAAACATTCTATGTTCGCTTATCTACGTAATGCAACATAATTAACATGGCCTAATCTACCATGCCACAAATTAGAAGACTCAAGCATATAAGCAGAAGAGTTTTTCTTATTAGGTACAATTGTCATTATATTCATTTTGAAGAGCCCATCGCTCATATACCCCTTTCCCACGTACATCCCAAACTTAGTGAGTACATACTTGTTTGACTCAAATACAAGTTTGAAACCCTTCTTACTCAGTAATGAGCATGATACCAGATTCTTACGAATACCAGGCATATGCAACACATTGTTGAGGGTAAGTTCCTTTTCAGAAGTCATTTTCAATACTACCTGTCCTTTGCCTTCAACCTTAGAAGTGGCAGAGTTGCCCAAAAGGAGTTGTTCTCCGTTTGAAGCTTGATAAGTGGAGAACATCTCTTTGTTAGAACAAACATGTTGAGTGGCCCCAGTGTCCACCCACTATTCTCTGGTTTATGCCAACCAAATTGACCTTTGAGACCACAGCAGAAAGATTGATGTCTGAAACATCATTGGAGAGAGTGTCCAACTATGTCATTTTGGCATGTGCTGGTTTCTTGCTTGTATTGCCTTGGTCCTTGCGCTTACAACAGTCCTTAGCTCAATGGCGTGGTTTGTCGCACACATAGCGTTTTCCTTTGAACTTCTTGTTGTCATTGGGACCTTGTTTTGGACCGCTAGGAGTGTTATTTCTCTTCTTTGAGTTTTGCCCATGTTCCACCACATTAGCCTTAGCTTCAGTGAAGGTTTTTCCTGCTTTTTTCTCGGATGCACGATTGCCTTCCTTTATCCTCAATCTGACAATCGGGTCTTCAAGTTTCATCTCCTTTCGCTTATGCTTAAGATAGTTCTTAAAATCCTTCCAAAATGGTGGCAATTTTTCAATGATTGTTGCCACTTAGAAAGACTTACTAAGAGACATTCCTTCTGCATGAATTTCATGGAGAATTACTTGAAGTTCCTGAACTTGATCTGATTACTGCATTGGAATCGATCATCTTGTAGCCAAGGAATCTGCCAACAACGAATTTCTTCATTTTGGCATCTTCAATCTTGTACTTTTTATCAAGTTAATCCCATAATTCCTTAGCAGTCTTCAATGAACAGTACACATTATATAATGTGTTGTCTAGTCCATTGAGAATGTAATTCCGACATAGGAAGTCAGCATGCTTCTATGTTTCTACAGCAGCAACTACTTGCTTGTCTGTCTCACCTTCTTTCAAAGCAGGAGCTTCTTCATGGAGGAACCTCGCCAAGTTCAGGGTAGTGAGATAAAATAATATTTTATGTTGCCATCTCTTGAGCTCGGTACCATTGAACTTTTCAAGTTTCTCCCCATGGTTCACCATAACAGGGGTAGGAGTACTAACTGGAGTATTCTTCTTAATACCCATTACTGTTTAACAAAACAAAAACAAAATAAACACAAAGTCTACTACAGACTTATAAACTAACAGTACTGTAAAGAGAAACTCAGACTGTAAGGTAACCAGTTATAGGTTACTGAAGACTAAGGCAAACATAATGCAATTTACAGAACAAATTGAAGTTCTGTAACTAGTTATAAATAAAGAAAGAAATTCAGTTTTACACTACTAGTTTCAAAAATAGAAGAAGTAGAAACAAGTAGAAAAATTGACATAAACCGAAATAAAAAATACTGAAGTAAACTGAGAACAGAATGTACTCAGAACTAAACCAGAAATTTGTCTTAAGATTGCTAGTCCGAGTACATACAAAAGTGTTTCAATATTTAGGAAACGGATTTACAGATAAGAAAGAACGGAACAACAATTATGAAATAATCTTGTAAAGTAATGCACTTACTGTTTGAAGGCAGAAAAACGGAGAAACCTTTTGTTGGAGCGAAGTGATCCAGAAATCCTCAAAAGAAGGTTCATCAAGGCTAGTGTTTAACACTATGTCCTTAAGACAAATTTCGCTCCCGTAATGGTGCTAACGAGCTTCAACGGCATTTGTCTCCCAGGATACAATGATCGATCCACACAGTAGCAACACTACAAACTGTGTGACTGTCGAATCAATTAGTGTAACAGAACTCTCTCTTCTTGACTATGAATGATGATCCAATGCAAGTGCAGCAGTAACGAAGATGGAATGATCAAAATAGCATTAACGAGATGTATATTTATAGCCTGCAATCAGGTTTCTTCATAGGGGCTGCATTTGTTCAGAACGGTGACTGTTCACTGAACATATGCTTCTTCTTTGGACACACCTATTCAAAAGCGAATGGACACACACACACCTCTTGGATACAGCCCATTTAGAAAAGAAATTTTATTAAATAAAATTTCTTCAAAAATAATAAATGGACAGTGGGCCAAGCCAGGCCCAACTCGCCCTCCAAGCCCAAGCCTAAGCCCTATTTGGTGAAGGGTGGGGCGTGCGCGCGCGTGTGGTGGTGACCCCACCTTGGTTTAGGTCTTCTCTCTTCCACAAAAGTGAAATTCCCCTTGAGGCTAATCCTATACTACCAAGGTAGGCATATTTATACCCAAAGAATGTTTTGCTCCTAAGAAATATGGGAAGCAAATTCACCACTTCCTCTTGTTTCAATGTTTAACATGTTCAAGTAGTGGTGTTTAGGAGGCACTATCTCATTCACTCCTTAATGGATTAGAGCAACCCAATACATGTCCTTAATCTACTCATGGAGTAGATTACATTCCCATGTATTCCCACCTAAAATGATAAGTTGATCCCACTTTTATTTTGGCTCAAAGATGACCAAAATAATGGGTCCTCTAACCATTTTTCCAACCGACCCAACATGGAATTCTCGTAAAAAATCATTCTAAACAATCACCCCCTTAGCATGATAAGTTGGGCTAGAATTGTGGTTTAATGATTCGAATTTTTTTATCTTGAAGCATCACGCAAGCTCTGGATCAAATTTCTTGTGCCCGATACAATGTTTGAGATTAATCAATAAGATGGATGAGATCATATAATATTGAAAGGCCTAAATGAGATTTACTAGAAATCACCTTACTACCATCACTCTCTACTGTCCATAGGCTGTAAAATGGTCTATTGATTTGAGAATTGAAGGACAGATGTAGTAGATGTCAAGAGTAGTCTCTCCCCTTTCACTCCGTTTTTTTTTATCCAAATATGTTGAGGTTAATAAAAAATGCCACATCATGTATCCACTTTTACTCTCATATTTACGGATAATATTTATGTGCATCCATCCCTCACTATAGGGTGAGGGACACTTCCATAATTGGGAATTTTCAAGTACAAAGGAGAATTTTTAAGTATATATGGTGAGGGACACTTTCATAATTTATGTGCAAAAAGAAAAAATTCTCTCACCCAATAATAAATGATAGATGTATATGAATGTCCCCCCATATTCACAGCTCCTTGTGCTAAAGAAACCGGCCAGGATAGCGTTTTTACTGGAGCTAACCCCTCTCAACTTCAAACTACTCACCTTGAATGTAAGCCGCTGTTATAGCATTGGGAGTTGGGACTAGACTTTAAAGTGTTTCTAATGATCGAATCCTACCCACTTGTGCATATAATAACAAAACTACTCAAAGTACTGAATGGCATTGTTACTCCAATTTGGAAGAATTTTGGGCTTCTTGCAAAAGTCAATAGTCTTAATACATGAACCATGAAAATAAACCAATTCATCATTTCGAAACAGTGGCTTGAATGTGACAATCTTTGCATTATACGAATGCAACACACACAAACTTCATGGTAACAATCCAAGAAAGTCCAGATGCAAACTCATCCTTTTATTGCACTTGTTACTAAAAAAAGATCATTTCCTGTAAACTTCCACTCCATGATGCACCATTTATGTCAAGTCCTTGTTCCCTTTGCAAAAAGTCAGAGAGCATGATGATCCAAAACCTTCATGTCAAGCCATCTACCCCTAAAATAAGTGGACATAATTCACTTCATTCTTTATAGAATAGAATAGCATTCATCATTCATGAAAACTTCATAGTTGTTTTCTAAAGCACTTTAGAAAGTTAAAATAAATGAATCCTCACTAGTAACTAGAGATATGGAGATCGACCACCGATAATAGACTGTATTTATTTATTTGTCATTATTAATGGAAAAATAATTGCGACTGAGGCCAACCATCATTTGCCCTTCCTATACACGGAAGAAAATATCTACGTAGCGGCCGATATATCGGGCGTGGTGGGTTGGGATTTTGCGGCGACCGCACCCGGAGCGGCCCGTAGCGGCCGCTACGCTTTCATTGCGGCCGCTACGGGCCGCTACATTCCGTAGTGACCGCTACGTATCAGTGGGGTTATAAAAACCCCACCTGACGATTTCTTTCCACTCTTTTTCCATCTTCTTTCCTCTCTTTTCTCTATTTTTAGTTTTTTACTACTGTGAAGCTTCTGTTTGTCCCCCTAGTGGTCCCAACTACATTTTGTCAAGATTTCTTGCTACCAAATCAAGAGATTCAACTATTCTAAGGAATCTAAAGAAGATTCATCATCTAGGATTCTACTATTCTAGCGCTAGGTATGCATTTCTTTGTGATTTTTTTTTTTTTAACTTTTGATATTATCACTCTCTAATTACTATGAATCACAACATAATGGCATCATTGTCTTGTTTTATTGTAGATCCATGCTTCCTTTTGATCTTGCATGCATATTTTTTGTTCTTTTTTTATATTTATTGTTAATCTTATTTTTGGATTTATGTTATTAAAAAAAAAACATTATGGAAATTTCGAAAACTCATGAAACATCTTGAAAATAGCTTGTAATTGTTAGATCTATGTTTTCCATAGATCATTCCAACATATATTGGTTGTTTTTTAATTTTTTCCCCTTTTTTATTTTCGGATTTATGTTATTTAAAAAAAAAACATTATGAAAATTTGGAAAACCCATGAAACACCTTGAAAATAGCTTCTAATTGTTAGATCTATGTTTTCCATAGATCATTCCAACATATATTGGTTCTTTTTTAACTTTTTTCCTTTTTTTATTTTCGGATTTATGTTATTTAAAAAAAAAAACATTATGGAAATTTGGAAAATCCATGAAAGTGATGAAACATCTTGAAAATAGCTTCTAATTGTCAGATCTATGTTTTCCATATATCATTCCAACATATATTGATTTTTTTTTAAATTTTTTTCCTTTTTTATATTTTCGGATTTATGTTATTCAGAAAAAAAACATTATGGAAATTTGGAAAACCCATGAACCATCTTGAAAATAGCTTCTAATTGTTAGATCTATGTTTTCCATAGATCATTCCAACATATATTGGTTGTTTTTTAATTTTTTTCCTTTTTTTATTTTCGGATTTTTTTTATTTTTTGGAAAAAAAAATGTGAATACTTATGGACAACTCATGAAACCACTTGGAAATGCATTCTAAATGATAGATCTATGTTTCTCATAGATCAATCCATCACATTTTGAATGTTTATTGATTTTTTTCAATTTTTTAATTTCTGATTTTTGTTATTTTTTGGAAAAAAATATTTTTAATAATGGAATGCCAATCAAATGTATTGAAAATGCTCTTAAATGTTATATATATGTTTGGCATAGATCAATCCAACATATCTTTGTCTTTTTCTAATTCTATTTTATTTTCTTATTTTCGGGTTTTTTAAATTTTTGAAAAAAAAATAATTTTTAAATAATGAAATACTACTTAAATGTCAAGAGAATGATTCCTAAGCGTTGGATATATGTTTCCTCTAAGATCATTCTTTTTTTTTTTTTTTTAATTTTTAACATACTACTTGTTCATATTTAATTATTTGTAGCCAGGTATTCAGTCTTCTATTGATAACTTAAAATGCCTCGTGATATTGATCCCACATGGAGCTTTGGTGAGGCAGTTGGTAATAACAGGTTGAAAATCAAATGCAAGTTTTGTGGGAAAGTGACCAATGGGGGCATTACAAGATTCAAACACTACTTGGGCCACATTTCTGGCAATGTTGCTGGCTGTACTGAAGTACCAAGGGAAATCAGGGAACAAATGAAAGCTTTGGTTGGCCAAAACAAAGCTAGAAAAGTAGAGATAAAAGAAAAGAGGCGGCAAGATGTTGATGCTGCCCGTTATGAAGTATTTGGGGATGAATACTTTGATGAGGAAAATGCACAGATGGAGGCTGCACGCCGAGAGTCCATCATGAGTCAACAAGAAGAACAAGAACATCTTGCATTTGTTACAAGCAAATATTATGATGCAGGGGGCTCATCTACTGTGCTAAGGCAGCCAAGCAAGGGCACGAGCATTGCGGGGGCCATGCGTAGGGCATTTAGCACCCGGGAACGGGATGTTGATGTAGAAATTATCTCTACTAGAAGAGCAGTTCCTCCCCCTGTTGATCCTCTAGCACATAAAAAAGAGGGAGATAAACAACAAAAAATATCGAGTGTTATGAAAGGGGTAATGAAGGCTGCAAGAGATAGGTTAGCCAAAGCTATAGCAAAATGACTAATTTATAAGAACATACCACCTATAACAGTAGATTTCCCATAATTCCAGACTATTCTTGATGTTGCCGCCAAAGCTGGACGGGGTATACAGGCGCCCTCCGTATATGATGTCGGCACTAAATACCTTGAAGAAGAATATAGAGAAATAAAAGCTTGGGTGGAACGGTTTAAGCCCATGTGGCAACAAAATGGTGTTACCATCATGTGTGACGGGTGGACGAGCGGCACCCAAACACAATTAATAAACTTTTTGGTGTATTCAGTTGTTGGGACCGTCTTTGTAAAGTCCGTTGATGCAATTGAACATAGACGAACGGCCACAGATATATACACTCTTATGGATAAAGTTGTAGAAAGTGTGGGAGAGGAGCACATTGTACAGATTGTTATAGACAATGACGCCAATTTCAAGAAGGCAGGTCAGTTATTAATGGACAAGAGGACCCATTTATTCTGGACCCCATGTGCAGCACACTGCATAGATCTCATCTTGGAAGAAATTGAAAGGAAGACAAAAGTGGCTTAACTGATCAAGGCATGTAGAGGAATTACAAGATTTATATATGATCATTCATGGGTGTTAAGCTTGATGAAAAGATACACAAATAATTATGCCTTGGTGCGTCCAGGATTAACTAGGTTTGCAACCCATTTTCTGGCTATGGAAAGCCTTTAAGGTTTAGAACGGAGTTGATTCAGATGTTTACATCAGAAGAATGGCTTCTTTCGAAATGGAGCAATGCAACTAGTGGTCCGGGGTTTGAAGTCCCAAACCTGATGAGGGACAATAAATTTTGGAAGAAAGTGAGGAAGGTATTACAGGTTTTTGAGCCTTTAGTTAAAGTGTTGAGGCTTGTAGATGGTGATGATAAGCCGACAATGGGCTTTATATATGAGGCAATCGATCAGGCAAAGCAAGCCATTATAGAAAATGTTAGATATCACGAGAAATATATAAAAATTATTGATGCCCGTTGGAATGATCAGCTGCACCATCCATTGCATGCTGCAGGTAATTAATATAAATCTTTGATACCTTTTATTTTCCTAACTAATGTATTTATTATCTTGTTTGCTCACAGTACATTCTGCATATTTTTAATGTAGGTTATTTTTTAAATCCCGAATTCTATTACCGCAATGCCGAGCTGCATATTAAAGCAATAGATACGGACTTGCGAGTAGGATTACGAGAGGTATTAAAGAGATTGTTGAACCCAGATGACCAAATTGATGCCATACAAGAGGTGAGTGGGTGGTTACTTAAGAGAATTTAATTATGCTGCCAAGTGCCAATTGCCATACATGCAGTGGGGTTTACTAATTTATTTTTAATTTTCACATCGTAGATATCTATATATACACAAAGGAGAGGAACCTTTGTTGACCCTTTTGTGCAACGATCGATTGGAAGGATGCCACCTGGTATGACTATGAACAAAAGACCCCACCCAATAGTCTTGATTTATATATCTTAATTGATTAGAAGGACTTGAGGGTTACGAATACGGATTACGGAATATTTAATTTTCTTTATTTGTTTTTTGCATTTCAGCTGATTGGTGGATGAATTTTGGAGAGAGTGCTCTACATTTAAGGAAAGCGGCTGTTCGTATTCTTAGTCAAACTACAACATCTTCCAACTGTGAGAGAAAATTGAGCACTTTCTCCTTGATCTACACGAAGGCCAGGAATCGGCTTACCATGCACAAACTCAACAAGCTTGTATACTGTCATTACAATTTGAAGTTGAGAAACAGAACTAGGGAGAGAAGGGCAATGGATGATCCTGCTTATTGTCCTATTAATTTGGATCACATATTCAGAGATGATGATCCCTTACTCCCATGGCTAGCCAAGATAGAGGATCCATTGCTAGATTCAGATCCGGTTTTTCAGGGAACGGTTCAAGAGTTGATAGATGAGGATATGGGTGAGGCACCTGCAGAAGGTCAGCCACCTGAAGGAGAATGTACCAGTAGGACTAGGAGGAGTGGGAAAGAACCTGCTCATATTGGATCTTCTGAGAAAGCTAGTTCCACCACCTTCTCTTCCAGTAGCCATGGTGGAACTGGAGGAGGAGGAGACAGTGGGATAGGTGGTACTAGTGAATACTATCAACATGATGAAGACGATGACGTTCCTGTAGAGGAAGTACATGAGTTACCTCAATCTGGAAGATTTGATCCAAGCCGTGGTTATCAACGGCGTTGAAGTTATCAACGGGCTGGAAGTAGTAGTGAGCAAGGAAATATGGGTGGAGATGTTGGTGGACAACAAGTAACATCATGAACTGATTCGTGGGACCCTAGGTACGGTGGACAAGGACTCTCACAATATTTTCCATATGGTCAAGTGCAACAAGGAGAAGAAGAGTCTTCAACTTCAGGGTCCTACTCACATGGATATGGACCATATGGTGACTACGGTGAAATGCAAAGAAATCCACCTCCACCTCCTGTAAGTTCCTATGATGCAGTTGCCTTGTTTGGATTTGTGGATCCCAATTCTCATCAATATCAAATTCAATATGGTGCCAACAGAAATGATAACAATGATGGGGATGGGGATGAGGATGACCATGGCGCCTTGAATCTTGGTAGACATTCCTTTTGGTGGTGATTAAGGTATTCCTATTTCCTTCACTACCTCTCTAATCTCTACTCTTTGTCATTTCTAAATTGGTGTTGATTGTTGAATGTTAATTGTTGATCACTTCATAGTTCATTCACTTGATTGAATTTGAACCTTGAATGTTGAAGTATTGATATTTGATTGTTCAATGTTCAGTTGTTCACTAATGAGTAATGACCTAACTCTTAAGTCTTATGCCTTTGTTTCATGTTCTAATTTTTTTTTTTTGACAAACTTTACATCACTTTCTAAGTTAGCATAACTAAGAAACATGAATACATGTGAAAAAACTAATCATTACTATTATTTTCTATTTATACAGCGATACAGGACCTCATATATTGAGAGCACCGCTACGCCCCATTTTCTTACTTACTTTTGCAAAAGAACCACATTTTCTTTCATTTTACAGTTTTCTGGATTTTCTGAAATTTTTTCATATTTTTTAGGCGATTTTTTCGAATCGTACCGCTACGTATCCCCACTACGCTACGTATCGCCCGCTTCGTAGCGGTTTGGTGGCGGGCCGCTACGCCCGCCGCTACCGCTTTTTTCATCCTTGCTCCTATAAGAAATCTTAGCTCCACCGCTGCCAACATCATAGAACAACGGTGATGTATAAGATACCTTTGCCCTTTTTCATTCTCCTTACATAAGACATAGACGGGAGATGACTGCAAAAGAGTACATAAAAGGCAAATCATCCATTTCCACAATGGAGGAGGAAACATTCGAAGAGGAAGGGGCGTGCATGTGAGGGGTGTTTTTTTTTTTTTTTTGGTCCTCTTTGTTGGTTAGGGTCCAATGTGGTAGTGGGGCACATCACTGGGTCTAGCATCTACCACTTGCACCAAAGAACTCCCCTTAAAAATTGTCCATCCCAAAAATATAGAACCTTGCATTATCAGGGTACTATTTGTGCAGCCATGTATGTACCCCCGGCCATGTGCATACCCCAAAGGGAATAGTCCTTGCTCCTCAGAATCTACCCTTTGTAACTATAAAGACTCACTTCTCCGACAACAATATATGCCTAGCCATTATTAAACCAGCACAAGTTTACTCTCCAGCTTGTCATTCGTGTATCCTAGACCTCCATAACCACCAAAATAAATGCAGCTGACAGTCTACTGCCCTGAGGGCTGAGGCCACGCCCAACATAACCACACCAAACTAAATGCAGCTGAGAGTCTACTACCCTGAGGCCATGCCCAACCCAATCATGCCCTCTTATCAAGTAAAATAGCATTTTTTAACAAGCATTTTCAAGATTTTAATGAAATATTATTAATACACTTTAATTTTGAAAAATAGTCCTATAAAACAAAAAATCACTGAATATCGTCGTGACGAATAAGAAAAACCATACTAAACAAATATAACTAGAGTTTGGCAACAACAAAACTCAAAAGTCTCTTAAGGACCACACCCCATCTCTCTCTCTCTCTCTCTCTCTCTCTCTCTCTCTCTCTCAAAGAAAAAAAGAAAAAAAAGAACCTTTCTAGATCGATGGCAATTCAATGGGAATTTTGCAGTTTGAATTTGAATGAGGCCGATTGCTATATGATTTTGTAATCGATAAATTATTAATTGACTGACAGTTATTCTCTCTAACTTGAAGCAGTAAACTGGATTTGGACAGGTCATTGCACTTCTATATGAATCAGAAATGAGCTTATCTGATTAAACAATTGAGATGATACTTGAAAAGGCAGCACAATCATATTTGGGGTTTTTTTCCAACTGGCACTCTGGGATGTAAGTTGCATAGCTTGATTTGGGAAACCATAGGTCCAAAACTAAAATTGTTATGCTTTATTTTTCAATTTGGTTCTGTAGTAGACACCAAAGCTGCCTCTATAACAAATTAATTCTTGCTTCTGTAAACAGAAATTTGCATAAGTTGATGCAAATCATGATAAGCAAGACAAATCTTAATGGAAAAATTTGTATCCCACAATCCGTCAGTGATAAAGATGACTTCCATATCTTAGGTGCACAGCCGCTGTCACATTTACAGATTTACTCCACTTGTCTAGTAACATTTCTAGTATATGGAGATGCAGAGATATTTTGTTCTGATCATATCAATACATCCAAGGAGATAACGACCCATTCCCAATATTTATAGTCAGTTCAGAAGTCGACCAAACTGCTATGCAATGCTTATCCATTCTTGAAAAGAAAAGAAGTGTTCCTTATATGGCAGACAACCTAAACTCTTAAATTCAATGAAAACGACTGGCTTCCAACTAGTCCCTGCTCTAAGTAAAATGCAATTGCCCCATTACAGTCTTAAAAGTTTTAAGTTGTTGATGCAATTGATATGCCTTTTGTGAACCCCGTCAAAATTTTCCATGGGCATTTATATTTGATACATAAAGATATTGATACCTGGTTGTACGGACATTGGGACTGTTTTAGAATAGTCAGCAGTTGAAACCAACACAATTTTACCAACTTGCAAGATTTTGAGTGCCGGAAGTTTAAAAAAAAAGAAAAAAAAAAGAGGTTGTTTTCATTGCAACCACACCCCCATTACCAGTGATGCATGACAGTACCCTGGCATGGTGGTCACCACATGCTGACAATTTCAACTATTAGATTAAGAGGATTGGTCATCTGCGAAAAACCAAAGACGCGTTTGTGCAAGGCCACCCCCTAATTTTCTGCGTTGCCATGTTTTCACCGTTTGGTGTAGTGTCTTTTGATGTGGAAAGAGGTTTTCCTTAGCTCCACAAGAAACCATTTCCAAGAAGAGGGGGTAGGAATCCCCAGCTTTGCATAAATGTGTCCAAATGGGAAATACTTTCCCCCAAGTTTGCCTGATCAAACAGCAGTAAGGTAATAGTAATTGCCACATTCACAATACACTCCAAAAAATAGTGTATCAAACAACAATGTATTGCATCACACGCCAGGGTTTCCCAAAACCCGCCTAAACCAGGTCCTGCTCAGACAATCCATGAACATCATTTTCATTTAATCAGTTTATCTTATGAAAAGACAAGGGGACCAAAAATGTAATGCTTGGGATTTTTATGTCAAATACTATTGGGTTCTAATTCCTAAGCATGCAAAGCATGTGTCCGCACTAGTTAAACTCTAAGAAATGGACTTTGAGGGACACAGCCAGAAGCATACACATACATGGTTTCCACAACTCCATCCTATTCCTTGTCTTTAGAGGAGGCTGAAATAGAAAGAACCTACTATTTCTAAAGGAGGAGGTTGAAATCTAGAATAAAATGAAAAGAATGAGTCCTAAATTTGATCCAATGAAATAGCACAGGTATGTATCCATTTTTCTAGTATTTCCAACATGTTCAAACAAATTTCTCAGTTGGATTCATTTCACATGATTGCTTGCACTATTTCTTTTAGTATTGGTAACAGATAAACTTTGATTAAAGAAAATATAAAGAACAACTAAGTACAAAATCCAAAGGAGGCTAAAGCAAAGGTATAAGATCATTATACCAACTGAAAAAAGAAAAGTGAACATTAATTTAAAGCTTAAACTAATATCAACCGGAGGAAACATCACTATCCACCCCTTAATTGGCCCACAAATCCTCCATTTCATTAGATGATCGAGTGACATGCTGAAATCTCACATGCTTGGAAGCAGTTAATGACTTGCATTAAAACTAATTCAAGATAAATTAATGGGTTTACCACACAACTGCTCCAATTCATTTTCTAAAAGCTGTGACAATTTTGCTTTGGTCCTCCTATAAACCCAAGTTTGACTTGTCTGATCCCAATCAAACCTAGATGGTCCACTGCAAGAACAATCAACAGTTTGAACTTAGTAGCATCGAGGATATATGTATAAGGAAGAACTATAAGAACAATAGCTGAAAATACAACAAATTTGGATACACTCCACAGGAAACCAAAGCAATCATTGCCTACTACCATTAAAGTGAAAAGTGAAATGTGCCAGCACTTTGGGATAAATACTTGCCTAGACCATTCAAATCATTTAATCTACAAGTTCCATGAGCAAAATACCTGGCCGGGGAAGACAACCAGATCTGTCTATTTGGTGTTTGCTTGTTCAAAACGTACGTGCCTAAGCTCCCAAGCTTTAAGGTTAAAACTTGATTCTGCCAAAAACATGCTAACAATGATTTAAACCAAACAGATAGCTTCTCATGCATGTGTGATCTCTTGTAAAACATATCCAGTGGAGATCATGGACAAGAGCCCAATGGGGAGGTTGGAGCATAGTTGTCAATTTTGCTTTGGACCTGTTTCCTTTACCTCCAAACTGAAATATTTCCACCAATTCGAATTTTGGTGATATATATATATATATAAAAGATAATGAAATTTTAAAATAACATATAAATTATTCTCTTACACATATGAACCAATTTGCCAATCCCATTTTAAAAGTGGGAGTATGCTCTCAATATCTAAGATCCACATAATGGGTCCACCTACCTACGACGAATCCAATATCCTCATACCACATGTCAACCCCCCAAGAGGACCCAACCGGCACTCATCCAAAAAATTTACCAGAGTTAGTGAGAACCACAGTTGGATTTATGACAATGTAAAAGCATAATTTATTCCATTGGAGTTCATTAGATGAGACAAACCCAATGAAGGCTCTCATTCGAATTGATTTTTTATCTTATTTTATTTTATCTTTATGATGCCTATATATCTATGGCCATGCCATTTGAGCTGCATAAATCTACGAATAGTGGGCCCAATACATGGGTTTAAAAAAAAGTGAGGGCAAGCTATATGGACTCTATAGGAAGAACATTGCTTTTCTAAATTCAAATCTTACCCCATAATCTATATCAAGCCCATCAATTTGAATGCAATCACCATATTCCTGACAGATAAACAAAAAGAGGGGGAAAAAAAAAACAAAGGGCAGTTAGAATCAAACAAAAGCAAAATCACCGCACACAAAATTCACAAAAACAAATGCATGAAATCACAAGAAGAACAAAGAAATCTACAGTACACAATGCATAATAGAGAAACTCAAGTAAAAAAAAAAAAAAGAAGGAACAAGGAAGCTCTTTCTAAAACTAAGACGATGATGAGAATCAATCTCCTCAAACTTCTCTTGCAGATCCTGTATTGTCTCATCTGCCAATCTATGAAACTCATCCTCCTGAAGAACAGACCTACATTTCATCATCAAACCATTAGCAAGACTCAATTTTTAATCCTCTGATGCACTGCATCTCAGCAAAAAAAATGATTCTTAAACCCTAATCCCCCATTACAGAAGAAGAAGAAGAGGAAGTCGATGAAGATGAAAACCTAATGATTGGATTACGAACCGATAATCAATGGCGGCTGGTCCTTGTGCATCGTCGAGGTCCAAAGAGCGGGAGCAGAAAACCCTAGAATTCGTGGGTCTGAGATTTCGGGTAATCTGGGAAAGAGAAGATGAGAAGCGCAACCCTCGAGGAGGTCTGGAAGGTTGTGGAGATGGAGAGGATCGATTACAGAGCGGTGGATTTGAAAGAGGTAGCAGTCTTCTTGTTCTCGTCAGAGACAGATGTCTAAGCAGAGAAGCCATTCGAGGCTCTCAAGGGCTCGGGCAAAAAGCGCAGTCTCGATCGTCCGTTAGACGCACTGTCGAGGCTTGAGCTTCTTCTTCCTTTTTTTTTTTCCTTCTCTACATCTACATCTACGTCTACGTCTACATTATTGCTGTCCTTAAATCTGGTTTTTCCAATTTCGTGATATAATTCAAATAATGTCACGAGATTAGTTTTCTTTAAACTGTTTTATGTCACATCCTGTTATATCATTTATCATTATTTATATCGTACACTTTCTGCAGCCGAGAAATGAATTTATTTTCTATGGATTACAAAAAATTGACATCTTATGAAAAATAAATACACATCTGAATATCATTTCTCGGATTCATTTGTTCATAAAACTTTTTCCTAAGATGCTGTACTAAAGTCATGACATCATAGGATATTTTTTATGATATCATGTGATTTATCAATTTATATGATATGCACTTTTCCCACTATATCATGGGATTTATCAATTTATGTGACATGCATTATTTCCATAATATAGTGGGATACGTCATGTGAGGTTATGGCATTATCTCAAATGAAGTTGGGAAAACCAGATTTAAGGAGGAGTAATATGTCAAAACTCCTTTTTTGAGCATAAGTTTCATTTGAATATGTTTTGGTGATAAAAAATTATTTGAAAACAAGATGGGTTTTAGGAATTTTGACCGTGCATTTGCCCTAGCACCTAACATTTTCCTATCAATAGTGGAAGTTCAAATAATTTCAACAAAGTGGTTATACAAAGTCCTAGAGCCGCGAGATATCACAACGTGTTATGTCTTAAATCTATAGAATATCCTACATCATATAATTTCCATTTTATTTGTAACTTTTTAATTTCTTTGCTTTGTTATACAAACAGCCTAACAAAAAGAATTTAAATATCAATAGTTAACGAGTAAATGTTAGGTCATAAGGCAGGTGTGTAATCAAAATCCCTATATTTTATACATGGTGGAGTCCAATTATTTAAAATCTGAATGGTGAGTAAAAAAAAAATGCTTCTCTCTTGCCAATCCACTTGTAGTTGAAGTGGTGCATCTCTCTTCTATGTAAATCAGTAAAATAGTAAATGATCCAATATTGTAGAGTTGATGGTGTGAGGCTTGCATGGCGCATGCGTATAGGTGTTAAAGAGAAAAGAAAATTGCCTTTTTCTTGAATGGGACATGGTAAAATCTGACTATAGTTTGTTTTGAGCACATCATGAAATTTTTCAAAGATAATACATTTGATTAAAATATTAAAAAAAAAAAAACTTTGTTCCATGCATGAATTATTGGAGAGTATTGTCCGTCTACAGTTAAGACAAAATTTGGTAATTCCACATGTAAGATTGGGACAAGTATATTAAGCAATTTAAACTTTTAATTGGTATCCGCTATTGTAGAGACTTGTGAAGTACTAAAACCATCTAGCCTATTGTAAAATTGACCAAGTTTAATACGCTAAAATAAAAATCTTTAAAAAAAAAGTATGCATTTCTTGTACAAATAGTTTTGAAGGGGGAAAATCTCTAATTAATAGTGAAACTTGGTGAGGGTCCATATCAGAGTATAAGACAATGATATTTTATTATAGTGATTTAGATTTTTTGACGAGAAGCCTCATATGAAGACTCATAAATTTTTTGCGGTTTGAGTCATTTGTTGCAACTTTTGCTATGTTGATGGTAAATAATATCTAGAGGTTTCTGTTTAAAAAACAGTTTCAATCAATAATATTAGTTTTGCAATTAGATTTTCATTTGTTTTCTTAGCATTAACTTTCTGAAAAAGGCATGATAATGTGAGGCCTAACAGAGAAAAATCAACAGGATAAAGACACTTTTCTTATGCACTCAAAGTAAAAATAAATAATTTTCAATTTTTGAAATTATATTTCAAGTGCATTTGTGCAGTAGATGTGGCATTTTCTCTTTTGGGGCGAAATCCATATCCTCATTGGCAAAGGAAAAATGTACAAAACCAACCGCTCAAAACTCTAAATTGTTGCTACACCAAACACGTAACAAAGAATGACATTGGATTCCAATTTCTATCATTTTCCGCAACAAATGCATTTGAAAAACACACCCTTAATTCGGTGATGGCTGGGTAATTATTTCAAAGAAAGATCATTTGATGGGCATACGTAGATTTCCATTTTTATTTTGTTTTTTAAATTTTAGACCCTTAGTAGAAAGACTTTGTTTGGAATTAGGGCCCATTTGAAAAAAAAAAAAGCTTTTATTTTGGATTCTACAATTTTATTTATATATTAGAGTGGTTGGGAAACATCTGCATTAATCATTTTAAATTTAAAGCAGAGGTTTATCATCTAAGAACACTAGTGATGGAGGCTGTTTTACCCATTGGCCAAAAGCCTTCCCATCTATTCCCAGCTGCTCTCCCTCTCTTGATGAACCACTCTCGCCCCTCTCTCTCTCGTTGCGTTGCCTGTTGTCCGTCATCAACACCACCAACACTGTCTCTCCCGTAGGTACTAGGGCTCTTCTTCTTCTTCTTCTACATCTCTTTATCTCTCTCTCTCTCTCTCTCTCTCTCTCTCTCTCTCTCTCTCTCTGACTCAAGTAGAAATCAAATCATATACCTCATGTAGCTGTTGGAAAAACTATTGCTGATTGCTTTCTTTCAATACTTGAAACCATTTATCAAAGCTCTTGTTGGAACTAAATCTCCGCGAAATAAGAGGTTTTTATTTTATTTTTATTTTTTTTAATCTTATCAAATAGGCTAATTGTAACATTTAAACTTGAAAGTTAAAGGTTTTATTTTAGATCTTAATCCATTTGGCTCTTATTAAATTAGACTATAGTTTTCAAATGGCCCCATAGTGTGCAATCAATTTTGAGGTAACAAAATGGGCAATAGGTTTTTCAATAGGTGTGTGCTATCTATTGTTACTGATGCAATCATTTCCTCTCATGCTGCAACTCATAGGAGAACTTGTGAGGATCTACAATGAGACCCACCAGCTAAAATTCTAAATTATCTAATATAAATGACCCCTCTTGTATGAGCCCCATAAAAGAAATTTCATTTTGATAGGAGATGGGGCTACCATTACTTTAGTTATGTATAATGATGTTGTTTTTTAAAATGTTTTATTCAAATATATCATGCTTGTTAAAATTTATGGTGGTGTAGTGAGGTATTTGTCTTGATTGTTTAAGATTTTATAGGTGAGCATGGCTTCTTGGTTAAAAAGGAAGGAAATGGATTTGTTGTTTTTGTTATAGCAATTTTTTTTTTTTTTTTTTGGTTTGGGGTTTTAGGGTTATTAATTTGGGTCTAAATTCTTCTTCTTCTTCAGCTTCTGGAGTTGTCTTTCCAACATCCATCCAAGCAACCCACAGGTAAGCTTTCAACCCTTCTCTGCAGTCTCACTCCTTTAGCATCTGCAACTTACCAATCGATTTCACATTTCACAGGAATGGTGTGGAACTGGTAAAAGCTCTTATTTTTTCCTCTCTCTCTCCGGGGCAGTTTTGTTCACCGTTAGCATTATAGCTGATTTTGGCAACTGGTGCAATCATTATAGCGAATTCTGTTCTATTGCCTCTTTAATTGGGAAAGTGTGGGACCTTTTGTGTTTAATTCTATTTTTTGTTAAAAAGAAACGGGCAGTCAATATTGTTATGTTGGTTTCTGTATTTAGGTATTGGGGTGTATTATCATGTGTTTGACTGTAGAAATGGGAATATCAGTTCATTCCAGCCTCATACAAGTCACTGCGAGGATTCTTTTTGGTGTTTCTTGAGTGGGTTTTATTTTTGGTGCGAAAATGACATCAGTCTCCGTTTTTTATTTTTTGAATTTAAGGAACTTATATATAAAAAACCTTTTTTCTCTAGTCTTACTCCATGTTCCCTATTTCACAATGGCTTAAAAATATTGTTTTGCTACATGAGGTCTCCTTTGCAGGATGGTGTTATGTTTAATTTGACAAGGTTATGGTTTCATTGTCTGCTCATTGCTCAATATTAATAATATTCTTTTTAGTGGTCACTCAATATTAATATTCAACTCACATGCTGCCGCAACACTTAGATATAGCATCAATGTCTGAATTTTTGCAATACTTGTTTGTTGAAGAGCAAGATAATCAGAGTCATTCACTGGGATATTGTAGACATGGATTTCAGTGGTGGCTAGTTTGGATGTTAATGGTGCTATTCAATTTTATGCGGATGCACTTCCAAATTGAGTTATTAGCAATATGATCTTCACTTCTTTTATTAGCTTCACTCCTGCAGGTCTTAATTAGTTGCGGCACTGTTTTTTATGTGATATAGATAGAACTCATGCCTTAAGAAAGAGAAAAGCCCTGACAATGGATTTTGGTTATTACTTGGAGGTTTTGCTTATGTGGTGTCAAGTGTCAACTCATCGTTGAACTCCCATCAGTCACGATGGTTGTTAAGGATAAAAACTTTTTGGCTGGCAAAATTTATTTTGTAGAATTTGCTATTTCTTTATTGTGAGTTGTCCAGTACTCCAATTGTGTTTTCTTCTTTCTGATGAATCCCCTTGGATTCTAGAAGCAGATTATAAGGTTAAGGGTGAATTTGCGAAGGACAAAGTCTGTTTCTTGAGTTAGATCAGGCATTTTGTGGCTAGATCTTTAGCTTAAACTTAGCAGGAACAAAAATATTATGCACAGGATTTTTTTTCCCCACAACATCATCAATCCTATCTGCAGTTGTCTTCTCTCCTATTAAAATTATTTCATTGATATTATCATTATAAAAACTATGTATTGAGCTAGATCATGGGATATGTGCCTGAATCTTTTACTTAATTCTTTTATGCAGAAAAAATGTTACCAGTTTGAAAGCTCAATTTTTTTTTATCACAAGCATCATCAATATTATCTTCAGTTGTCTTTTCTCGTATCGAAGTACCTCATTGATGTTATTGTGATAACTGATAAGCATATGTTTCCAATTTACTGCTTCAGCCAAACCTGAAGATCATTGATATTACGATGGTAAGAGGTGCCTTTCCACTCTACCGCTTCAGCCAAAGTTTCAGATCGATCTTTCTCATGCGTTCAAATGCTTTGCTGCCAAAAGGTGTCATCATTTCATCAACTACCAGTACCCAATCTCAAGTTAATTATGAGAGAGCAGCCATCCTTGACCATAATTGCGATTTCCTGCATGTGCCAGTTATATGCCAATTAAAATGGAATCTATGCTGCTACCATTTCTCTGCAGCCATCGAGCCAACGATATCTTGGCAAGGTTCCTCTCATGCCATCTTGTTGAACAAGCTTGAAAGTTCTTTGAAAGATCACCATGCAGATGAAGCTTGGGAAGTGTTCAAGGATTATAAAAGCTTACATGGGTTTCCTGGACGGGGGATTGTGAGTAAATTGATCATTGAATTGTGTTACGCATCCGACTCTAGGTGGCTTCAGAGAGCATATGATCTACTGCTTGTGATTCTAAAAGAAAAATCTGATTTGCTTCACTATGACTTCTTGAACAGGCTAGCTCTTGCATTAGCGAGAGCTCAGATGCCTATTCCTGCCTCCACAGTCATAAGAATAATGTTTGAGAAAGAAAAATTCCCATCGATGGACACGTTGAGTATGGTGTTTCTTCACCTGGTGAAGACACAGATTGGGACATATATTGCTTCTGAAATCTTGATTGAGGTTTGTGAGTGCTACTTGCTTCATACAGAGAAGCATGGTTCTAAAGTTTCTAAACTATCAAAGTTGTTGACTTTGAACACCATGATCTTTAACCTTGTTTTGGATGCATGCGTGCGATTTGGTGCAACGTTGAAGGCCCATAAAATAATACAGGATGCAATGCCACAGACAGGAGTTATTGCTGATGCAGACTCCATTGTTATTATGGCTCTTATTCATGAGAGGAACGGGCAGAGAGATGAACTCAAGAAATTAAAAGAACACGTTGATAGAGTTTCGTTAGATCACCACTACCAGCATTTTTATGACAGCTTGCTAAGTTTGCAATTCAAGTTTAATGATATTGATGCTGCTGCAGGTGTTGTGTTGGATCTGTATCGATGCCAACGGTCTTTTCATTGCTCCAGTCCGCTTCTTAAGAGGAATGCTGAGTTAGGCAAGACTTCTCTGGTTCCAGTTGGGTCAAGCAATCTAAGGGATGGACTGAGAATTCAAATCATGCCTGACCTGCTGCAAAATGATTATGTAGTTGGAATGCGAAACCGACCAGAGCTTGTTAATTTTGTTGATGGGAAGCTTGTTGTTACTCACAAGGCCCTTGCGAAACTTATCAATGGATATGTAAGAGAGAAAAGGGTTGGGGAATTGTCAAATGTTTTCGTAAGCATACAAAAGTTGGGTTTTCCGTCAGAAGCTCTTAATGTGAGCTCTGATGCGATAGATGCTTGCATTGAGTTGGGATGGCTGGAGACTGCCCATGACATTCTAGATGACATGGAATCTGCGGTAATCCCTGTTAGGCGGGTGACATATACATCTCTTCTGAGAGCGTATTGTAGAGGGAATCGGTTTAGTGAAGCCAAAGTGCTCATCAAACAAATGAGAAAAGCTAGCTTACCCATCAGTTTGTCTGATGAGCAGGTTATCTCCTCATGCATGTCGGAAGATAGCACCACTATTTCTCTCAGCCCTATAGCTTCAATGTCATCCCAGGAATCTAGTTTGGCCAAATCCTTGTTGCGAGAAACCAAAGAAGAATCATTGACTTCTCCACTGGTCTATGATATCAATTCTTCGATTTATTTCTTTTGCAAGGCCAAGATGATGGAGGATGCCTTGAAGGCATTCCGAAGAATGCAAAGAATGAAGCTTCAGCCCACAGTGCAGACTTTCAGTCATCTGGTAAATGGGTATTCTTCCTTACGGATGTATCGTGAGATCACTATATTGTGGGGAGAAATAAAGAGGAGCATCGATGAAGGGGTTTTAGCTGCAGACCGAGATTTGTTCGATTGCTTGTTGTGGAATTTTATCAGAGGTGGTTACTTTGAGAGAGTGATGGAGATTATTGGTTACATGACAAAACACAGTATGTATGTTGATAAGTGGAAGTACAAAAGAGAGTTCCTGAAATTTCACAAGGATCTCTATCGAACCTTAAAAGCATCGAAGGCCAAAACTGAAGCTCAGAGTAATAGGCTTGAGCATGTTCGAGCTTTTAGGAGATGGGTTCGTATTGACCATTAAGTGGAGTTCATTGAGAGGTTCTAAGTTACAATTTGGTCTGAATAGATTCTTTTTTTTTACCGTCACTGCTTGATGGCTGTGGAACACCTTAAGGAGTCCATCAAAATCACTGTCAGTTTTCCAAATTCAATGGTATGTTAATCTGTACATTCTCATGATTACAATTTAAAAAAAAGGTTTCAATGACCTGTTCTTCTGAAACAAAAATATTACACCACTCCAAGTCATGCTATTTAATGAATTGTCGCCATGTGAATGCCTCACTTTAAGTAACGGCTGTAGCGACATAGTTTCTGTTATTTCTATAGCTTATTTTCTAAATGTATCAGAGCTATATAATAGAATGTAACTCTTCTATATTATTTTTATTTTTGTTAAAATGTTGATTATTTTTGATAAAAACCCTTACTACATTCTGTTTAAGGATTGATGTTTGATGGAGCGCTCCACTTGGCAGTCATGAGGCCATGACCTTGTGTCTAAATCACATACGGAAATTGTAATACTAAGGTGCCACTTTGCTGAATAATCTTGAATGGGGCTCCTGGTGAAATTTTTGTTGGAGATTTTATTTTTTTAAAGAAAAAAAGTGTTTGAATGCATGGGGTTTTAGTTTTGAGCATCTGTGGCTGTAAATTTAGGACTTACATGGTAATCAGTTATTTTCATCCCATGGATTTGTCTTCAGTCTTTTGTGAGTCTGACACCGTATCATTCTCTACTTCATAGGAGAAGGCCCTGTGTTTCTCTGAAAAGAAAGGAAACTGATGAGCAGGAGCAATTGAATAGGGCTTTTTTTTTCCTCCACTGTGGTCTTGTGTAAGCTTCATTACCAGGTGGGATGAATGATTGACTGGTTTCCAGTACAGTTTGCTCTTCAGATATCATGATTCACTCTTTGCCACGTAAACGAAGAAAGAAGTACCCAAAAACTCTCCATTCAATTTATTTACTCTTGGTATGGTTCTGTTTGAGAGTGTTGCTGAAATTCAAATATTGACTCTTTATGGTTGAGCTTTGAGTGTTGTTGAAAGTTCGGTTAGCTGGAAGAAAGACACAGATCTCTCCATTCAGTTTATTGACTCTTGCTATGGTTTTGTTTGAGAGTGCTGCTGAAATTCAAATATTGACACTTGTTATGGTTCAGCTTTGAGTGTTGTTTAAAGTTCGGTTAGCTGGAAGAAAGACAGATCAAAAGTCAACATTCGTTGGTGCTGTATGTAAATTTCTACTAAGTAAGAAGAAATAATCTTTACAACGATGGATATTTAATGGCATCGGAACATTTTGTCATTGCTTTTCTTTAAAGAAAGCTGTTTTTCGCCTTCAGGTAGCAGCCCTGCACGTGGATGATGTGTTGGATGGATTGAGTGCTTCCCAACGGGCTTTTTGATTACTTTGCTACAGGACTAGGAGAGGAAAGTAAGGTTAATCTGACCCATTTCCAATTGTCTCCATTTCCAGTATGTTGTATACCAGTAGATATTTTTACAAGAATAAGAGGAAGTGAATTGGTTGGTATCTGTCGAATGTGAATTGCTTACCCTATTTTGCCTTTGGAAACTTTTTCTATGGATTGGTTCGGAAGACAGCTCTTTATGTTTACATCTGTTCCAGTGCTTGCTTAACAAGCCTTTTTGACTGCAGTAGAGACCGTGTTTATCCAAGTTTCAATGATCTACGGGTTGCAAATCACGACTCTAATGGCATGCAAGCAATGTCCAAAAATTTGAGGGTTAGAAGATCAGTTCCAACCACTTGCTCATGTTATTGCCTCCCAGATGGATGGTTTCCAATAACCTAGCCTTATTGGGTGCTCTTTTCCTCATTTGACAAGTTTGGGATAAATTACCACAGGATAACTGTCACAAACATTAGACAAGTTTTTGAAATATGGAGAAAATCCCCAAAAATGGGAATAAAATTGGGAAAAATAGGGAAATCTAAAAGCCATTTTAAATAGTGTTATCTTATTTAACATTTTTAATTATTTAACAAAATAGTTCATTTTCAACAACATTTTTCCAGTAATAACCAGAGAGAAACCCCCAATTTTAAAAGTACCCTATGATTTTTTGAGACGATAATTTTCCCAGAGCCAACATTTGTGACAATGCCCAAGATACTTAATCTGAGATGGTCCAGATTATGGGTCACTCCATGCTTTGAGATTTAATTCGCTGATGCATTAGAATTTAATTCCCCTTGAATTGTAACCCAAATGTTCATAAATCGTAAATCTAGATTACAAAATAAATTAGGATAAAAACATGGACTTGTATTAATGGTTTGGAATCTCGTATTTGAGGGCCTGTTTGTTTGAATACAAATTCATGCATGTAAGTGGTTAAAAAAAAATGAAGATCCAAGGTGAATATACCAAAAATGCTCACCAAATAACCTACCCTTTAATGGAAAGTGATTTAAGAGAAGATGAGAAATGAATACTCAACGCCATCACCCTTGTAATTCTAATCCTAGGAAAGGAATACCCAACGGCATCGCCATGAGGGCATGTTGGCATCACCATGAGGAATGATCTTGCATTTGTATAGGTTGACTGACCATTCCCTAATTTGTTCTCAGCTGCACAATCCATGCAAGTAGACCCATGGAGCAGAATCGCCGAAACGATTGATTATTGTTTTTTTTAATTGAAGCAACTTCAAATCAAAATAGGGGAACCTCAAAAAGACTCAAGTAAATGCTCTATTATTCTACCTCTGTCCCTACTTTAGCTTTGGGTATTTTATTCTTTTGATGATTTAATGGCTGTACTTTTGATTCTTGTTCCTACCTTACAATTTCAATTGTAGATAGGAGACCTTTCTATCACCTTTATCAGATCGGGCATACTGATGAGTGGTACATGGGTATTTTAGATAAAGTTATAATAACTAGCAAGTAGCTAGTGTCGGCAGAATCCACCTAAAGTACCTGCTATGACCTACCATTGTATTTGTTTGTTTGTCTGTATAGATAGTATTTACCATGTATTTGTTTGTTTGTTTGTCAGTCTACATCTGTTTGTTTGTTTGTCTGTCTGTGTGGTCAGTAGGGTGATTCCCAGTATAACCTACACTGTAATTGTTTGTTTGGGTATAGGGTAGATATAAGATTCATATGAAATGAAAGCACGAGTATATAGTCCCATGCATGGTTGGATTTATCAAAAACACATCTGTCAGTTAGCTCTTACTGCAATAGTTTGTAATCCAACCACTAGCACAACTTAGTCCCACCAATAGAAATGGGCTCCTGTTAGATTCAGTACTGAAAATAAACAATTGTACAATAGTAATGACAAATGGATGAAAGTAGACTGGATATAAATGAGATCCAAGCAATGGAAATCTAATGGTGGAATTTAAAAAAGAAAAAGAAGTAGAACATATGCCCTATGCAGAGCCTGCCATCCCACCCTAAGGCAAGCTATTTTACGGAGGGAAGTGGTGCAGCATAGCTTTATCAATTAGGAGGAGTTATAAGGTTATAAACTACACATGTTTTGGACTTTAGAGATGGGCTCAAACATCATTCGGAATCCTGTCTCTTCACATGATAAGAACTTTGGATCTTTCACTTTTTGATAATTTTTAATATATAATATACATTATAAATATTTATAATAGATTTAAATTCAACAACATTGCAAAATATGATTTTCTTGATTCTATTCCTTAGAATAATGATCACATAATCTTACTGAACAAGTTTTACACAATTATTCTCAGCAGCAGAATTGGTCGTAATGGTGTCAAACAAGTTCTGCAAAGCACGCTCTCAGCACAACTCAATCCTGGTCTAAGGTTCAAATATCAGGTGATTTTATTCATCTCATCCACATAGATATATAAGGTATACAACTGAGAGATATGTAGTAAGTTACAACTGAATAACAAAGAGAGAAAGAGGATAAGGTTGACTGGGTCATCACCGCTTTGATCATTCCTTTCAAGCAGAAAATGCGCCTTCCGTGCTCATGGCTGCACCCTCTACAATTTATGATTATTATTGGTATCCTTATTCTGAAGCCACTCATCACTTAAATGCTGATCTCAGAATTTTGTACCTGCCTTTAGAGTATACTGGGCAGGACTCTGTTAAGATAGGTAATGGTACACGTGTGGCCATCTCACACATTGGGCATTCTTTCTTTCGCTCTCCTCAGCGTGCCTGTGCTCTTAATGATGTTTTACACGTTCCCTCTGTTTCCCACAATTTACTTTCTGTATCCAAGTTCACTACTGACAATAATGTTTACTTTGAATTTCATCTGCACTCTTTCTTTGTTAAGGATCAACATTTGGGAAACATTCTTCTGCGTGGCCAGAATAAAGGCGGTTTCTATTGTTTACCTGTTGATAGCCATGCTCCTAGTCAACCGACCGTCCTCATTGGTGAACGAACTTCCATGGATATGTGGCATCTAAGGTTCAAATCTGGAATCTGGACCTGAGGAAGGCTCTGATACGATCTGAGGTTCAAATCTCAGGTGATTTTATTCATCTCATCGACATAGATATATAAGGTATACAACCGAGAGAGATGTAGCAAGTTACAACTGAATAACAAAGAGAAAAAGAGGAAAAGGTTGACTGGGCCATTTATGCAAACTAGCTCTTATCCTTGACACCTGGAATAGAATTGAGAACAACATAGGAATGATAAAAATGGTAAGGTTGGAAAACTCGTGATTCAAAATCGACTTGTCAAGCTCTAAAATATTGATTTGGAAGAGTCAATTCGACGAGTCATGAGAGTCATGTTTTCTTAAAAAATATTTAAAAATAGATCAAATGCTTATAAAATTTAGATAACATGCATTTACATGTATTAATAATAATAAACTCAAATTAGTTAATTTATTACATTTCAATCAATCATTTTTAAATTTCCAATTTCGAACTTCAGGCAATAACTACTTATATTTGACTCGGCTGAGTTTGCCCTATGTTTGACTAAGTCTTTTGTCAAAATGAGGTGACTCGGCAGAGTTGAGTCAACCCGTCAAGTTTTCCAACCTTACCAAATGGGCCCTCAAGGTCCCATCTACATTGCTAGATTATATCATTCATCCCTCTTCTCATATCAATTACACCTCACTTTAATAATGTGCTCATTTGACCATGAATTCCTATGTATTCAATTCATATGTATTCTAATGCAAACAAACACACCCCTGTATTCTTGTATTCAAAAGAATGTTTATCATTAGAACATAGCCATTACAAATTATGAATCATCTCAACTTTTACCCTAAATGAACCGGGATCAGTAACAGGTGGTGAACTGTAAACCATCTGACAAAAATCTGCAATATGATTTACTTTTTGCACTGCATCTTATTTATTTATTTTTTAAAATTTGGATTCCAATTTCTACAATACTTACGAAAAAAAGGAAAACAAATAGAAATATTGATAATCGAATGGTTTGAATTATGGTTTTTAATGTCTACAATCTATATCAATCCTATCTGCCTAAAATGTCTCCCATTTTACATGATGGTCATCACCGTGAGAGTGTCTTAAAAAATCTGAAACTGCCTGTCTGCATATATAGAGGAGAATTTGACTAATAAACCGTTTCTAGGGCCCACTTTGATGCACACCAATCATGGGGGAATGTGGAATTCATCCAAATACTAAATTAAATGTGGGCCAAATACCAATATGTTCTAATTTTCTAACAATCCATTTAAGGGGAGCATTATAAATGTTAAAAAATTGGGGCTCTTGAATTGATCGATAATCACGTCAGTTATCTACTCAATCCTAGTCCCCGTGATTGAGATGCATCAAGGTGGATTTGCAAGTATCAAACTTGAGAGTTCTATACAATTGTTTGATTAAAATGTATCACTGTCTGATTAGAGGACGTCGATGTCTGATTAGAGGGCGTAGATGTCTGATTCAAAGTTGATGTGGAATTGAGCTCAATTCTCCAGGATCTGATGCAGGCCTTGTGAATGGGCCATCGCACGGTGGATGTACTGTTGGATTGTTCGGTGGATGTACCATTGGATTGTCCTTTGAACTTGATCCAACCATTGAGGAGGGCCCTCAAGTCCCTGATCTTTGCTTTGATGGTACGGCAGCAATTGGCATGCAGGGTCACCACTTTCCCATAATCTCTACCACTTGAACAAAACCCTCCGAAGTAAAGGGTGTCCAGGAACCTCACCCTCAGATCCAACCGTTCGATCACACCCTCTCTCATCAGCTGTCCAAGGACATCTTGCTCTTTCATGCCCTCAGACTCATTTTTGGCAGCATACCAAGTATCAAACAGAGTTATGGTCTTGTTGTTGGAGGCCACAAAGTAGAAGCCAGTGTTGATGGGGTTAGCCCAGTCTGATGGTTGGCCATTGTAGACATCACAGCTGATCTGCAGGTCCTCTCCTTCATGGCTTAATCTCTCAAATGGATTTCTTAGCCACATCACGTCCATGTCCTGTTTTACAGACCTATGGTTAGCCATTTTGACTGACATACTGGAAAAGCATGGTATATATAACTAGATCAAGGATTTCATCATCATCATCATCAAAGCCTTATCCCAACTTTGTTGGGGTTGGCTAGGTCAAGGATTTCACTGTATAAATTCAAATATGTGAAAAAGAGCTTGGTATGGGATTTTCTATTTTGGAACTCACTGTAAAGATGAAGTTGTATCCGCGTCTTAGAACATCAGCTAGGAAGAGAGTTCTGCTCCACATCATTTTGATGAAGTCATTAGACATGTATAGTTTCTCCCCAGAGAAGTCGACACCATCAGTCATGAGTTTGTAGCAATGTAAGCCTTGGAGATTGCATCGATCGAAAGATGTCTGATCGACAGCGACAAGGAGGAGATGGTTGCGCAAGAACTGAGTATCTTCACCAAGTTGGAAGCTCTGGAGGAAGAGATCGAGCAGGCTCCCCTCTTTTGTATAAGCTTTGTTTACCACTGTGATTACAAGGGTCTTGTTCTCCATGGAAGCTCCCTCTAGAGCTGCTTTTAGCTCATCTTTAGGGAGGCTAGATGTCTAAAAGCAAATGAAATATGAATCAGATCAACAATTAATCGGCTGATGTAGCCAATTGCTCCAGGAGAGAATGTTGTGCAACAATATGAATGCCATTGGAATCTATGAGACATAAGAATAAAAGTACTAAAAAAGCATGCCCCTTTTATTATTACATATGTTGAGGCCAACCAATGATCAATCCGAACCCTTGGTGCTTTGGCAGCCGTCCATCAATTAATTGAATCATGATAAACATGCCTTTGTAAAACCATTTAACTTTGAGACCTTAAACGGTGATGTGATTGTACTTTAAAGTGATGTTAGGTCTACTACTAATCCACATCATACTACTCCCACCCCTTATCTTGGAAGTGGCATGAGCTTCTAAAAGAAAACCTAGAGTGTTTTTTTTTTTTCACTAGCATAGCTCCTGTCGTACCATAAGTTGGACAACTTTGAGGCTCTCATTTTTCGTGTAGAAGCTGATAGGAGATCTTTCAAACCTCTATACCTTGTGATTGTTATGCTGTTATGCTGTCTAGGTGGGCTCCACAGTCTACATAGTGGACCATTATCCCTGTGTATCAGATAGAGGGTGGGGAGGGGGGAAGGTGGGGAGAGGTTGTGTGAGATATTTATTTTTTCACTTTGCAAGAGATTTCACTCATTCAAAAGCTAAGAGTGGGGGATATGACGGTCCAAATTCCAAACACTGCACCTTTTCCTTCATAGGTGCATTTATCACATCCATGTGTGCAGTTCGACGACCGAGGCACGGAATTTCAGTGCCCCAACCGGTGGTAGATCTCATTTCATTATTGAAAGTTGAAAACAACTTAAAATTGCCTCAAGCCATTGTTGGGTCTTTGATTTGAGCAGTTTGGATCTCATATCTGGGCCCCACTGGTGGACACATATTTTTGCTCAGAGGAATTTTTTTTTTTTTTTTTTAATCCTGTTCTCAGAGCATCTTAGAGTACTTTTGGGCCATCGATCTCCATCTTGTAAAAAGGAGAGCGTTTATGGTTTAAGGTTTAGGATACTCAATTTCAAATGCTGAATTGGTCAAAGTGAAACCTGCAGTTTGCAATTGCTATTTTCAATTAAAAAAAAATCCTTAATTGGTTATAGGGTGTTGCATAGATAAACAGAATTAAAAAGCAAATACACAAAGACCCAATGCAATGTAAGCTTTGGCTTGAAACCAACAGAAAACCAGGAAGGTAAGATCTAAATGCAAGCAGATCCAAACCATTTATAAACTGGGTTACACCCTCCACTATGGCCCACCCCAAGTCATCCAATATAGTAGAACATTAAAAAAACAGCAGAATATTCTTCAATTTTTGTCTCTTTTGATCATTCTAACAGGAAACTCATACTGCAAAATCTTCTACTGTTGCACCCGTTGGAAAATACAGAGAAGGAAGAAGGAGAAGTAATCAATGTTACCTCGTTCTGTTGAGGAAATGAGGAGATAGATGTCCATATAGATCGATTCCACCCACGAGAACTCAACAATTCAAGCACCAGCAGAGAGACTAACACAAGCCATGAACCCACATGGACCTTTGAGGGATCCATACCATACCACGTTTACAGCCAAGAAGAAGAAGATGAACAGATGCATATAAAACCTTACCCCTTGCTGTAAAGAGTCCAGACCCAAACAAACAAAGGGAAAACTGGTAATTATCAAGAAAATGTACTATACGTTTCAGAATCCTCCCTTTCCTATAAATACTGCCCTCTTCACAAGTCGGATGTACTACTTTTCTGGAAAGATAGATATCAATCTCGTGTATAATTTCATAAAAGTTGCTAATGCTAACATTTGGCCCACTCTTGTATGGTTTTCAAGTCATCCGCGCAGGAGGTGGGGGCCGTATATCATGAATTGTGATCTACTACTGGAGGGTTTGGATCTTGTTTGGGTTTTCTGAACAGTATGGCTTGATGGGTTAGTGGAGACCACGTGGCTTTGTAGTTTGTGACTACCCTTCAGTTTGACTTCTACTTGATTTTGCATGCGTCGAGCCAATCAGGGTTAGGAAAGGTCGACCGAGAGTCTTGGATTGTAGCTGTAGTAATTGGACTTTGGAGCCTTACTTAGTACTTACCATTTGGGCTGAGTCTTTAGTTGAGAAAAATCTTAGAGAGGTTTCCAAGTCTTTCAAGTTTTTGGACGATCAAGCAGAAGTAGAACTCACGTAACTCAAAAGTCAGGCAAAAACGTTGGCATTAGAAAACAAACGAGGACTCCTGGAAAATTTTGAAGATTCCTCAAGAATGATTTATATAGTTGACGATTACACATTGATTTTGTTATGTACCATATTGGTACATATCGTTGAGAAAAATTCGTATCAACGCAAAAAGTATAAAAGTGAGGATTTTCAAATCTTATGGAAATGATTGGACGTGAGAATTCTAAAAAATGAGGATTTCCATTTACCCAAATCTTTAGGGCCTGTTTGGTTGGTGTGCAAGTGGTAGGTGCACACTGGAATCACATCATTTTATGTTTGGCTACACTCATTTACGCATCGTAAATGACGTGTGAAAAGGGTGTGCATATTTAGCGCTGAATTTTCACACCTTAAGGATGTGAAAGAGAACCGCATGTGTGTGAAAAAAGGGAGAAGCAAGAGGCGGTACTACAGTAATTCAAGCCAACATTGCCCCAACCCCCTTTTTTGATTTGTTTGAATCGTGTGGGTCCATAATCAGGATCTGGAATGTTTAGATTCTTTAAAAGGCCAAACATGGCTAGAGGGTCAATTTTCAATCGTTAATTCATTACGGGTTTTTAGATATTTGCAGAAAAGTTCAAATATTAAAATCAACCGTTCTAGACTTCTGTGAAGCAGATTTCCACGATCTAAATCGTTAATCTTTTTTAGAACGCTAAAAACTGCTGGGGGTGAAATTTTACATCTTGACACTCCATGGATTTCGAGAAAATCATCAAAAAATGTAGAACTGTTGGATTAAACAATTAATGACATGTTTATGGGCGTCTTAGACTGCTAGTCTTCTTTTTCCTCTTTTTTTTTTTGGAATTGTGTGGGACCCTAAAGCAAGATTTGAACCGTTAAGGCCAAAAACGACCTTGTGATCAAATTTCGTCGTGGATCCATCAGATATTTGCAAAAGAGTCCATAACCTAAAATCTGTGATTTTGGACTTTTGTGGGGTCCATTTTTATGATCCAAACCATTGATCCTATTTGTAAGGCAAAAGTATTAGAGAGACAAATTTCAAGTTTTGGTTCAACAAGAGTTTTGAGAAATTTGAGAAAAATGGTTAACCATTTGATGGAAAATGGCCTTTTTTGCATGTGGTTTTGAAGCACGTGTGAAAATAACAAACAATGGAAAGCCTTTCCATGAGATTCAATTGCATATGGAAATGTATCACATGTGCATCATTTGCACATGTGAATCATTTTCCTATCACATGTGGTTTTTCCAAACAACCCGTAAAAGATTTACAATTTTTAAATGTGGTTTTTAAAATTTTTTTAAGGGCAAGTTTAATAATAGGTAAGGAATTTGCATGTTTAAGGATTCGTTACTAGTTCACATTTGAATATGTCTTAGTGAGGGCTTATATAGCTAATGCCTCCACATAGATTTTGGTGCGTATCGATGTATATAGCTTAGAAAAACTAGTATCAATGTGTACTTCGCAAAATTGAGGATTTCCAACTCATCAATAAAAAAATCTTAAAAAATGAGAATTTGCAGTAACCCAAATCTACGATGATTTATAATTGTCAAATATAGAATTTTCAAATCCTCCAAAAAAACTGATGAGGAACATTGAGGATTTAATTACCAAATATGACCTAAGAAAAACATGTGAAAAAACTCTAAAAATTGGGTTTCCAAACACGATCTAAAAGCCATTAAATTGATGGCCAATAAAGTTTTTATTTTGACCCTTCATTTTATAGCTTGACTGCCCCCTATTTGAGTCGGTGGGGGT
This sequence comes from Persea americana, assembly GCA_029852735.1. Lineage (NCBI taxonomy): Eukaryota > Viridiplantae > Streptophyta > Magnoliopsida > Laurales > Lauraceae > Persea > Persea americana. The sequence continues at coordinate 54,754,415 of CM056816.1, read as the reverse complement.
GAGTGATAAAACGCAATTTACATCTATTTTGATAAATTGAGTGTTTTAATTAAGGTACATACAGAGCAACCCTAACATGAACCAGATGTTTTGTACCAAAAAGAAAGAAGAATAACCCTTTGTTTGGGAAGGGGGTAAAATGGGGGAAAGGAAAAAAAGGAGGGGAAAATGGAGGGAAAGTGGAAATGGGGGCTGTTTGGGAAGGGGGGGAGGGAAAATGGGGGAGTGGAATTAGAGGGTAAAATTTTAAAAATTTTACCCCCTAATTTTCCCTTCAAAATTGGGGAGAAAGAATGAGGAAAAGAGATTTCCCTCCCCTCCCCTACTACACAAACGAAAGAAGGAAATTTTTTTCTTCCCTCCCCTCCCCTCCCCCTTCGTTTTCCTTCTCCATCTTATTTCCCCTCCCCTTCCCTCTTCCCTTCCCGAACATTGGGTAAGAGTCATATGGAGCAAGTACAAGGTACTTTGAGGAAGCAATAAGATATTGCCAAATGTGCTATTTCAGACCATAGATTTGGCCTCGCCGACACGCAAGTGTCTTTTTGGATTCCCCTGTACTGGTCATGATATGTCATTTTCCTCAATTTTTCTTAAGCCTGGACATCACACGTTGTCATGGTCCCATCCATTTCCTGGTTTATTTAAAGGCTTCGTTACCCTTCACATTTTCTTTTCTATATGGGGACTTATTAGGTGATGAAAAAACCAACTCCATTAGATTGTCCTAATTGATGGAAACCCATCAATTTCACCGCCTCTCAAAATCAAACCACTAAAAATATCTTCCACCCGCTTTGCGAGAGTTCACCTTTGCAACAACCGTGTTTATTCTAATTATTTATTTTCAATTTCAATTATTTATTTTACAAATGATCAATCTTACAATAGGACTTTAATAAAATACACAAGTAAGCTATAATGATTCGAAAATTGAAACTCTCACTAATCAGTGCTTTACTTATGTGTTTTTAGTTAATTTAATGGTTAATATCTTTTTTTTTTCCCAAGGAGCTCAAGCCCTCTACAGATCAATAGTGCAAGGCCACAAATTAAACTATTTAGATCTTTGAAAGTTGTTCATCTTATTTTACTCTTAACATAACAAACGGTCAACCTTATATATTTTGCACCCTCATGACTCCTACAAAACAATATGGATTGCCCACATTGGCCAGATGCTGATACTTGCAAGGACCAATTTTGTTCTCATATCAAATGAGAAGAAGGTGTTATTAGATGCTGTATTCTTGCTAAGTTTATAAAGATCAGAAATGATTGAAAAGAGACTTCCCATTCAATAAAGGGTTTATGTTATTTATGCCATACCTGGTGTCCACATAATCACCTTGAGAAATTGATATTATTTCTGAAATTTAATAGCATTATATTTTCACAATGGCTTTTTCATTATTTTACTAAACTGTCTTACATCTAAATTAAATATATCTAAAGCAGTTTGGATTTATTTTAAATTATGTTTCCTATCACTAACTAGTTTAAAACCCAACATGTAGAAGATCTTCTATTATAACTCCACAGGAAATAGCCCATAAACAATATTTGCAAGCTTGGTTTAAATCAAATGAGTAAATATAAAATAAAATAAAAAATCCAAAGCCTAGACTGCAGTTTAAGAAATAAAGCCTAAGCTACAAAGATAATGAATGATCTTATGCCACCATGATTATAACAATGTACCTTTCCTTGATTGGGATTTTTTCATATCACTGGCTATCTTCTATAAAACAGACTTAAATTCTATTCTAAGGAAAATTATATGTACTGTTGAATTGATCAAGTTTTAAAATATGATTATATATCTTAATATGATAAATCTAATAGTGTACGTCACTTTTACTAAAGTGAAAATTTGGCAATTGCCTAGACATAAGAAGGGGTGGGATCGATGTGTAAATGAGATCAAACAAAGATGGTAATTATATCTTCAATGCAGTTATTTTTTTAATGTTTTGGAATTCGATTCTCTAATCTAGAGTTTATTTATTTAAGTTTAAAGCACTGTTAAATCAATGAAAGAAATAAACATTTTCTAATTTCTTTGTTATTTTCTTTTTTATTTCACTAGAAGTGAAAAAAAAAACCAATTATTATAAATAAATAGCCAAAGGTTTTTTTTCTCTCTCTTTTGACCACCTTCCTCTTAATTTTGACTTTCAAATAGAGCCGTCTTACTAGAGCCTAGATAATCTCTGAATCCTTATCTCCACGGGTTCCTTTTAGGATAGGTAATCAAGACTCACCTTATCTCCATTACTCTATATGGTTAAATCACCTTTGTTCAATCTTTTTATTTAAAATGCTTTCCTTAATCTTTTAGATGAAATATTTCTCCTTTAGATGAAATATTTCTCCACAAACTCTTGATCTTTGAAAACACTTTTCTCAAGTCCTATTATTTTAAGGTATCATTTTTCTATTTCATAATAATGTTAACTACTTATCCTAAATATCCACTATCTCTTTATCCTTAATATTTATCCTTGATATCTGGTTAACTAGTTAACCAGAAATCCTTGTATAACTAATTGTTTTAATTATGATGAGCATGGATATTCCTGCCAACTAGTGCACAGCTAAGAGGATGTCGCTACTCAACGAAAAAGCGAAAAAAAGGTGCCGGTAGGACCTATATGATTTATATTAAAATCTGAGACCCTTTTGGTCTTCAACAAGTCTAAGAGGATTTCTCAGGTAAAATAATTCTTTGATTAATTAGGAAAGGTAACAAAATCTAAAAATTGTAGTGCGTAGAAATGTATTTTAGGTGATTAAGAACTAAAAGCTTTAATGAGGTACATTTCTTCTCCTTGCCATCATCTTCTTTTATGTATTGTCTCCGACGTTTGTAGCGTATATATGCCTATCTAACCACTAGTTATTTTTATTAGTTGTCTGTTTTCATCTGGCCAATGACTATTTTTATACATGTCGTGTAGTCAAGAGTCAATTTGAACAATTCCTCTCTATTTTGACTCTTTAACTCAACAATTACCTTATTTTTTTTAGTTTTCTTCTAATATTTCAAGAGTTCTTTGATAATTTCTTAAATTTCTTATTATCTTACTATTTAAGAATCTTTGAATGTGTGTTTATATAAGTAAGAGACAAGAGAAGCTAAATTTTAATAGTGTTAATAGAAATAACATTATCAATGGATTCATCATGTTCTGTTTTTAAACTCAAATCAGATTGTCATAATATCTTAATCATCAATTAAACATCAGAACCACATCAAAGATGCCAACATAATAATGTTAGAGAGACGTCAGAAAAAAATAAATAAAATAAATTGTAACATCTATTCATACAAAAAAAACTCCAAATTTCCATAATTTTCAGAACCTCACAAACATAAATGAAACAGATAATATTTCCGAAAAAAATAAAAAAATTATAAGTTGAAAAAAACGAGTCCATCATATTTTCAAATATATTGCCCCATTTTTTAAGATTTATTTTGCTATTTCATCACTTCAAAAATCTTTGAACATATACTTATGAACTTAAGAAATAAGGAAATATGCATTTCACAACCATTTTTCTTAACCGTGATTGTCATTCTTTCTTGAACTAGTAACTAGGTAAATGTCAAACTAAGGAGGGAGGGAAAGTACTATGGTCCAAAAACAGCAAACATTGGGTGAACCCCTCTCACCCGACTTAGAAAGAAAATGCTAAATGTAGCCTACATAATTAACACGAATAATGAAAATCAAGCAGGTCAGCTTGCTAGAGGTCTTTAAAATCCCGGGTTCAGTTTCTAAAAGCATAGCCCATTTCTATGAGGCTAATTAGAAAGATATTGGTGTCGATTAGGGGTAAGTCAAAATGTCCAAAGCCTGGTAGCTCTAGTATAATTTTTTTTTGAGGGCGGGGATCCTAGGTAGCTCATACATGTGGGAAGGGGAGCCTAGACAAATAGGAAGAGGATCCTACAAATGTGGTTGCTGTAGTATAATTCCAGATGGTATTTTGTGATAGAATCCGACAGTGAGTACCAATTAGGTTGGTGTTAAATTGGAATTCCCACCAGTTCAAAGGGGTTACGAATGTCCCTGTGAAGGGTTTGAATTGATCATAGGTTAGTCCCATTGTGCAGATTTGAAATGGGTTCACTATTTTTGAAAACAAACCCACGTTTTACATTGTCAGCTTCGCCTGTTTAACTAATGTATATTCACACCAAGCGAATACAGAGGCTGCTATGTAGAAATTTAATAATGTAAAAAAGCTTACCATGTTAGATGAACTTGTGTAGATTTGCTGAAAGGGAGTGAAATCCTTGTCCAACTTGGGACTCCAAACCCATAGATTAAGAGTTACAGAGAGCATTAGAGACACTGCAACCAACTTACACAAATTGTTCTCTTCACAATCTGCATTAGAGCTCATTTTGGTGAGATTTGAGGGCTCTCCCAACAGGAAATTCTTTGCTTTCAGTCTCTTCTTTTGGGATTGAGACCACCTAGAAGAGGAGAGTAATTGTCTCCTCAGAATAAAAAAAAATGGACATATGGCTTGAACATACTATTCAGACTCAAGAGGGGCATGTTTTGTATGAAGTGATAGTTTAAGCGTGCAGGTATGTCACGCAATGTTCTTGAACATCACAAGGTAGGCTTAGATACGAAGTAAGATAAGAACACTTCTTAGGTCCAGCAATTTGAAGCCCAGATATTGCTTTGATGGGAGCAATATTCACCGTTGGATCGAACATGTATAGTACTAATGTATGGTTGTAGACCAGATGTGTCCCACTATTGTACGAGCATTCATGTATAGCCAAAATTAAATGGAAAGCAGATACAGGAATCCTATCCGCCCAAAAGGTCACCCCAATTATACACTGTCACAATAGTATAAAATGGTTTAAAAAAAATAAAAATCAATTAATGTATGTATGAACAAAAATAGAGACAAATTCTTCCATTGAATATCATTAAATCAATATTACAAAGAAATCCCATTTTTTATTGGGGTGGATTATAATGCTCAAAAACAAAATTATAATGTCCTAATCTGGGAAAGAGACTGCTTCTTATACTTGACCTGCTTCTATCTTTACGAGTAAAATAAAAGGAACGACATAAATGCCTAATTTGCATCATGGTATTTGATTTCTCAATCTCTTCAAGAGCTTTCAATGCCATTGGGCTTAACATCATTTGGGCCTTAATGGGCGTCAACATCATTTGGGCCTAAACGATATCAATTATTCACTTGTTTTGTACTATTGAAGAGTGCTATTACCAATTTTTTGGTAATCAACATATTTTCTATCATTGGATTAATGATTTGTGATGTTTTCATTGATAGATTGATAATCCTCACAACTCTCATCATTGGATCAACAATCTGAGGTGTCTCCACCATATGATTGACAACCCAAACATCCTCCATCATTGGATCAATGATTTGCGGCGTTTCCACTGTTAGACTGATCACTCAAAAAATTTTTTTTTTTTTTTAATTAATATCAATGGAGCTTCAACCCATAGTGCAGACTTTCAATCATCTGGAAAACAGGTATTCTTCCTTACAGACGTATCGTGAGATCACGATGTTGTGGGGAGAACTAAAGAGGAGCATCGATGAAGGGGTTTTAGATGCAGACTGAGATTTGTAATGCCATGAACTTGTGTCTGAATCATCATACGGACATTGCAATACTAAGGTGCCGCACTTGGCAGTCAGTATTAATCTGATCTTGTATTGTTTGCTCCTTTAATGAAAGTAGTCATTTCAAAAAAAAACAAACAAACAAATTTTTTTTTTTTTTTTTTTGTAACACTGAGGTGCCACTTTGCTGAATAATCTTGAATGGGACTCCTGCTGCATTTATTGTTGGAAGTGTTATTTTTTAAGAAAAAACTGTTTGAATGCATGGGGGTAATAGTTTGAGCATCTGTGGCTGTAAATTTTGGACCTACATGGTTTTCAGTTCTTTTCATCCAATACATTTGTCTTAGTACTCCTTTTGAGTCTAACATCATATCAATTTCTACTTTGTAGGAGAAAGCCCTGTGTTTCTCTGAGAAGAAAAAGAAACTAATGAGCAGGAGCAATTGAACAAGGCTTTATCCCCCTCCACTGAGGTCTTGTGTAAGCTTCATTACCACGTGGGATGAATGGTTGACTGGTTTCCACTACAGTTTGCTATTCAGATTGTTGTGATCTAGGGCCTATGGAAAGAGATCAATCACACACAAGAACACGGAGATTTACGTGGTTCGGCTTTTGGCCTACGTCCACGGGGAAGACGGGAGAACTCAGTTTATTATCAGAAGAAGGTGTACATCATAAAGACCCTAAGTCTCTATTTATAATATCAGCCCAATACCCAGTTACACCCAAACACTACTTCTAATCACAGTAAACCTATGATAATAGACCTACTTCTAATCTCAGTAGACCATGGGCAATACAGGGGCCCGGTTTACTTATAATTTATTCAATTGAGCCAAACAAATAACAAATCTCCACCTTAGCGAACATTGAAGCTGATCTTCATGCACTTAATACATCTCACCGTCTCCACCTGCCCCTTAGGGCACTCAGGTACTGATCACATTAATCAAGTCCAAGCAATGCTTGAACTTGACTGTTGGAATAGTCTTGGTCATCATATCTGCTGGATTCTCCGCCGTAGCAATTTTTATTATTGCAATAGCACCCTCGGCGATGACATCTCGAATGAAATGAGCCCTTACATCTATGTGCTTGGTCTTTTCATGATACTTTGGATTATGTGTCAGATCGATCGCACTCTGACTGTCACAGAAAACAGTAACTAGCTTCCGTTCCAATCCCAGATCTTCAACCAAGCCTGTCAGCCAAATAGCTTCCCTCACTGCCTCTGTAGCTGCCATATATTCTGCTTCAGTGGTAGACAAGACAGCTTTGGATTGTAATGCTGCCTTCCAACTGATGGCACCGCTAGCAAAAGTGAAGACATAACCTGTCAGGGACCTTCTTCTGTCTAAATCTCCAGCAAAATCTGAATCAACATATCCAATAACACTTCCAGAAGTGTTATTACTTCTGTCATAAATTATCCCAACATCAGTAGTACCTCTCAAGTAACGGAGTATCCATTTCACTGCCTGCCAATGGGCCTTTCTGGGGTTATCCATGTATCTGCTAACTACACTAACCGCGTGTGAAATATCTGGCCTCGTGCAAACCATGGCATACATGATACTCCCAACTGCACTAGCATAAGGAACACGAGACATGTGCTCCACCTCTTCCGTAGTTTGTGGTGACAAAGCAGCGGAAAGTTTGAAATGGGCTGCCAATGGAGTATTCACAGGTTTCGAACTTTGCATACCAAAGCGCTTTATAACCTTCTCAAGGTACCTCTTTTGTGACAAAGACAATTTGCCCGATTTCCGGTCCCTTTGAATCTCCATTCCAAGAATTTTCTTCGCAGCACCTAAGTCTTTCATCTCAAATTCACCACTTAACTGAGTTTTCAACCTGTTGATCTCAGACATGTCCTTTGCAGCAATCAACATGTCATCAACATATAGCAGCAAATAGACATACGAGCCATTGGAGTGCTTCTTGTGGTATACACAGTTGTCATATGCACTCCTGCAATAACCGTTTCCAACCATAAAGGTGTCGAAACGCTTGTACCACTGCCTAGGAGACTGCTTCAGACCATACAATGATTTCTTTAGCAAACAAATGTGGTTTTCCTTTCCATGAATTTCAAACCCCTCTGGTTGATGCATGTAAATCTGTTCATCTAGCTCGCCATGTAAAAACGCAGTCTTGACATCAAGCTGCTCCAACTCTAAATTGAATTTAGCAACCATAGCAAGTAGCACCCTGATAGAACTATGCTTCACCACAGGAGAGAACACTTCATTGAAGTCAACACCCTCCCTCTGAGTATAGCCTTTTGCAACCAGTCGTGCTTTGAACCTAGTCTCTTCCACCCCTGGAGTTCCTTTCTTTTTCTTGAAGACCCATTTGCATCTAACAATCTTCTGGCCTTTCGGAGGTTTTACTAACTCCCAAGTCTGATTCTTGTGAAGAGATTCAATCTCCTTACCCATGGCTACGGCCCATTTTACTGATTCTTTGCTAGTGACGGTATCCCGATATGTAACCGGCTCAGACTCAATACTCTCAGCTGTATTAAGAGCGTAGGCAACAATATCTTCATAGCCGTATCTCTGAGGTTTCTTAATCTGCCTCCTTTCTCTGTCCCGAGTAAGTATGTAATCATCCGGAACTACACTTTCCTCGTTTGAGCTTTGCATCTCCTCTATATCTTGTTGATCTGGGACATCTGTTTGCACCTTATCCTGCAATTTTTCTGGAGCTTCCTTCTCAAGCTCCACCTTTTTACTGACACCGTTTTGATCCTCCACCTTTCCAGCATCTTGACGCTCCTTCGGTTTCAACATAGCAGACTCATCAAAGGTCACATCTCTGCTTATAATGCATTTGGGAGATTTCCCATCTAGGCACCACGGCCTATATCCTTTAACACCATCTGCATATCCTAGAAATATGCACTTTCTTGCCCTTGGTTCAAGCTTTCCATCATTCACATGAGCATAGGCAGGACAACCAAATATCCGCAAGTTGGTGTAATCAGCAGGAGCTCCAGACCATACCTCTACAGGAGTTTTGCATTCGATAGCTGTTGATGGGGACCGGTTTATCAGATAACAAGCCGTGTTAACAGCTTCCGCCCAAAACTTTCTAGGTAATCCTGCGTTAGAGAGAATGCACCGGGTCTTCTCTAGAATAGTCCTGTTCATCCGTTCTGCAACTCCGTTCTGTTGCGGTGTATTTCTGACTGTGCGATGTCTCACAATACCTTCATTCTTGCAGAACTCATTAAAAACACTATTACAGAATTCCAAGCCATTGTCAGTTCTCAAGCGCTTGAGCTTTTTACCTGTCTGCTTCTCGACCATAGCCTTCCATTGCTTGAACTGTGCAAAAGCTTCATGTTTGTGCTTTAAGATATACACCCAGACCTTCCGAGAATAGTCATCAATAAAGGTCAACATGTATAAACCACCACCAAGAGATGGAACACGAGAGGGACCCCAAAGATCAGAGTGGATATAATCCAAAGTACCCTTTGTCCGATGAATAGCAGTCCTGAACTTGACTCTACATTGCTTTCCGAAGATACAATGCTCACAGAAGTCCAGCTTTCCTGTTTTCTGACCACACAGTAAAACCTGTTTAGTCAACTCATCCATACCCCTCTCACTCATATGCCCAAGTCGCATATGCCATAACTTGGTAATTTCTAAATCTGAATCTGAGGACGACACAGCTGCAGCACCTGTAATTGTACTACCTTGAAGAAAGTAAAGGCCATTCTGCTTCAGTCTCTTCATCACTACAAGAGCACCCTTCGAGATTCTCATAACTCCACCTCCAGCTTTGTAGGTACAACCGTTGGAGTCAAGCGTACCCAAGGAAATCAAGTTTTTCTTTAACTCTAGAATATGCCTAACATCTGACAATGTTCTCACAATACCGTCATGCATCTTAATTTTGATTGCACCTATCCCAACAACCTTACAAACTGCATTATTTCCCATAAGCACTTAACCACCATCAATAGATTGATAATTGGTAAACCAATCTCTGTAAGGACACATATGATAGGAACAGCCTGAATCAAGAATCCACTCAGTGGCTGAGCTACCAACAGTAACCGAAAGAACTTCTGCACCATCAGAATTAGTCTCTGCAACATCGGTTGCTACTCCGGCAATTTCTCCAGAATTAGATTTCTCTTTCCCTTTACGCTCTGGACAATCTTTTCTAAAATGCCCTTCATTGTGACATTTGAAGCACTTTAATTTTCTAGTTTTTGATTTTGACCTAGATCGGCCTCTTCTATTATGCTCTTTCTTCTCTGTTCTGCCACGTGCTACCAAACCCTCACCAGAACTGTCATGGTTTTCAATTGCAACCTTTTTCTTTAACTCCTTGGAGTTCAAGGCTGACTCAACATCTTCCTTAGAAAGAGTTTCTCTACCATACATCATGGTATCAACAAAGTTCTCATACGAGGGTGGTAAAGAGCATAGCAACATGATAGCTTGGTCCTCATCATCAATTTTGACATCTATATTTTCCAGATCTAAAATAGCTTTTGTAAAAGAATCAATGTGAGTTGAAACAGACGTACCTTCCTGCATTTGTAATGTGAACAATCGCTTTTTCAGATACAAGTGATTTGTGAGAGATTTTGTGATGTACAAGTTCTCCAACTTTTGCCATATGCCAGCAACAGTTTTTTCCTGAACAACCTTTCGCAGTACACCATCACTCAAGAACAGCAGAATCTGACCATACGCCTTTTCCAGCAACTCATCCTTCTCTTCATCTGATAATTTTTCAGATAGAGCATTCTTTCCCCTCAAAGCTTTATGCAACCCATTCTGGACCAACAAAGCATGCATCTTCAGACGCCAAAGACCGAAGTCATTATTACCGTCGAATTTTTCAATATCGAATTTAGCAGCCATTCTGCAAATCTTTCACTAGAACTGTGTAGATCTGGTCACCACGAGCACGCTGGAAGAAACGGATCTGAAATTCGACTTTGGACGGCTAAGATATCGCAGAAATAAGTTTCTGCGCTCCGATCAGTCAATCTCTTTCGTTGACAGTTGAACAGCCAATCTTCTTCCACAACAGCGTAGATCTGCTCGCAACGAGTCCGTAGGTTCAAACGGATCTCAGATCGGACTCCGGATCGTCAAGATATCGCGAAAACAAGTTTCAGCCTTTGATTTGGTCAAACAGACTTTGACCGTACGATCTGCTGACGTCAGCGATTCTGCAACAGGCTTTGACTCTGGGCTTCCACAAACGGGTCGGGCTGACCTGGACTGGACCCAACCTGGACTGGCTAACGGGCTTCTGTAACGAGTCAGGCTTGACCTGATCTGAAATCGACCCGGAACTGTTGCGAGCCCAGGCCCACTTCCCCTTCTTCTTCAACCGTTCTGTTCTGCAACAGAGGACGGTTCCAGAATTCTTCTTCCACGTCAACGGCGCAGGCGTCACGCAGCGCAGGTAGCGCTTCTTCTCCGGCAATGGCGGCGACGGCGGCGGCGAAAACTCCGGTGAAGCAGCAAAGACAGCACGGGAACCGGAAGACGGCGATGACGGTGATGGCTCCTCCGATCTTCTCTTATGCAAACCACGACGGCGATCAGCGCTGCGAGACCCTGTTGAGGAGGCAATCAGCGCGACGAGACCCTGTATCGCCCTTCCCTGCAGTCTTCTTCCTCTGCAACAGCGCAGTGGCGGCCCTCTCTCTGGTTCTGGAGATCTTCTTCTCCGGCGAGGTAGCAGCTGGAATTCCGGGTCTTCTTCTCCGGTTTCTGCACGATGACGTGAGCAACAATGCTCAGCAGCGACGATCAGCGGCAGTGACGATCTATCTCTTGTTCCGGCGATCTGTTCCGGCGCACGTGCAGGATCCGGTCTGCAACGATTCCGGCGATTAACAGTCCTCCTTTGTTCTACGATTTGTGTGTCTCACCAATTCTCTTCTCCGATCAGCCCTCTCAAATCCGATCCGTTGGATTTCTTCCGATCACGCCAATTAGCTCTGATACCAGTTTGTTGTGATCTAGGGCCTATGGAAAGAGATCAATCACACACAAGAACACGGAGATATACGTGGTTCGGCTTTTGGCTTACGTCCACGGGGAAGACGGGAGAACTCAGTTTATTATCAGAAGAAGGTGTACATCATAGAGACCCTAAGTCTCTATTTATAATATCAGCCCAATACCCAGTTACACCCAAACACTACTTCTAATCACAGTAGACCTATGATAATAGACATACTTCTAATCTCAGTAGACCATGGGCAATACAGGGGCCCGGTTAATTTATAATTTATTCAATTGAGCCAAACAAATAACACAGATATCATTATTCACTATTCGCCACGCAAATGAAGAAAGAAGTACCCAAAAATCCTCCATTCAATTTATTGACTCTTTCTATGGTTCATTCAGTTGGAAAGTGTTGCTGGAATTCAAATATTGACTCTTGCTATGGTTCAGCTTTGAGTCTTGTTGAAAGTTCTATAGTACAAATGGGTATTATTTTAAAAGTATCATGATATATACCTCAAACCAGTATTTTCATGATAGTGTCATGATGTTTTTTGAAATATTGCAAAAATCCCAAAAAAAGGAATAAAATTGGGAGAAATAGGGAAATCTAAAAAATATTTTAAATAGTGTTGTCATATTTAACATAATATTTTATTTTCAACAACATTTCTCCAATAATATCCTGAGATGAATCCCAATTTTTACAAGTATCCTATGATTTTTTGAGACGATAATTTCCCCAGACATTTGTGACAATGCCCAAGATACTTAATCTGGGACAGTCCAGATTATAAGTCACTCCATACTTTGGGAATGAATTCGCCAATGCATTAGAATTTAAATCCCCTTGAATTGTAACCCAAATGTTCATAAATCGTAAATTTAGAATGCAAAATAAATGAGGATAAAAACATGGACTCGTATTAATGGCTTGAAATCTCATATTTGAGGGCCTATTTGTTTGACATACAAACTCATGCCTGTCTTTAACTGGTTAAAAAAAAAAAAATGAAGATCCAAGGTGAATATCGAAAGAATGGTCACCAGATAAGCTACCCCTCAATGGAAAATGATTTAAGTGAAGATGGGAAATGAATACCCAATGCCATCACTTTCTGGTAATTCTAATCCTAGGAAAGGAATACCCAAATGGCATCACCATGAGGGCATGTTGGCATCACTTTTTCGGAATGATCTTGCATTTGTATAGCTTGATTGCCCATTCCCAAATTTGTTTTCGGAAGCAAAATCCATGCAAGTAGTGTCACATCCCGGACCTGAGAATCCCCTGATTAGGGTGGTCCCCGAGGTGTGACATGCGTACTCCCGTAAACTCGCACCTGCTCTGGACCAAGTTCGAATTCACGAAGGAGAAAATTCCACTTTTAACACTTGTCAAAGAACATTTATTTGCGGAAGTATGTATATCATCAATAACAAAGCCATGAGCTGTCTATTAATCAATCCATTATATTACCATCACTCTATAGCAAAGCTAATAATAATTTCAACCTTCAATGCATACTTAAACTAAGAGCAAGAGTAACTATTTAATCTTAAGTTATGATTACCACACTTGTACGTACTCCAGCGGTTAAAACTAACTATTAACCTTACCGATCAAGTTTCTAATCTGGAGCACTATCAATTATCCTCTTCGGTAACCTGGAATCCTATGACACCAAGTGTAACATCATGAATACGACGATTCAACAATGTATAAGCAATTAAGATATATCGCATGTTATGTCAAATTTGAATTATTGACAGAAGATTAAAAAATGTCAAATAATCAAAAAACTAGGCACATTGTGCATTTAAGAATAAATCATGCTTTGTCGAATCACAAAATAAATACTTACATTCTAGTTGGCTACTATCTCAGCTCAATTCTCCCTTAATAGAGAGCACGCATTTTGGGATGTCACCAGGGGCCCCGCCAAAGGTCCTTCTGGTTACCCGGGTTCTGGAGTTCCGGTACTCCAGGTTGTCTACTGCAATGACGTATACAAATCTAAACCAAGACCCACCCCGTTGAGGATCGTCCGGTCGAAGCTAAGTAGTGCCGACTCATTTGATTCAATCAATATGACTTGAGTAAGACTTGTACACTCAATTCATTTTGAATCTTTCGATTCCATTCTATTCATTCAATTCATTTCAATCAAACTGGTAATATTTACCTAGTCCACTATTCACATCAATGAGGATACATTTGTAAGACAATTGCAATAATAATTGAGAAGTAATGCGAAAAATGCATATAAGCAATTCTTGAGATATTTGAGGGCAATAAACAAGTCAATAGCAATATGCAAATACAATCCGATTAATAGAACCAAGGAGATTTACTAGCCAAACCTAATCTAGTTACCCGCCATCTCTAACAATTTATTTCAATGTAGTTTTAGGTCATTCGATGCAGTGCTACATTTTTATTGGTGTCACTTGTATATATGTGAGGTACATCAGATTCCTTTAAATCAACACCCATAGCGAAGTTCTAGATGGGACGGATAAGTACATGAGATAATTTCAACCCAAAATTTTTCATGTGTTACAATTTCCATTGAACTATGATAATCGGCGATAGGTACCATTTTATGGGCCCACAAAGTCAATCCTTTACAATCTAAAAACCTTATTGGTATAGTGTTTATGTCACAATCATCCCCATGGATTGATTATGAAGAGTTTAGGCCTTTTGAAGTGGGGTTTTTCCAAAAGAGATAGGGCCCAGTGCAATGGTCCAAATATTTACTTTCTCTCCAAATCTCTGGTCATTAAGTGGTTTATACCACTGGATTTCACATTTCAAGAGCTTTCCAAAGGTATGTGGAACTCCAAAATCTGATATATGGGTAAAAAGTTATGGCCATGCGAAGTTGGTGTTGCCGGGCCCAATGGGCTGACCCGCCCGAGCGGGCCCAATTCGGCTGGCCCAATTATGGGCAATTTCTGAGTATGAAAATGCCCAATTTCAACCATTCTTCTCCTATTTCAATTACCAATAATCCTTATACTATATTAGACATGATTTGAGCATCCAAAGCTCCATGTACAAGCTATCTCATCAAGCCATATCCATTCCATTATCCATTAACATTCATATATATAGAAACCATTCCACATTATGAATTCCATTCAAATAAAAAGGCTGAATTCTGATATCCAAGAGAAATATAGCATTCTATCAAAGAATCAATTAATATGCATAAATTCAATTTGCTCATACTTGCATCTTTTTGGTGCTTTTCACTCTAATTCTTTCCTTTGACTTAATTGAAGTTAAAACTCTCAATTTTTTAAGCTCAAGCTAAACCCTACAATGAAAAAGTAATGAATGGAAATGAGTTCACATGCATGCAATTTGAATGAGTCTACACAGTCCCTAATAGGCTTAGAATATCATTTAGAAGATGGGTTCTTACCAAAAGATATATGGTGATGAGAGGAAGCTTGAAAGTGAAGAAGATGATGCACTTGGGTTGCAGAAAAGCTTCCTAGCTCCTCAATCTAACATGGACAATCCTCTTGCATGGCTTCTAGTTAATCATCCAAGACATTAGAAAGGTGTAGAGATTCCATCAAAGAAATGTGTGAAGAGTAGAAGGGAATGAAGAGGAATGGGTTCTCAGTCCATGGAAATAGGAAAAATGAAGGGGATCGTTGGCGGGTGGCTTATAAGAGGAGAACTTTTGTTCTCCTTTGCATGCAAACCCAGGTTCAATAGGGTAATCTTAGAAAAAGGGCTTTTGGGCTTAGATGGGTTGGAAATGGGCTTGGAACTGGGTTGAGTTGGGTCCACAAGGTTTATGTCCAAGTACGAAAATTAATACTAATGACATGCTTTATGAAATGCTCTAAATCCATTAGACTTTGGCAACACATGAGTGGCCCAAATTATCAAAAGGACATAGGTCTACCAAGTTGGCCCCAGAACTCTACTAATCTACCTAATCCATCACAAAGATAATCCAAAACATCCATGAGGTACCTAATCAAGGTTATTTAGGCACCAAACCTACTAAGTTGGGGTTGGGGTCTAACAAGTAGACACATGGAGCAGAATTATAACAAACTAATTACACACCCTAAGTGTATTCTTTTATTTATAACAAACTAACACACCCTAAGTGTATTCTTTTATTCAAAAGAATGCTTGTTATCAGAAGATAGCCATAAAAATTATGAATCATCTCATCTTTTACCCAAAGGAACCGGGATCAATAACAGGAGGTGAACTGTAAATCTGATTTCTTTGTTGCACTGCATCTTATTATATTATTAATTTGGATTCCGACTTCAATAATACTTCCAAAATTAATAGGAAAAGAGAAAAAAAACAAAAATACTGATAATCGAATGGTATGGATTACTGTTTTTAATGTCTACTCAATCCTATCAGCCTAAAATGTCTCCCATGAGTGTCGTTAAAAGAAATTCTGAAAATGTCTGCATGTAATGTATAGAGGAGAATTTGACAAATAAACTGTTTCGGGTGCCCACTCTGATGCACATCAATCATGGGGGAATTTGGAATTCATCCAAATACTAGATTAAATGTGGGACAAATATCGATATGATCTGATGATTCTAACAATTTATTTAAGAGCAGCATTATAAATGTTAAAAAATCGGGGCTCTTGAATTGAATTCGATCATCTAATCACATTAATTATGTACTCAATCCTAGTCCCCGTTATTGAGAAGCATCAAGGTGGATTTGCAAGTATCAAACTTAAGAGCTCTATATAAGTGTCTGATTAGAAGGTGTCGACGTCTGATTAGAGGTTGATGTGGAGTCGGGCTTAATTCCCCAGCAACCCTCGTAACTGGGCCATAGCACGGTGGATGTACTGTTGGATTTTTCGGTGGATGTACCGTCGGATCGTCCTCTGAACTTGATCCAACCATTGAGGAGGGCCCTCAGGTCCTTGATCTTTGATTTGATGGATACGCAGCAATTGGCATGAATGGTCACCACTTTCCCATAATCTTTACCACTCGAACAAAACCCTCCGAAGTAAAGGGTGTCCAGGAATCTCACCCTCAGATCCAACCGTTCGATCACACCCTCTCTTATCAGCCGTCCAAGGACATCTTGCTCTTTCATGCCGTCAGACTCATTTTTGGCAGCATACCAAGTATCAAACAGAGTTGTGGTCTTGTTGTTGGAGGCCACAAAGTAGAAGCCAGTGTTGATGGGGTTAGCCCTGTCTGATGGTTGGCCATTGTAGAAATCACAGCTGATCTGCAGGTCCTCTCCTTCATGGCTTAATCTCTCAAATGGATTTCTCAGCCACATCACGTCCATGTCCTGTTTTACAGACCTATGGTTAGTCATTTTGACTTGGATACTGGAAAAGCATGGTCTGGAATACATTTTATGATATTTCGAGGCCAAGGATTTCACCGTCATCAATCATCATCATTAAATCCTTGTTCCAACTATATTGGGTTGGCCAGGTCAAGTTCATTTTATAAATTCAAATATATGAAAAACAGCATGGAATGGGATTTTCTATTTTAGACCCACTGTAAAGATGAAGTTGTATCCGCGTCTTAGAACGTCAGTTAGGAAGAGAGTTCTGCTCCACATCATTTTGATGAAGTCATTAGACATGTATATTTTCTCCCCAGAGAAGTCAACCCCATCAGTCTTGAGTTTGTAGCAATGTAAGCGTTCGAGATTGCATCGATCGAAAGCTGTCTGATCAACCGCGATGAGGAGGAGATGGTTGCGCAAGAACTGGGTACCTTCACCAAGTTGGATACTCTGGAGGAAGAGATCAAGCATGCTCCCCTCTTTTGTATAAGCTTTGTTTACCACTCCGATTACAAGGGTCTTGTTCTCCATAGAAGCTCCCTCTAGAACTGCTTCTAGCTCATCTTTAGGGATGTTAGGTGTCTAAAAGTCAATAAAACATGAATCAGATCAACAATCCAATCCGTTGATGTATCCCATTCTTCTAGGAGAGAATTTGTTGTGCCAACAATATGAATGCCTTTGGAATCTATGAGACATAAGAATAAAACCGAAGTAAAAAAGCATACCCTTTTTATTATTACATATGGTGAATCCAACCTATGATTAATCTGAACCCTCACACACACTTGCCCTATGAATTGGCACTTTGGCAACTGTCCATCAATTAATTGAATCATGATAAATACGCCTTTGTAAAACCATTTAATTTTTAGACCTTAAATGGTGATGTGATTGAACTTTAAAGTGATGTTAGGTCTACCACTAATCCACATCTGATTGAGTCTGGATCTCCTGTTTCGCAGAAACAGTAAGATGCTGTTTCCTCCAATCCAGATTGTCACATCCCCTATCTTTGAAGTGGCATGAGCTTCTAAAAGCAAACCTTCAGTGTTTTTTTTTTTTTTTTTCTAATACCGTAACACCCGCTGTATCAAGAGTTGGACAACTTGGAGGCCTCAAAAGGATTAAGTGGCTCTCATTTTTTGCACACAACTGATGGAAGATCTTTCAAACCTCTGTACCTTGTGATTGTCATGCTATCAGGTGGGCTCGACAGTCTACATAGTGGACCAACCTTGTTGGGTATAAGATAGAGAGAGAAAGAAAGAGAGAGGGTGTGTAAGATATTTATTTATTTATTTATTTTTCACTTTACAAGAGGTTCCATTCAAAAGCTACAAGAGGGGACATGAGAGATGATGTTTATCAGATCCATGTGTGCAGTTCGAAGACGAAGGCACGGCATTCCAATGCTCCATACGGTGATTGATCTCATTTCATTATTGAAACCCACTTAAAATTCCCTCAAGCTAATGTTGGGTCTTTGATTTGAGCAGTTTGAATCTCATATCTGGGTCCCACTGGTGGACACATAAGCTGAGCTCGGAGGGAATTTTTTTTTTCTTTCAATCCTGTCCTCAGAGCATCTAGAGGACTTCTGCGACATCATGTGATTCCACATGGAAACTGTGATCTTGTGTGTCAGTGTCACTAACCATTGATTGAGACACTCGACGAAGAACCTTTGATCTCGATGACTTGATCCAAGTGTCCCAACCATTAAGCGAAACACTTTGGGGCAAGAAGGACCCACCTTCCTAATCATTGGTGCTAAAGACAGTTTCAGAGGTTTAAGGTTTAGGATTTTAAAACACAATTTCAAATACTGAATTTGTCAAAATGGAAACATGCAGTCTGCAATTGCTCTTTTCATTTAAAAAAAAAACAAACAACCAACAGAAGAAAGTCTTGAATCTTTATCCTTAATTGCTTATAGGGTGTTGTATAGGTAAACAAAATTAAAAAGTAAATACACAAAGAAGGTAAGACTGTAGTCCCAAATCCCAATACATGAACAAGATCCAAACCATTTATAAACTGGGTCACACTGTCCACCATGGCCCGCCCCAGGTCATCCAATACAGTGGGAGCATTAAAAAAAACACCAGAAGATTCTTCAATTTTTGTATCTTTTGATCATTACCTTGTTCTGTTGAGGAAATGAGGAGATAGACGTCCAAACTGGTTCGTTCCACACACCAGAACGCAGCAAATTAAGCACCAGCAGAGAGACTAACACAATCCATGAACCCACATAGATCTTTGAGGAATCCATGCCAGGTTTACAGCCTCGCTTCTTCTTGTAAAGAGTGAAGACCCAAACAAACAAAGAGAAAACTGTAATAACAGGAAAGTGGATGCGTTCAGAATTTGAATTCTCCCTTTTCCCATAAATACTAACCTCTTCACAGCCTATATATACAGCTTGAATATGCTATTTTCTGAAAAGATTGATATCAATCATCTCTATCTCACGTCATTTCATGAAAGTTGCTAACGTAGTCAACATTGCTTGTGGCCCACTCTTGTATGGTTTTTAAGCTCATCCGGCAGGAAGTTTTGCATGCATAAAGCCAATTAGAGTTAAGAAAAGGTCTGACAGTCTTGGATTGTAGCCCTGGGATTTGGACTTTGGAGCCTTACCATTTGGGCTGAGTCTTTGGTTAAGAAAAATCAAAGGTGGTTTCCAAGTCTTCCAAGTTTTGGAACGATCTGGCAAAAGTGAAAATCATGAAAGTGAAAAGGTCAAGTAAAAATGTTGGAAAAAACACTAGGAAACAGACAAGAATCCTGAAAGTTTTGAAGATCCCACATTGAGGATTTATATAGTTAATGATTTCATATTGATATTAGGACGCACTGTATAGGTACATATAGTTGAGAAAACTTGATAGTGATGTGAAAATTGTAAAACTGAATATTTCCAAATCCTATGGAGTATTGAACCTGAAAACACTAAAGAAAAATGAGGATTTCTATTGTCCAAAAAATCCTTGAGAATTTACAGTTGTTAAATGTGATTTTTTTAAGTTTTTAGTGCATGTTTGATAATAGGCAAGGAATTTACAAGTTTAAGGATTCCTTACTAATTTAGATTTGAGAATTTCTAAGTGAGGATTTATATAGCCAATGTATCCACATAGATATCGGTGCGTATCGGTGTGGATAGCTTAGAAAAACTGGTATCAATGCGTAATTTGCAAAATTGAGGGCTTTCAATTCTATTGCAAGGGGGCCGATCTAAAAATCTTAACAAATGAGAATTTTCATTAACCCTAATCTTAGAAATCTCTTGACATTATTACAAAACAAGAATTTTATAGACCTTTCCTAGGTGACATCCACTGATCCACATCATATGCATACAACGGAGGGCTCTCTTTGGACAGAGGAGGTGATGTGTAACCATAAAAATCCCCCACTGTGACCTTATCTTTTTTTTTTTTTTTGACTGACCGGGGGTGTTCAAGGCCTGTTTGAGCACCTAACTAATCTCACGGGGTGGTGGCCTCCCCCTGTTTTCACTCACCGGGTTCGTTGGGCTATATAATAGCCTGGGGTCCCAACACATTGGTGGGCGGGCTTCGATGCTAAGACTTCAGGGTGGTTACGGAGTGCCCCAACCAATGACACTACCAAACGTTTGGTGACTGTGACCTTATCTCAAACCTCAAATAAATGATAGGTAAAATGTCTCTATCCATCTCTCTCCCGTACAGATAAATACTAAGTACCTGTCTACATATCACCTCTCTGTTTGAAATTGATTTGCCATGCAACGCATTGGTAAATGCCAGGTAAATCCAAAGGTATATTTCTTATTGCTATTTGTTCTTGAGGGAGTATCGAGCCCAATCAAACCTCGCCAAAAACGCTGATTCCATCAGGAACAGGCACATACAGTGTCGCGAACACTCGAGGAGTACATGTCCTTACATATCATGGTATATACTATAGAACAGGGTTATCTAGACAACAGAGAAAATGACTGTCTCTCATGTTGTGACTGAAATCTACGTAATTGAATATCTATAGATTGAAAATGAGTAAGAGATGGACCCATCATATCAATGGCTTCAAATCTTTAGATGCGAAACTTTGCTGCATTTAAAAATTAAAAAAAGTACAAAGTCAGCATCTATTTGAATTATGTGGGATGAAGCGAAATGTGACCTCTGATTCTGACCCATGAACCGTGAATTGCAATTGGGAAATCAAGGTCATTCTTCCTAGCACTCTATATAACCCACTAAACCCAAGAATCATGCTTGATACTTGAGACTGAGACTTTCTAAAAGACTTTTGCACTTGAGAGTGATAATTGAACATCCATTTCCTGTTTTCTTGAATGGCTTATTAAATTTTGCTGGAGCCCGGATTTGGTGAACGTAAAATTGATGGTGACTGTGAGGGGACCATTTACGGTCCATCATGTCACCGCAGATAGCCTACCATTCATCTGGGCAAGGGATGCCAGCGGTGACGTGGTGGAACCTGAGTGGTCCACTTAAAGTCACCGTGCGTAGACTTACTCAAAGGATCACGATTCAAGCTTGTTATGTTGTAAGCTTGTGAAAAAGCGGCCATGAACACCTCTATGTCCACTAACCTATACGAGTCATCAGGTGATGAAAAGATCTCATCACCATAAAAACTTATGTAAAAATCGACTCCATTAGATTGTCTTATCCTTGTTGAGGGAACCCCACCAATTTCATCTTCCTCACAAAATCAAACCACTCAAAATGGCTTTTACCTGACTTGAGAAGGTCCACCTTTGTAATGGTCATGTTTTTTTTAATTACCTTTTTTTTTTTTTCTAGTTTCAATCTTTATTTTACTTTTTTTTTTTATAACGGATGGTGTTCTAGCCCTTTGGGCTGGAATAATCTCTACGGGCCGAGGGGGAGATAGGTAAATTCCCTGCAGCCCCAGTGTGGTCTTAGACCAATCGAGCTACTCTTTGGAGTTGCAACTGGCTTTACTTCAACTAAAGCGAAGTATGGGACTAAGTTTCAAATACTAAAGATTCAACAAGTAAGTTAACAAAACAAATAAGTCGGCTATGAAAGTTAACAAAACAAATAAGTAGGCTATGATGATTCCAAACTCTTACTAATCAGTGTTTTACTTATGTTTGTTTCTTAGTTAATTTAATGGTTAATATCATTTTTCCCCAGAATATAGGTCAAGCCATCTATAGGTCAAGAAAGTGGGGCCACAACTTCAACTATTGAGATCTTTGAAAGTTGCACTTCTTATTTTACTCTAACATACCAAAAGGTCAACCTTATTTATTATTGCACCCTCATGACTCCCAGAAAAGAACGTGGATTGCCCCACATTGGCCAGATGCTGATACTTGCAAGGATCGATTTGGTTTTCATATCAAGTGAGAAGAAGGTGTTATTAGATGCTGTATTCTTGCTTAAGTTTATAAAGATCAGAAATGATTGAAAAGTGACTTCCTATTTAATAAAGGGTTTATGTTATTTACGCCACACCTGGTGTCCACATAATCACCTTGAATCGAAGATGAGTTTATTTTTATTTTTTTTATTTTTCTTCTTGTTAACCCGGCCAAGGGAGTTGGGACCCAAGTGAAAGCCCGAATGCATACGGGAAGAAAGCCCACTCAAGTGAGAAATGAGCTCACACACGTGGGAAGAAAGCCCACATAAGTGGGAAGGGAAGCTAGTACACGTGGGAGAAGATGGCATATCCATGGTTTGAACCCTGGGCATGCTTCATATAGATGACGATGAGAACTCCTATGGATGTTTGGCTAAGAAGTATATTGACAAGGGACCGGATTGCAAGGTACACCGGTCTCGATAATGTCAGACAGAGATATGAGGCTGTGAGCATATTTTGGGTCAGTTTGTAAGTAGCTATGGGCACTACCTTGAGTTTTACCGCAGCTTATCACCCTCAGATTTTAGAGACCGAGTTTAGTAGGAGTAACGAAATTTTTTACGCAAAGTAGGTTTAGTAATTTGGATGACCAAATGTTCTAAGGAAAAAGAAATGTAAGGTCCAGGATTTCCAATGATGTAATTAGCCTAGTTAATTATACTTTTATCTAACTAAATTCATTTAGAAGCCAAACATGTCTGAATAATGTTAGGATCGCGTATGCGAAGTTGGGCTGAGATCCAAGCCCATTTGAGCACAGTAGGGGTGTGTGTTGTAATTTTCAGAAAATTTTGAAGGCTTTTTCGTTATTTCATAGTTTCGAGATTTTGGCACCGTTGGATAGCTCACCTAATTTCATGAACATTTCCCTCATACGACATCTAGACCGAAACCTTCGGAGCCTCTTTAAATCTAGGCCTGACTCGAAGCCCATTTAAGACTATTTTATAAATTCCAACAAACCCCACGTTTTATCCATGTGAATCCCCTCCCCACCAAGCATTTTACTTTCACTAGCATGAAGGCCCTGTGCGATGCACATGTTAAGTCTCGTGCAACCTAAATAATATATTAAAATTAATACCCATTTCGTGTAAATCTAACAAAATATTAAAAAATTCGAATCAATAAAAAAAAAAATGAAAACCAAACCTTTCTTCCTTTAGTCCCTGTCAGCATACACGTTTTATCTTAAAAATAAAGAATTTGTAAGCAGTTATGCTCATTTTGAATATTATATCAAAACTTTGAAAATAATCTTAATTTATAGAGTTGGAAGCCATCCATTTGAATTGGGTCACATCCATACAAATGACCCAAGAGATACATTTTGTTGAAAAGGAACATATGTAACCCAAGAGAAACATTTTATTGAAAAGGCAATTATTATATGTTTTTAAAAGGACACATTCACAAATGGGCCCCAAGAAGCTGAAGCGGCTTCTCCTAAGGCCAGAATTGAGGGTTTTTTTTTTCCCAACCAACATTCAGCTTTAAAGAGAGAGAATTTCTCTTTCCCTCTTTTTCTTTCTCCTTCTCTGTTTCTTTGTTTTTTTTTTCTTTCTTGTTTCTTTCTTCCTCCCACCTTGTCAATGGACCACCTCCTTGTCAATGGACCACAGAAGCTCCATCATCTCTTTTCCAAGCCATCTCTCCCATTCTCTCTCTCTCTCTCTGTAAGCCTTTCTCTCTCCCTAAGCTAGGGTTCACGTGTTCTGGGTTTAGGAATAGCATAGGCTAGCTTATAGCCTTTCCTACTTTTGATTTTGCGTATTGATTTGGTTTGATTTTATGATTGTGTGTTTCGCAATTAACTAGTAAAGTTAAAGTGAAGTAAAGCCTCCATTACCTAGATAAGAAAAGACAAGGGGTCTTATCAAAAGTACACACATGCAAAGTTCCCTCGTTCTTAAAAAAAAAAAAAAAGTAAAAAATCAACATCCTTTCTCCACTAAATGACAAAAAAAAATAAAAAATCCTCTTTTTACACAAAAATAAAAAACATTCCCTATCAAACAACTAAAAACAAAAAACCATAATGACCCCTTTTGTTTTATTTTTCTTTTGGTTTGATGCTTCATTTCACTTTACTTCAATTCACTATGCATCCAAACACACCCGGTTTGGATTTTTAGGCATTTGAGTTAAATTTTATGGTTTTGGATATTTTCCAACCAAAGGCAAGTGGATACTATATATGATATGTTGCTTTTCTTTATGATTCCAGTATTTAATTTCAGCTCTAGACACCACCGTGCTGATTCTATGTTAAATTGGAGATTAATATGCTAGGTTAGGTTATAATTTGAATAGAATTAAGACGGATTGATTGGAGGCTGTCTAAATGACTTTGGAGAGGGCCTTGGCGCATGTGAAATGTTAATGATTAAGTGCATGGGAGAGGAAGGAAATTCTCCCAGTTTGGAAATTGAAACAGAACCCAGGCTCGGTTTCTGTAATGTCATGGTTGAGGCCTCTCGGTAAACATGAGTACGTACAGGAGACTGAGAGGACTTTGGATGGAAAAAAACTATTAAACAAATCGAAAGTGTGCTTTTTATTATTTCTTTTTTGGGTAAATAAGTGAGAGATTCCTGATTATTGTGTTATAAAATCTCTAGTACACAACATTACTGTTTAAGGCCTAAAGTCCCTTGCGCATGGGATTAATTCGGGCAGTGGTCCCTATGCATGCCACATCAGATTTTTTTATGACTGATTTGCCCTTCTAACCGTTTGAATAGGTGTCATGCAATCTAATTCTGATTTTTAGCTCAAACTCATCGTCTTTCCCTGATTACAATCGAATTTAAATATAGTAAGATGAGTTTTCGACAGAACCATATACAACTAAGATAAGATGAAATCAAACTCATCTCAGTCCAAAAGCATAGTTAGATAGAACCATAACAAAGTCAGATAAAATCATACACAAATTCATTTAAATTCACTTTAAGCGCAGATAATTTTATATTAGATTCAGATAAATTCAAAGCAAATCTAGTAAAACCAAACCTAATCTAGTCAGATAATTTTATATCAAATACAGATAAATTCATATTGATGGGAAAAAACTTTTTTTTGAACTAGTTATGATTTCGAACACAGATAAATTCATATAAACTCACATCAAAGTCAAAGAAGTTTATATCAAATTAATATAAATGCACAACAAACTTAGATAAATTAATTTCAAATTCAAAAATTCACCTCAATCCAGTTTAATTGAAATCACACTGAGATTAATTCACAGCAAACATAGATAAATTCATATCAAACTTATATAAATTCATACAAGATAGAGATAAGTTTAATTTAAAGTCAGATAACTTTATGCCAAAGTTTGATGACTTATACAAAACTCAGATAAATTCACAGCAAACTCAGAAAAACTTATTTAAAACAAAGTTGAATACATTTCAAAGTCAAATAAAACCATCCGAAATCCATTTAATTTCATACCAAACTCATTATTTTATAAGTATCTTAGATACATTCAGAAGAGAATTAGATAAAATCGTGTCACAGTTAGATAATTTTAATTGAAACCCTGTTTAATTGATAACAAACGTAGTTAATTACAAATAAGACTCAGATAAAATCATTTAATATACAGATAAACTCATTTAAAGTTCTTTTTAATTGATATTAGACTAAGACAACTTAAGAACGAGCTTAGATAAATTCACAAGAAACTTAGATAAATACATTTTAAACTCAGATAAATTGATTTTAAAACTCACAAAACCCTTTTTGTTTTTTGATTTATACATTTCTTGAATATTTCCCATACAAAAAAGGAGCTGAAATAGGGAGATAGTGTGCATGAGATTTTATACCATTGAAAAACTATGATACGATGAAACAATATCTCGCTATTTTAACGAAACAGGGGATTCAAACTAGGCAAATTTCGATAGGATGAAACAGTATCTCGCTATTTCAACGAAACATGGAATCTAGACTCAAAGAGAGTTCGATTAGAAATTCACGGTGCAAAACCTTCTAATATTGAAGGGAATATATACTACTTAAATTGATAGAAATATACAAAAGAAAGACAAAGAATCAATGGTACCATGTTGGATGAAGATGAAGCATTGTGCTGCTGAGGGAACGTGAAAAAAGATGTCAAAATAGATAGAGACAATATAAGCTCAAGTAGTAGCAGAGAAAGTAGAACCCATGAACCCAAATGTACCTTTCTTAGATCCATACCAGAAGAAGAATGTGGATTGCTAGTATGCGCGCGCGGTTTGTTAGCAGGAAAAGAACTTGAGTTCTAATTTATTTTGGTAGTTTTGCAATGAAGCAATAGCAGAGTTGAAGAAAATCCGAAACTAGATCTTAGTCGTTAATGGATATTCCTATTTGTGGTGAGCCTGATTTTGAGTTTATTTATTGAGAAGTGGTTTTAAAATTCTCAAATCTTCCAAAATAAGAAATTTCTATACTCATCCACATCCTGTCCCCAAGTCTGTGGGCTCTCTCTTTCCTTGTTTGGTGCTCTCTTGAGTCCAGACCCCTTTGGCTGGGGTTAATATTAAAAAAAAAAAAAAAAAAAAACCTTGCAGAAGTGCTAAATTGGACCCACAAAAGGTCTCATGCTGATTGCACAGAGGCAAGACTGGGTTAATGGATTGGTCATAGTATATTCCATCTAGGTAATCTAAATTCCATAGGATCTTCATCTATTGGGTGCGTATGTGATTACATGAGTGTATGGGTAAAACAATTCACATAATGGGCATCATGGACCCCACAAATAGGTGGATAGATCAGATGCAGGTAAAATTTTTGCCCTGCAAGAAATTTCACACGGACGTTTTGATTGGACTGTCAAAGAAAGGAAGCATATATAGCCCCAATCAAAACGGGGAGAAAATGCCCATTTAGACAGGCACGATGGTAGGATGATGAGTGAAGAATGGTCAGGTGTTTTATCTTTGAGTTGCACGCAATGGGTAAATGGCTGATCATTCATTAAATGTATATTCAATTAAATGGTCGAATATAAATAATGTATCCTAAGGAATGAAAATAATGTTAAAAGATTAGCCATCTTTATTTGAAATAAAAAGATATTAGCAATCATAACAAGTTCCTCTTGAGAAGAGGGTTAGGATGAGGTGGGCCCATGGACCCATCTACCCAACTTTTGGATACCACAAAGGAAGGTGGGTCACATGTAGATTCAGAATGCAAGGCATTCCATAGGATGTTCATCTATTGGGTCCAACATAGTTTATATAATGAGTCCTAAAAAAAATTAGGAAATGAGCTTGAGCTAGAAACTATGTAAATGTCAAACTAGTGTGCAGTTCGAAGACCAAGGCACGGAAGTTCAATGCTCCAAAGGGTGATTGATCTCATTTTATTATTGAAACCCACTGCAATTAACTATTACAGTGTAGTTGAGTATACTCACACACCATGTTGTAAAATCGTGGTACCTGGAAAAGTTAAGAGTGACGTACGACCTTTATCCAAAATAACCATCATCGTTTGGGAAGTCCAGTAAAGTGAAGAGAATATGACTATACGCTGTTTGCATCCGGTCCAAAGGTAATTCTCATCGGCCTAAGTTGTTCAATCGTACGGCCAAGTCCTGCTTAATGAGTGCCCACATAGCAGCACATGTCCACGACTACGGTCCAGATTGGTTGCAGCTGGGGCCAATGCTGCGACCGTTGAAACAAGTGTGGAGAGATAACCCCACAAACACTTGGCTTTAGACACATAACTGGAAAGCGACAGAGGAAGTCGTTTCTTCCATCCAAAAAAGAGAGTAAAAACTAGTGGAGGACCAGACCATACGCAGCAACCGCTCTTCAATCGCAAGGCGCCCCAATACACAGAGGATTGTCCTCTATGTTCCTTCCGGCGACGACTCTTCCCTGTTTCTGTGAAAGCCCTTCTGCATTGTCTCTCCGGCTTATATCGCCCCTTTGATCGTCGGGGAAAGGTATTCCTCTTGCACCCCTTTCAGCATCGTACGTCGGCGAATCTGCTCAGGTGATTAGTTCTTATCCTGACATCGTTGACGGAGTTCCCACCCCATGGCTGCTTTTTGGCTTCGGAGACAGATGGCAAAGAAGAGGGTTTCATACTTTCAATGAGTAAAATGCTTTCATAGTTTGTTCAGGTGGGGTTCCACAAGGGCGACCTGCTGGTCCTCTTGCAGTCCCTAGAGAGCCATTGGATGCTCCAACGGTTGCCGAAGCCATAAGTGTTATTTCTGGCTTTTATGAAGCTAGAACTGAGTGGGGTCAGAGGGTGGGTTGGATCTATGGTTCTGTAACTGAAGATGTGGTCACTGGTTACATAATGCATTACAGAGGGTGGAGATCAATTTACTGTGTCACCAAGCGCGATGCGTTTAGAGGGACTGCTCCAATCAATTTAATAGACAGACTGCATCAAGTTCTTCGATGGGCGACGGGTTCTGAGGAGATCCTTTTCTCACGGAACAATGCACTCTTTTCTAGCCCAAGGATGAAATTACTGCAGAGGGTTTGTCATGCCCCCGACCGAGACAGAGCCGACACGGTCCCTAGTCCGGGCCAGAAAAATTTGGCCTGCACATGTTAGTTATTTTCCACAGGTTTTTGAGGTGATGATTTTCAAACGATCCATCACAACCTAACAATCAATTTCACAATGAATGACAATGTGTAGAAGCATGTAGCCATAATTAAATGGAACACATGAAAGGCATACGAGTCTTGCATCAAAATGAGAAATATAAACATAGGCAAAACCCAAAGTTAAAGTGGTGCGGATCACAAAAGTATGTTAAAATTTATACATCCCAAAAGAGCCAACAAAGGCTAATAGTAAAGTTCCCAAAAAGAAATATCACTCCCAAAGTGTTATCCGAGACTCAAGTCCCAACCCGATATTTAAATGATATCATTGGGTTGCCATTCTCTATCCCGTGGTGGTTCTACCGCCTCCTCCGCGTACTCTGCCTCAAAGATAGCGGGTTCGATATCTAAGCACCAAACAAAAGAGTATCAGATACGACGGTTTGGTAGGTGAATAAAGCAGATAAGACATACAAGTGTTTATCAAGTTATATATAAAATCATGAAAGTTCATTTGAAAGATATGTGTAAAGACAATCCAAAGTAATCAATTACAGAGAAAAAGGAAATTAACATTTAAATATTTCGAAACTAATTGAGAATCGATTAAAAATACTGGCAATCTACATCTAGCTATATTCTCCTATTACTGAGGTAACAAGAGCACTCAATCAATAGCCGTTGCAATATAAAATGGTCGGAGCATTCAATCCAATTTCCATAGAAAATGGCTAGAACAATCAATAACCGTCGCTATGGCCAGAACAAACAATCAATGGGGTCCAAACTGCAGCTGGCAAAATATTTGAGGATCCCAAGCCGGGTGATCAGCTCAACAAGGCGATTCAAGCCTAGTGGTGCCGACCAAAATCCAAGACGATATAATCAAATCATTGAAATACATTTCTATCGATAAAAGGACTACTCTTAGTAAAGCACGAACGAACAATACGAAACGAATCAATTGAATAGTTTTACCGATTATTTCAAACATGGCAAACCACTCAAATCCATACACCATACGTATGCTAAGAACGCATCATTTGACCCCTTATGGACTTGAAGCTAGAATGTCGGATTTTCTATAAATAAATTGGTGCCTATAAGGTAGACAATATTCCAAGTTCCAAGTACACATTCTCAAGTTGATTGCTCTTAGAATATTCTGGGTTTTCATTCTATCAAAATCCTGCTGAAACAGTTCAATTTTATAAATTCGGTTGGCTCTTGGTCACATGTCGGCTAGCCGAGGTGGTGTAAGTCGGCTAGTCGCCAGTTGACCGACCGCTGAACCCAAGTCCCAGTCAGGAAAACGCAAGCTTCTTGAAATGGGACCGAAATGGAGTTCGGTTACCCCTCGGTTGGCTGTCGGTTACCTATCGGCTAACCAACAGCTGACCGACGAACCTCCTGACAAAATGCAAGCTTCTGGAAATGCGACTGAATTGAGGTCGGTCACATGTCGGCTAGCCGAATTGGTGTTTGGTCACCACTTTGGTTAACCGACACCTAACCGCCGTCATGCGGGCAGATTCATTTCAAGGCCAATTTCTGTTTTTCCTCCTTCATTCTTTCACTTCCTCCTTTTTACTTCATTCCCTTCCTTCCTCATTCATACCAACATTGAGCTTCATTGCTCCAATCAAACTCCATTTAACCACAATCAATTCATCTCACTCCAATGCCCATTAGCAAATCACCATTTCAAAAATTAAGCACACGTAAATGTAGAATTCAGGAGATCAGATTTTTCAGTATTGTAAAGCAACCCATGGCCATGTTTTTTCCCAATCTATCGTTGACCCAAAACCTGTAGAAAATTCCACCTAATTTGATCACAAAAATCCTTAAGAAATTAGCCATACATAACAAAAGAAAAAAAGTCAAATGAAATACCAAACTTTGAAGAGTAACACCCATTCAATTGCATGCATTTCAAATCAGTTTATTCACTTGCTCAAGTCTAAAAGAGTCATAATCCCTACAAGGGTTCTCCTCCACAGCACACTCTCCAATCTACACAAAAACCCCCCATGAAAAACATCTCAAAAACTCTATATTTTTCAAAAGAAAGGAGTTCTCAAAGAACTTCCTTGCATGCATCATAAAAACCTTCCTAAGGGTCAAAAGAACCCATGGTTGCAAGAGGATAGCCATTGCTTACCTCTAGAAGGTCCAAACATGAAGAGAATCTTGAAGAGGGAGGTGAGTCCAGCTGAAATCCCACAAAAACACTATCCTTGAGAAGCTTAGGAGATAAGGAAGAGAATGGTGAAATTTGTTCTTCACTTGGGGCATAAAAAGTAAGACATGCAAAGGCAAGGAGGAGAGAAGAAGCTCTCCCTTGGTTCAATTGTAGCAGAAAAAATGAAGAAGAAGAAGCCAATGTGGGTTTTAGTTGGGTTTTAAGTGGTTTGTGGGCCCCACTAGCCCCAAAACTTCAAGTGGCTGTAACTATCATTTGTGGGCTCCGGATGAGATCAACGAAGAAAAGAAAAATGATCATCGAAATATCTAGTTTCCATAAAGTATATTTTTCTCATTGTTTGCAAATATCTAAAATCATGCACAGGTTTGGTGTGAAAAGACAGTTTTGCCATTTTCCTCGAAAAACGTGATTTCTGGGGTTCAAATACAAACAGAGAGAACATAAAAATTGTAGAGTCGGACATAACAAATCAAAACAAATCGAAATCAGAAATGTTCGAAGTAAAAGATAATTTCCACATTAACACGCGTCACCCCGGGTCACCCTGGGCCCGGTCAAATTAGACTCAACGGCTCTCTAAATTCCCCAAAGCTATTCAAAATTCTAATCTAGTTAAAACCCAAGCTAATCGTCTTCTAATCCCACTTAAAGACTAAATACGCCTAAAACAATCGCTAAACATGCTAAACTTGGGTCGAGATCTGACAGGGTTGCTTGCAAATAATCGCATGGAAAGGGTAGAGCGCCTCTGCCTCCCAACCCAGCGCCACGGCTCCCGAGCCACTGCCAGTGACCAAGCGCGGGTCTCCAGCGTTCTCAACTATTGCCACCTATTGAGTGCCAAAGGACAACAAAACCGCCAAATCGTCTCCATCAGAAACCCCAAACCCTTCCTCAAAGCTCTGCCTCTGTGGAACGTCGATTCCATCATCGATTTAGACATGCAGGCCAGTCCTAGGTTGCACAGTTCTCAATTGGCCTGCGAGAGTTTCCATCATAAATGGCATTGCTAAGGCCATGGAAGAGGGGAAAGTGGAAATATGGGATGTCAAGCAAAGTCCAATAGTCAAGAAAGCTGTAAAGTTTATCATAGGCCACAAGCAATCAAAGGGACGGAGGTAAATGGGGTCAAGTGAAATTATCGACCGTTTGAGGGACACTTTACTGGACATGACTTTACATATAAAATTACCAAACGGGGCCTCAAGCCATTGTTGGGGTATTGATTTGAGCAGTTTGAATCTCATATTTGGGTCCCACTGGTGGACACATATTGCTGAGCTCAGAGGAATATTTTCTTTCTTTCACTCACGTGATTCCACATGGAGACTGTGATCTAGTTTGTCAGTGTCACTAACCATTGATGGAGACAGTAGAACAAAACAACCTCTGATCTGTCCCAACCATCGAGTGAGACACTTTGGGGCCATGAACATCTCTGTCTCAATTTGGAACATTTCACCTACCAACGTGTAGTGACGGACCAGAATTTTCACTCGAGGGGGATTCACGATGGTCAATTGGAAAACCCAATTATTATTTTATTTTATTTTCTGTACATTAAGAATAACATAAGAAAAAATGTATTTGGAAAATAATGGAGTAGAATATGAACTCCTATGCCCCATAATAGTGGAGAAGGATATGAAATGCATCAACATATCCTACTCACGTCCAATAATCACAGAAATTCACACTCCAATATACACTAAATGGTCTAAACAAGAATAGTTAGAGTAGAATTTTAGCCTAGAAAAATTTGTCTTAAACAGATACTATTCATTTAGTCAAAATCATTTAATTCTCAAATAATCAATTTCCACTAAATAAAATAGAATTTCAAGAACAAAGAAAAAAAACAAGTAGACCACTTCCCTTGAATCATCATTTGCATCGACATAACCATAAAAACACACACATCAATAAAAATTTAAGACACCCATAGTAAAAAAAATGAGGGTTTTCCTCATGTCATCAATAAAAAAAAATGAGGGAAATGATCTAAGGCACCCTTGGTTAAAAAAAAAAATACACATCAATAATTTTTCCATTGCTGTGTTTTTTTTTTTAAATAAAGATTTCATAAATTGAGAGAGATAAACTTAAGAGTTACAAGTAGTAAAGTTATCTTACACGAAAAGTTTATCTCTTTTGCGATTAGAAAGTGCTACGGCAGTCCATGGTTTTGAAATTTATACGGTCGATTTCAAGGAAGAGTTGGAAGGGGTATTTTGGTCACTTTTAACGGGTTATAGAGATGCAAAACCTTACTAAGTAGAAACAAGAGTATTTATTGACTAAGAGGGAGAGTCGCATAGGTCTTTTGGAATTTGGGAAAGAGGGGGGATTTTGGTCACATTTGAGTGGGGCTGGGCCATACGGGCCTTAAGCCCTGATGGGCATTTTTTAAGTTGGGTGGGGGCTGAAGCCCCCAGCCCACAACACATGGGTCCGCCCCTACCAACGTGTGTTAGTCGTGATGAAAATATCTCATCACGATGAAAATTTATGCAAAAATCAAATCCATTAGATTGTCTTATCCTTGTTGAGGGAAGCCCACCAATTTCATTGCCCTCTCAAAATCAAAGCACTCAAAATAGCTTTTACCTGACTTGAGACGGTTCACCTTTGTAATGGTCGTGTTTATTCTAATTATATTTTTTCCAATTTCAATCTTTTTTTTTTTAAATGACCAATCTTAAAACACGCTTTACCTTTATATATATATTTTATTTTATTTTATTTTATAATAGAGGGTGTCCCGGCCCTTTGGGCCGGACAAATCCGTATGGGCGTAGGATGGCAAGATAAAACCACGCAGCCCCAGTGCGGTTGCATAGTTTCGAACCCTCAACTCAACCTAAAAAATTAAACCGCGGTCCAAGGTCAACTGAGCTACTCGGGATTACAACAGGCATTATATCAGCTAAAGCAAAATATGGGACTAAGTTCCAAATACTAAAAAAATCAAAAAGTAAGTTAACAAAACACATAAGTAGGCTATGACAATTCCAAACTCTTACTAATCAGTGTTTTACTTATGTTTTTTTTTTAGTTAATCTAATGGTTAATATCATTTTTTCCCCAGAATAGGTCAAGCCATCTATAGGTTAAGAAAGTGGGGCCACAACTTCAACTATTGAGATCTTTGAAAGTTCTACCTCTTATTTTACTCTAACATACCGAAAGGTCAACCTTATATATTATTGCACCCTCATGACTCCCAGAAAAGAACGTGGATTGCCCCACATTGGCCAGATGCTGATACTTGCAAGGATCGATTTGGTTCTCATATCAAGTGAGAAGAAGGTGTTATTAGATGCTGTATTCTTGCTTAAGTTTATAAAGATAAGAAATGATTGAAAAGTGACTTCCTATTTAATAAAGGGTTTATGTTATTTATGCCACACCTGGTGTCCACATCATCGCCTTAAATCGAAACCGTTCAAGACAACACCCTCCAGAAAATTGATACATATCTTGAATAGTTAATAACATGATACATCAGAAATTGATAATATTTCTGAAACTTGATAGCATTATATTTTCATAATGTCTTTTTCATTATTTTACTAAACTCTCTTACATCTAAATTAAATATATCTAAAGCAGTTGGGTTTATTTTAAATTATGTCTCCAATCACTAACTATTTTAAACCCAGCATTTAGAAGATCTTCTATTATAACTCCACCCGAATAACCCATAAACAATATTTGCGATGTTGAGTTAAATCAAATAAATAAATATAAAATAAAAAGTTAAAGCATAAACCGTCACTTTTGTTGATAAGTCCCGCATACTACATCGCCTAAGTCCTAAGTTAGACATGTCTTCATATACCTGTTTGAGCATTCCACCTATTAGCTTAAGTTTTTGGGTTGGTACATGGCTTCTAACATGGTATTGAGGGGGTTCTGATCCCATTATTCTTGTGCAGCCCACGTGCCTTATCTCGTTCTTCTATAGCCCACGTCCATGAAATCTGTTGGGCCTATACATGAGGGGGAGTATACCTGTTTGGACCTTTCACCTATCAGCTTAAGCTTTTGGGTTGGTATATGGCTTGTAACAAGTTTAAGAAATAAAGCCTAAGCTACAAAGATAATGAATGATCTTCTGCTACCATGATTATAATGCTGTACTTGTCCTTTATTAGAATTTTTTCATATCAATGGCTAGCTTCTATAAGACATACCTAAATTCTATTCTAAGGGAAATTATATGCACGGCTGAATTGATCACATTTTAAAATATAATTTTATATTTTAATATGATAAATATGACGGTGTACATCACTTTTACTAAAGTGAAAATTTGGCAATTGCCTAGACATAAAAAGGGGACCGATATGTGTAAATTGGATCAAATAAAGGCAGTAATTTTATCTTCAACACAATTATCTTTTTAATCTTTTGTGCAATTTAAGGAAAAGAGTGTGCTCTTGTGCGGCTATCTCATAGGAGACCATGTGAGATAGCTTGCGAGGCCCAACTGGGGCCCCACAAATCAAGGATGAGTTTATTTTTTTGGTAATCCAGCCAAGGGAGCTGGGACCCAAGTGAAAGCCCGCACATACAAGGAAAGACAACCTACTCAAGTGGAAAATGTGCCTGTACACGCGGGAAGAAAGACCACACAAGTGGGAAGGGAAGCTCGAGCACGCAGAAAAGGTAGCATATCCAAGGTTTGTACCTGGGCACGCTTCATATGGATGAGGATGAGAACTCCAATGGATGTTTACCACAAAAGAATTTTGAGAAGCAATCGGATTGCAATATACGCCGGTCTCGATAATGTCAAAAAGAGATATGAGGTTGTGAGTAGATTTTTGGTTAGTTTGCAAGCAGCTGTGGGCACTACCTTGAGTTTCACTGAAGCTTATCACCCTCAGACTTAAGAGAGCGAGTTTAGTAGGAGTAACCCAATCTTTTACCCAAGGTAGGTTTAGTCATTTGGAGGACGAAATGTTCGAAGAAGGAAAGGATGTAAGGTCCTCGATTTCCAAGGATGTAATTAGCCTAGTTAATTAAAATCTTAGCTAACTAAGCTCATTTAGAAGCCAAACAAGTCCGTTTAATTGTTGGGATCGCCTTCATGCGGGAAATTAAGGGTCCCACTCATCACAACGCCGCCGGCGACATGTGATGGTCTCATCAATATTATTTTGGGTCATTGTTACGGGGGTTCAGTCCATCTTTAAAATTCGAGATGAGTGAGAAGACTAAGTTCCATGCATTTGGAAGAAAGGAAAAATGGCTAAAATATGAAATAAGTAACATAATGCTGAATTCTATGGGTCGCTGCATGCTTGTTGCCAAATGTTTAATAATTTTTCTGTAACTTGGATCAGTCTCAAGTTTTATAGGGAGTCAATTTATATGATGACATATTTAATTCTAGATTTTTATGATCGCTAGAACCTTACAAGGTAGTGCAGACAAATCTGAAGAAAAAAATGGAATTTCTGGACTGCAGAATTTGACAAATGAAACAGGTCACTGTTCGATTTCTTATAATTTTTACAGACCTCCAATTAATCTAAAATTTTTATGAGACTTAATGGACCCAAAGAGGAGTCTCCTGTAAAGTTTTTATGAAATTTGGCTTAACATAACCCTTCATGATTATGCGCACAGGGCCAAGTTAAACTGCTGGATTTTCTTCACTGCAGAATTTGGTCCATGAGACAGGCCCGCTGTCAGATTTTTAATAATTTTTAGAAAGATCGAAATCAGCTGAAACCAAATCTCAATGAAAGATAACTGACATGATAATGTTCAGAAAAATCAGTGAATCTCAATTCAACTTAGAAACCATTGTAACATGGCACTAAAAACAGTGGACAGGTTTTAGAAATCTGCTGCAGAGCAGTTTGTGAGCTTTGACTGGTTTGGTCTAGAGTTTTTAGAAAATCCATTTTAGATTGAAATTTCATGATTCCAAACTTAATGGAAAGGTGATTCAGATATACATGAGCATAAAAATCATCAAGGTGCGATTTGGATTAAACAATTAATGAAAACAGACTGCATAAATAGTGACAGATTCAGAATTTCCCACACTGCAGATTTTCCGTTGCGTGCCAGATTCGATGCATGATTTTTAGTGAATTCTGCAGACCTGGTATTGCTGAGATTTTGGATTTCTATGAAATTTCTGAGGTTTGAGAATCTACAGAAAAATCTTCACATCAAAAGAAACATAACTACTTGGTGTTCAAGTTCATCGAATCCAATCTACGCTTTCAAAATCTTTACACAGCAGCTATGAAGTTCTGCATGCAGTTCTCATATAATATATATATATATATATTTATTTTTATAGATATATATATATATATATATATGGGGGACATTCATGTGCATCCATCCCTTACCATAGGGTGAGGGAACTTTCCTTTTTGCACATGAATATTCCTTTTATGTATGTGATCATATATGACTTTTTCTCTTTTTGCACATGAAAATTTCCAATTATGGAAGTGTCCCTCACCCTATGGTGCGGGATGGATGCACATGAATATTCTCCATATATATATATATATAAAAATATAAAATAATGGCGCACAAATCGGGCAGCTGCAAGTTTAGGCTCCTGTGAAGGTTCCAATGCGATCACAAGTCGCAATATAAATTATACCAAATAGGGCATGCATGTGGTGAAAGGTGTAATTTATAGCTATAAGCTGTAATATAATCCCAATTCATCGATTTGCAACCCAAAACAAAATTCAAGTATTGTTATCTATTTTCGTTTAGCTAAAAAGAAAAAAGTACTAGAAAATGGTGAAAAATAGAATAAAGTAAAATAAAATAGAAAAAGGGTTGGGTGCCAATATTCATTGAGGGGGATCAACTCTGTCCATGGGATACCCTCCTTGAATCCCTTGGCAAGAAAACGGCAGGCCTTATTTGAAAACATGCATGTAAGGATGCTTGAAAATGGGTCAAAAGCACATGCAACATGATGTGCTGTCTTGGGTGCTTTCTTTCGCCTTTGTGGGATATGCTCTCCTTTTGGGCTAGCTTTCCTTCTGCTCGTTTGTGCTTTTTTTTTTTTGCTCTCTATTTAAGGGGAGCCCTGTTCTTCCCTTGCCAGCTTTTTTGATGTATTCTTTTTTCCCTCTGTTCTAGGGGCTTCTGCCCTTTTTCTCTCAATACAATCTTACAAATTAGCCAAGAAAAACATGATGCTCAAAATGAAAGCCTATGTGCCCACTACAACCTTGGTCTAAAGATGGGAGGACTAAGGTGCCCGGTCAATCTAGGGAAAGATCACCTAGAGAAGTAGACTATCGTCCGTCAGGCCCATCTTAAAACCAATCGCTTAGGGCACGTTTGGGGATGGATATATGCTAAGCTAACCTAACTTAGAAGAGAGTGAGGGATGTGTGTGCCACTGTCAATCATAGGGAGTTTGCTAGGAGGCTATCGCCGAAAGGCCTAGGGAGTCGCGTAGAAGGTGGACGGTGTCGCGGTCACTAATACTTAAGTGTTAGTGTTACTTGGTGTATTGAGACAATAATGAAAGCATGGGTGGAAGATGGTTTTAAAAATATAGCATGTGCTAAAAATTCTTTTTGAAATATCAATGAATTCATAAATCAAGTATAGCCTACTCTAATAGCATGGAGCTCAATGGTGAAAATTGGCGGAGATTGAATGAAGAAAAGAAATGTGAGATCTTTTTTTGATTTTTGGGATCTTTTTTTATTTTATTTTTTTGGATTTTTTAAAATATATGGCTAGAAGGGCCTAACTAGGGGTGTGCATGAAACCTAATCTAACCGTTCATCTCTTTTTACATTGGAGGGCATAGATGGGCTAACCCCATGAAAGGGCCAACACATCTACCGCCGCTCTCCTAGTCTAAAAGACTAAGTTATTGAAAAGGGAGAATGGGATCTAATTGTGAAAATGATGACAAGTCTATGAATTAATACGTAATTATGAATGAAAATGAATGCAATAATAGTGGTAATACGAAATCTAGGATGCACACAATTAAGCTAGTTATGACACCAATGTGAACATGTTAAAATGAATATGATGAAAATAAATGGATGCGACAATGATAGTGATAAAAATAATCTAAGATGCACTGATTATAATAGATTTAAAAAAAATTGAAGCCGAAAGAGTGGACAGATCTCACCAGCATGATGATAAAAATCCCGAATCCAACTGTTGAAACCTCCTTGTTTGACTTTTTATCCTTATTGTGATGTGGGGTCGATCTCTTCTCTTAATCCCTTCTTGATATTAAATCCTCTCTTAAAGCGGGTCCCAAGATGGGAACTCTTTGGGCAGAAGCTGAGAATAGAAAAGAGAGCTGATGTATTCCGCAAGTGGGCTGGCTTGTTTGGATGAGGGTGTTAAAAGTGGTTCGGTGAGGCAATGTGGTGATGATAGATGGGCTGTTTTTGTGGTTCGGTTTGGGGTTGGCAAGTGGGTCAGTAATGGGCTAATGAACAGGTTGGGTTAGATGATATGGGATCAGGTTCTAATTCCTCATGCACAGTTTTTTGTGGAGAAGATATGGCCGGGACAGGTGGGGACTGAAAGTGGAATTGGTTTGTAGGTGGGGTGAAGGTTCTGCTGGTGATGGAGATGGTGTATGACTTGATGGGATAGTGAAAAGGAGTTCAGATTTGGTCTCAGGTGATTGTGTTGTGCGAGGTTTGGGCTCGGATTCTGGTTGCTATTGATGTTTGTAATAGAGATTGTAGGCGGTAAAAACGGCACCTACTTAGATCGAGATGGGATCGGGGTTAAACTTCTTAGGAGGGGGAATGCTGAACTCCAAGAACCTGAAAAGGAAGGAGAAAGGCTAGAGTTAGAGCCCCTGGCTGCCGTGAGCCGAAGGCACTCCGATGCCTGAGTTAGTTATGAGAAAACCAAACAGGAGGAGGAAGAGGAGAATGAGACAATGTGGAGCTTTGTGAGTTGGATCTTGCGTACCTTTCATGGGACTGATCCCATGCATATATAGGCGAGTGTTCCTCGTTCATTCTCTTTGTGAGTGGGGGTAGGTGAGGTGAGGTCTCATCGATCCTTACCCTGACTGGCAGCAGTAGGTGAAATGGACAACACCCCTCCCTCTCTTTCCACGCCTTCAGCCAGTTGGCGTACAGGGGTGATAAAGCACGCCTCTTATCGTCATAAATGAGCGATCCTATCGCCATAAATGACTGCTCATATCTGTCAGGGCGCGCCGTATTTCCAGTAGGAAGGTGGCGGCCCATTCTGACTAGTACTGTGGCCTGGGACCAAGGATGGCCTGGCCGC
Source organism: Persea americana (assembly GCA_029852735.1). Taxonomy (NCBI): domain Eukaryota; kingdom Viridiplantae; phylum Streptophyta; class Magnoliopsida; order Laurales; family Lauraceae; genus Persea; species Persea americana. The sequence goes on along the minus strand of CM056816.1, from coordinate 54,713,933 downwards.
GGCGCGCCTTTGTACCGAGCTGGCATTATGCCGAGCTGCCGAACTGTGGTGCTGAGCTACGAAGCTATTGACCGAGCTGCCGAGGTGCCAAGGTATTGACCGAGCTGCCGAGGTGCAAAGGTATTGACCGAGCTACCGAGCTAACGATCTTCTACCATAGAGGCTGAGGAGTTCGGCGAGTTTAGCCGTGATCTTTGTTCGAGTTCGTCATTACGGTGTTTTACCCACACAGAGATGATGTATGGGGTCCGTGGATAGGAGAAACAACAATCAGGTTGGTGAGGCTTTGTTGAGTAAAAGTGATGGCAATGACTCGTTTGTGAAGTGGTGGTGGGCAGAGAGATTTGTGATGATTGGTTGCTTAAGTTGAATGATCAGGTTAGTGGGGGTGGGTGTAATGGTGATGGCGTTCCGTAAAGGTGAAGTGGTGAGAAGGTGTAGGAGGCTGTTTGGTTAAAGGGATAAATACATGAGTGGAAAGGAGATCGATGAGTTGTGTGTGAAAAAAAAAGTTCCTGTGAAATGGAGGTCGGTTCTATGGAATGAGTTTTGATCATGGGGGCTTCTTGGTTGGGTGGTGTAATGGCCGTGAGGCTTGTGAGATGTTTGGCTGAGTATGAAAAGTATTGGATGGCGATGCGAGGGAGAGATGCCCGGCGGGGGTCGTGAGATGGGTCGAGGCTTGAAGGAGATGAAAGCGACAGAGAGAGAGAGAGAGGGAGAGAGGGAGAGAGGGGCTGGTGAGTAGAGGTGTCGAGATAGAGACGAGGGAGGGATTTTAAGGGGGAGTGAGAGTCCTCAGATCTGACTCTCGTTCCCAGATCTGTGGGACTCTCCTCTCTCATCAGATCATGGGCCATGGGCCTAGGTCGGCGAAAGGTCAGGGCCGGGTTGGACTAAGGTTGGGGTATGGTTTAGGTTTGGGTTTGATGGCCTAATGGGTTGGTTTGGTTGAGGTTTAGGAGAGGTTGAATGGGCCGAATGGGTTTATGCCTGGATGGTTTGGGACTTGGGCCGGATTTGATGGGCCAGGCCTAATGGGTTGGATTTGAGGTTTGGATCAGGGGTTTGGGGCCCAAAAGGTGGGCTGCGGTCGGGCTTGGTCCGGGCCATCATCACCAGGACCCAAGTTTCACAGATTTCGATTCGCCCGTCGGGTTTTTTGAGATCTAAGTACCGTTGGAAATTTCTCAATGAGTATGTCCCGATGACATATGAGTCGGGTCTATTTGAAGGCCTAGAAAAGATTTGAGATTTTGGGGAGCCCACATATGTTTAACTTTTTAAAAAATTCACAACTCTTGATCCACCCGGCAGATTTTTTTAAAATCCATATATCATCTGGAAGCTTACTAAAAGTAGATCATCATGGAAGTGAGATCCGACTCGAAACATGAGAGTTGGTGAGATCCATAAAAAAAAGGCCTATAATGATGCAATCTTCCTAGATGTGATAATGAAGATTTTAATTTATTTATTCAAAATTGTCCAAATGGGGCAAAATTGGGGCATCAATAATATGAGTATTGAAATTGTCCATAGGGGTGCCAAAATGAGGTGTCTGCACTTCCGTCACTGGAACCCCTCTCTCTCGCCTCTGCAACTCACAAAACGCCTCTGCAACTCGCAGAACCCTTGGATGATGATGTAGATTAAGGCTTGAGATGTAAATTAGGGTTGGAGGACTACGGGCTACTAGGATTTTGAATTTGGGTTTTTCCAATTCCATTGGAGAACGCTCACAAGAAGATATGATCATTGTACAACCTGAGGTGGGCCATTCTCTTTGAATTGGTTTCTTTCTAAATTGGTTTAATTGGATGGCTAGATGTCTACTAAATGTAATTTTGATTTGTTGTCTAGCAAAATGGTTTGATTTATGTTTGATAATTAATTAGTATCGGTGAAGAATCTATAGTCGCACCAAACATGAAAAATACCATTTCACCAAAGAAGATAATTATACACCGAACATGGATTACCAACTTCCTTGGAACTCGTTTTCTACACAATTTAATTACCACTGTTTTTGTTGATGTGGCAATTTTCACTTTCCATAGAAGCACCGTTACACAAACATGCCCTTAGGTTTGGATTTTTGGGCATTTGAGCTAGGTTTTCTGGATTTGGGCATTTTCCAACTAAAGGCAAGTGGATATGTATATTATACTGCGATATGTTGCTTCTCTTTATAATTCTAATGCTTAATTTCAACTCTAAACACCCATGTGCTCATTGTATGTTAAATTGGAAATTAATATGCTAGGTTAGGTTATAATTTGAATGGAATTAAAATGGATAGGTTGGAGGTTGTCTATATTGTTTTGGAGAGGGCTTGGCCCAGGGGAAATGTTAATAATTAAGTGAATGGTAAAGGAAGGAATTTCCCCTTGCTTGGAAATTAAAATGGATGGATTGGCGGTTTGTTTGTTTGTGCCCTGGTATCAATGTTTTGGCTGGGCTATTCTCCCGTGCATTCTCTCTACCATGACTTGGTACAAGTAGGGAGGGTTGTGATAATATCCCATGGTAATTATCTTATGTGGACCGCTTATTTTGCTAGGATGTTTATGTTAGGTCTTTTATTATGATTCGATATGCAATGCAACTCTAATAATCATGTTAAACGTAATTCTTTTACTAGTATATATCTGTTGTTGTTATATATATATGGGAAACGGTCTGGTGAGGACCGTCCTCACCGTATTAAGTATGGACTCATCCCATCCGTCCGTTCTCTCAACGGATCCAACGCTCCACACGATTCACATATAACAGAAGAGAGGGAAATGTTCTAGTGGAAAAAGAGAAGAGAGGGAAACAGTCTGGAGGAAAAAAAAAGCGCAGCACTTTGCGATTTGGGGGGAACGGAAGGAGAAAAGAGGATCGACTGCGCCATTTCGCCAGAGCCAAATTGCGAGATCGATCGCGATCTCTCGGCATCTCATCTCTCTCCTCTCACGCACTTCTCCCTCTAGGTGTCCCTTTTCTTTCTACAGTTTCGAGAAAAACCGGCGGCACGGCAAATCCACAGGGTTCCTCTCTCTTGGTCTCTGATCCGGCTTGGCCCCAAGCTATCCCGGTCATCTGCATCTCCAACAATGTTGCCCTGGTCAGCCCCAAAGAAGGCCCAAAGCCCAGGCAGCTCCTTTCTCTGCCCCCTTTCCCCGCTACCCCCTGCTTGCTGCACGTGAAGAAGACAGCTGCCTACGAGTGGCTGCCATCAGCTAGGTCACTCACTACTTCACTGACATCCCCTGCCCCGTCATCGTCATCCAGAGCCACTTCAACAAAGGACTCGTAAGTTGGATACTACTATGCCCTGTAGCTGTTTGAAGAAATGCTTGCTAACTGCTTATATGTCTTTGGGTTTTTTTATGGTTGGGTGCTTTTGAAGAAATGGGCATTGAAATGGGAGTTCGGTGCATTTGGCATTAAAATTCATTTTTCGAGTGTACCTTACACAGATACTGATCAACTCTCTCAAATGCTAACTATTATTACACAGATACTTTGTTGTTATTGTTGTTGCTGTTTATTTAGTTTTGATTTTTTTAAAAAAAAACTTGTTTTTGGGTTTTTGTGTGTTTTGTAATTGCATTAGGGTTTGTTTGATTTTGGGTTTGTTTTATTTTGGTGGGACTATTTGTGAGTTTTGCCTGGTTGTTTGGTGTTATGAACCCATAATTGTTTAGCTCAATGTTTTTTTTTTTCCCTAGTTTTTGTGCCACTGGATTTCGACTTCTGGGGGGCCTTTGTTTGTGGGCTTTAGGTATTAGTGCAAACGAGCATGAGTTGGCTTTAGGTTGGGATGTTGTGAGCTTTGAAAGGAGATGAATACTGCAATGTAGAAACACTCTGGCGAAACTGGTGCCAGAGTGTTAAAATGTAGTTAGCTTTGCATTTGGATAAGGGAAAGTTGGGATAATAAACCAATAACATTTATCCACCATTACTACATTTCTTGCATTTAGAAAAAAAAATTGCTTGTGATAGTCAGTTTCCATGTTTTAAGTTTTGAATTTTGATCATACATATATAGTCAGAATTCAGAGATGGAATGGCCTAAAATACATGATGAATACGTGTTGTTTAATATAGAAATTTGGTGATGAAGGGGATTAGAAGGCTCTTTTTGTTTTGTTTTGTTGATCGTAGGTTGCTGGCATCCATTTTATATGGATTTATTATAGTCATAAACTCCCTTGTAGCTACTAGTAGAAATTTTTGCAATGCTGCCCGACTCTCATTTTCGCAATTACTTATGTGGATTATGGTCATTTGTCAAACCATGGCTATCAGTTCATTTTTTTTTAATACTTTGGATTGCTTGAACTGTAAATATTTTTTTTTTGTTATTGGGGTTATTTCGACTAACAATATAGTAGGGAGTGGCTTCTTTGAGGCAGTGATCATTGGAAAGGGAGGGCATGCTGCAATCCCTCAGCATACTATGGATCCTATTTTAGCAGCATCCAATGTGATTGTTAGTTTGCAACACGGAGACAAACCGCACTCCATTTCAGAGTGTTCTGGGGTTTTCAATTTAGGGGTTTCAGGGGTTCAACGATGATGGACTTGAAATTATGGGTTTTGGGGGGTTTTTTTAATGGTGTTTGGGAAACAATTTATATGGTATTGTCCCCACCATCCAACCCTCTTCTTCTGTTAAACAATGAATACAGTAGTGGTATTTTCTTCACTTTTAGTTTTCTTGTAAATCTGTTTTGATGATAGTTTTTTTATTGAGAGATCGGGCGGCCCACAATGGTCCATACTTAATATGGTGAGGACGGTCCTCACCATTTTTTGTGAGGACCACTCAGGGCCGTCCGATTAGAAACCTGATCCAACGATTCCGATGCAACCTATATAACTAAAGGAGGGAAATGAAAATGAGGAGAGAGAATCGCAGAAACCAGAAGAAGGCCCAAATCGAGCGAATCACAAAAACTGGAAGAAGCCCCAAATCGATTCACCATCCTCTTCCGCCTCCTTCCCGTCCTCCTTCCATTATTTGGTTGCAACGCATTTCTCTACATTGCATTTCACCAAAATAGAGAAAAACAGAAAGAAAGAAAGAAAAAAAAAAGAATTATCAAAACCCTGGAAAAATGGAACAAAAGGAAATTTCGTCCACCTCAAAAGCTATTTTCTTTTTTCATATAAGTGTGGAAACATGAAGATGCATTCTAGACCAACGTGACACTTGACTTCCAGACTAAAAAAGTCACCATAATCTATATCCACAGAACCAAAGCAATTTTGTCACCTTTCTGATAGCCATTAACTTCAATCTTTTGAGAAATAATTTCAATCTGTTACAATTACTAAGACTAAAGAAAATTGCATACAAGCAGTAGCAAAAATAAAGCGTGAAACTGAATCCACATGTTAGTGTTCAATAGTTCTGACTAATAAATTAGGATACTTACAGATGATCTCTCTTCATATACATCTCTGTGAAGCCTATATATCCTAACTCTATCTCAGGGCATGTTCTTGTGTTTCTGACAATAAGGATTGAGGTGCAAATTCTGAAGAAGGGGGAGAAGGGTCAAAGGTGGAGATCTACGTGGATTTGATTTCAGTTTCATTGGTTGTGGGTGGGGATACATTTTCTGAAAAAAAAAAAAAATTGACCGTCTGACCCCATTGTTTAACCTGCAATGCCCTGTTAAGTGTCACCACCAAAGTCCCATCCTTCCCCTTTCCACAGAAACAAGGTTTGGAGAAGCAAAAGAACACCCTTGAGGTATCATGTCCATAATTAATATTTTAACTTTGAAGAAATTGTGCTATAGCACTTGAACAATCTTGAATGCATATTTTTACCCAGGTTTTATCCTTTCATTCCGCCGCTCGCAAGGGACTATCCATGGATGACCCTATCTCTTTTCACCCAGCTCTGTTCTCTCAGACCGTGCCCGCTGGTAATGAGGTAGAAGAGTTCTCCAGCTCAGACCAGGAAGAAAACCCAAACCAGAATGGAAACACTCAGGTATTTCTCAAATAATATATTTTGGATTTACTTTATTTTTAATTTATCTATTTAATTTTGTGTTCAGAATATATGATGGGCAACTATTCTATGTTATTTATTTGACAATGTCTCTGTTCATGAGTGATCCCTGAGAATATTTTTTTTCCTTCATGTATAATCTGGGACTGTTGTTCACATTTTTCAATGGATGAGAAGTTGGAATCAGCTGCATCTTCCATGAGTAGAATCTTCATACCTGAAGTAGACGAAGATAAGACCCCACGGTTGGAAATGTATTTGCATGACTTGGAAGAAGCTTACGAATTTTATAATACTTATGCGAGGGCTGCTGGTTTTGGTATTAGACGTGGTTCAGATAAAAAAGAGAGGGGTGAAGTATATTGGAAGCAGTTTATGTGCGCTAAACAAGGTCAGAGGGTAGAAAAGGAAGGAGGTGATTTTGTGTCACAGAAGCGTGTTCCATATACGAGAGAAAATTGTAGAGTGGAGATCGTTGTGAAAAAAATTACAAGCGGACATTGGGTTGTTAACAAATTTGTTGAAGAACATACTCATGTCTTATCTACCCCACGTAAGACACATATGTTTCGTTCACACCGTAAAATTACTCCAGCTCATAAAAAATTAATAGATGCATTTGAAGAAAATAACATACGACCGGCAAATCAAATGGGGCTCTTAAGCACACAAGCCGGTGGTTCAGGAGCAGTTGGTTTCAATGAGCAGGACATGCGAAATCACCATCGAGACAAGCAGAACGCAAAGAAGGGGCGAGATGGTAAGATGTTGTATGAGTATTTTGAATACATGAAAGAAATGAATCCGGGTTTTTCTTATTCTATAGAGACAGAAGAGAACAATCAAATCAAGCATGTATTTTGGGCAGATCACCTATGTCGTCTTTCATACATTGTTTTTGGTGATGTTGTTACTTTTGACACAACATATCAAACCAATAAATATGATCTTATCTTCGGTGCATTTATGGGAGTAAATCACCATGATCAAACGGTCATCTTTGGAAGTGGTTTTTTATCAAATGAGAGTTTTGATTCATTTGTGTGGCTATTTAGACGTTGGTTGGAAGCTATGCCTGCGGGTCCACCGGAAGCGATTGTAACAGACCAAGATCCCGCGATGAGGAAAGCAATCAAGCACGTTATGCCTGCCACACGACATCGATTTTGTGTCTGGCACATTATGCAAAAGTTGCCATCCAAGTTAGGCGGACTTGCAATTCATGCTGACGGTCTTATGGATGCAATAAATAAAGCTGTTTACAATGCTGTCTCAACGGATCATTTTGAGATGGAATGGGCCAAGATACGAAATCAATATAACTTGAAAGAAGACAGTTGGCTAGAAGACATGTACACGCTTCGTGAGATGTGGATACCAATCTTCTTAAGGGGCATGTTTTTTGCGGGAATGTCATCGTCACAGAGAAGTGAAAGTTTCAATGCATTCCTTAAGCAGTTTGAAACACATAAGTGTGGTTTGCATGACTTTATGATGCGCTTTGAACGTGCCATTACTCGTCAAAGGTATCAAGAGCTAAAAGCGGAGCATGAAAACTTGCAAACGAGGCCAAAGCTCCTAACTGGTTTGGAGATGGAGGAACAAATGGCTGGAATATATTCGAGAAAAATTTTCCATGAGTTTCAAGTACAATTCATGGCAATGGTGTCATCCATTCCAAAACTTGTAAAGGAAAATGCGTCAGAGAGCATTTATGATGTTTGGTCCATGAAAAATAAGTGCAAAACTTCTGAAAGGGTCATTTTCAACAAAGATTCTAAATGTGCAAATTGCTCTTGCAAACTATTTGAGTTTCGAGGAATTCCTTGCAGTCATATAATTGTTGCGTTGAAACACGAGATGATTTTCACCTTGCCTGAGCATTTTATATTAAAGAGATGGACTTCTCACGCGAAAGATGGTACAGAATATAGCAAATGTTTGATTGTGGGGAATACAACTGGTGGCACCTCGTTGATTGTCCGGCATGGTGATTTGTCGTATTGGGGCAACATGGTTTCTAATGAGGCAAGTATGTGTTCAAAGACGTACGAATATGCAAGAAATGTTTTGACTGATCTTCATAAAATGTGTCGCCAAATGAATCAACTTGAACTTGGAGGAGAACATACATCAAGTGGAAAAAACAAATTGGTTAGTGACGCAGTTAGTGAAGCAGTGCAATTGATTGAACCACCTCATGCTACAACAAAGGGCCGTCCAAAAAGACTAAAGTCGTCAAGGGAGAAAGCTCAAAAGAAAGACCGACTTCGTCGTGGATGCAACCAGCGTGGTGTTTCACATGACAAACGGAATTGCCCAGCTCTTTTGAATAGGTAGTTATTTGTTCAGTTTTGTTATTCTTAAAATTAATTTATTTTCCGCAACAGTTTTCTAATAATATCTAGAGAAAACCCAAATATCAAGATTGATATTTTTGACAATGCAAACCTTATTGACACAGGTTGCCACATTTTCGTGGTCATGGCCACTTGGGCTCGGCCCATTTTTTAAAATAAGTGCAGACTCAATTTTGAATTAGAAAATAGCGTTCCTGATCATATCCAAAGTAGAGTTTGTTAGGGACAGGTGTTGTTTTCATGTGGACAAGGAAAGGAGGGCTGAATGAGGTCCGATTGCTGAATCCAGCTCCATCTTTCTTGGTTTGGCTTCATTTTTGAAAGGTTTACAGTGCTCAATCTACTTTGGATATGAGTCTTGCGAGGCAACTGATGCAAAGCTATATGGGGTGCATCACTTCTTCAATTAGACAAAAAAAAAGGGGAAAAAACACACGCACACACAAGCACTTCAATAGTGTTTTTATATCATAAATTTGACTTTATGTTGTGTAAAGTGTACACCATTGCAATTGATTGCCCATTTAGCAAATGACCCTATTCTTAGTTTAAATTACTAATTACGTTGCATGTGTTTTATTTTCAGGGGGACTGTCGATCTACATGTGGACATTCCAAGAATGGCAGAAGCCCCAACCAATACAGCTGTCGAAGGAAGCTCTTCAGATGTGTCCGGTTCCGATGTCAACCCATGGACACGACACTTGAGATGAATGTTGCTTATGTGAAGGAGAGAATTAGAGCATTGTCATTGGGAAAGGAAGTGGTATGGTGGTTTTTTTTTTTTTTTTGTAAGTTCGAAATCTACCCTTATGCAAAGATTGTCCCTTAGATAATTGCCTATTGCTTGTTTATTGTTAATATTCAATGACAAAAGGGAATTGTGAATTTTCACTCATTGAATGACATTGTGAATTTTGAATGGCAGTGGTTGTAAAAGAGAATGAGTTTTTTTGGGTAGTTAATAGGTGTTCAGATGCCTCACGATTGTGGTAAGAGGAGAGAGAGAGAGAGGGGTGGTTATGTACTTTTATCAATCTGCATTCTGGGTTGCAGATATCTGAACACTTAGAACATTGCGGAATGGACAAATGTTTTGCTGAAGGAAGTTAGGGAGTTTACTATATCAACATAAGTTGAAGCGATACGCACCAAACTGTGGGAATTTTTTTGAAGATTGACGCTTGTATGTTTTGATCTAATTCAATTTTTACCGTTTTGAATCTTGCTATAGTGTTGCTTTATTAAGATACTGGTTGTGGCAACATATGCTTTCTTTATAATTAATTACTTGGTGGCTCAATATAGTGAGACCCTGCCTTTCAATGTTTTGGGGAAGTAGGACCACCTGTTCCTTCATCCATCACATAAAAAGCAGATAGTATTGTGCCGTCCTTTGATTCATGTCCTACAAAAATGGTAAGATGAGAAACAAAATAAAAGGATATTTTTTTAGTCCAATGCAGTGTATGATGTATATGCAATCCCGTCCTAAATTTGGAGGTACATCAGATGAGGCTGTAGCTATTCAAGGACGACTATGGCATGGCTGTTATAGATTTCACTTCTAGCATGTCAATAGTATATGTTGTGATTCACATAAATGCATAAGAACATTTTAGCACCTACAACCCTTATAGTGCTGCATAAAGGCATATGGAGATTATTATAAAATGATCCTCTTCCCCATTAAGATTGGGGTCTGTAGTAGTAAATTTTTGAAAGTGGATTGCAGCTTGAAAATTTAGAAGCTGGTTTATGAGGTTAGGTCTAGAATTCCTTGAGTGTCAATTAAATTAAAGAGCATACAAAGAAGCAGTTTTGCCCTGAAGGAGATTTATCATATAATCCAAATAAACTTAATTGAAATCACTGGAAACAAGGATGGCCCATTATGTTGAAAACGTCATAAACACTTGAAACGTTCACGTAAATTGGGAGTGCATCCAGCCAGTCAATGGGTTAAACAAAAATATAAAACTACCATTCACTTTTTCAAATTTTTACATAGGTTGTACATAGTCATGGATAACAAAGAGAAAAACATAGAAAAAAAAAGATGGGGAGATTTCTAAAGGAGGCGCTTCATTGATGACGAAGCTGGTTGAACATTTCAGTCAACTGATTACGAATGTCAGAGAAACCGGTTCCATCCTTTCATCCAATTGTTCAATCTGGATAGACTAATCAAACACTGCATTTTCAATCGCAAGGAGACGATTTTCAATGGAATCTGCCTCTGCGTCGTCATCAGCTTCATTTGGGGCTTGTCCCCTCTGAAGATGTCGGGCCACATGTGTATCAGACATTGCTTTGGTTCTACCATCTATTACCTGTCTTCGAGCAATAGGCAATTCATGACTGTACGCTTGGCAACCTTTTTCAATCATCAATTTACATATCATTGCACCAAAAGGAAGGGTGATTTTTCGTGGTTCGTTATAAACTCGCAGCATTGATTCCAGTATCGCCTGTGAGATGTCAACAGAGGTGCTTGTGCCTAAGGAGTAGAGAAGGAAAGCCTGAGAATAGATAAGATCAGATCTATGACTTCTAGGCTCAATGTTGTAGCAGACAAATGTGTTGAGTAACCGATAATCAGTGGTGAGACCAAATATCTTCAGAACAGGACTATCCAGTACAGTGGGTTTCCCACACAGCTCTGTAGCTACCTCATTCGCTTGCATCATCATGTTATCAAGATCATTTGTTGGATAGGATATGTGAACAGGTCTCTGAAGACTGAGTAAAGTGGCAATGCTATTTGCATCTACAGTCAGTGTCTTCCCCCGAACGTATGTCTTGAAACCACTATTGTTGACATCATACATATTGCAGTAAAACTCCCGTACCCAATTTTCAAAGCATTCATTATTCAAGTTCATTAAAATCGTAAGACCGTTCAGATGAAGCCAATGCAAAAACCTAGTATGGATGAGTTCAAAGTGCACAACTATTCTCTCAAATATCACTGTCCGATTGCTGAATCTTGTTTCAAAACGTTCAACACCATCAGCATCTTTAAACCTTTCATTATTGAAACGAGAGGAAGACCCAACTGGTCTCTTCCCTTTAGAAGTTTCTGGTTGCTTTCCTTTGTAAGTTTTAGGAGGCATACTGTACAAATAAAATAAAAAGGAAACAGATAAGGTGGAACCCTGATTCAACAAACACAATGTAACACAATGTATATAAAAATCCACCAAATTCCATGATATATAAATCACTTTATAAGGTGCAACCCTGTTTCAACAAACACAATGTGCATAAAAATCTACCAAATTCCATGATATACAAATCACTTTATATATATCCTAAAGGGAAACATCATATTGGTACAGCACTTTATCACAAAATATACAACCAAACATATCAACCCTGTCGGAATAACCCAACACAACACAAATTGAAACACAACACAAATTGAAGACGAAATGCAAAAGCCAACACAGTCTCAAATCAGTGAAAAATATCATAGTGAAAATTCCTATTTTTGACAGATGTAACAAAAAAAAGTCAGTTATTTCTTTGAAAAGCAACAACCCACAAACCTCAGAAAAGAAAATCTCTGCAACCATCCAACCAACAAAAAAATTAAAATCTTAAAAAAATCCAACTGCTCAAGATTTTTACCCTCGGTAGAGTTTGGGATTAATCAAAAACAAGAAATGAAAGCCGCAGCCAACGAGTTTACTTAGGGAAAAAAAAAGACATGAGAGGAATAAAAGGGGATCATACCTGAAGCAGCTGAGAAGGAAATGAAAGAGAAGAGAGGAAAATGAATGAGATTGATGGGAGCAGGTGGGCAGGAATACTCAGAGAGAAGAATCAAGTCACATGCGGATAAAGGAATAGTGAGAGAGAATTTTACTTTAGGATGAAACTGCCCTCCATGTTGATAAAACTTCCCTCACTGTCCTCGCTATAGCGATTCTGCCACCATTTTCCCTCTTGCCCCCTGTGCGCGAGACGACTCTCTGGAATCTTTTTTTCAAAAATGTATTTTAGGAGGAGGACCACTCTATGAAATTTTTGAATTTTTCCCGGACACTTCAGCTTACTAGATTAGAAGCCATCTACGGAAGCTCAAACTTTTTCATTCATAAAAAGAAAAAAAAAAGGAAATAATTCAGTAAAATGTTGAAAATAAAATGAATTCCAATTATATATCAAAAATCATTTTTTCATTAAAAGGACACATTATTATGTTTTTGGTAATGTTTTTATTGTGATAATTCCAATTCATTATTTAAATTATATTTAGATATTATGATAAAAAATGACATTGCCTGGCATTTGAAATAAAATTTGAACGACCAAATCATAGACCTATCATATGCATCATAGTATACCTATCATATACAAAAAACTACATCAAAATTGTTCTCTGGACTGCTAGTTGAAAATAAAATTAATTTTAAATAAAAATAAAGAAATTAAAAATCATTCTTTCATTACAATTGCAATTCATTATTTTTTATATTATCAATGGGCTCCATCCAATTCATTACTTTTTATAATGACATTGTAAATTCATTACTTTTTATAATGCCATTGTAAAATCACGGGAGAATCGAAGAAGATGATTACAGTCAAATGGGCTTTTTACACCTATCCCTGTGTTTCACCTAGGTTGAATGGAGAAGGGTGAAAATTGTGTTTCACCTAGGTTGAAGGAAGAATGGTGAAAATCCGGTAATTTTCCCTAAAATCTGGTGATGCAGGTTGGACTAATAAATTATGGTGATGCAGTGGTTAGATTAGATTTTTAAATTAGGTTTTTAATTTTCTTTGGTTGTAAGTAATATTTTAAATTTGTAATTAATTTTTAATTCAATCAGTTCCACTCCAGTTCCACCGGTTATTACTATAGGCTGCGATCATTTGGAACGATCCGGTCCCGTGGGCCACTTGAGAGCCTAACAATGACGAGGGTTATAGAGCCTAACAATCACAAGGGTTATAGAAGTTTTAAAGGACTCATGATCTGCCTGTGTGGAAAAGTTGGGAGTCTTGCAATCAAGAGATGTAGTATTTTGAGTTCTTCAAAATTGTCTACGTTATAGATTTGGATAAAGTTGGATGGGAGTCAAAATCTGCATGATCAATTGACCTGCCTAATTCAGATGAGTGTCAAGTTTAAGCCAGATGCATGATCAATTGACCTACCTAGAAATATGATGAAATTAATCTTCAAAGGAGATTAAATTGCTATCACATGAAAAGCAACCCAACGGCGCATCAGATCCGATTATGGAATCAATCTTCAAATGAAGCAACATAACACGAAATCTACACCTATCAAATCAGCACATGAAATATACACAACTGTGCAAATAACTTCCATGTTCCGTCATGCACAAAACATGTTTTTAAACCTTCAAAGAGAACATATCCCCAGAGCATGTATTTCATGCCTAGCTGAACAAGAAAACTATGATTATAATACAGCACGCAACTATAATAGCATGATAAATTTTTCGGAGATATGCATTTCGAATTTTCTCTACTTCAATAAAAACACAAAATGCGGACTCTATCTTTTCAACGACCACTATCAAATTATCTCTTTCACACGTCGTTGAATTAGCTTCGGCAAGCTGGCAATGCGCTACTTCATCTTTCCAAAGAAATGCACCACAGCCATTTTCATCCTGCATAAAGTTTTACACACATAAAAAATAGTTAATGCTAAATTTTAAACCTTAACAACACATAGTGACTAGTTTTTGAGGTAGCCTAAACACACTTACTTTCCAATTTGGGCATTTCCAAAATTTTCGATTTGGATTCAATTGCGTACGAGAAGTATATAATTTCATCGGTCCAGCTCCACATCGGCATTTTGGAGTAAATTCAGATAGGGTTGTATTACAAGATGACATTCTGTGCAAATAATATTGTTAGTTGAAATAACCCCAGCAAAAAAAACAATATATTTACAGTTCAAGCAATCCAAAGTATAAAAAAGAAAAAAAAAGGGAACTGATAGCCATGGTTTGACAAATGACCATAATCCACATACGTAATTGCGGAAATAAGAGTCGGGCAGCATTGAAAAAATTTCTACATTTTCGTTTCACCACTTTGTTGGGTTCAGCTGTGTATGCAGTGTTCAAATCATTAAGCCCCAAAATATTTCAATCAGAGTAAACTATGATATCAAGTCCAATACATACGAACATAAGAGTCCATCACAATTTGAAAGCCATCAATAGTCAGCATTTGAGAGAGTTGATCAGTATCGGTGAAGGTACACTCGAAAAATGCATTTTAATGTCAATTGTAACAAACTCTATAACCCAAAACTTTGAATGATAGCATGCAATAAAAGCCCCAATTTTCTTTACGAAACAAGCACTAAAGCCCCAAAATCTTGAATCAGAGCATGCCATAAAAGCAAAAATCTCTTTTTTGAAACATACTCTAAAGCCCAAATAGTCTTGACTGAGGTTTGGGTACGATTGGGTGAGAGAGGAGAGGAATAGAGAACGAAAGATAGATGTACCTGTGCACGGATTGAGGGAGTCCGGATCAGAGAGAGGTGAGAGTGAACGGCAGACAGAGGGAGTGACTGGTTTATGAGGTAGCCTAAACACACGCACATTAATTTGATTGGGTCCAGGGTAGACATACCATATCATAAAACAAAACCCATATTGGAAGATCCTAGCCATCCCATTAAGGGGCTGAAATCATCTGAGTGTGGATTGTCACACTGTTTCTAAACAATGTAAATACAACACACTGATTAAGGGCTAAGGTAAGTGCATCAGGGAGACATATATGTCCCAATGTACATTCTCAAGGCCTTAGGATTTAGGCATAGTAGAGGCAAGGCACTATTAAGAATCATGTAACTCTCTATAACATGCATATGCAATGTCTGGTACCTTTGTCGCTGTGGATGAGGCTTTCCCACAATCTCTGCAATGTAAACTGCCAGGATAGGTCTACTGGATAATCAGTTGATGGTGTAGTATGGGATCCCACCTTGTTAAACAGCGACTGGTTGGGGAAGATAAAATAACCCCAGCAACAAAAAACACTAAAAACAAAAATTGTAGAGAATTCAGTGGACTAATCTGCATGCCATAGAAACCCCAATTTCATTTTTGTAACAAACTCTAAAACCCAAAATGGTAAATTAAATGTTAGGTGATCGATGGTCCATACATGCGAAACTTAAATGGTAAATTAACATCAACCAACAGTCCAAAATCAACTGAAATAATACATGGGCCCTTATTACTGGTGGACAGCCTAGGTTATCTAAAAGTCAGGGACCACCATTGCAAGGTTTGAAGGTAGTAGACTTCGAGTGAGGGATGGCACCAAGAGTCCATATGCGGCAGGCTCATCAAGGTTTTGCAGAGTCCACACACAATCTCACCTCCCTGTTCTCACTATACCAGCAGCTCAAATGTGGACAGGGCACACATGAATGGATTTAAGAAGACTATTTTTATTTTTATTTTGGTAAAAGTATTTAAGAAGACTTAATAGGCACATCAGCAGCATATATAAAAGATGTATCACCAATATCAGGATGGTCAGATAATCCTTAACAGCATAATACAAGCATTAAAGTGGACCACTGCCCAAATCTCCTGAATGCTGTTCATTTTTCCCTTCACATTTGGTAGCTAAGATCGTCCAATCACTCAGGTCATCTTCATGGACGGTATCACTTCTTTTTATCGATGCTAAAAGGAAAATACCGATTAGTTTAAAAATTACATAGGTACACTGAATTCACAAGTCTGCAAGTATGAGATTTAGAGGATTTGAAGTTTGACGAGGCTTAGTAAATAGTAATACCTTCCAATCCAAAAGAGGTAATATGCAGTATGGGTGTCAAAGAATAAAGAAACAATTAGTAGCAACAGCAAGAGCACTATTGCAGCTATAAAAACAGCAGCAAACAATAGTAAATGAGTTCCAAAAAAGAGAAAAGTGGAAGCATTTCAAAAGGACATAAAAAGAACAAATTCTTATCGCACGAGTACACAATTGAAAATAAAAGATGAAAGTTCACAAGGAAAAAACACTGAGGCACATCAGTGATGAGAGTTAGCAGATGAATTATTTCAGAATTAGTTATCCATACATAAAGTGACAACTAGTATTTGCAAGGATACTTACATGGGAGCAGATAATGAAGCACAGAATCTTTTTTCCAAATCTGTTCCTTAAGAAACGTGACTAATTCACAGCTCACACCACAACTGCTACAGGCCTTTTGCTAGTCTTGATGCCTCTAACAGCTGCACGGCCAGAAACATGTAGTGTCATACCCAATGCCAAAAAGATTAAAACCTGTGCACATGTGCAGGTGTTGAAGATTTAAACCAGTAAAAATAATAGATTCATGCCGTCAGCATAGTTTTTAGCTCCAAAGATGGCAGAACCAGCGACCAACAAAAATGGCCTCAATAACCTGCCAGGATTTATGTCATAGATCACTGACTCAAGTTCAGATGCGAAAACGGCAGACAGAGGTAGAGACGAGGAAGAGGGATGAGAGGGATGCAACTC
The DNA here is from genome assembly GCA_029852735.1 of Persea americana. Classification (NCBI taxonomy): domain Eukaryota; kingdom Viridiplantae; phylum Streptophyta; class Magnoliopsida; order Laurales; family Lauraceae; genus Persea; species Persea americana. The sequence continues at coordinate 54,697,013 of CM056816.1, read as the reverse complement.
TGGTGCGAATCAAATCGAGCACTGGGCGTTTTTGCTGGCTGCACGATGGAAGTGATGGAGCCGAGAGGAGACGTCGTCGAGAGGGGAGGAGGAGGAGGAGCTGCGAGACCGTGCCGGGAAGGAGGACGGGAAGGAGGCGGAAGAGGATGGTGAATCGATTTGGGGCTTCTTCCAGTTTTTGTGATTCGCTCGATTTGGGCCTTCTTCTGGTTTCTGCGATTCTCTCTCCTCATTTTCATTTCCCTCCTTTAGTTATATAGGTTGCATCGGAATCGTTGGATCAGGTTTCTAATCGGACGGCCCTGAGTGGTCCTCACAAAAAATGGTGAGGACGATCCTCACTAGACCGTTTCCCATATATATATATATATGGGAAATGGTCTAGTGAGGACCGTCCTCACCATATTAAGTATGGACCATTGTGGGCCGTCCGATCTCTCAATAAAAAAACTATCATCAAAACAGATTTACAAGAAAACTAAAAGTGAAGAAAATACCACTACTGTATTCATTGTTTAACAGAAGAAGAGGGTTGGATGGTGGGGACAATACCATATAAATTGTTTCCCAAACACCATTAAAAAAACCCCCCAAAACCCATAATTTCAAGTCCATCATCGTAGAACCCCTGAAACCCCTAAATTGAAAACCCCAGAACACTCTGAAATGGAGTGCGGTTTGTCTCCGTGTTGCAAACTAACAATCACATTGGATGCTGCTAAAATTGGATCCATAGTATGCTGAGGGATTGCGGCATGCCCTCCTTTTCCAATGATCACTGCCTCAAAGAAGCCACTCCCTACCATATTGTTAGTCGAAATAACCCCAATAACAAAAAAAATATATTTACAGTTCAAGCAATCCAAAGTATTAAAAAAAAAATGAACTGATAGCCATGGTTTGACAAATGACCATAATCCACATAAGTAATTGCGAAAATGAGAGTCGGGCAGCATTGCAAAAATTTCTACTAGTAGCTACAAGGGAGTTTATGACTATAATAAATCCATATAAAATGGATGCCAGCAACCTACGATCAACAAAACAAAACAAAAAGAGCCTTCTAATCCCCTTCATCACCAAATTTCTATATTAAACAGCACGTATTCATCATGTATTTTAGGCCATTCCATCTCTGAATTCTGACTATATATGTATGATCAAAATTCAAAACTTAAAACATGGAAACTGACTATCACAAGCAATTTTTTTTTCTAAATGCAAGAAATGTAGCAATGGTGGATAAATGTTATTGGTTTATTATCCCAACTTTCCCTTATCCAAATGCAAAGCTAACTACATTTTAACACTCTGGCACCAGTTTCGCCAGAGTGTTTCTACATTGCAGTATTCATCTCCTTTCAAAGCTCACAACATCCCAACCTAAAGCCAACTCATGCTCGTTTGCACTAATACCTAAAGCCCACAAACAAAGGCCCCCCCAGAAGTCGAAATCCAGTGGCACAAAAACTAGGGAAAAAAAAAAACATTGAGCTAAACAATTATGGGTTCATAACACCAAACAACCAGGCAAAACTCACAAATAGTCCCACCAAAATAAAACAAACCCAAAATCAAACAAACCCTAATGCAATTACAAAACACACAAAAACCCCAAAACAAGTTTTTTTTTTTAAAAAAATCAAAACTAAATAAACAGCAACAACAATAACAACAAAGTATCTGTGTAATAATAGTTAGCATTTGAGAGAGTTGATCAGTATCTGTGTAAGGTACACTCGAAAAATGAATTTTAATGCCAAATGCACCGAACTCCCATTTCAATGCCCATTTCTTCAAAAGCACCCAACCATAAAAAAAACCCAAAGACATATAAGCAGTTAGCAAGCATTTCTTCAAACAGCTACAGGGCATAGTAGTATCCAACTTACGAGTCCTTTGTTGAAGTGGCTCAGGATGACGATGACGGGGCAGGGGATGTCAGTGAAGTAGTGAGTGACCTAGCTGATGGCAGCCACTCGTAGGCAGCTGTCTTCTTCACGTGCAGCAAGCAGGGGGTAGCGGGGAAAGGGGGCAGAGAAAGGAGCTGCCTGGGCTTTGGGCCTTCTTTGGGGCTGACCAGGGCAACATTGTTGGAGATGCAGATGACCGGGATAGCTTGGGGCCAAGCCGGATCAGAGACCAAGAGAGAGGAACCCTGTGGATTTGCCGTGCCGCCGGTTTTTCTCGAAACTGTAGAGAGAAAAGGGACACCTAGAGGGAGAAGTGCGTGAGAGGAGAGAGATGAGATGCCGAGAGATCGCGATCGATCTCGCAATTTGGCTCCGGCGAAATGGCGCAGTCGCTCCTCTTTTCTCCTTCCGTTCCCCCCAAATCGCAAAGTGCTGCGCTTTTTTTTTCCTCCAGACTGTTTCCCTCTCTTTTCTTTTTCCACTAGAACGTTTCCCTCTCTTCTGTTATATGTGAATCGTGTGGAGCGTTGGATCCGTTGAGAGAACGGACGGATGGGATGAGTCCATACTTAATACGGTGAGGACGGTCCTCACCAGACCGTTTCCCTATATGTATATATATATATATATCTATATTTGCCCAACTGATTGTAGTCTGATGCTGTACTTGGTGCATAGGTACCAGGTCCATCTATCAGGGTTGTCGATATTGACCAATCTGTTGTATTCAGCAAATAAGACAGTTAGATGTTTAAGAAAGCACTATGTCAGTTAGATTTTCTTCAAAATATAACTGTCTTATTTGCCGAACAGAACAGAATAATCAATATCGACCATATCGCGAAACAAAATAAAACGACATTAACGTTGAATCTGTAGGTCCACCATTCGATCCTTCGCCCTCGCCTCCTCTCACTCCCCTTGGGTCTGCTGGCCCTTGGCCCTCATCCCCTCCCTCCCCCACCACCACGACTTCCAGGCCCAAGCCCTCTTCCTCGTCTCCGACTACAACCTTGCCTCCGTCTCCCCTCCCCTCTTCTCTCTTCTCTTCTCCCTCCATGGTGATCCTCTCCCCCCCCCTCTCCTTCCATGGCGATCCTCCCTCCTCCTCCGACGAAGACAACCCTATAATTACCGCCCTTCATTCCTTCTTATCCTCCCTCTCCCTACCTCCCCTAGCCCCATCCACTGCATCAACCTCTCTGGAGCAGCACCATCAACCAAGAGAGAAAAACCCACTTTCTATTTGGGTTTTGCAAACTAAGAGCAACCACCACAGACTGGTTGATATCGACCATATCGCTAAACGATATAAAAAAAATAAAAAAAAAGACAAAAACACACCCAGAGGACCCCTCCTTTCTATACTATACTATTTGAACATATGCTTATGAAATTAAAAAAAAGAAGGATTCATGACCCTTTTTTTTATAATGATGATTTTTCATTCGTTCTTAAACTAGAAACTAGGTAAATGTCAAACTAAGGAGGGAGGAAATGTATTGTGATGCAAAAAATAGTAAACATTGGGTGAACCCCATTTAGAAAGAAAATGCTAAAGGTAGTTTAGATGATTCAACTCCCCTCTCCCTCTTCCTCTTCCTCTTCCCTCTCCCTCCCAAACGAACAAATAATGGGTGTCTCATCAATTTCTCTCTCTCAAACTCACTTTAAAATCCTAAATCCAATATCCTCACCCATCCTCACTCTCTCTATCTCAATCTCTCATCTCCACTAACCCATCTTTGTCCACAAATGGCTCCCTCATGAAATGTTTTTTAGAAACCTCTTTCAAATGTAGCTCGGTTTGATCTCCTCCGCTTTTGATATCCTACTCAAGGTATTTTTTTTTTTTTACAATTGTAATGGTGCATGGAATGTGTTTGCTAAATTGCCTAAATGAAAAAAATTTGTACTAGTAAAAATGCAAATTGTAAATGCATATAGTATGTTTGCTGAATTGTAAATACATATACTATATATGTTGGCTGAATTGTCAAAGTGGATTGGAAGAGCTGATGATAATTTTATTGTTTTGCAAAATCCAAAGGAAAGAATCTTGTGGAAAGATTCAAGACCATGATAATTCATCCACCACCACGTCCAGTGGGGACCCAGGATTTTCGTTTCAGGGGGGCTTATGATAGTGACTTGAAAAGAGAGATGATATCGTTGCTCAATCTCGATACTAAGTGATGATATTGTTACCAGCTGAAAAGGGGCAAAAAAATAAAAAATCGACAAGAAGACCGATTTTGTTTCATAAAACTATGGGGGCTTTTTTAGTGCACAGGACCTCACCCGTGAATTTTCGGGTAAGCTCCTCAACATTTGTACTACTGTTTTAAGGTTCATTTTTCAAAACCCATATTCCAAGTGCAGATAGATTAGAGAAATTTTCATTTTCATTTTCTATGGCCATGTAATTATTATTTGTCATTTTCATTTGATTGCATTTCTATATGTTTAGATTTTAATCAATAACAACTATGACATAGTAGTGCATTTTCACTTTTATTTCTATTATAACTCATGTTAAAAAAATCTGTTTAGATTCTGGTGACCTACCTTGAATTAATTAAGGCCCCTTTAGACCATGCATACCTCAAATTGGTTATGACAAGTTTTGTAGCTTCAACATCATAGATAAACACAAAATCTTCAAATTGGGAAAATACATTCGAATTTATCTTAATTTATATATAGATGAAGCTCTTGGGGGCAAAGACCAAGGAATTTTAAAATGGGTCTTGACAAAAGCAGGTTCCATTTGTTTGTGTGGAATCGAATTTCTTAGGACTAATGGTAAAATAAATGGGTTCAGAAAAGGAATGTTAAACATTCGAGGGGTGAAGATAAAGAGGAAGTAAAGAACAGTTTGAACTGCTATATGGGAAAATTTCCTTCGTTGAAAATTCTCCGCTTATGTACAAATGCACTGAAACATTATATCAATTGGTAGCCATCAAATATAATAAATTTTCATGATTGGTCTAGTTATCTATATGCTATTTTTGTTATCAGTTTACGTTTCTAAATTTAGAATTTATTTATGACTTCGTGGCTTTATCATGTTATTTGGAATTTACATACTCTTTTCGAACCGCCTTAAGAGGTTGTTGTTTTGATATTAAACGTTTATATTCTTTTATTAGTACTTATATGCTAGTGTTAGAAGAACTTGTGTAGATTTGCTGAAAGAGAGCCAAAGCCTGTCCAACTTGGGACTCCAGACCCATAGATTAAGAGTTACAAAGAGCATTAGAGACACTGCACAACTTACAAAAATTGTTCTCTTCACACTCCGCATTAGAGCTCATTTTGGTGAGACTTGAGGGCCCTCCCAACAGCTTAAAAATTGCATTACAGTCAACAGCTTAAAAATTGCATTACAGTGGGGGTCAGCTTTGACCACCGCTATAAGTGTATTATAGCAATGAATTTTTCCGGCCGCCGCTATAAGTCCGCCGCTAAAAATGTATTTTCTTGTAGTACTGGCTGCTTTCAGTCTCTTTTGAAGAATTCAGACCACTCAGAAGAGGAGCGTAGCTGTCTCCTTGGAAAAAATGGACATATGGTTTGAATATACTATCCAGACTAGGGCTTGTTTTGTATGAAGTCATAGTTTAAGCGTGCAGGTATGTCATGAAATCTGCTTGAATATCAAAAGGTAGGCTTAGATACTAAGATAAGAAAAGCCCAGCTATTGCTTTGATGGGAGCAAAATTCACCATTGTACTATCAGGCTCTGATATCACTTGTAGGATCTCAAACTCCATTGAGCTACCTCCACAGTCATAAGAATAATGTTCGGGAAAGAAAAATCCCCATCGATGGACACGTTGAGCATGGTGTTTCTTCACCTGGTGAAGACACAGATTGGGACATGTATTGCTTCTGAAATCTTGATTGAGGTTTGTGAGTGCTACTTGCTTCATACAGAAAAGCATGGTTCTAAAGTTTCTAAAATATCAAAGTTGTTGACTTTGAACACCATGATCTTTAACCTTGTTTTGGATGCATGCGTGCGATTTGGTGCAACGTTGAAGGCCCATAAAATAATACAGGATGCAATGCCACAGACAGGAGTTATTGTTGATGCAGACTCCATTGTTATTATGGCCCATAAAAATCCTTTAGTTATAAAAGCATCATAACGTGTTTCCTCCCTGAAAAGATAACAACACATGCAGAATGCAGCATCTTTTTCTATGCTGTACTCCAACCACCGTAATCCTTAAACAAAAAAGGATTAAATCACCTTTTATCTTATCTACACTCCGTGTAAGGAAACTTATGGTCATGAGGCTAACAAAGGCCCTTTTGTAGATATGCTCTTCGGACTTGGTCCCTATCCATAGGATGATAAATTGAGATTGGATTCCGTAATCCAGGATCTGCGGGAAGATCAGTGAAGTTAATCTCCACACGCCCTTTCTTCGAGGATGATGGTATTTCATCATTCTTATCATTCTTTGGAGTCGGAGAAGGTGGATTGGTAGTTGATTGTTTTTTGTAATATTTTTTCATATTTGATTTAAAGATAAGGCCAATTACATCAAAATCCTCACTAACCACCAATAATCACCATTTATAACATAGGTTAAAGACATGATTTTAAACAATTTCTTCTTTTTATAAGGAATCCTACTACTAATACATGATTTGTAAATAAACTTTTAAGCCACAACACCCAAATTGCGAATCCTCAAGAAATTAGCATACAATTTGACAAGCAAACTACAACAATAATAAAGAAACTCTAAAGAAGTAATACACATTATCGTGTAAAAATTAGTACCTCGTTATTATTTCCTTAAGCTCCAAACAATTCCTTAATCATATGAATCCAAATGAGAGCACTTGTATTTATAATTTATAGATGAACATTATTAGCATAATCATAAACGTCATATTACGTGTCAAGAATGAAGTTTCCAAAATGAAAACAGAGAAAGAAGAAATAAGTAGTTAAAGCTTAAATATAGATAAAGACAATTAGATAAGACTTGCTCACAACAATTCTAGATCCATTCGTTAGTCACAAACAGTCGAACAGATTGTTAACTTATATAGATACAAAATAAAATTCAGAGTTTATTCCCTGTAGAGAGACGTGTGGATAAGATGCAGTTCTTTACAGACTGTTATCAGACGTGATTGTCCAAAACCATCATGAATCTGGATCTTCTATCCGCAGCCATTAAATCAATATATGGCCTACCTGCTCAATTCTAAATTGTTCAAAACATTTCTCTCTCCTTGTTGTAGAATTGGACAAAAGTTGACTTTGATTGAGTACAGTCAGCAGTTAGATTTTAATAGTGTGTTCCACGTGTGATCCATCTACCAAGGCTCTACTCATTGGAGTGAAATTTGGCCAGTTCTAAAACAAGGCAAAGGCCTATTTTAGGCTTTTTAGTTTAATAAGTGGGGTCTCTCCATCAAATTAAAGGGCGTTGGGCAGATAAGTTGCTTTGCATAAATCCAGATTCACTATTCACAAGTAAAATATGACTGGGAATTGATGGTGCATTTTTTTGGGAGCCAATTCATATCTGAACTGGTAATCTGGAGGGCCAACCTTACCTGATGACTTTAATAAAATTTAGTATCAACGGTGCTGATCATTTCAAAGATCCATGCTCAGGTCACTAATTAGATGATACCATGGGATGGATTTATTGGTTGCCTGCTATAATGCAGTAATCATTACTAATTTACTAGTATTGTTCTCTATTTAGTGAGACAAGTTTTACAATAGCCCCCCTTCCTATTGACAGAACTTTGTTACCAACTAATGTTGCCAATCCTTATTTTTTCTTACAGCAGACGAGAGTTCTGACCTGCATTCTTCAATTGATAAGGGCCCTTATTTGAATGTTACTGCAGACGGAATGGTCATGGCATCGGCCAGATAACCAGACAGATGAGCAGGATGTGGTTGATTTATCATTTATCCATTGACCAGACTGCCCACTATCTAGAAGTGGCTTGTCATACAGTCCCAAATGGACAATTCCCTCATTGGTGATCAACAATTTCATACACCAATTCAGACCTTCTTCAGCATTATTTTCTAGGTAGACCTTCTTTAGCATTATTCACGTTAGACTATTTCCAGATTACCTAGAGTGGTATCTTCATTTCAGAAAAATGTCAAGATGACTCAAGTCATATGCATATTTATGAATCTTCCTAGTCGTTGTCCTCCACATTCTCTGTTATCTCAAAGGAACTTCCAATTGGAGTGTCTTCTTTCCCGCTCAATGTCCACTTTCATTGTCCGCATATGCTAATGTAGATTGATTGGGCTGGGTATTCTGAAACTCATAAACCCATCTTCCACATTCTCTGTTCTCTCCAAAGGAACTTTTGATTTAATCTCTTCTTTCCTGCTCAATGTACACTTCCCATTGTCAGCCTATGCTAATGTAGATTGGTCAGGGTGTTATGAATATACGAATGGGTTTGTTGATATTGGATGAGAAAGTGGACTCATCCATCTCCCTGTTGTCAGATAATCTGAACAACAACAACAACAACCTACAAATCTCACTCATTCATAAATCAAAACAAGAACAGAAGATCCAAAAAAAAAAAAAAAACCCCAAAATCAAGTAATGTAAAAGAATATCATAAATAAAAAGCCTACAAATCCCTAAATCAAAACAACCCTAACCCTAACCATGAAACAAAAATAAATAAAAAGAACCCTAACTTCTTTGTGCAACACCTAAAATAATGAATGAAAACAAAGAAAATAGGGGGAGAGGGAGAGATAGGCGACATAGAAGCGATTAAAATGGATGTCCGAAAGAGAGAAAGAGGCAACAGAGAGGGAGAGAGAGGGAGAGAGATTTACCTGAAGCTCAAAGATCCTCATAGTCATAGATGTCCGATGAGAAGTGCGAGTCTGTGAGAGATCCTTGCTCTGTGCACTCGAAGGAAGAAGGGTTCACAGCCGAAGGAAGAGGGTGGGAAGGAAATCATGGGTTTTGTTTTTTCATTCTAACCTTTTGATATGGGGCGTGGGCCAAGGCCCAGTACTAGTTGAAGAAGATTTCGGAATTTGACATGGGGCGACATGAAAACGTGGGTTCCCCTCTGGTTTTGCATGTGAACCCCCTATATTACTTGTATTTGGCCTTCATGAGCAATAAGAAATATTCACCCGCACTCTAAAGCTTTGAACACCTGCTAATCTGGATTGTATACATGAAGTTTAGAGAGTAGGTCCCACTTTTGGGACTGGATCAGATGCACAATGTGCATTCATAGGCGCACGGACAAGACTTCATGAAATCACTCAGACATTGTATTCGCAGTCACCTCTTTAGGAGGTTCATGTTTGCTAAGCTGGCTGAAATTCCCCTTTGCCTTGAAGAGCTGAGAGTGATGGTGCTTGCAGTAGACTTCATGTGCAAAATAATTTGATGGGCTGATCACATAGCCTCCATGAGAACATTTGAAACAAGGCTTGTGGTATGAGGTGTCGTCAACTGCCACCTGAAATTCAAAATTTACAGAACCAAACTGTTTCTTAGTTGTTGCCAAAGGAAAAACCGAGATTCATAAATTAACACTAGTTGACATGCTTTGAGTAATTTCAGAAAAGATGTGACCATTCTAAATAGAAAAAACATCATTATTGACCACGCAAACTGAACATGAGATGCTTAAGTGTTCAAGACTGTTGCCAGAGAATGGTGCAGCAAGCTAATATTGCTAGAACTCTATCTGCAAGTTATGGTGCTCCCAATCATCTTATTTGCAAGCTATTTTTAAGTTGTCTTTCTTTCTTTCTTCTTCTTTTCTTGATAGGTATACTTTTAGGATGTCCTGAAAAAGAAAATATTCTCAAAGTGAAGAAGATTAATTGATCAAGCATTGAGCAGGGAAGTATGTGGAAGTCTTCAAACAAGAGTGGGGCTGTCAATGGACAGATCAGGGTCAGACTCAATGGGCCCGTGCATGGACTCGGAAAAGATTTCAAGGTCTGAATGACTGAATCCTAGTGCAAGTAGTCCAAAACAAACACTGGAACCTGGATCTTAGCCTGGCCAATAAGGGGCATGGTTCTGGGAAGGCAGAATGAACTCAATAAAGGCTCCATCCTCACAAGGGCCCAAGACTGATAAAAAGGTTAGATGCCAAAAACCAGGTCTTGCATTATAAGGGTTTCAAAGCATAAAAATGGTCTGAGTCTAGCTTAGTCTAGCATAATAAGTGTTTCAAACCATCTAGAACTAACCTGCATTCAAAACTCTAGCATGCCAAATGTTGGGAGTTGGGACCTCAACAAAGCAAAATAGCATCATTCCACATTTGCTTACATAAGCATGCTAAAAAAGGTGCTCAAATAATCATAAAGAACACATTCAACAAATTTAACTACAAACTACAACACATATCACGAACACATTCAGTTGAATCCACTCTAATAATTGCATATATCATGAAAAGATTGAGATGATTGGGCACCCAACATGAAAGTACATGACATGAAACACATCCAATTGAATGTATTCATAAATGCCTGACACATCCAACTGAACGTACATATGTAACATATATGCACATGCAACTAACAACATTTCTCTCCCTCTCTCAACACTTGAAAAACTTTGAAGAATAAAAAAGGAGTTTAGATCACATGTGGGGTTTTCACAAAAAATAAAAATAACAGCATCATTAAAGGCATACTTAGTTTGGAGTTTTCACAAGAAAAACAAACAATGTGCATTATGGATTATGGATAACTAGCATGGAATGTGATTAATGACCAGCAATATGGAAGATGGAGACAAAATTTTAAAAGGGTTAAAACATGTCATAACTCCATAACAATGCCTCTCAGACTTTCGTTGTGGGACAGAACTACTTTTTCAACTCTCACTTTGAAGCCACCAAGTTTATATTGAAATCCCTGAGTGGAGGTAGAGAGAGACCAGCAAAAGTCATGAACTATAAAATATATGATAAAGCATATAAAACATTTACATATGACATTATCTGAATATCTACCTCCCAACAAGTTTGTGCTGGAAGTAAGTTTTTAGGTATTACATGCATGAATGAGGCAAGAGACTCCTTTATCAAATAAAAGTTCTGAAGTACCCTCATTACACGGGCTTCACTTTTCCTCATTTCCCTTCAATGTTGCAATAGAATCTTCTGCTTCAGGTTAAGATATGAAACCCCATGACTATCAGTTGTGAGGGGTAAAAAATGAATACCACATAGACTGTAAACAAATCAGCTCCATGATGGACCTAAACCCAGACCATATTAAGTTTTAGAGACACAAACCCAACTTGATTGCCCGACGAACACGTAACCAACTTTTAAGGTTTCGCCCTTCAGTTAGTCGTGTTAATACGGGTCATTGCAATTCATAGTTTATCCTTTTGCCCAAAAAGGTTTGGCCTAAACCTAATCGTGTATAAATTGTTTACCAATACAGGTACCATATACTAAGCATAAAACAAGTATTTAGCTATCAATGCATTTCCATATATAGTTAGTTTTCATCATATCAATACAGGTAGTGTGCTAAGCAAATGAATAAATTATGAAGCATGCAGTACTAGTACCAATGTCAGTATCATCTGTTCATTTGAAGTGGATGAGGGTAGTATAGATCTTCCTACAACAAGGGAACAGTGAAAGTTCAGATTTACATTAATTAACTTTAAAGGGTATAATCTTTATAATATAAAAGTGCTACACAGATTAGGGGAAGAATGGAAGGTGAGCTAAACTTGCAACAATGTGAACTGTGCTACAGGTTCTCATCCCAACAGCAAAATAGATTTAACCCAAAGCGAATGATAATAGTTTCTGGAATGAAAAAAAGAGGAAAGTCTCATTCAATCAAAAATGAGGATTGAATGTGAATATACAAAAAAATAATAATAATAATAAATAAATAAAATGAATGATTTCAATCAAATTGAAGTTTCAATCAATTCATAGCATTCCTGAACAGAGTTCAAACAAGCTCAATCTTTCTATATTGAAGCAGAATATGAATAGATTAAAAAACAAAAATTAGCATTCAGATGTGCAATAACATCTTCTGAATTTTTAGAACTTCTCAACAATCTTGAATTCTACTTTACCATCCCTAAATCTCATTCAAGCAAAACCTGGATTATTCAAGAAAGAATATGACAGCAGAAATTACATAGTTTCAGAAATCACTAATACGAGTGGAGCAAGGAATTAGAGTAAATATGCAGTAATAAGAAACAAATACATCTAGATATGAAATACAAAATGGGAAGAAAAGCGACACTATCCTTTATGAAATTTCTCCAGCATTTGTTTTTTCAAATTGTATGTTGGAATTCAATCTTCAGCTGATAAAACAAATAACAATATGAAGAAAAACATAGTATTCCCAAGTTAGAAATGTGGTAAATGGATCCATGCATTTTTGAGTTTTTTACAAAGTGCATGTGACTAACCCTCCAAGAGAAAAAACAAATAAGTCCTGCCAAATGGAATCATTACACAATCTGATCTCATTTTATATATATTCATCAAGATCAATGGAATACTTTATTAATAATTTACAAAGATCCATGGGACAAACATGGCAAAGAGGTCAATGCACAAGTACACATTAACACACCCTTATGCAATTTTGTACTTGTGGTCTGGTATTTCCACGTAGACATGACACATTTGCATCTTGAGATGGTAGAATGAAGAAGATGAAGTACAAATAACACAACTGTACAAAGTTCCACCAGTTGAGCCATGCACCAAAATAGCCAGCACTACTGACCAGTCCCATTCTACTGATGATAAAACTGTTTCAGAAAAGGTAGATAGTCCTGCTGTAGACAGTGAAACTGTGGACAAAGGAATTGAAAATGAAGCTGCACCAGATGAACCAATAAAACCAATAAAAGCTGCACTCGATAAAAGCTCAAATAAACATGTAATAGACCTCATCACTATTATTTAAACAAGTAAAAGTTTAATCATAATCAGCACCACACAATTATCCAAAAAATGGGTTCAGTCCAAAAAAAAAAAAAAAAAGGAAAAGGAAAAGAAATCCATATTGAAGGAACATTTTGTTCCCAGATTTCTACCTGTTTATTAAAGGTTTGCCCAATCTTGGTTAGAATGTTTCATCAATGATAATATTGATTCGTGACAAAATTCTACAGGGGAGTGAAGTTGTGAATGTGCTCAGTCACCCAGTTTCATGACAAAATTATTTTTTTGTACTTTTTTGGGTAGACAGGACTCAAACCAGCCCACCTGAGTTGCACTCTTGAGGGGGTAATTCTACAGGGGATTTCCCATGGAATTCTCCCCTATATTTTTCGCACGAGCCAACTTTCGAAGGATTTGGTGTGACATCATTTCGAGCGGAAAAGATATCATCTTGAAGCTGAGATTTTCCGATAGAGAGGAAATCAAAATCCAATTGGAAAAGGCATTTCGTGCTAGAAAGCATGCAGAATCATTCTCCGACCACAAATGCATTCTAAATTCACCCAACCATTTCAACTCTTTGGATCAGGACCCATGGCCCACACAGGTGTTATTACTGTGCAACCAACTCCAATGGTTATATTCTTCAAATTTATATTTGTTGCTTCTTTTTAATGAAGTTTTGTTACCATTTTTTTAAAACAGGGACCACAAATCAATTTTCTTTTGCACACATTATCCAACCTTATTATTTCGTTTGTTTGCACAATTTTTGCAATGCCCTTCAGTGTTGGTCAGTGTTAGTATGCCCTTCAGTGTTGACTAGAAGAATATTTAGGAATATCTGGAAATGGTGGGAGTGTTTGTGTTTCACATGGATGGGCACACAGTCTAAAACCAACAGTACCTCATTTTGATTGGTGAAAAATAATGCATCAGAGGAAGAAGCTTCCATAAGCAAGACTGAGGCCTGAAAGACTGATGAAAGAAATAGGATTCAATGCCAAATGCTACCACATAAGATTATAAAGGAATCTCGCGGAAGGATTTGATGCAGGGTATTAATTCAGAGAGGCCCATCTGAAGCACAAAAAGCTTTGATGCAGGGTATACAGATTTAGATACATTGACAAATAGAGGTAGCAGATATTCTAGTTAAAATTCTAGCTTACACACATCATCACTGTGTGGGGAAATACCATAATACCAAGATTAAGCTAAACCTCAGCAATAGTACCAGCTAGTTCGTCTTGATCTCGGTAACTCGCATCTCGGTAGCTCGGCATAAAGTGTCAGCTCGGTAAGACCACTTCTGGTATCGGTAAGAGTACTGAAGGCCGGGAGCGGACCATCACACTCCTATGAGAAGTACGGACACGCACTGACAGATAGGGTGGCAGGTGATAAAGATAAGGAGTTGACTCTAACACTCCATCACGTCCGCAGTCCTAGGGGGAATGGAAACTTCCGATGGGATGTTCCCTTTTCACTTACCATTCAGTGTCAGGGTAAGGCCCGATGGGACCTTACTCTCACCTACCTCCACTCAGCTAGAAAGTTGACGAGACTTCCACCTACATATATGCATGGGGTTAGTTCCATGAAGGTGCGCAACAAACGCATACACATTCATATTACCTTCTATTCTCCACTCTACCTTTGTTTAGTTGCAAAACTAACTCAGGCATCTGAGTGCCTTCGGCTGACGGCAGCCAGGGACCTCTGACCACTCTTTCTCTCATTCCCTTTCAGGTCTCGGGCGTTCGGTCTTTTCCTGAAAAGAGTTCTACTTCCTCCTAATTAAGTAGTTGTTTGTTTTGGCACTTATAATCACAATGTGAATTTGCTAGCTCAGGTAGTATGACAACTTACAGAACAAGGTTCTACCAAAAAAAAAAAAAAAACCACTTACAGAACAAGAAGACCCTTGTGCCTTTACATTCACCCGAACATATGGCCCATCCTGCAACTGGTACCAGTGTTGGTTTAGACTTGTACAGTGTACTAGTATAGAGTCAACATACTTACCCAGGTCCTGAAACACATCTGGCTGCAATGTTGGGTGGCCACCGTCCAGTGCTAAAACAAGGAAACAATGGGCCTCGTTTGGATTTTTTACAGTTGGGTTATTGAGAATTTGAATGTATTGATATGGATTGAGATTTGAATGTGAGATAGAAGTGCTAACACTGGAATCTCCACTCTTAACTGTACTAAAAGCACTGTCTTAATATAGTTTCATTAATGTAAAATAACACATTCACAAGGAAAAAAAAACTACAAGTAAAGAATGATACAACACAATCCGTCATAACTCACAAGTAAAGAAAACTCAAATCAGTCACAATTCAAGTGATGCAAGACCCCGCCCCGAGAGTTTCCTTGTAGTGTTAATTAAGAAGTGTTTTAGCTATAAGTGAGATTAGCGGAAATGGGTTAAATCTGGATTAGAATAGCTTTTTATAGCTTTGAATAATTTTGGAAACTCTTTTGATCTAGTGGGGCCCTTTGGGGGTTCCTTTTTGTGTGTCTTGATTAGTTTTGGGATTTATTTGATAATTCTGGAAATCTGTAAATTACTCCGTTTAATGTATTTTATGATTCCCGACAACTTTCGTATTTGTTCCGTTTTCATTCGAGACCTCTAAACCCTACTTTGCCATTGATAGGGGTAAAACAGTCTTTTTACACAAAATCTGGACACTATTTTCAATATCTCCGAAACCCGTAAAATATATACTTTTTGGAAAGTAGAAATTTCGACGATCAATTCTTCCTTCTTCGTCGAATCCGTCCGAAGCCCGTAGAACGATGTTCTAGCCCATTTTAGACTTTTAAGTTGTGGGACCCATGGCCAGTATCTATATAAGGAGGAGTTCTTTTCCCTCCTCCTCTTCTTGCAATTTCTTGAGAACAAGGTATCCCAGCCCAGCCTAGGGTTTTCTTCAACCTCTTTGCTCCTTGCTCCTTGCTCCTCCATCTCTCAACCTCTCTCAAATCCATTGCTAAGTGTTTAATGGAGGTAGTAATCTTCTTCCCCTCCATGAGAGCTTCCTCTTGATACCATTTGTGGAGAGAGCCTCCCATTCCAAGCTATCTTTTGAGCAAACTCTTTCCATTAGAGGACTCTTCATGTAAGTTATTCTTCTCATCTCTTGATTGTGTGTTCATCTAGCCTAGGAGGTGCTTCACCTTGATTATTGGAAGCTATCTCCATCTATTTCTTGGTTTTGACATTCTAGGGTTGTAATGTTGTATTTTGGGGATTTTTGTGTAGATTGTAGATTTTGAGCTTGATAGTGGATTAGAGCTTGACTAGCATTCTTGGAGACCAAGGCAAGTGGATGAATGGATTCGATTTGAATAAGTCCTTATTTTGTTGAAAATGTGGATTTTTACTATTCCTATTTCATTTGATTCATTATGTTTATAATGCTTTTGGAAATGTAGTTATTGTCATGGTTTTCTCTCAGTTAGTTCTAGGAGAATATATGCATGCATTCATGAAAGTTTATTTTGGGTTGGTATGACTTCTTAAATGAGATTTGTATTGGCATTGAATGAGATTTGCATTGGTAGAAGAAATAAATGCATTGATGAGAAGGGTGGTTGGTGGAAAGAATTAAATGTTGAATGGAAGGGAATGGATCTATTTCATGTTAAGAAAGGGTTGGAGTTCAGGTGAAATAGTTTGGGAAAGAAAGTACTGAAATCTGCACCTGATGTGTAGTTCCCGCAGCTGGGCGGTCAGCGGGCGGTCACCTCGGCGGCTAGCCGACAGGTGACCGGCGGCTAGCCGACCCAGATGCGGTTAGAAACACAGAATGCTGCATTTTGACAGGCGAACCGCGGTCAGCCGCGCGGTCAGCTCGCGGCTAACCGCCAACCCAAAAACCAGGTGACCGCTAGGTAGCCGAGATGCGCGGTTAGAAACACAGAATGCTACATTTTAGCAGGGTGGACCGCGGTCAGCCAGCGGCTAACCGCCGATCACCTCGGCGGCTAACCGCCATCTGACCGTTAGGTGACCGAGCTTTACCCAGAATTCCTGAGTCTTTTCCATTGGTTTCAGATATGGTATTTAAAGGTTTGGATGGGTTGTTCTGATGCCCTACCACCTTGGAAAGACCCAGGGGATGACATAAGGAGATTGACATAGAAAGAAACACCATTTCGGAGAGGTATTGGGACCTTTAGATTCACCAGCGTACATAAGGAAACTTAGTATGTCCTCTATCATTCGAGTACCATACTAAGGGTAATTTAGACATACAAGATCCTTATACAGGTCGTTTGAATATGGATGCCCCAATACATAGTCCCTAATGACATAAGGATTCATTGCATTGTTTTATTTAGTTTATATGTATCATTACCCGATTCCACTGGTTTTATCTCAACTCGGATTTATACACCGGATATGTTCCGCCAGTTTCGTTATGCATGAACCGATAAGGATATGAAATGTGTGCCTACGAGCACCATGCCCCGCCTGCCCGTATGTTTTATATTGATATACTTTTGTATATGTTTTGATTTCTCATGTAACCTAAGAGTCGGCACCACTAAGCTTGGACATCCTTGTCAGTCTGATCAACTGACTTGGGTTTCCCCCTGTACTCCCGCCAGTTGCAACTTGGATCCCGTTATGTCCCGTTACCCGGTCCGCGGCCGCGGTCTTGCCTAGCTATATGTATATGTATATGTATATGTATATAATGTTGGTTCTCGTCACTTCGTGTGTTCGAGCCTAATGCACTGAATGTGCTCTCATCACCTTAGTGATGGAGAGGATTTAGCTTGAGTGTGGTTGCCATCTAGTCAGTTCCTGTACCTTGAATACCCCCATGATTTATATTGCATTTGTACTTTAAATGAACTATGCGTCCTGTTTTATGACAGTTTTCGTTATAACTATGATATGCTTTGATTTCTTTCTTGGTATTATCTATCCACCCACCTGCCAGACCATCGTGTCTGACCCGTTTTTGTGGTACTCAGGTCCAGCTTCCGTTAGTGCCTTTGAGGAGGAGCCAGAGGGGGCGATTGGTGAACCGCAACGTCTAGTGGAGTGGCAAGCTGACAATGTCGTGTAGACATTGGGTTTAGCTTTGAGCTGCGAACATTTTTGGGATGTTATTGATTTATACTTTTGGTTGTACTGGCCTTTGTTGGCCATTATTTTTGGGGAATGTTAATTAACTTGTTCTTTTGTTTAAACTTTAACTTAATAATTTGGGAATGCTAATGAGATCATTGCTCACTCTGACATCATGTCATACCTGTGTATTAACAGTCTTATTTGATGTGAATGGATTAAGAGTTTAATTTGCTACACGCTTCCGCACCAATATAAATGTTCTATGAGTGTATGAGGAATCCTCACCGCGGAAACCTGTGGGAAATTAAGGAATGTATAATTATTGTTAATGAGTAGTTCTTTATCCACACCACACCCCGTCGCGGTCCCGGGTCCCCCCCCTGGTCCGGGGTCGCGACAAGTGACCTGCAAATGCACCCAATGCAGAAGTGTTTTTTTCACCAAATACTGAATGTTAAAATATTTTAGCTTGGAGCCGACTGTTTTAACATTGCAATATTTGACAGGTGGAAACTTCACCTATCTCTGAAGTTTCCTATGGAGTGAGGAGATCTTCCTCATAGAAGGATTCAATGCAAGTTAGAATTTATAGTGAATCATGTATGATAATTTTCAGTGATTGGAAGAAGAGTGGAAAACAAATAGTAGAAATGATAACTGCTACACATACCAGGAAATCATCAGATGAAGTAGCAATCTTTTCAGTTTCTGATGGACACCTACAAGACATTAGGGGGAGAGAGAGAGAGAGAGAGATGAAGCTCATGGAAACATAGAATGCATTGGCAGATTGTCTTTGTAACAAATACATACCAATCTACAGCAGTAACTACTCCTTGATGGCCTTTCAATTCAAAAACCTACTTTAGGGTTTTTATCCTTCATGGACCCTTGTTAAATGATGAAACTAATATGGGGTGAGAGAGAACTCTGTAGTTACAAAAGTCAAGATAGGTTTGTAGTTACAGAAGTCAACATGACACAGTCCAAAAATGGACTGAGAAGTGTAAGTGTGTAACCACAACATAAAGTGCAAAAGAATAGAATATGAACAAGATGGATAAAAATATGCAAGTCAGAGAAAATAACAGAGCCCTCAACCTAATATACAAAGAAGGTGTTGCCTTGTTTTTTACCAGTGGCAGTGGCAGAGATAGTTCTATAAATTACAGGAGGGTCTGAGGTCCTTATCATCAGCGCCATTAAAATTGCAATGCTACTATTGTTTCATTCACTCTCTCTGATTTTTCTTTTTTTCTTTTTTTCTTTTTTTCTTTTTTCTTTTTTTTTTCTTTTTTTCTTTTCTTTTCTTTTTTTTTTTTTTTTTTTTTGTTTTGTTTCTAGAGCAGAGAGCTTAAACAAAAGAAAAAAGTAAAAGTAGCATGTTGTGCTAATTCCAAGTATAAGTAACAGGCTGTGTATGAGTAAACCATAAATCTGAAGATAGGTATATGTAACTCTAAATCATAAATCTGAAGACAAGTATAAGTAGCAAGCCATGTATCATGTTGGGCCCATTCCAATTGTGTGCAACTGTACATCCATTCACCATTTCAATGTTCCAAGACAAAAGTAGCATAAACAAAAGTAGCAAAATGAGTTTCCAAGATAAACCTAATCCAGCACATTGAACTTGTTATCAACTGGATTTACAAAAAGATCCAAGAGATGTTTGATAAGCCTAATCCGTGAATATGGTAAAAACCACAGGCCATGCTACAAAAGATCCATTCCCAACCTCGCCTAAAGTCGAATGGAATCCATCTGGATAACTGCTGGAAGAGATTTTGAGTGAATCTGTTGGGGCCCATTCTCAATATAAGCTTTGCCAAGATCGACCACCTCTTGCCGCCAAGACATCATTTTGCATGGCTGCAATGTCAATGGAGATTGATTGTTCCCTATGGTGTTGGAAACCACAACTGACTCTTTGTTCTTATGTGGAAGTGTTGCACTTGCTTGTGATCCTAAAGTCATGCTATGCTACAATAATATTCCAATGCATGTGTTATTCATTAAGTAAATGTAGAAAAAAATCTGATATTATGAAACCTTATATAAATTAAAAAAAAAATCCATAAAAGCATTAATACCTCAATCAACTGTTTAAGACCCTTAAATTCTTCCATTAGGCCTTTTTGTTCTACCCTTATGTAGTCTACTTGGGATGCCAAATTTTTAACCATTGACGACTGCTTGGTTACTTCCTTATCCTTAATGGCTAGTTTTTCTAAAGTTGGCGACGACGATAGAATTTGAATCTTGATATGATGTTCCCAACACCCCGAACACAGCCCCTCTTATCAATGCCAAATACTTTAGTCAAAGGATCGTTTCGGATGTCTTGGGAATCAACTTCTTGGATGGAAAGTAAGTCTTGTACTCTTTCCTGTCAAATTAAATAATCATCACATAAGTAAACTTGGTATGCTTTATTTTATCCCAATGACTTAACTGTAAGATAATGAACTCACCATGTTTGAAGACACATCAATGGGGATAGAACCATCCTTTCTTTTATGTGCTTGGATCCACACTTCAGCCCCAGTAATCGGGGGGGGGGGGGGGGGGGGGGGCGGGGGGGTGTGCGGCATCTTCATTTTTTGGCGCTTCTATATTTGCATGAACTACACATTATTAGCTTTTGTGGAATAAAATAATCAATGTTTTCATGTTACATAAAAATGCCAATACTTACCATCTTCTCCTCTAGTCTCGCGTGGCCATGCCTACCACTCGTATGATAAATTTTCATTTTCTTCATGATCTCCGTATTTTCTTTACGTTGTTCTATAGTTTTTGGATCTGCATTATGTTTAATGAACGCCTCCCAATCTTCAGGCCTAACTCTTGGAGGACGATTGTTCAGTTTTTCTTCAACAGTTTTGTGGGGATCGAGGTATTGCATCCTCAATTTTGTCTTGTATTTCCTCATTCTTTCAGCCATGCTTCTAAGGCATTTGTCTTTGTATCATTGAGAAACATCAAAATCTTCCTTTATAAAAAAAAAGAAAAAAAAGAGGTTGTTTAGGCTCAACAACTAAATAGAGAACAAGTTAAATATCAAGCCATTTCAAAGATATACAGGATAAGAATTTATACTAGGAGGAGCTTCCGGAGTTTATCTTTTTTCTCATTTGGCACAGCCCGCCAATCCTTGTAAGAGGTAGGGACAATGGTGCGAATCAGTTGTCCACATCTAGATGACAACTTGGTTGAATAATTGCCCACTGTAGGCCATGGGCATTTAAGGTAATCGCCTTTCTTTGTTTTGGTGGCATGGAAGATTCTGAAATAGAAAATGAATGTTAAATAAAATTAATACCATTTAAAACTTGAATACAAAACTGTATAAGTAGTGATGAAATGAATTTCTTCTAACGTGCATTCAAAGAACTTGTCCCTTGCTCAGCCATCAGAACACCTATGTCTCGAAGGACATAATGACACTTAGCACAAACAAGTTACATGAATGCGTGAAATAAAATCAACATATTCAACTACTTGAAAATTCATAATCAGGGCACGATAAGCTTAAGCATAAGCATAAAGTGCATATTTCATAATCAAGGCACCATAAGCATAAGCATAAGTATAAAGTGCATATTTCACATATTCAACTACTTGAAAATTTCACAACTGTAAAAATAGTTAAATCAAAGTAAACATGTCCAACGCTACAATTAATAGTTAATTTCTTTTAGAACATTTTCTAAATTTTTAGTTGGGTTAACAATGGAAGAAAAGAGACATGGATCTTCAAGTGCGTCTACATCTTTTGTCAATCTCTTTGGGGCAAGTAGAACAACAGCCCATCCAGGACTAGTTTGATCTTTGGAGTAAAAAACTTGACTTGCTTGAGACACTTACAAGAATGGCTTGTCTCCTTCCTTATCTTTTCCTTTCAATTTTTCCATGTTCACCATTGTCAAATTTGTATCGGGATCAACAATGCACCCATTAGTCTTGTCCTCTACTTTAAACCAATCACAATAAAATACTGTTTGACGAAAATTAATGTAATCCAACTCAATTATCTGTTTCACAACTCCATAATAGGTGGCCTCAACTTCCTTATACATTTTATCTTTAACGCTTGCCCTGTATAATGTGAATGCTTTCATTGAGACCCCACTATTTTGTGTTGATTTGTTAGTCTTGTAATCAATTGGAGAGAATACATGCCCATTGACACGGTATTTGTTATAACATTTGGCCTTGAACGTTGGCCCAACTACTAGTCGTTTCAGTATCGGCTCTCGCTCAACATATTCCATTTGCACATTAAGAATAAGGATTAAAGGGTATTCAGCAATTATAATCATGTATATCATCAAATAGTTAGAATTAAATAAACAAATGTTTAATTACCTCCTGTCGCAACCAACTGATAAAATCATGCTCAATGTTCTTAGACACACCGCCGTTCTTTTTTGGACCATTGGGAGTGGTTGTACTTAAATATGTCTTATACTTTCTGTATCAATGAAAGACACATTACTTTATATGATTGTGTACATGTTATCAAATTACTGCACCTTATATGTTAATTTAGGAAATTTGTCAACTCACATGTGCCATTCCGCAACCGATAGGAGTCCAAAACCCATATACGTACTCATTGATGTTGAATGTTAGTTAGGTCTACATTTTGGCCTTTATCTAAAGGGTCCTCATCACACTCACTGTCATCGTCCAAGAACCTTTGATGTGTTCTCTTGTGACTACCTCTATCACCATCCGGCATGTACTCCATACAATACAAAATAGATTCCTCTAGAATGTAGCGCTCTGCAATGCACCCTTCAGGGTGTGCCATGTTCTTTACATATCCTTTATAAGTTTTCATTAACCTGTTAAGAAATGTCCAATCAGCACTATACTATACCATACCAAAGACAACTTTGAAGTTAGAATTTTACCGTTCAAAAGGTACATCCATCAAAATCTAATTGGACCGCAAGCTAATGCTTCATCAACCAAATGCACCATGAGGCGAATGCTAATAACAAAAAATGATGGTGGAAAGAACTTCTCCAAAACGCACATTGCCACGATTAGTTCGTTGTTTTACAACAATTATATTATCTGCACTAATCGTCTTTGAGCACAAGACATTAAAGAAGTTACAAATTTCTTGAATAGCAACTTTCAATGGCTTATGCTTTGAGAATGCGTGCTGTAACAAAACAGGTAATAACTGTTGTATTATGACATGATAATCGTGTGATTTGAGCCCCTATTATTTCAAGGGTTTGCATGTTCACGAGATGTTTAAATATCAAACTATACCCCGTTGGAACCTTCAATTCATGCAAAGTATGATAGAATAATTCATTTTCCTTACAACTTAGAACAAATGGTGCCTTCGATTTAATAGTTCTCCCATCTGATTCTCGTAACCATAGCTCCTTCCTAATGTTCAGTCTTTTCAAATCCTCGCGTGCACCTGTGCCATCCTTTGTTTTATCTTTGACATCTAGGATCGTTGACAAAAGGTGGTCACTAACATTCTTCACAACATGCATCACATCAAGGTTGTGACGAACTGGCAAATCTTGTCAAAGCATTAAAAGAAAGTAAATTTCTACTTGTTTGTTTATTAAAATACAAGAATATGGAATGTAGTACCAAATTGAGAAAATCACCTTCCAGTATGGTAGGTTGAAAAGAATCGATCTCTTGTACCAGGCTGTTATATTATCAGCCGATTCATCATCATAACTTTTTCATTTCTTTCCCTTTGATTTTCCCATATCCATCTGAGTACCAGCCACCTTGTCTTCAACCTCTGAACCACTCAATCGATGAGGAGCTATTCTTTTTTTCTGTTTTATTGTTGAAAGCCGTCTTTTGAGTCCTAAAAACGTGATTAACAGGAAGGAATCTTTGATGACTTTGATAAGAGTGCCTTTTCCCACTCTTAAGATGTTTGGAAATGGTTCCTTTGGCGCAAACAGGGAAAGTGGACTCTGCATGTGTTACACAACCCGATAAACTACCATATGGAGGAAAATCATGAATTCCCCACAACAACATAGCTTTCAGATTAAAAATTGTTTTCGAATAAGAATCATATGTTGACACTCCATTGAGCCATAGCTTTTTCAACTCGTCAACTAA
Source organism: Persea americana (assembly GCA_029852735.1). Taxonomy (NCBI): domain Eukaryota; kingdom Viridiplantae; phylum Streptophyta; class Magnoliopsida; order Laurales; family Lauraceae; genus Persea; species Persea americana. Next base: position 54,672,920 of record CM056816.1, on the reverse strand, counting down.
TGGTTGTAGGTAAAGATCAATGTCTTTACTCGGTCCTTTTGGACCTGGTATCAATACTGTCAACATTGAAAATTCTCTTTTCATGCATAAAGGGGGGGGGGGGGGGGGGGGGGGGGGGGGGGGAGGGGATTGTAGGGCACGATAATGACAGGCCAACAACTATAGACGCTACTGAGATGTCCAAAAGGGTTGAACCCATCAGTCGCAAGTCTCAAACGAACATTTCGATGTTCCTCAGAAAAACTGGGCCACTTGGTATTTACAACCACCCAACTTGATGAATCAGATGGATGCCGCATAACACCACCAATCTCTTTTGGTTGAGCATGCCAAGTCATTTGCTCTGCTATCCATGGCACCTACATAACAATGTAAAAATAATAATTAGTTATTAAAATTAAGAATCAAAGGCAAATAGAATGACCCATGGAATCTATCACATTAACCTTGAAATCTAACCTGTAAAGCCTCTGTAGCATTGGTGTCAATGGAAAATACCTCAAAACATTTAATGGAACTCTAACACTTTTTTTTCACCAAGTAATCTAACCTCCATCTGGATGTATGACAAATTAGACAACTTTGTCTGTCTTTGTACTCTTTCCAATAAAGAATACAATCATTTGGGCATGCATGTATGGAATCGTAGGTCATCCCCAACGAGTTGATCATCTTCTTAGCTTGATATGTGCTTTCTAGTAACGTGTTTCCTACCGGAAGCCACTTCACCAATTGAAAGAGATCATTTAAACAATTGTCCGACCAACCTTTTTGTACCTTTAAATTGTATAACTCAACAGTAGCTGACAATTTTGTGAGTTCCCTAGGACAAGAATGATACAAAGATTGTCTCGCATCATCAAATAAAGACTTATATCTTCTTTCTTCTCCTTCGTCTTCGCCTTGAAACTCTTGGGAGCCTTCATGAATATCTTTGTTCCTTATGAGATCATCCATGAGAGCATCAATATTTTCACCAATTCTTCCAAATGCATCATCATTAACGAGTTCCTCCATTCTAGGATACATATTATTGGGTTGTTCATTAGGATTTGATCTTGATGTTTACTTACTGGTTTTTGCAACACATTCTTTATGTAGAATCCAATGTGTATATGACTCATCAATATCGTTAATGAGCAAGTGCTCATGAATCATATTAAGGGCGATCATTCCACTCCCATTTCGAGATTTAACACATGGACAGGGAAAATGCTTAAATCCACCACCATGTTTCTTTGTAAACTCAAGCAAATGCACAATTCCATCTAAATACTCCGGACTTAACCTATGTTTGTTCATCCATGCTCAGTTGCTCAAGGACGACATTTTGCAACAACTTATCTCACATAAGCTAAATGGATCTAGCAAAGGTAACCTCAAATAAATCAAATAGATGGCACATAAATAAATGATGGTATCATTTAAGTTAGAGAAAAAATGTTTAATGTAGAAAAAAAGAATTATATAACACATCGGTGGGTTTGACTTGGATGTTTCATATAAGATTAGTGCAAGGTGGGCAGAATATAGACAGACAAGAGGAGTGCTCTATGATTGTTGGGTGCCACTTTCAATAAAGGTCATTTCCTTAATAAGGTGACAGCTCCATTATAGGATTAATGCCAGGTGGACAATGTATGGCCTTACAAGCTAGTGCGATTGATACGTAGATGTCTTGTAAAGGGCATTTGTATTGGTTATCATCTATTTATTTAGGTGATGCAAGGTGATAGGACTTAATCTATTGGGCCCCTAAAATTTATGCAAGAACTTGAATCCATTCCTGCAAAATTAGATCAAACACCTAAAACCTACTATATAATCTTTTAGTGGATCCCTTTTTTTAGTTTTTTTATTAGTGAATCTAAATTCTAAATGAAGTCATTCATCACGCTCTAAGCATCTACAAACCTTAGATGTCAAGTTTCAGATCTTACATCCTCACGAACATGGAGTCATGATCAGCTTAGGGATGGTAAAGCTTAGTGCCTTGTTGGAGTTATAATCTGGAAGCTCTACTGTAGCAGTGGTCTTTGTAGAAGTCACAATTTCTTAAACAGTGAGGGTTGTAGAGATCTGCAAAGAAAACAATAGAAGATAAGCTTAAAAGTAAGAGAAATCCGTAGTTGGTTCAAAGGTAAGAAAGGAGGGAAGAGCCCATACATTTGAGTCGGTGTCAACTTTGACATCAATCGTGGTGTTCTTGTATTTGTATTGTGCAGAAATGTCACTTGTAGATAAATCCCTCTTCTTCACTGCAGTTGAAGTGAGGCCCCGAAAATAAAGCAGGTAACGCCTGGTGTGGCTTAGCTTTTATATTGATGCATATACTGCAACTCAAAAGATAAAACTATCATAACATAAATATTCATAATCTTATTTCCTCAATGTAAGGAAGTCATTGGAATATGAACGAGGAATATGAAGTCTCAGATGCATAAGTTACAGTTATACATAGAGAGATGGTTTGCCAACTGGACACAATCAAAGACATCTTAAGAGATGTGGCTAGGTCAATTATCAGACCATCTTCCGGTATAAGGAACGAAACCTTCTAAAACAACATGACTTCTAAGCATAAGTTCAACATCCTTCAAATGAGTTTGTACTTTGTACTGGCTACAGAAAAATTTTAAGTGTGCATAAGGACATATCCAAATTCCACAAACCAGAGTGTGGGTGTATCCTGGACTTAGGCCACAATGAAATAAACCTTGCTAAGTTAAAAAATTTGATCAACCACCTGAGTGTGGGAGTATATCCACATTCTTTTATTAAGCTCTTGGGTAGGAGCAATAGATTTCCATTCCATGAATGGAAACTCTTGAAGAAAAAAACATAAGCTACTGTTCATGATCTCATGACAGTGAATATTGCTGGCTGGTTAATATTATGGTGAAGGAAGGTTTTGTCTTATACAAAACAGCTTGTCTAATAAATTAAGACACAAGTTTTATAGATATATTTGGCCAATTCACAGTAGATTCAACCGGACCAAATATAATCCATGGCACACTACATACCCATCTTGACCCGATCCAAATTGCAAACTCCCCACCTGAGTGCAATCCATGTTGAGTCGGGTATATTCAGTTACCCAATTATTCTGGTTCGGTTTGCTTTCCAAAGGGTGCAATATTTAGAATATACACACACTGAATATTTTTTAGAGTATACTTTGTAGTTACAATAAAAATACAAAGGTTTAGAATTTAGATGTAAATTGGGCACCAAGTTGGAATTGGGGTCCAATGCAAAACAGAGCAGCTCAATTGCATGTCAGCATTTTTCCTTCTTAATTTGCTCGAGAACCTAATTGACATGCTAGGCCCTGTCTATGCACCAAAACTCTTCTTCATGGAACAATCCCATTTCCTTAATTTGTGACTGACGAGATGTGGTCAGGAAATAAAATACCACAATGCTGCAGTGATCAAAACTCGACAAAGAAGGCTTCAGATTAGATGGCAAGGATCTTCCAATCTGGGAGATTTTCCATTCACAATGGTCATGATTTCAACTGTTTGAATCATCAAACTTGGCCCACATAGCCAAATAAATGAAAATCGAAGCAGATTTTACATGGTTTCAGGCCTAGACTCTCGAGTCTTGCAGTTGCTTAGAAGAAGGAAAAGGAGAAAGGAAAGAAGGCAGCTTTGCAACCGGAGCTGGGTGGTGGAGGCAACTAAGGAAGAAAAGCAAGAGGAAAAAAGAGCAGGGTTTCTGATCAAAAGATTCCAAAGCATGTATAAGATATGCAGGAGGCGCTGGCAAGGTGTAAAGTAGCAGAAGAGAGAGGAAATAGAGAGAGGAAGAGAGGGAGGAAGAGGAGCATCGCAGGAACCCACTCCCACAATCCAGCAGAAACCAAAAAATCTCCATCACCCCTATAGTCTACATCCACCCACCAAGGGACCCACTCCCACAATCCACCCCCAAAATCTCCCAGCACCATGGAACCCACTCCCACAATCCAGCACAAACCTAAAATCTCCATCGTTTGAAACCCAGACAGCAGAAAGATAAGTAGCAGAAAGAATAAATAGTAGAGAGAAGAAGAAACCTGCACCTGTCGATCGTCTCAGACACTCTTCAAAGAGATCGGTTGGATTCGTTGGGGTATTTGAGTGCCAAGGGAATGAGGCATGGAGGGAACGAAGGGGTGGGATATGGTACGTTTTAGAAGATTGGCGTGAAAGGGATATAAGATGGAGGGAATGATGCCCGGTTTTGTTAAGAGGGTTTTTTTTTTTTTTTCACTTGAAGAGGTTCTTTGCTCCTCAAGCAGTTTGAGACCACGTCAAAATAGAAACGGCCCAAGCCCGTTTCAAATTTCAATTTTTGGTGCAGTGTCTCTCTCTTTTATAGTAATAGTCTAGCAAAATATAGATAGTAGAGTAATTAAGAGATTTAGGAAAAAGTTAGTGTAAGATCTTCTATCTTGGAACTCACTGTAAAAATGAAGTTGTATCCGCGCCCTAGTACATTTGCTTGGAAGAGAGTTTTCATCCATGTTATTTCTAGATAGGCAGAAGACATAAATTTTCCCTCCCCGGAAAAGTCAACACTATCCGTCATGAGTTTATAGCAATGTAGCTTCCTAAGATTGCACTGTTCAAAAGCCGTCTGGTCGATGGCTGCGAGGAGAAGATGATTGCGCAATAACTGAGTACCTTCACCAACTTGGAAGCTTTGCAACAAGAGAGCTAGAAAGCTCCCCTCTTCTGTATAAGCTTTGTTTGCGACTGCGATTATAAGGGTCTTATTCTCCATTGAAGCTCCCTCTAGAGCTACTTCTAGCTCATCTTTAGGGATTGTAAATGTCTGAAAGCCAATGAAAGATAATAAGTTCAAATATTTAACCAACTGGTCTAGGAGGGAGAGTTTTCCGTGACCACAACATGGCATGCATTGTAATCTATGAGGCATAGGATGAAATTCATGTAGTTAAAACGCTCTGCCCTTTTATTAATAGGTAAGGTATAATAATATGCAGATATGAACACACTCATTAATAAACAACAACCAAAATATGATTATCCTAGTAGACCCTCTAATCCACAAGGGTTTGTTAAATTAGTTGGCAACCCATAAAATTAAAAGTAAATACATAAAATTAAAATTAAATACATAAAGAAGGTAAGAATATGCAGTCACAATGTGTTTTTGAGATTTTTATCTAACCATTAGTAAACCGGCGGTGAGGAAGATCTAATGCACACAAATCCAAACCATTGGTCGAGTGACCGCATCATCCTCAATCTGCTCCACTAAAGTCATCATTGAAACAACATAAAAGATATTCTTGAACTTTTTGCCTCGTGTGATAACTCAAAACAGATATTTACATTGCAAAATCTTCTAATATTGAACGCAATATATACTACATAAATTGAAGAAATATAAAAGAAAGAAGAGGAATCAATGGTACCATGTTGGATGAAGATGAAGCATTGTGCTGCTGAGGGAATGTGTGAAAATATGTCCAAATAGATACAAACCAAATAAGCTCAAGTAGGAGCAGGGAAAGTAGAACCACACTACATAAATTGAAGAATTATATATATAAAAAAAAGAGGAATCAAGGTACCATGTTGGATGAAGATGAAGCATTGTGCTGCTGAGGGAATGTGTAAAAAGATGTCCAAATAGATAGGGACCAAATAAGCTCAATTAGGAACCCAAATGTGCATTTCTGAGATCCATACCAGGTTTATGTCAACAAGAAGCAGAAGAGAAGCATATGTAGAAAAAACCTCACCTCTTCCTTGTAAAGATTCCAACAATAAAGAAAGAGAAATCAGGAAGCATGGGAGGTGTCCCACTATTGGATGATTGTGAAGTAATTCCTATAGCAAATAAGGGCCATATATCAGGTGACCTAATCGACACAGTGGATGTTGTTTTCTTTTATGAACAGAACGGTTAGTAGGAAGAATGTGGATTGCTAGTATGCAGGATGGCAGCATGAAAAGGAGTTGAGTTCTAATTTATTTGTGATAGTTTTGCAATGAACTAAAATTCAAATAGACTGAAACTGAAACAATGAAAATCGAAGTAAATCAAAACATGTATACACTAAGAATGGTACTATAGCAAGGTTGAATTCTAAACAAGATAAAGAAGACGTCACAATGTTCAAAGATATGAAATTAAAGCTAGAATTTTACAAAATAACTTGCATGCACATTCACAACTCATTCAATCACTTGCTTAGCTCAAGATGAACCCAAAAGATCTCCAAAATAGCTCTCTACTGCTGGAAATCCTTTATCTACGAAAGCCCGAAGAAATGCCCTCAAAATCCCCAAAATTAAGAGCAGAAAAAGAACATTTTCAAAAGGGTTTGCTTGCATCAATTTAAGGTTCTAAAGGACCTAACAAAACCATGTATAAGAGATGAAAGCCATTACTTACCTAGAAGAGCTTTATCCCAGAAGAAAACCTTGAAAAGAGATGGAGTCTAAGTTGGATTTCCTTAAAATTGGTAGCAATGGAAAGTTTAGAGTGAAGAAGAGAATGGTGTAATCAGAATTTCAATTTGGGTGGGATTGCATGGACATGCAAGAGAAAGAAAGGGCTAGAGAAGGGAGAAGAAGAGAAGATGAAGTTCTCCGGTTTTTGTTTGAAATGATCTGAGGAAGATGTACATGGGTCTTGGTTAGGGATGTAAATGGGTAATCGATTCTCTGATTACCCGAAGGTTCCGACCCGTTAAAAACTAGGTCTTGGTCCTTATTTTGGCCCCAATAAGTAAATCGGTTAGGGAAACCCTTTTGTGGGTCCCCGGTACAATCGACGAAGAATGGAGAATTGATTATCGAAAAATCTAGTTTCCGAAAAGCACATTTGTAGCATGATTTGAAACTATTGAAGTTTGCGCACATATTTTGATGTGAAAAATATGTTTTGCCCTTTTGGGTGAAAAACAGAATTTCTAGGTTTTAAATGTGGACGGAATAAACACGGAAGTTGTAGGAGCTAATTTGAACTATCGAAAGGAATAAAAATGTAAATTTTTTAAAAAATCATTAACAACAACCCAACCCCACACCCCCCCCCCCCCCCCCCCCCCCGCCCCCCGTTAATAGCCCTAAATACATCAAACCTGGGTCGTGCCCCGCCCCCTAAATAGCGCTAAATACATCAAACCTGGGACGTGGTCATCCAATTAGAATCTATGAGACATAAGAATAAAACTAAAGTAAAAAAGCATACCCTTTTTATTATTACATATTGTGAATCCAAGCTACGATTAATCCAAACCTCACACACACTTGCCGGCTCCATGAATTGGCACTTTGGCAACCGTCCATCAATTAATTGACTAATGATAAATATGCCTTTGTAAAATCATTTAACTTTGAAACCTTGTGCTTGTTTGGCAACTCTACCAATAGAGTCAAGTAAGGTAAAGCCCCCATTTCTATAAAAAAAAAAAAAAAAGTCCCATCAAAAGCACTTTAATTCAAATTTTCCACCATATTTTTTAAAAATAAGTCAAAAAATAACCTCATTTCTCTACTAAAAGGGAAAAAAAGTCCACAATCAATACAAAAAGGAAAAAAGATTCCATAATTAGCAACTAAAAATAAAATACCATCATAACCCACTTATATTTTATTCTTTCTTCAAAATACTCTTTACTTCACTCAACTTTATTAGTTAAAGCCCCCAAACAACCCCAGCGATTGGACTTTAAAGTAATTTTAGGTCTATCAATAATCCACATCTTATTGAGTCTGGATCTCCTATTTCGTAGAAACAAAGAGATAATGTTTCATCCAATCCACATTCTCCTGTCCCTTATTTTGAAAGTGGCATGGGCTTCTAAAAGCAAACCTTGAGTGTGTTTTCTTAAAACCGAAACACCCGTTGAACTAAGAGTTGGACAACTTTGTGGCCCTCTAAAGTATTAGGTGCCTCTCATTTTTCGCACACAGCTGATAGAAGATCTTAATTTCAAGCCACTATACCTTGTGATTGTTATGATGTCAGGTTGGCTCCACAGTCTACATAGTGGACCATTCTCTCTTGGTATAAGAGAGGGAGAGGAGAGAGGGTCTGTGAGACATTTATTTACTCATTTTTCACGCAGGAGATTCCATTATAAATAAACATACAAATGTATATATGGAAATTTCCTTCATTAGTCCAAAAGGTCCAAATTCCAAACACTGCACTTTTTCCTTCATCGGTGCATTTATCACATCCATGTGCGCACTTCGAGGACTAGGGCACGGAATTCCAATGCTCCAAATGGTGATTGATCTCATTTCATTATTGAAAGTTGAAACCCACTTAAAATTCCCTCAATCCAATGCTGGGTCTTTCATTTGAGCATTTTGAATCTCATATCTGTGTCCCACTGGTGGGGACATTGCAGAGCCCTGAGGAAAAAGATGTGGCTTTTAGCAAAAAAAAACCCTCTTTTTTCATGTATTTAGTGTGGTAATTTTTTACGGAACTGGTTTTTTGCCACGCCAGCTTTTTCCTTCCTAGATACGGAAATGGACTTCCTCTGAGGAGTATGGGGGTATGGAAAGTCTATTTCCACGAAAAATTGACCGTTCATTTGCTCATTTCTATCCTCACTCCACTCAGCCACCCTCTTTCTTCTCCCTCCCCTTCTAACCCCATGCATATATCGACCCACCCACCTTGTAGTTTTCACTAAACAGTAGTTTTCACTAAAGAAATCCGCAGTTGCACCAAACAGCATTAGCACCAATTTATCGAGGAAAAACTTTTTACACCAAACATGAATTTCTAACCTCCTTAGAAAATATTTCTGAGCATTTAAAAATCATAAAATTTACTGATGTGGCAATTTCATCTTCCAATAAAAATTGCCTCTACACAAATGTCTCCAATGGTTTAGGATTTTAAAACAAAGTTTCATATACTGAATGGAAACCTGCAGTTTGCAATTGCTCTTTTCAATTAAAAAGACATTTATATATCCAGCTTGGATACGTTCACCATCAACAATGGATGCGTTCAGAATTCGAATTCTCCCTTTTCCATAAAATACTAACCTCTTCACCACCTATATATCCAGCTTGGATGTACTATATTCTGGAAAGATTGATATCCATCTACTCTATCTCAACTAATGTCACGATAGAAGTTGTTAACAACCACGTGGCTGTATAGTTTGTGACTACCCTTTTGTAGGCGGTAAAAACGACACCTACTTAGATTGAGATGAGATTGTAGGTAAAACTCCTTAGGACGGGGAATGCTGAACGCCAAGAACCTGAAAAGGAAGGAGAAAGGCTAGAGTCAGAGCCCCTGGCTGCCGTGAGCCGAAGGCACTCCGATGCCTGAGTTAGCTCTGAGAAAACTAAACAAGAGGAGGAAGATGGGAATGAGACGATGTGGAGTCTTGTGAGTTGTGTATTGCGTACCTTTCATGGGACTGATCCCATGTGTATATATAAGTGAGCGTTCCTCGTTCATTCTCTCTGTGAGTGGGGGTAGGTGAGGTGAGGTCCCATCGATCCTTACCCTGACTGGCAGCAGTAGGTAAAATGGGAAACACCCCTCCCTCTCTTTCCACGCCTTCAGTCAGTTGGCGTGCAGGGCTGATAAAGCGCACTTCTTATCACCATAAATGAGCGATCCTATCGCCATAAATGACTGCTCATATCTGTCTGGGCGCGCCGTATTTCCAGGAGGAAGGTAGCGGCCCACTCTGACTCTAGTATTGTGGTCTGAGACCAAGGATGGCTTGGCCGTGGCGTGCCCTTATACTGAGCTGGCATTTATGCCGAGTTGCCGAACCGTGGTGCCGAGCTACCGAGCTAAAGAGCTATTGACCGAGCTGCCGAGCTAACGAGCTTCTACCACAGAGGCTGAGGTGTTCGACGAGTTTAGCTGTAATCTTTGCTTAATTTCGTCATTACGGTGTTTTACCCACACACCTTTAATTTGGCTTTTGTTTGATTTTGCATGAGTCAAGCCATCCAGAGTTAGGAAAAGGTTCGAGAGTGTTGGATTGTAGCCGTGGGAATTGGACTTTGGAGCATTACAATTTGGGCTAAGTCCTTTTTTTCTTTTTCTTTTTTAATGGTTTAGTTCATTGAAATAGCTTGGAGTACAAAATGACTGACTATACTGACAAGCTACAAGGACGCCAAAGAAGGAGAAAAAAAAAAAAAAAAAAACAAAGCAAAAACCTCAAAACACTAAAGAGTAAGAAAGCCCAAGAAAGCCCACCAAACGCCTAAGAACAATAAGAAAACAACAAATCCATCATGAGAAAGTAACCTCCTTCCGAGTGAACATAATTTGATCCATCCAAATGCCATGAAAGGGGGGGTTGACCAACACCCAATAAGCCACTATAAATTTTAACTTCTCCATCACATAATCAACACTTGATTGAAGCCCTTCAAAACAGCTGGCATTCCTCTCCTTCCACAATAGCCAAAAAATACCAAAAAATGGCATATCTCACATTAGTTTGTGTTGTGCACGTGTGTGTGAAAACGTGAATTAATGCGATTGAGCAATCAATTAATTACACAAAGAAATAAAAAATCATATAAGAGAATTACGTGCTTCGGCAAACTCGCCTGCATCCACGACTCTCCTTAGGTTCACTCTCTTTATGATTAGTAGTCTATCATGGGTTATTATATATGATGTAATGTGTTACCCATAATACCCATCTCGTATCCCTCATTTCTTTGTGTGGTTGATTGATTACTCGATCGCATTTATTCACGTTTCCGTATATACATGCACAATAGTTTGCCCCTAGAAGATCGCGGGGGAGAAACCCATGCATGAAAGAGGCCCGAAATGGAGTGAGGAAGGACCCAACTGCATCCAAACTAGCCAATCTCTTGCTTTGAATATCATTAAATCAATATTACATGAAAATACCCTCTTTTATTGGTCGTGGATTAGAACGCTCAAAACCGAAAGTACAATGTCCTAATCCAAGAGAGAGCTTACTTCGAGTCCTTAGACCTGCTTCTATCTTTACATGTAAAATAATAGGAATCACATAAATGGCCATTTTGCTTAATGGTATTTGATTTCTCAATCTCTTCTGGTGCTTTCAATGCCATTTGGGCTTAGCGTCACTTGGGCCTTAAATCAACACATTTTCTATAATTGGATCAACTTATGTGATGTTCTCATTGATATATTGATAATCCTCACATCTTTCATCATTGGATTGACAATATGAGGTGTCTCCACCATTTGACTGATGACTCGTTTTTTAATTTTTTATCATTGGATCGACGATTTGAGGTGTTTCCATTATGCGATTGGCTATCCACGTATTTTCATCAGTGGATGAATAATCCGAGGTGTTTTCGCCGTATGGCCAGAAATCCATGTCTTCTATTATTGGATGGATGATTTGTGATGGTTACACTATCAGACTGATGATCTATATATTTCTCATTATTGATGCACATAATGACAGGAAGCGTTCACTGAACATGTAAATGCAACCCGGCATGAATTTAATATTGGCTCGACCAAATGAAAACTCATCATTCATCAACAAATATGATAAAAGGATCCTGGTGGGCAGCTCAACACATAGTAGGTCATGGTGGGCCATTCAGGACCCACGTCCCAAGTGCTTCACACACCTCACATATCAGACCTATATTTATTTTAAAGGAAACCCACACGTCATATGTGTGGCCCAATGCAGTCCACATGTCAAACTCAAACTCATAGCATGTCGAGTTCATATTGGCTTATATGTCGGGGTCATAACAACAACCACAATATAGGCCAACTTGTAGCCGATATGCCAGGCCTGGCGCAACTCGCATGTGAAGTTCATAAAAACAATAGCCTACATGTCGAGTCCATATTTAAAAGGAACCTACAGGTCATATAAGTGGCCTACACTGGCAGCCCATATGCATGCTCATAACAGCCCACTGTTTGGGCCATTTGCAACCCATGTCTAATGCCAGTTTAAGCCCATTTACTTGTGATTCAGACAAAAATTTATTTCCAAAAATGGGTAAAGACCTGAATTCATTTTTATGGACTGGGTTCTTGAAATGAGTTCCTTTCTTAAAGCGAATTCACACATTGGATGGGTTCATAGATGGAGGTAAGTTCATGAAATGGGTTCATACATAGGAAAATCTCATGAAATGGGTTCCTCTATTTGTTGTATTATTTTTTGGCTCGTTTACCTGAGTTGCTTGTGTCATTTAAAACCCAATTCCAGCCACTAGGCCATACTTCAGCCCAATTCCAGCTCCCATATCTATATCCCCACTTAGCTGCGTAATTTGGGTTCGGTTTGTCAACCCACTTTCAGCCAATATTTGGGTCATCTCCTGACCAATTTGGAGCCATAAATTGAATTGAATCTTCTACCCATTTGCAGCGATTATATGGGCTGTTTGGTTGAATATTTCTGACGTGATTGGTTGTGAAGCTCACTAGTCTTTGGGGTATTTGGTTCAAGGCGGCCACTTTAGAGAGCCTGCTTGTGAACCTGAACCAAGGGATGGTGCTGCCACTGTTGCTACTTGTTCCATTCACCCCTGAAGGGAGCGACTTCTGCAGATGCAGCGTCTTGCACTCTCAAATAGGGGCACACCAACTCAGCCTAGTGGGATAAAATCGAGAACCTTGTTTTTCAACTTTTCTTCAAACCAGCTCATTTATTTACATCTATTTTCTTCCAAAATTATCCTTGTTAGTTTCTTAACAAAACTCATTTCAATTATGCCCTTTAGAAATTTTCACTTTTAATATAAAGGTGACCCCATGTACTATAATTCCTAAAATATAAGGTAATATTATAATTTCTAAAAATGGATTGATGTTATAGTTTTTAATGATCTCTCAGAGTGGAGAAAAACCGGCAAATGCGAGTTTACCGCCCATGCAAGCAGCGGTAAAGCCGTGGCTGTCCGATTAAAGTCGCAAGACCTTTCCGTTTCCAAATAACATAAAATAAAATGAAAGAATCAAAAGTTCCATTTTTTTCTTGTAGCCCATATCTAGCGAACTCCCGTATCATATGAGTGGAGAGAAGAAAATCACACAAGCTGACTTTGGCTATTGACCCATGTAGAATTGAATTTCTCGGCTTTTGAATAGATACACTGCCCCAGAAATAAAAGTTGAAATGTATAAATGCCCAGCGAACAACATCCCCATAATAAGACAGTAAAATCCGAGATATCACTCTATCAAAGCAATTTGCCCCTGTCTACAACTCCGTCCTTAAATCTTTCATCACTCGTACTCTTTAATGATCGTCGGTGTGACTCGCTTGATAATAAATTCTTAAGAATTCAATTCCGTGCAAACAGAGGGGCCCTTAGGAGAACACTTCCACGAAAGAAATTTTAAAAGCATTGAGCGTTATCACGTTTCTAATCTAAAGCAATGGCACAAAAGATTTTGTAATCTTTTAATCAATATCTAAACCTTATTTTTGCTGACATGATTAGATTTGGAGCTCTCTGGACCTAACCAACAAGCTGCAGGACAGATGGAACTGGCCAAGCAAAACTCGATAACTACTCAGGGCCGCGTCAAAACACCCCATAGTTGTTCACATGCACAGAAAAGCAGTGATGTATCGATTACTAGGGCATGTTTGCGAGTGTAGGATTTTTTTTTCTCGTTGTCCTGTTGAAATGAAGATTTTGCCGGATCAACTTATATTCTCAAACGTAGATATTGGGATCTCCGGCTTTCTAAGGTAATAATTTTGGTTATCTTCTACTTTGCCTGTTAAGTAAAGTAAAGGGCTAAAACGAGAGACATTAAAAAGGTGAGGGTGAAATAAGAAAAAATATTAGGTTTCGAATACCATCTCTTCCACCAAAAAAGGTTGAAAAGACGCACACTCTCTCATGCCAGTGAATGCTAAAAAAGATTAGGGGGGTTCATTGACGCGGCAGGGCCATTCCGAGGAGTGTCCAACGGCCACTTCTAAAGCAGAAGCCCAACCGTGGCCCAAGCATGAGTCAGGCCTGAAAGTTGTTGGCCCGAACCAAGGTCGCATGGAAATCATGAAGCCCGAGCCCCCACCTATATACTAGACCTATAGAACGGAAAAATGAGTTTCTCACCAAGTCCTAGGCCGGCTCAGCCGCTCTGGTCTAATCACCTTCTGTGAGAGGTCATGGTTTTGAGCCTCCGCATTACTGCTCCCTCCCTCCCTTATAAATATATAGATATATATATATGCATTTATATCTGTAAGTATGCATACGTATGTGTGTATATATATATATCTGTATGTATAAATTTGTGTCGGGAGAGGATTCCGGCTCTCAACCTCTAAGTGCAAATAAAAAAAAAAACATGAGCACGGCCCATATATTAATAACAAAACCCCATGCCCAAAGCCCAATCCATGAGCTCCCTTGCAAAAAAAAAAAATAAAAAAAATAAAAAACACTATTCTTTTGAAGAGGAAAAATAAAAATGGGTCTCTCTCACCTTATAATTCTTCTACACCCTAACTTTTATTCTCTCTTTAATTGACCTTTACTTCACTTCACCGGCAAAGCAAATCTACGATTTACTGTGTTTATTGTGATTTGATATTATTTCACTCAATTGTTATTCACGCATGTCCATCCTTCATCTTGTGGAACAAAGCCTCGACCCATGACCCACCAGCAAACAAAAGAAGGGAAGAAAGGATCAAAATTCAGATTGGAAAATTTCCGCCATACGTACCAGCAGAATATCTGCAATTTCCAGCCTTCCTCCTCTCAGAGTGGAGGAAAGCCGGAAAATCAACTTTACCGCCGATGAGAGCAGCGGTAAAGCTGCAATTGCCAGTTTTCCTCCTCTCGGAGCCGAGGAAAACTTGAAAATCAACTTTACCGCAGATGAGAGCAGCGGTAAAGCTGCAGTTGCCAGTTTTCCTCCTCTCGGAGCAGAGGAAACTGGAAAATCCAGTTTTCCGCCGATGAGAGCAGCGGTAAAGCTGCAATTTGCCAGCTGTTTCCTCTCAGAGTGGAGAAAAACCGGCAAATGCGAGTTTACCGCCCATGCAAGCAGCGGTAAAGCCGTGGCTGTCCGATTAAAGTCGCAAGACCTTTCCGTTTCCAAATAACATAAAATAAAATGAAAGAATCAAAAGTTCCATTTTTTTCTTGTAGCCCATATCTAGCGAACTCCCGTATCATATGAGTGGAGAGAAGAAAATCACACAAGCTGACTTTGGCTATTGACCCATGTAGAATTGAATTTCTCGGCTTTTGAATAGATACACTGCCCCAGAAATAAAAGTTGAAATGTATAAATGCCCAGCGAACAACATCCCCATAATAAGACAGTAAAATCCGAGATATCACTCTATCAAAGCAATTTGCCCCTGTCTACAACTCCGTCCTTAAATCTTTCATCACTCGTACTCTTTAATGATCGTCGGTGTGACTTGCCTGATAATAAATTCTTAAGAATTCAATTCCGTGCAAACAGAGGGGCCCTTAGGAGAACACTTCCACGAAAGAAATTTTAAAAGCATTGAGCGTTATCACGTTTCTAATCTAAAGCAATGGCACAAAAGATTTTGTAATCTTTTAATCAATATCTAAACCTTATTTTTGCTGACATGATTAGATTTGGAGCTCTCTGGACCTAACCAACAAGCTGCAGGACAGATGGAACTGGCCAAGCAAAACTCGATAACTACTCAGGGCCGCGTCAAAACACCCCATAGTTGTTCACATGCACAGAAAAGCAGTGATGTATCGATTACTAGGGCATGTTTGCGAGTGTAGGATTTTTTTTTCTCGTTGTCCTGTTGAAATGAAGATTTTGCCGGATCAACTTATATTCTCAAACGTAGATATTGGGATCTCCGGCTTTCTAAGGTAATAATTTTGGTTATCTTCTACTTTGCCTGTTAAGTAAAGTAAAGGGCTAAAACGAGAGACATTAAAAAGGTGAGGGTGAAATAAGAAAAAATATTAGGTTTCGAATACCATCTCTTCCACCAAAAAAGGTTGAAAAGACGCACACTCTCTCATGCCAGTGAATGATAAAAAAGATTAGGGGGGTTCAGTGACGCGGCAGGGCCATTCCGAGGAGTGTCCAACAGCCACTTTTAAAGCAGAAGCCCAACCGTGGCCCAAGCATGAGTCAGGCCTGAAAGTTGTTGGCCCGAACCAAGGTCGCATGGAAATCATGAAGCCCGAGCCCCCACCTATACGAGACCTATAGAACGGAAAAATGAGTTTCTCACCAAGTCCTAGGCTGGCTCAGCCGCTCTGGTCTTATCACCTTCTGTGAGAGGTCATGGTTTTGAGCCTCCGCATTACTGCTCTTTCCCTCCCTTATAAATATATAGATATACATATGCATTTATATCTGTAAGTATGTAAACGTATGTGTGTATATATATATCTGTACGTATAAATTTGTGCCGGGAGAGGATTCCGGCTCTCAACCTCTAAGTGTAAATAAAAAAAAAAAACTTGAGCGCGGCCCATATATTAATAACAAAACCCCATGCCCAAAGCCCAATCTATGTGCTCCCTTGCAAAAAAAAAAAAAAAAAAACACTATTCTTTTGAAGAGGAAAAATAAAAATGGGTCTCGCTCACCTTATAATTCTTCTACACACTCACTTTTATTCTCTCTTTAATTGACCTTTACTTAACTTCACTGGTAAAGGAAATCTACGATTTATTGTGTTTATTGTGATTTGATTTTATTTCACCCAATTGTTATTCACGCATGTCCATCCTTCATTTTGTGGAACAAAGCCTCGACCCATGACCCACCAGCAAACAAAAGAAGGGAAGAAAGGATCAAAATTCGGATTGGAAGATTTCCGCCATACGTACCAGCAGAATATCTGCAATTTCCAGCCTTCCTCCTCTCAGAGTGGAGGAAAGCCGGAAAATCAACTTTACCGCCGATGAGAGCAGCGGTAAAGCTGCAATTGCCAGTTTTCCTCCTCTCGGAGCCGAGGAAAACTGGAAAATCAACTTTACCGCAGATGAGAGCAGCGGTAAAGCTGCAGTTGCCAGTTTTCCTCCTCTCGGAGTAGAGGAAACTGGAAAATCCAGTTTTCCGCCGATGAGAGTAGCGGTAAAGCTGCAATTTGCCAGCTGTTTCCTCTCAGAGTGGAGAAAAACCGGCAAATGCGAGTTTACCGCCCATGCAAGCAGCGGTAAAGCCGTGGCTGTCCGATTAAAGTCGCAAGACCTTTCCGTTTCCAAATAACATAAAATAAAATGAAAGAATCAAAAGTTCCATTTTTTTCTTGTAGCCCATATCTAGCGAACTCCCGTATCATATGAGTGGAGAGAAGAAAATCACACAAGCTGACTTTGGCTATTGACCCATGTAGAATTGAATTTCTCGGCTTTTGAATAGATACACTGCCCCAGAAATAAAAGTTGAAATGTATAAATGCCCAGCGAACAACATCCCCATAATAAGACAGTAAAATCCGAGATATCACTCTATCAAAGCAATTTGCCCCTGTCTACAACTCCGTCCTTAAATCTTTCATCACTCGTACTCTTTAATGATCGTCGGTGTGACTTGCCTGATAATAAATTCTTAAGAATTCAATTCCGTGCAAACAGAGGGGCCCTTAGGAGAACACTTCCACGAAAGAAATTTTAAAAGCATTGAGCGTTATCACGTTTCTAATCTAAAGCAATGGCACAAAAGATTTTGTAATCTTTTAATCAATATCTAAACCTTATTTTTGCTGACATGATTAGATTTGGAGCTCTCTGGACCTAACCAACAAGCTGCAGGACAGATGGAACTGGCCAAGCAAAACTCGATAACTACTCAGGGCCGCGTCAAAACACCCCATAGTTGTTCACATGCACAGAAAAGCAGTGATGTATCGATTACTAGGGCATGTTTGCGAGTGTAGGATTTTTTTTTCTCGTTGTCCTGTTGAAATGAAGATTTTGCCGGATCAACTTATATTCTCAAACGTAGATATTGGGATCTCCGGCTTTCTAAGGTAATAATTTTGGTTATCTTCTACTTTGCCTGTTAAGTAAAGTAAAGGGCTAAAACGAGAGACATTAAAAAGGTGAGGGTGAAATAAGAAAAAATATTAGGTTTCGAATACCATCTCTTCCACCAAAAAAGGTTGAAAAGACGCACACTCTCTCATGCCAGTGAATGATAAAAAAGATTAGGGGGGTTCAGTGACGCGGCAGGGCCATTCCGAGGAGTGTCCAACAGCCACTTCTAAAGCAGAAGCCCAACCGTGGCCCAAGCATGAGT
Organism: Persea americana; assembly: GCA_029852735.1. Lineage (NCBI taxonomy): Eukaryota > Viridiplantae > Streptophyta > Magnoliopsida > Laurales > Lauraceae > Persea > Persea americana. Next base: position 54,654,683 of record CM056816.1, on the reverse strand, counting down.
CAGGCCTGAAAGTTGTTGGCCCGAACCAAGGTCGCATGGAAATCATGAAGCCCGAGCCCCCACCTATACGAGACCTATAGAACGGAAAAATGAGTTTCTCACCAAGTCCTAGGCCGGCTCAGCCGCTCTGGTCTTATCACCTTCTGTGAGAGGTCATGGTTTTGAGCCTCCGCATTACTGCTCCCTCCCTCCCTTATAAATATATAGATATATATATGCATTTATATCTGTAAGTATGTAAACGTATGTGTGTATATATATATCTGTATGTATAAATTTGTGCCGGGAGAGGATTCCGGCTCTCAACCTCTAAGTGTAAATAAAAAAAAAAAACTTGAGCGCAGCCCATATATTAATAACAAAACCCCATGCCCAAAGCCCAATCCAGGTGCTCCCTTGCAAAAAAAAAAAAAAAAAACACTATTCTTTTGAAGAGGAAAAATAAAAATGGGTCTCTCTCACCTTATAATTCTTCTACACACTCACTTTTATTCTCTCTTTAACTGACCTTTACTTAACTTCACCGGTAAAGGAAATCTACGATTTATTGTGTTTATTGTGATTTGATTTTATTTCACCCAATTGTTATTCACGCATGTCCATCCTTCATTTTGTGGAACAAAGCCTCGACCCATGACCCACCAGCAAACAAAAGAAGGGAAGAAAGGATCAAAATTCGGATTGGAAGATTTCCGCCATACGTACCAGCAGAATATCTGCAATTTCCAGCTTTCCTCCTCTCAGAGTGGAGGAAAGCCGGAAAGTCAACTTTACCGCCGATGAGAGCAGCGGTAAAGCTGCAATTGCCAGTTTTCCTCCCCTCGGAGCCGAGGAAAACTGGAAAATCAACTTTACCGCAGATGAGAGCAGCGGTAAAGCTGCAGTTGCCAGTTTTCCACCTCTCGGAGCGGAGGAAACTGGAAAATCCAGTTTCCCGCCGATGAGAGCAGCGGTAAAGCTGCAATTTGCCAGCTGTTTCCTCTCAGAGTGTAGAAAAACGGGCAAATGCGAGTTTACCGCCCATGCAAGCAGCGGTAAAGCCGTGGCTGTCCGATTAAAGTCGCAAGACCTTTCCGTTTCCAAATAACATAAAATAAAATGAAAGAATCAAAAGTTCCGTTTTTTTCTTGTAGCCCATATCTAGCGAACTCCCGTATCATATGAGTGGAGAGAAGAAAATCACACAAGCTGACTTTGGCTATTGACCCATGTAGAATTGAATTTCTCGGCTTTTGAATCGATACACTGCCCCAGAAATAAAAGTTGAAATGTATAAATGGTCAGCGAACAACATCCCCATAATAAGACAGTAAAATCCGAGATATCACTCTATCAAAGCAATTTGCCCCTGTCTACAACTCCGTCCTTAAATCTTTCATCACTCGTACTCTTTAATGATCGTCGGTGTGACTCGCTTGATAATAAATTCCTAAGAATTCAATTCCATGCAAACAGAGGGGCCCTTAAGAGAACACTTCCATGAAAGAAATTTTAAAAGCATTGAGCATTATCACGTTTCTAATCTAATGCAATGGCACAAAAGATTTTGTAATCTTTTAATCAATATCTATACCTTATTTTTGCTGACATGATTAGATTTGGAGCTCTGTGGACCTAACCAACAAGCTGCAGGACAGATGGAACTGGCCAAGCAAAACTAGATAACTACTCAGGGCCGCGTCAAAACACCCCATAGTTGTTCACATGCACAGAAAAGCAGTGATGTATCGATTACTAGGGCATGTTTGCGAGTGTAGGATTTTTTTTTCTCGTTGTCCTGTTGAAATGAAGATTTTGCCGGATCAACTTATATTCTCAAACGTAGATATTGGGATCTCCGGCTTTCTAAGGTAATAATTTTGGTTATCTTCTACTTTGCCTGTTAAGTAAAGTAAAGGGCTAAAACGAGAGACATTAAAAAGGTGAGGGTGAAATAAGAAAAAATATTAGGTTTCGAATACCATCTCTTCCACAAAAAAAGGTTGAAAAGACGCACACTCTCTCATGCCAGCGAATGTTAAAAAAGATTAGGGGGGTTCAGTGACGCGGCAGGGCCATTCTAAGGAGTGTCCAACGGCCACTTCTAAAGCAGAAGCCAAACCGTGGCCCAAGCATGAGTCAGGCCTGAAGGTTTTTGGCCCGAACCAAGGTCGCCTGGAAATCATGAAGCCCGAGCCCCCACCTATATACTAGACCTATAGAACGGAAAAATGAGTTTCTCACCAAGTCCTAGGCCGGCTCAGCCGCTCTGGTCTTATCACATTCTGTGAGAGGTCATGGTTTTGAGCCTCCGCATTACTGCTCCCTCCCTCCCTTATAAATATATAGATATATATATGCATTTATATCTGTAAGTATGCATACGTATGTGTGTATATATATATCTGTATGTATAGATTTGTGCCGGGAGAGGATTCCGGCTCTCAACCTCTAAGTGCAAATAAAAAAAAATAGATGAGCACGGCCCATATATTAATAACAAAACCCCATGCCCAAAGCCCAATCCATGAGCTCCCTTTCAAAAACAAAAAAAATAAAATAAAGAACAATATTCTTTTGAAGAGGAAAAATAAAAATGGGTCTCTCTCACCTTATAATTCTTCTACACCCTCACTTTTATTCTCTCTTTAATTGACCTTTACTTCACTTCACCGGCAAAGCAAATCTACGATTTACTGTGTTTATTGTGATTTGATATTATTTCACCCAATTGTTATTCACGCATGTCCATCCTTCATTTTGTGGAACAAAGCCTCGACCCATGACCCACCAGCAAACAAAAGAAGGGAAGAAAGGATCAAAATTCGGATTGGAAGATTTCCGCCATACGTACCTGCAGAATATCTGCAATTTCCAGTTTTCCTCCACTCAGAGTGGAGGAAAGCCGGAAAATCAACTTTACCGCCGATGAGAGCAGCGGTAACGCTGCAATTGCCAGTTTTCCTCCTCTCGGAGCGGAGGAAGATTGGAAAATCCAGTTTGCCGACGATGAGAGCAGCGGTAAAGCTGCAATTTGCCAGCTGTTTCCTCTAAGAGTGGAGAAAAACTGGCAAATGCGAGTTTACCGCCCGTGCAAGCAGCGGTAAAGCCGTGCTGTCCGGTTAGAGTCGCAAGACCTTTCCGTTTCTAAATAACATAAAATAAAATGAAAGAATCAAAAGTTTCGTTTTTTTCTTGTAGCCCATATCTAGCGAACTCCCCTATCATATGAGTGGAGAGAAGGAAATCACACAAGCTGACTATGGCTATTGTCCCATGTAGAATTGAATTTCTCGGCTTTTGAATAGATACACTGCCCCAGAAATAAAATTTGAAATGTATAAATGGTCAGCAAACAACATCCCCATAATAACACAGTAAAATCCGAGATATCACTCTGTCAAAGCAATTTGCCCCTGTCTACAACTCCGTCCTTAAACCTTTCATCACTCGTACTCTTTAATGATCGTCGGTGTGACTCGCTTGATAATAAATTCTTAAGAATTCAATTCCATGCAAACAGAGGGGCCCTTAGGAGAACACTTGCACGAAAGAAATTTTAAAAGCATTGAGCGTTATCACGTTTCTAATGTAAAGCACTGACACAAAAGATTTTGTAATCTTTTAATCAATATCTAAACATTATTTTTCCTGGCATGATTAGATTTGGAGCTCTCTGGACCTAACCAACAAGCTGCAGGACAGATGGAACTGGCCAAGCAAAACTCGATAACTACTCGGGACCGCATCAAAACAGCCCATAGTAGTTGACATGCACAGAAAAGCAGTGATGTATCGATTACAAGGGCATGTTTGCGAGTGTAGGATTTGTTTTTTCTCGTTGTCCTGTTGAAATGGAGATTTTGCCGGATTAACTTATATTCTCAAACGTAGATATTGGGATCTCCGGCTTTCTAAGGTAATAATTTTGGTTATCTTCTACTTTGCCTGCTAAGTATAGTAAAGGGCTAAAACGAGAGACATTAAAAAGGTGAGGGTGAAAAAAGAAAAAATATTAGGTTTCGAATACCATCTCTTCCACAAGAAAAGGTTGAAAACACGCACACTCTCTCATGCCAGTGAATGATAAAAAAGATTAGGGGGGTTCATTGACGCGGCAGGGCCATTCCGAGGAGTGTCCAACGGCCACTTCTAAAGCAGAAGCCCAACCGTGGCCCAAGCATGAGTCAGGCCTGAAAGTTGTTGGCCCGAACCAAGGTCGCGTGGAAATCATGAAGCCCGAGCCCCCACCTATATACTAGACCTATGGAACGGAAAAATGAGTTTCTCACCAAGTCCTAGGCCGGCTCAGCCGCTCCGGTCTTATCACCTTCTGTGAGAGGTCATGGTTTTGAGCCTCCGCATTACTGCTCCCTCCCTCCCTTATAAATATATAGATATATATATATGCATTTATATCTGTAAGTATGCATACGTATGTGTGTATATATATATCTGTATGTATAAATTTGTGCCGGGAGAGGATTCCGGCTCTCAACCTCAAAGTGTAAATAAAAAAAGAAACATGAGCACGGCCCATATATTAATAACAAAACCCCATGCCCGAAGCCCAATCCGTGAGCTCCCTTGCAAAAAAAAAAAAAAATAAATAAAAAACACTATTCTTTTGAAGAGGAAAAATAAAAATGGGTCTCTCTAATCTTATAATTCTTCTACACCCTCACTTTTATTCTCTCTTTCATTGACCTTTACTTCACTTCACCGGCAAAGCAAATCTACGATTTACTGTGTTTATTGTGATTTGATATTATTTCACCCAATTGTTATTCACGCATGTCCATCCTTCATTTTGTGGAACAAAGCCTCGACCCAAGACCCACCAGCAAACAAAAGAAGGGAAGAAAGGATCAAAATTCGGATTGGAAGATTTCCGCCATACGTACCTGCAGAATATCTTGTATTTCCAGTTTTCCTCCACTCAGAGTGGAGGAAAGCCGGAAAATCAACTTTACCGCCGATGAGAGCAGCGGTAAAGCTGCAATTTCCAGCTTTCCTCCCCTCGCAGAGGAGGAAAACTGGAAAATCAACTTTACCGCCGATGAGAGCAGCGGTAACGCTGCAATTGCCAGTTTTCCTCCTCTCGGAGCATAGGAAAACTGGAAAATCCAGTTTGCGCCGATGAGAGCAGCGGTAAAGCTGCAAGTTGCCAGCTGTTTCCTCTCAGAGTGGAGAAAAACTGGCAAATGCGAGTTTACCGCCCATGCAAGCAGCGGTAAAGCCGTGGCTGTCCGATTAGAGTCGCAAGACCTTTCCGTTTGCAAATAACATAAAATAAAATGAGTGAATCAAAAGTTCCGTTTTTTTCTTATAGCCCATATCTAGCGAACTCCCGTATCATATGAGTGGAGAGAAGAAAATCACAAAAGCTGACTTTGGCTATTGTCCCATGTAGAATTGAATTTCTCGGCTTTTGAATAGATACAATGCCCCAGAAATAAAAGTTGAAATGTATAAATGGTCAGCAAACAACATCCCCATAATAACAAAGTAAAATCCGAGATATCACTCAGTCAAAGCAATTTGCCCCTGTCTACAACTCCGTCCTTAAATCTTTCATCACTCGTACTCTTTAATGATCGTCGGTGTGACTCGCTTGATAATAAATTCTTAAGAATTCAATTCCATCCAAACAGAGGGGCCCTTAGGAGAACACTTCCACGAAAGAAATTTTAAAAGCATTGAGCGTTATCACGTTTCTAATCTAAAGCACTGACACAAAAGATTTTTTAATCTTTTAATCAATATCTAAACCTTATTTTTCCTGACATGATTAGATTTGGAGCTCTCTGGAACTAACCAACAAGCTGCAGGACAGATGGAACTGGCCAAGCAAAACTCGATAACTACTCGGGACCGCATCAAAACAGCCCATAGTTGTTGACATGCACAGAAAAGCAGTGATGTATCGATTACAAGGGCATGTTTGCGAGTGTAGGATTTTTTTTCTCTCGTTGTCCTGTTGAAATGAAGATTTTGCCGGATTAACTTATATTCTCAAATGTAGATATTGGGATCTCCGGCTTTCTAAGGTAATAATTTTGGTTATATTCTACTTTACCTGCTAAGTAAAGTAAAGGGCTAAAACGAGAGACATTAAAAAGGTGAGGGTGAAATGAGAAAAAATATTAGGTTTCGAATAGCATCTCTTCCACAAAAAAAGGTTGAAAAGACGCACACTCTCTCATGCCAGTGAATGATAAAAAAGATTAGGGGGGTTCATTGACGCGGCAGGGCCATTCCGAGGAGTGTCCAACGGCCACTTCTAAAGCAGAAGCCCAACCGTGGCCCAAGCATGAGTCAGGCCTGAAAGTTGTTGGTCCGAACCATGGTCGCGTGGAAATCATGAAGCCCGAGCCCCCTCCTATATACTAGACCTATAGAACGGAAAAATGAGTTTCTCACCAAGTCCTAGGCCGGCTCAGCCGCTTCGGTCTTATCACCTTCTGTGAGAGGTCATGGTTTTGAGCCTCCGCATTACTGCTCCCTCCCTCCCTAATAAATATATAGATATATATTTGCATTTATATCTGTAAGTATGCATACGTTTGTGTGTATATATATATCTGTATGTATAAATTTGTGCCGGGAGAGGATTCCGGCTCTCAACCTCTAAGTGCAAATAAAAAAAAAAACATGAGAACGGCCCATATATTAATAACAAAACCCCATGCCCAAAGCCCAATCCATAAGCTCCCTTGCAAAAAAAAAAAAAAATAAATAAAAAACACTAATCTTTTGAAGAGGAAAAATAAAAATGGGTCTCTCTCACCTTATAATTCTTTTACACCCTCACTTTTATTCTCTCTTTAATTGACCTTTACTTCACTTCACCGGCAAAGCAAATCTACGATTTACTGTGTTTATTGTGATTTGATATTATTTCACCCAATTGTTATTCACGCATGTCCATCCTTCATTTTGTGGAACAAAGCCTCGACCCATGACCCACCAGCAAACAAAAGAAGGGAAGAAAGGATCAAAATTCGGATTGGAAGATTTCCGCCATACGTACCTGCAGAATATCCGCAATTTCCAGTTTTCCTCTTCTCAGAGTGGAGGGAAGCCGGAAAATCAACTTTACCGCCGATGAGAGCAGCGGTAAAGCTGCAATTTCCAGCTTTCCTCCTCTCGCAGCGGAGGAAAACTGGAAAATCAACTTTACCGCCGATGAGAGCAGCGGTAACGCTGCAATTACCAGTTTTCCTCCTCTCGGAGCGTAGGAAAACTGGAAAATCCAGTTTGCCGCCGATGAGAGCAGCGGTAAAGCTGTAATTTGCCAGCTGTTTCCTCTCAGAGTGGAGAAAAACTGGCAAATGCGAGTTTACCGCCCATGCAAGCAACGGTAAAGCCGTGGCTGTCCGATTAGAGTCGCAAGACCTTTCCGTTTCCAAATAACATAAAATAAAATTGAAAGAATCAAAAGTTCCGTTTTTTTCTTGTAGCCCATATCTAGCGAACTCCCGTATCATATGAGTGGAGAGAAGAAAATCACACAAGCTGACTTTGGCTATTGTCCCATGTAGAATTGAATTTCTCGGCTTTTGAATAGATACACAGCCCCAAAAATAAAAGTTGAAATGTATAAATGGTCAGCAAACAACATCCCCATTATAACACAGTAAAATCCGAGATATCACTCTGTCAAAGCAATTTGCCCCTGTCTACAACTCCGTCCTTAAATCCTTCATCTCTCGTACTCTTTAATGATCGTCGGTGTGACTCGCTTGATAATAAATTCTTAAGAATTCAATTCCATGCAAACAGAGGGGCCCTTAGGAGAACACTTCCACGAAAGAAATTTTAAAAGCATTGAGCGTTATCACGTTTCTAATGTAAAGCACTGACACAAAAGATTTTGTAATCTTTTAATCAATATCTAAACCTTATTTTTCCTGACATGATTAGATATGGAGCTCTCTGGACCTAACCAACAAGCTGCAGGACAGATGGAACTGGCCAAGCAAAACTCGATAACTACTCGGGACCGCATCAAAACAGCTCATAGTTGTTCACACGCACAGAAAAGCAGTGATGTATCGATTACTAGGGCATGTTTGCGAGTTTAGGATTTTTTTTTTCTTGTTGTCCTGTTGAAATGAAAATTTCGCCGGATTAACTTATATTCTCAAACGTAGATATTGGGATCTCCGTTTTTCTAAGGTAATAATTTTTGTTATCTTCTACTGTGCCTGCTAAGTAAAGTAAAGGGCTAAAACGAGAGACATTAAAAAGGTGAGGGTGAAATAAGAAAAAATATTAGGTTTCGAATACCATCTCTTCCACAAAAAAAGGTTGAAAACACGCACACTCTCTGATGCCAGTGAATGATAAAAAAGATTACGGGGGTTCATTGACGCGGCAGGGCCATTCCGAGGAGTGTCCAACGGCCACTTCTAATGCAGAAGCCCAACCGTGGCCCAAGCATGAATCAGGCCTGAAAGTTGTTGGCCCGAACCAAGGTCGCGTGGAAATGATGAAGCCCGAGCCCCCACCTATATACTAGACCTATAGAACGGAAAAATGAGTTTCTCACCAAGTCCTAGGCCTGCTCAGCCGCTCCGGTCTGATCACCTTCTGTGAGAAGTCATGGTTTTGAGCCTCCGCATTACTGCTCCCTCCCTCCCTTATAAATATATAGATATATATATATATGCATATATATATCTGTAAGTATGCATACGTATGTGTGTATATATATATCTGTATGTATAAATTTGTGCCGGGAGAGGATTCCGGCTCTCAACCTCTAAGTGTAAATAAAAAAAAAAACATGAGCACGGCCCATATATTAATAACAAAACCCCATGCCAAAAGCCCAATCCATGAACTCCCTTGCAAAAAAATAAAAATAAATAAAAAACACTATTCTTTTGAAGAGGAAAAATAAAAATGGGTCTCTCTCACCTTATAATTCTTCTACACCCTCACTTTTATTCTCTCTTTAATTGACCTTTACTTCACTTCACCGGCAAGCAAATCTACGATTTACTGTGTTTATTGTGATTTGATATTATTTCACCCAATTGGTATTCACGCATGTCCATCCTTCATTTTGTGGAACAAAGCCTCGACCCATGACCCACCAGCAAACAAAAGAAGGGAATAAAGGATCAAAATTCGGATCGGAAGATTTCCGCCATATGTACCTGCAGAATATCTGCAATTTCCAGTTTTCCTCCACTCAGAGTAGAGGAAAGCCGGAAAATGAACTTTACCGTCGATGAGAGCAGCGGTAAAGCTGCAATTTCCAGTTTTCCTCCTCTGCAGCGCAGGAAAACTGGAAAATCAACTTTATCGCCGATGAGAGCAGCGGTAAAGCTGCAATTTCCGGTTTTCTCCTGTCGGAGCGGAGGAAAACTTGAAAATCCAGTTCGCCGCCGATGAGAGTAGCGGTAAAGCTGTAATTTGCCAGCTGTTTCCTCTCAGAGTGGAGAAAAACTGGCAAATGCGAGTTTACCGCCCATGCAAGCAGCGGTAAAGCCGTGGCTGTCCGATTAGAGTCGCAAGACCTTTCCGTTTCCACATAACATAAAATAAAATGAAAGAATCAAAAGTTTCGTTTATTTCTTGTAGCCCATATCTAGCGAACTCCCGTATCATATGAGTGGAGAGAAGAAAATCACACAAGCTGACTTTGGCTATTGTCCCATGTAGAATTGAATTTCTAGGCTTTTGAATAGATACACAGCCCCAGAAATAAAAGTTGAAATGTATAAATGGTCAGCAAACAACATCCCCATAATAACACAGTAAAATCCGAGATATCACTCTGTCAAAGCAATTTGCCCCTGTCTACAACTCCGTCCTTAAATCTTTCATCACTCGTACTCTTTAATGATCGTCGGTGTGACTCGCTTGATAATAAATTCTTAAGAATTCAATTCCATGCAAACAGAGGGGCCCTTAGGAGAACACTTCCACGAAAGAAATTTTAAAAGCATTGAGCGTTATCACGTTTCTAATCTAAAGCACTGACACAAAAGATTTTGTAATCTTTTAATCAATATCTACACCTTATTTTTCCTGACAAGATTCGATTTGGAGCTCTCTGGACCTAACCAACAAGCTGCAGGACTGATGGAACTGGCCAAGCAAAACTCGATAACTACTCGGGACCGCATCAAAACAGCCCATAGTTGTTCACATGCACAGAAAAGCAGTGATGAATCGATTACTAGGGCATGTTTGCGAGTGTAGGATTTTTTCTTTCTCGTTGTCCGGTTGAAATGAAGATTTTGCCGGATTAACTTATATTTTCAAACGTAGATATTGGGATCTCCGGCTTTCTAAGGTAATAATTTTGATTATCTTCTACTTTGCCTGCTAAGTAAAGTAAAGGGCTAAAACGAGAGACATTAAAAAGGTGAGGGTGAAATAAGAAAAAATATTAGGTTTCGAATACCATCTCTTCCACAAAAAAAGGTTGAAAAGACGCATACTCTCTCATACCAGTGAATGATAAAAAAGATTAGGGGGGTTCATTGACGCGGCAGGGCCATTCCGAGGAGTGTCCAACGGCCACTTCTAAAGCAGAAGCCCAACCGTGGCCCAAGCATGAGTCAGGCCTGAAAGTTGTTGGCCCGAACCAAGGTCGCGTGGAAATCATGAAGCCCGAGCCCCCACCTATATACTAGACCTATAGAACGGAAAATTGAGTTTCTCACCAAGTCCTAGGCCGGCTCAGCCGCTCGGGTCTTATCACCTTCTGTGAGAGGTCATGATTTTGAGCCTCCGCATTACTGCTCCCTCCCTCCCTTATAAATATATAGATATATATATATGCATTTATATCTGTAAGTATGCATACGTATGTGTGTATATATGTATCTGTATGTATAAATTTGTGCCGGGAGAGGATTCCGTCTCTCAACCTCTAAGTGCAAATAAAAAAAAAAACATGAGCACGGCCCATATATTAATAACAAAACCCCATGCCCAAAGCACAATCCATGAGCTCCCTTGCAAAAAAAAAAAAAAAAAAAAAAAAAACACTCATCTTTTGAAGAGGAAAAATAAAAATGGGTCTCTCTCACCTTATAATTCTTCGACACCCTCACTTTTATTCTCTCTTTAATTGACCTTTACTTCACTTCACCGGCAAAGCAAATCTACGATTTACTGTGTTTATTGTGATTTGATGTTATTTCACCCAATTGTTATTCACGCGTGTCCATCCTTCATTTTGTGGAACAAAGCCTCGACCCATGACCCACCAGCAAACAAAAGATGGGAAGAAAGGATCAAAATTCGGATTGGAAGATTTCCGCCATACGTACCTGCTGAATATCTGCAATTTCCAGCTCTCCTCCTCTCAGAGTGGAGGAAAGCCGGAAAATCAACTTTACCGCCGATGAGAGCAGCGGTAAAGCTGCAATTTCCAGTTTTCCTCCTCTCGCAGCGTAGGAAAACTGGAAAATCAACTTTACCGCCGATGAGAGCAGCGGTAAAGCTGCAATTGCCAGTTTTGCTCCTGTCGGAGCGGAGGAAAACTGGAAAATCCAGTTTGCCGCCGATGAGAGCAGCCGTAAAGCTGTAATTTTCCAGCTGTTTCCTCTCAGAGTGGAGAAAAACTGGCAAATGCGAGTTTACCGCCCATGCAAGCAGCGGTAAAGCCGTGGCTGTCCGATTAGAGTCGCAAGACCTTTCCGTTTCCAAATAACATAAAATAAAATGAAGGAATCAAAAGTTCCGTTTTTTTCTTGTAGCCCATATCTAGCGAACTCCCGTATCATATGAGTGGAGAGAAGAAAATCACACAAGCTAACTTTGGCTATTGTCCCATGTAGAATTGAATTTCTCGGCTTTTGAATAGATACAATGCCCCAGAAATAAAAGTTGAAATGTATAAATGGTCAGCAAACAACATCCCCATAATAACACAGTAAAATCCGAGATATCACTCTGTCAAAGCAATTTGCCCCTGTCTACAACTCCGTCCTTAAATCTTTCATCACTCGTACTCTTTAATGATCGTCAGTGTGACTCGCTTGATAATAAATTCTTAAGAATTCAATTCCATGCAAACAGAGGGGCCCTTAGGAGATCACTTCCACGAAAGAAATTTTAAAAGCATTGAGCGTTATCTAGTTTCTAATCTAAAGCACTGACACAAAAGATTTTGTAATCTTTTAATCAATATCCAAACCTTATTTTTCCCGACACGATTAGATTTGGAGCTCTCTGGACCTAACCAACAAGCTGCAGGACAGATGGAACTGGCCAAGCCAAACTCGATAACTACTCGGGACCGCATCAAAACAGCCCATAGTTGTTCACATGCACAGAAAAGCAGTGATGTATCGATTACTAGGGCATGTTTGCGAGTGTAGGATTTTGTTTTTCTCGTTGTTCTGTTGAAATGAAGATTTTGCCGGATTAACTTATATTCTCAAACGTAGATATTGGGATCTCCGGCACTCTAAGGTAATAATTTTGGTTATCTTCTACTTTGCCTGCTAAGTAAAGTAAAGGGCTAAAACGAGAGACATTAAAAAGGTGAGGGTGAAATAAGAAAAAATATTAGGTTTCGAATACCATCTCTTCCACAAGAAAAGGTTGAAAACACGCACACTCTCTCATGCCAGTGAATGATAAAAAAGATTAGGGGGGGTCATTGACGCGGCAGGGCCATTCCGAGGAGTGTCCAACGGCCACTTCTAAAGCAGAAGCCCAACCGTGGCCCAAGCATGAGTCAGGCCTGAAAGTTGTTGGCCCGAACCAAGGTCGCGTGGAAATCATGAAGCCCGAGCACCCACCTATATACTAGACCTATAGAACGGAAAATTGAGTTTCTCACCAAGTCCTAGGCCGGCTCAGCCGCTCTGGTCTTATCACCTTCTGTGAGAGGTCATGGTTTTGAGCCTCCGCATTACTGCTCCCTCCCTCCCTTATAAATATATAGATATATATATATATATGCATTTATATCTGTAAGTATGCATACGTATGTGTGTATATATATATCTGTATGTATAAATTTGTGCCGGGAGAGGATTCCGGCTCTCAACCTCTAAGTGCAAATAAAAAAAAAAACATGAGCACGGCCCATATATTAATAACAAAACCCCATGCCCAAAGCCCAATCCATGAGCTCCCTTGCAAAAAAAAATAAAATAAAATAAAAAACACTATTCTTTTGAAGAGGAAAAATAAAAATGGGCCTGTCTCACCTTATAATTCTTCTACACCCTCACTTTTATTCTCTCTTTAATTGACCTTTACTTCACTTCACCGGCAAAGCAAATCTACGATTTACTGTGTTTATTGTGATTTGATATTATTTCACCCAATTGGTATTCACGCATGTCCATCCTTCATTTTGTGGAACAAAGCCTCGACCCATGACCCACGAGCAAACAAAAGAGGGGAAGAAAGGATCAAAATTCGGATTGGAAGATTTCCGCCATACGTACCTGCAGAATATCTGCAATTTCCAGCTTTCCTCCTCTCAGAGTGGAGGAAAGCCGGAAAATCAACTTTACCGCCGATGAGAGCAGCGGTAGAGCTGTAATTTTCCAGCTGTTTCCTCTCAGAGTGGAGAAAAACTGGCAAATGCGAGTTTACCGCCCATGCAAGCAGCGGTAAAGCCGTCGCTGTCCGATTAGAGTCGCAAGACCTTTCCGTTTCCAAATAACATAAAATAAAATGAAAGAATCAAAAGTTCCGTTTTTTTCTTGTAGCCCATATCTAGCGAACTCCCGTATCATATGAGTGGAGAGAAGAAAATCACACAAGCTGACTTTGTCTATTGTCCCATGTAGAATTGAATTTCTCGGCTTTTGAATAGATACAGAGCCCCAGAAATAAAAGTTGAAATGTATAAATGGTCAGCAAACAACATCCCCATAATAACACAGTAAAATCCGAGATATCACTCTGTCAAAGCAATTTGCCCCTGTCTACAACTCCGTCCTTAAATCTTTCATCACTCGTACTCTTTAATGATCGTCGGTGTGACTCGCTTGATAATAAATTCTTAAGAATTCAATTCCATGCAAACATAGGGGCCCTTAGGAGAACACTTCCACGAAAGAAATTTTAAAAGCATTGAGCGTTATCTAGTTTCTAATCTAAAGCACTGACACAAAAGATTTTGTAATCTTTTAATCAATATCTACACCTTATTTTTCCGGACAAGATTGGATTTGGAGCTCTCTGGACCTAACCAACAAGCTGCAGGACAGATGGAACTGGCCAAGCAAAACTCGATAACTACTCGGGACCGCATCAAAATAGCCCATAGTTGTTCACATGCACAGAAAAGCAGTGATGTATCGATTACAAGGGCATGTTTGCGAGTGTAGGATTTTTTTTTCTCGTTGTCCTGTAGAAACGAAGATTTTGCCGGATTAACTTATATTCTCAAACGTAGATATTGGGATCTCGGGCTCTCTAAGGTAATAATTTTGGTTATCTTCTACTTTGCCTGCTAAGTAAAGTAAAGGGCTAAAACGAGAGACATTAAAAAGGTGAGGGTGAAATAAGAAAAAATATTAGGTTTCGAATACCATCTCTTCCACAAGAAAAGGTTGAAAAGACGCACACTCTCTCATGCCAGTGAATGATAAAAAAGATTAGGGGGGTTCATTGACGCGGCAGGGCCATTCCGAGGAGTGTCCAACGGACACTTCTAAAGCAGAAGCCCAACCGTGGCCCAAGAATGAGTCAGGCCTGAAAGTTGTTGGCCCAAACCAAGGTCGCGTGGAAATCATGAAGCCCGAGCCCCCACCTATATACTAGACGTATAGAACGGAAAGATGAGTTTCTCACCAAGTCCTAGGCCGGCTCAGCCGCTCCGGTCTTATCACCTTCTATGAGAGGTCATGGTTTTGAGCCTCCGCATTACTGCTCCCTCCCTCCCATATAAATATATAGATATATATATATGCATTTATATCTGTAAGTATGCATACGTATGTGTGTATATATATATCTGTATGTATAAATTTGTGCCGGGAGAGGATTCCGGCTCTCAACCTCTAAGTGCAAATAAAAAAAAAAACATGAGCACGGCCCATATATTAATAACAAAACCCCATGCCCAAAGCCCAATCCATGAGCTCCCTTGCAAAAAAAAATAAAATAAAATAAAAAACACTATTCTTTTGAAGAGGAAAAATAAAAATGGGCCTGTCTCACCTTATAATTCTTCTACACCCTCACTTTTATTCTCTCTTTAATTGACCTTTACTTCACTTCACCGGCAAAGCAAATCTACGATTTACTGTGTTTATTGTGATTTGATATTATTTCACCCAATTGGTATTCACGCATGTCCATCCTTCATTTTGTGGAACAAAGCCTCGACCCATGACCCACTAGCAAACAAAAGAGGGGAAGAAAGGATCAAAATTCGGATTGGAAGATTTCCGCCATACGTACCTGCAGAATATCTGCAATTTCCAGCTTTCCTCCTCTCAGAGTGGAGGAAAGCCGGAAAATCAACTTTACCGCCGATGAGAGCAGCGGTAGAGCTGTAATTTTCCAGCTGTTTCCTCTCAGAGTGGAGAAAAACTGGCAAATGCGAGTTTACCGCCCATGCAAGCAGCGGTAAAGCCGTCGCTGTCCGATTAGAGTCGCAAGACCTTTCCGTTTCCAAATAACATAAAATAAAATGAAAGAATCAAAAGTTCCGTTTTTTTCTTGTAGCCCATATCTAGCGAACTCCCGTATCATATGAGTGGAGAGAAGAAAATCACACAAGCTGACTTTGGCTATTGTCCCATGTAGAATTGAATTTCTCGGCTTTTGAATAGATACAGAGCCCCAGAAATAAAAGTTGAAATGTATAAATGGTCAGCAAACAACATCCCCATAATAACACAGTAAAATCCGAGATATCACTCTGTCAAAGCAATTTGCCCCTGTCTACAACTCCGTCCTTAAATCTTTCATCACTCGTACTCTTTAATGATCGTCGGTGTGACTCGCTTGATAATAAATTCTTAAGAATTCAATTCCCTGCAAACATAGGGGCCCTTAGGAGAACACTTCCACGAAAGAAATTTTAAAAGCATTGAGCGTTATCTAGTTTCTAATCTAAAGCACTGACACAAAATATTTTGTAATCTTTTAATCAATATCTACACCTTATTTTTCCGGACAAGATTGGATTTGGAGCTCTCTGGACCTAACCAACAAGCTGCAGGACAGATGGAACTGGCCAAGCAAAACTCGATAACTACTCGGGACCGCATCAAAATAGCCCATAGTTGTTCACATGCACAGAAAAGCAGTGATGTATCGATTACAAGGGCATGTTTGCGAGTGTAGGATTTTTTTTTCTCGTTGTCCTGTAGAAACGAAGATTTTGCCGGATTAACTTATATTCTCAAACGTAGATATTGGGATCTCGGGCTCTCTAAGGTAATAATTTTGGTTATCTTCTACTTTGCCTGCTAAGTAAAGTAAAGGGCTAAAACGAGAGACATTAAAAAGGTGAGGGTGAAATAAGAAAAAATATTAGGTTTCGAATACCATCTCTTCCACAAGAAAAGGTTGAAAAGACGCACACTCTCTCATGCCAGTGAATGATAAAAAAGATTAGGGGGGTTCATTGACGCGGCAGGGCCATTCCGAGGAGTGTCCAACGGACACTTCTAAAGCAGAAGCCCAACCGTGGCCCAAGAATGAGTCAGGCCTGAAAGTTGTTGGCCCAAACCAAGGTCGCGTGGAAATCATGAAGCCCGAGCCCCCACCTATATACTAGACGTATAGAACGGAAAGATGAGTTTCTCACCAAGTGCTAGGCCGGCTCAGCCGCTCCGGTCTTATCACCTTCTATGAGAGGTCATGGTTTTGAGCCTCCGCATTACTGCTCCCTCCCTCCCATATAAATATATAGATATATATATATGCATTTATATCTGTAAGTATGCATACGTATGTGTGTATATATATATCTGTATGTATAAATTTGTGCCGGGAGAGGATTCCGGCTCTCAACCTCTAAGTGCAAATAAAAAAAAAAAACATGAGCACGGCCCATATATTAATAACAAAACCCCATGCCCAAAGCCCAATCCATGAGCTCCCTTGCAAAAAAAATTAAATAAATAAAAAACACTATTCTTTTGAAGAGGAAAAATAAAAATGGGTCTCTCTCACCTTATAATTCTTCGACACCCTCACTTTTATTCTCTCTTTAATTGACCTTTACTTCACTTCACCAGCAAAGCAAATCTACGATTTACTGTGTTTATTGTGAGTTGATATTATTTCACCCAATTGTTATTCACGCGTGTCCATCCTTCATTTTGTGGAACAAAGCCTCGACCCATGACCCACCAGCAAACAAAAGATGGGAAGAAAGGATCAAAATTCGGATTGGAAGATTTCCGCCATACGTACCTGCAGAATATCTGCAATTTCCAGTTTTCCTCCACTCAGAGTGGAGGAAAGCCGGAAAATCAACTTTACCGCCGATGAGAGCAGCGGTAAAGCTGCAATTTCCAGTTTTCCTCCTCTCGCAGCGTAGGAAAACTGGAAAATCAACTTTACCGCCGATGAGAGCAGCGGTAAAGCTGCAATTGCCAGTTTTGCTCCTATCGGAGCGGAGGAAAACTGGAAAATCCAGTTTGCCGCCGATGAGAGCAGCCGTAAAGCTGTAATTTGCCAGCTGTTTCCTCTCAGAGTGGAGAAAAACTGGCAAATGCGAGTTTACCGCCCATGCAAGCAGCAGTAAAGCCGTGGCTGTCCGATTAGAGTCGCAAGACCTTTCCGTTTCCAAATAACATAAAATAAAATGAAAGAATCAAAAGTTCCGTTTATTTCTTGTAGCCCATATCTAGCGAACTCCCGTATCATATGAGTGGAGAGAAGAAAATCACACAAGCTGACTTTGGCTATTGTCCCATGTAGAATTGAATTTCTCGGCTTTTGAATAGATACAGAGCCCCAGAAATAAAAGTTGAAATGTATAAATGGTCAGCAAACAACATCCCCATAATAACACAGTAAAATCCGAGATATCACTCTGTCAAAGCAATTTGCCCCAGTCTACGACTCCGTCCTTAAATCTTTCATCACTCGTACTCTTTAATGATCGTCGGTGTGACTCGCTTGATAATAAATTCTTAAGAATTCAATTCCATGCAAACAGAGGGGCCCTTAGGAGAACACTTCCACGAAAGAAATTTTAAAAGCATTGAGCGTTATCTAGTTTCTAATCTAAAGCACTGACACAAAAGATTTTGTAATCTTTTAATCAATATCTACACCTTATTTTTCCGGTCAAGATTGGATTTGGAGCTCTCTGGACCTAACCAACAAGCTGCAGGACAGATGGAACTGGCCAAGCAAAACTCGATAACTACTCGGGACCGCATCAAAACAGCCCATAGTAGTTCACATGCACAGAAAAGCAGTGATGTATCGATTACTAGGGCATGTTTGCGAGTGTAGGATTTTGTTTTTCTCGTTGTCCTGTTGAAATGAAGATTTTGCCGGATTAACTTATATTTTCAAACGTAGATATTGGGATCTCCGGCTTTCTAAGGTAATAATTTTGATTATCTTCTACTTTGCCTGCTAAGTAAAGTAAAGGGCTAAAACGAGAGACATTAAAAAGGTGAGGGTGAAATAAGAAAAAATATTAGGTTTCGAATACCATCTCTTCCACAAAAAAAGGTTGAAAAGACGCACACTCTCTCATCCCAGTGAATGATAAAAAAGATTAGGGGGGTTCATTGACGCGGCAGGGCCATTCCGAGGAGTGTCCAACGGCCACTTCTAAAGCAGAAGCCCAACCGTGGCCCAAGCATGAGTTAGGCCTGAAAGTTGTTGGCCCGAACCAAGGTCGCGTGGAAATCAAGAAGCCCGAGCCCCCACCTATATACTAGACCTATAGAACGGAAAATTGAGTTTCTCACCAAGTCCTAGGCCGGCTCAGCCGCTCGGGTCTTATCACCTTCTGTGAGAGGTCATGCTTTTGAGCCTCCGCATTACTGCTCCCTCCCTCCCTTATAAATATATAGATATATATATGCATTTATCTCTGTAAGTATGCATACGTATGTGTGTATATATATATCTGCATGTATAAATTTGTGCCGGGAGAGGATTCCGGCTCTCAACCTCTAAGTGCAAATAAAAAAAAAAACATGAGCACGGCCCATATATTAATAACAAAACCCCATGCCCAAAGCCCAATCCATGAGCTCCCTTGCAAAAAAAAATAAAATAAAATAAAAAAAACTATTCTTTTGAAGAGGAAAAATAAAAATGGGCCTCTCTCACCTTATAATTCTTCTACACCCTCACTTTTATTCTCTCTTTAATTGACCTTTACTTCACTGCACTGGCAAAGCAAATCTACGATTTACTGTGTTTATTGTGATTTGATATTATTTCACCCAATTGTTATTCACGCGTGTCCATCCTTCATTTTGTGGAACGAAGCCTCGACCCATGACCCACCAGCAAACAAAAGATGGGAAGAAAGGATTAAAATTCGGATTGGAAGATTTCCGCCATACGTACCTGCTGAATATCTGCAATTTCCAGCTTTCCTCCTCTCAGAGTGGAGGAAAGCCGGAAAATCAACTTTACCGCCGATGAGAGCAGCGGTAAAGCGGCAATTTCCAGTTTTCCTCCTCTCGCAGCGTAGGAAAACTGGAAAATCAGCTTTACCGCCGATGAGAGCAGCGGTAAAGCTGTAATTTTCCAGCTGTTTCCTCTCAGAGTGGAGAAAAACTGGCAAATGCGAGTTTACCGCCCATGCAAGCAGCGGTAAAGCCGTGGCTGTCCGATTAGAGTCGCAAGATCTTTCCGTTTCCAAATAACATAAAATAAAATGAAAGAATCAAAAGTTCCATTTTTTTCTTGTAGCCCATATCTAGCGAACTCCCGTATCATTTGAGTGGAGAGAAGAAAATCACACACGCTGACTTTGGCTATTGTCCCATGTAGAATTGAATTTCTCGGCTTTTGAATAGATACAATGCCCCAGAAATAAAAGTTGAAATGTATAAATGGTCAGCAAACAACATCCCCATAATAACACAGTAAAATCCGAGATATCACTCTGTCAAAGCAATTTGCCCCTGTCTACAACTCCGTCCTTAAATCTTTCATCACTCGTACTCTTTAAGGATCGTCGGTGTGACTCGCTTGATAATAAATTCTTAAGAATTCAATTCCATGCAAACAGAGGGGCCCTTAGGAGAACACTTCCACGAAAGAAATTTTAAAAGCATCGAGCGTTATCACGTTTCTAATCTAAAGCACTGACACAAAAGATTTTGTAATCTTTTAATCAATATCTAAACCTTATATTTCCCGACACGATTAGATTTGGAGCTCTCTGGAACTAACCAACGAGCTGCAGGACTGATGGAACTGGCCAAGCAAAACTCGATAACTACTCGGGACCGCATCAAAACAGCCCATAGTAGTTCACATGCACAGAAAAGCAGTGATGTATCGATTACTAGGGCATGTTTGCGAGTGTAGGATTTTTTTTCTCTCGTTGTCCTGTTGAAATGAAGATTTTGCCGGATTAACTTATATTCTCAAACGCAGATATTGGCATCTCCGGCTTTCAAAGGTAGTAATTTTGGTTATCTTCTACTTTGCCT
Organism: Persea americana; assembly: GCA_029852735.1. Lineage (NCBI taxonomy): Eukaryota > Viridiplantae > Streptophyta > Magnoliopsida > Laurales > Lauraceae > Persea > Persea americana. The sequence continues at coordinate 54,634,107 of CM056816.1, read as the reverse complement.
GCTAAGTAAAGTAAAGGGCTAAAACGAGAGACATTAAAAAGGTGAGGGTGAAATAAGAAAAAATATTAGGTTTCGAATACCATCTCTTCCACAAGAAAAGGTTGAAAACACGCACACTCTCTCATGCCAGTGAATGATAAAAAAGATTACGGGGGTTCATTGACGCGGCAGGGCCATTCCGAGGAGTGTCCAACGGCCACTTCTAAAGCAGAAGCCAAACCGTGGCCCAAGCATGAGTCAGGGCTGAAAGTTGTTGGCCCGAACCAAGGTCGCATGGAAATCATGAAGCCCGAGCCCCCACCGATATACTAGACCTATAGAACGGAAAAATGAGTTTCTCACCAAGTCCTAGGCCGGCTCAGCCGCTGTGGTCTTATCACCTTCTGTGAGAGGTCATGGTTTTGAGCCTCCGCATTACTGCTCCCTCCCTCCCATATAAATATATAGATATATATATATATATATGCATTTATATCTATAAGTATGCATACGTATGTGTGTATAGATATATATCTGTATGTATAAATTTGTGCCGGGAGAGGATTCCGGCTCTCAACCTCTAAGTGCAAATAAAAAAAAAAACATGAGCACGGCTCATATATTAATAACAAAACCCCATGCCCAAAGCCCAATCCATGAGCTCCCTTGCAAAAAAAATTAAATAAATAAAAAACACTATTCTTTTGAAGAGGAAAAATAAAAATGGGCCTCTCTCACCTTATAATTCTTCTACACCCTCACTTTTATTCTCTCTTTAATTGACCTTTACTTCACTTCACCGGCAAAGCAAATCTACGATTTACTGTGTTTACTGTGATTTGATATTATTTCACCCAATTGTTATTCACGCATGTCTATCCTTCATTTTGTGGAACAAAGCCTCGACCCATGACCCACCAGCAAACAAAAGAAGGGAAGAAAGGATCAAAATTTTGATTGGAAGATTTCCGCCATACGTACCTGCAGAATATCTGCAATTTCCAGTTTTCCTCCTCTCAGAGTGGAGGAAAGCCGGAAAATCAACTTTACCGCCGATGAGAGCAGCGGTAAAGCTTTAATTTCCCAGCTGTTTCCTCTTAGAGTGGAGAAAAACTGGCAAATGCGAGTTTACCGCCCATGCAAGCAGCGGTAAAGCCGCGGCTGTCCGATTAGAGTCGCAAGACCTTTCCGTTTCCAAATAACATAAAATAAAATGAAAGAATCAAAAGTTCCATTTTTTTCTTGTAGCCCATATCTAGCGAACTCCCATATCATATGAGTGGAGAGAAGAAAATCACACAAGCTGACTTTGGCTATTGTCCCATGTAGAATTGAATTTCTCGGCTTTTGAATAGATACAATGCCCCAGAAATAAAAGTTGAAATGTATAAATGGTCAGCAAACAACATCGCCATAATATGACAGTAAAATCCGAGATATCACTCTGTCAAAGCAATTTGCCCCTGTCTACAACTCCGTCCTTAAATCTTTCATCACTCGTACTCTTTAATGATCGTCGGTGTGACTCGCTTGATAAAAAATTCTTAAGAATTCAATTCCATGCAAACAGAGGGGCCCTTAAGAGAACACTTCCACGAAAGAAATTTTAAAAGCATTGAGCGTTATCACGTTTCTAATCTAAAGCAATGACACAAAAGATTTTGTAATCTTTTAATCAATATCTAAACCTTTTTTTTTGTCTGACATGATTAGATTTGGAGCTCTCTGGACCTAACCAACAAGCTGCAGGACAAATGGAACTGGCCAAGCAAAACTCGATAACTACTCAGGGCTGCGTCAAAACACCCCATAGTTGTTCACATGCACAGAAAAGCAGTGATGTATCGATTACTAGGGCATGTTTGCGAGTGTAGGATTTTTTTTCTCGTTGTCCTGTTGAAATGAAGATTTTGCCGGATCAACTTATATTCTCAAACGTAGATATTGGGATCTCCGGCTTTCTAAGGTAATAATTTTGGTTATCTTCTACTTTGCCTGTTAAGTAAAGTAAAGGGCTAAAACAAGAGACATAAAAAAGGTGAGGGTGAAATAAGAAAAAATATTAGGTTTTGAATACCATCTCTTCCACAAAAAAAGGTTGAAAAGACGCACACTCTCTCATGCCAGTGAATGATAAAAAAGATTAGGGGGGTTCATTGACGCGGCAGGGCCATTCCGAGGAGTGTCCAACGGCCACTTCTAAAGCAGAAGCCAAACCGTGGCCCAAGCATGAGTCAGGCTTGAAAGTTTTTGGCCCGAACCAAGGTCGCCTGGAAATCATGAAGCCCGAGCCCCCACCTATATACTAGACCTATAGAACGGAGAAATGAGTTTTTCACCAAGTCCTAGGCCGGCTCAGCCGCTCTGGTCTTATCACCTTCTGTGTGAGGCCATGGTTTTGAGCCTCCGCATTACTGCTCCCTCCCTCCCTTATAAATATATAGATATATATATATATATGCATTTATTTCTGTAAGTATGCATACGTATGTGTGTATATATATATCTGTATGTATAAATTTGTGCCGGGAGAGGATTCCGGCTCTCAACCTCTAAGTGCAAATAAAAAAAAAAACATGAGCACGGCCCATATATTAATAACAAAACCCCATGCCCAAAGCCCAATCCATGAACTCCCTTGCAAAAAAAAAATAAATAAATAAAAAACACTATTCTTTTGGAGAGGAAAAATAAAAATGGGTCTCTCTCACCTTATAATTCTTCTACACCCTCACTTTTATTCTCTCTTTAATTGACCTTTACTTCACTTCACCGGCAAAGCAAATCTACGATTTACTGTGTTTTTTGTGATTTGATATTATTTCACCCAATTGGTATTCACGCATGTCCATCCTTCATTTTGTGGAACAAAGCCTCGACCCATGACCCACTAGCAAACAAAAGAGGGGAAGAAAGGATCAAAATTCGGATTGGAAGATTTCCGCCATACGTACCTGCAGAATATCTGCAATTTCCAGTTTTCCTCCTCTCAGAGTGGAGGAAAGCCGGAAAATCAAGTTTACCGCCGATGAGAGCAGCAGTAAAGCTGTAATTTTCCAGCTGTTTCCTCTCAGAGTGGAGACAAACTGGCAAATGCGAGTTTACCGCCCATGCTAGCAACGGTAAAGCCGTGGCTGTCCGATTAGAGTCGCAAGACCTTTCCGTTTCCAAATAACATAAAATAAAATGGAAGAATCAAAAGTTCCGTTTTTTTCTTGTAGCCCATATCTAGCGAACTCCCGTATCGTATGAGTGGAGAGAAGAAAATCACACAAGCTGACTTTGGCTATTGTCCCATGTAGAATTGAATTTCTCGGCTTTTGAATAGATACAATGCCCCAGAAATAAAAGTTGAAATGTATAAATGGTCAGCAAACAACATCCCCATAATAACACAGTAAAATCCGAGATATCACTCTGTCAAAGCAATTTGCCCCTGTCTACAACTCCGTCCTTAAATCTTTCATCACTCGCACTCGTTAATGATCGTCGGTGTGACTCGCTTGATAATAAATTCTTAAGAATTCAATTCCATGCAAACAGAGGGGCCCTTAGGAGAACACTTCCACGAAAGAAATTTTAAAAGCATCGAGCGTTATCACGTTTCTAATCTAAAGCACTGACACAAAAGATTTTGTAATCTTTTAATCAATATCTAAACCTTATTTTTCCCGACACGATTAGATTTGGAGCACTCTGGAACTAACCAACGAGCTGCAGGACTGATGGAACTGGCCAAGCAAAACTCGATAACTACTCGGGACCGCATCAAAACAGCCCATAGTTGCTCACATGCACAGAAAAGCAGTGATGTATCGATTACTAGGGCATGTTTGCGAGTGTAGGATTTTTTTTCTCTCGTTGTCCTGTTGAAATGAAGATTTTGCCGGATTAACTTATATTCTCAAACGCAGATATTGGCATCTTCGGCTTTCAAAGGTAGTAATTTTGGTTATCTTCTACTTTGCCTGCTAAGTAAAGTAAAGGGCTAAAACGAGAGACATTAAAAAGGTGAGGGTGAAATAAGAAAAAATATTAGGTTTCGAATACCATCTCTTCCACAAGAAAAGGTTGAAAACACGCACACTCTCTCATGCCAGTGAATGATAAAAAAGATTACGGGGGTTCATTGACGCGGCAGGGCCATTCCGAGGAGTGTCCAACGGCCACTTCTAAAGCAGAAGCCCAACCGTGGCCCAAGCATGAGTCAGGGCTAAAAGTTGTTGGCCCGAACCAAGGTCGCACGGAAATCATGAAGCCCGAGCCCCCACCTATATACTAGACCTATAGAACGGAAAAATGAGTTTCTCACCAAGTCCTAGGCCGGCTCAGCCGCTCTGGTCTTATCACCTTCTGTGAGAGGTCATGGTTTTGAGCCTCCGCATTACTGCTCCCTCCCTCCCATATAAAAATATAGATATATATATATATATATGCATTTATATCTGTAAGTATGCATACGTATGTGTGTATATATATATATCTGTATGTATAAATTTGTGCCGGGAGAGGATTCCGGCTCTCATTCTCTAAGTGCAAATAAAAAAAAAAACATGAGCACGGCCCATATATTAATAACAAAACCCCATGCCCAAAGCCCAATCCATGAGCTCCCTTGCAAAAAAAATTAAATAAATAAAAAACACTATTCTTTTGAAGAGGAAAAATAAAAATGGGTCTCTCTCACCTTATAATTCTTCTACACCCTCACTTTTATTCTCTCTTTAATTGACCTTTACTTCACTTCACCGGCAAAGCAAATCTACGATTTACTGTGTTTATTGTGATTCGATACTATTTCACCCAATTGTTATTCACGCGTGTCCATCCTTCATTTTGTGGAACAAAGCCTCGACCCATGACCCACCAGCAAACAAAAGAAGGGAAGAAAGGATCAAAATTCGGATCGGAAGATTTCCGCCTTACGTACCAGCAGAATATCTGCAATTTCCAGTTTTCCTCCTCTCAGAGTGGAGGAAAGCCGGAAAATCAACTTTACCACCGATGAGAGCAGCGGTAAAGCTGCAATTTCCAGTTTTCCTCCTCTCGCAGCGGAGGAAAAGTGGAAAATCCAGTTTGCCGCCGATGAGAGCAGCGGTAAAGCTGCAATTGCCAGTTTTCCTCCTCTCGGAGCGGAGGAAAACTGGAAAATCCAGTTTGCTGCCGATGAGAGCAGCGGTAAAGCTGCAATTTGCCAGCTGTTTCCTCTCAGAGTGGAGAAAAACTGGCTAATACGAGTTTACCGCCCATGCAAGCAGCGGTAAAGCCGTGGCTGTCCGATTAGAGTCGCAAGACCTTTCCGTTTGCAAATAACATAAAATAAAATGAAAGAATCAAAAGTTCCGTTTTTTTCTTGTAGCCCATATCTAGCGAACTCCCGTATCATATGAGTGGAGAGAAGAAAATCACACCAGCTGACTTTGGCTATTGTCCCATGTAGAATTGAATTTCTCGGCTTTTGAATAGATACACTGCCCCAGAAATAAAAGTTGAAATGTATAAATGGTCAGCAAACAACATCCCCATAATAACACAGTAAAATCCGAGATATCCCTCTATCAAAGCGATTTGCCCCTGTCTACAACTCCGTCCTTAAATCTTTCATCACTCGTACTCTTTAATGATCGTCGGTGTGACTCGCTTGATAATAAATTCTTAAGAATTCAATTCCATGCAAACAGAGGGGCCCTTAGGAGAACACTTCCACGAAAGAAATTTTAAAAGCATCGAGCGTTATCACGTTTCTAATCTAAAGCACTGACACAAAAGATTTTGTAATCTTTTAATCTATATCTAAACCTTATTTTTCCCGACACGATTAGATTTGGAGCTCTCTGGAACTAACCAACCAGCTGCAGGACTGATAGAACTGGCCAAGCAAAACTCGATAACTACTCGGGACCGCATCAAAACAGCCCATAGTTGTTCACATGCACAGAAAAGCAGTGATGTATCGATTACTAGGGCATGTTTGCGAGTGTAGGATTTTTTTTCTCTCGTTGTCCTGTTGAAATGAAGATTTTGCCGGATTAACATATATTCTCAAACGCAGATATTGGCATCTCCGGCTTTCAAAGTTAGTAATTTTGGTTATCTTCTACTTTGCCTGCTAAGTAAAGTAATGGGCTAAAACGAGAGACATTAAAAAGGTGAGGGTGAAATAAGAAAAAATATTAGGTTTCGAATACCATCTCTTCCACAAGAAAAGGTTGAACACACGCACACTCTCTCATGCCAGTGAATGATAAAAAAGATTACGGGGGTTCATTGACGCGGCAGGGCCATTCCGAGGAGTGTCCAACGGCCACTTCTAAAGCAGAAGCCCAACCGTGGCCCAAGCATGAGTCAGGGCTGAAAGTTGTTGGCCCGAACCAAGGTCGCACGGAAATCATGAAGCCCGAGCCCCCACCTATATACTAGACCTATAGAACGGAAAAATGAGTTTCTCACCAAGTCCTAGGCCGGCTCAGCCGCTCTGGTCTTATCACCTTCTGTGAGAGGTCATGGTTTTGAGCCTCCGCATTACTGCTCCCTCCCTCCCATATAAAAATATAGATATATATATATGCATTTATATCTGTAAGTATGCATACGTATGTGTGTATATATATATATATATATCTGTATGTATAAATTTGTGCCGGGAGAGGATTCCGGCTCTCAACCTCTAGGTGCAAATAAAAAAAAAAACATGAGCACGGCCAATATATTAATAACAAAACCCCATGCCCAAAGCCCAATCCATGAGCTCCCTTGCAAAAAAAATTAAATAAATAAAAAACACTATTCTTTTGAAGAGGAAAAATAAAAATGGGTCTCTCTCACCTTATAATTCTTCTACACCCTCACTTTTATTCTCTCTTTAATTGACCTTTACTTCACTTCACCGGCAAAGCAAATCTACGATTTACTGTGTTTATTGTGATTCGATACTATTTCACCCAATTGTTATTCACGCGTGTCCATCCTTCATTTTGTGGAACAAAGCCTCGACCCATGACCCACCAGCAAACAAAAGAAGGGAAGAAAGGATCAAAATTCGGATCGGAAGATTTCCGCCTTACGTACCAGCAGAATATCTGCAATTTCCAGTTTTCCTCCTCTCAGAGTGGAGGAAAGCCGGAAAATCAACTTTACCACCGATGAGAGCAGCGGTAAAGCTGCAATTTCCAGTTTTCCTCCTCTCGCAGCGGAGGAAAAGTGGAAAATCCAGTTTGCCGCCGATGAGAGCAGCGGTAAAGCTGCAATTGCCAGTTTTCCTCCTCTCGGAGCGGAGGAAAACTGGAAAATCCAGTTTGCCGCCGATGAGAGCAGCGGTAAAGCTGCAATTTGCCAGCTGTTTCCTCTCAGAGTGGAGAAAAACTGGCTAATACGAGTTTACCGCCCATGCAAGCAGCGGTAAAGCCGTGGCTGTCCGATTAGAGTCGCAAGACCTTTCCGTTTCCAAATAACATAAAATAAAATGAAAAAATCAAAAGTTCCGTTTTTTTCTTGTAGCCCATATCTAGCGAACTCCCGTATCATATGAGTGGAGAGAAGAAAATCACACCAGCTGACTTTGGCTATTGTCCCATGTAGAATTGAATTTCTCGGCTTTTGAATAGATACACTGCCCCAGAAATAAAAGTTGAAATGTATAAATGGTCAGCAAACAACATCCCCATAATAACACAGTAAAATCCGAGATATCACTCTATCAAAGCAATTTGCCCCTGTCTACAACTCCGTCCCTAAATCTTTCATCACTCGTACTCTTTAATGATCGTCGGTGTGACTCGCTTGATAATAAATTCTTAAGAATTCAATTCCATGCAAACAGAGGGGCCCTTAGGAGAACACTTCCACGAAAGAAATTTTAAAAGCATCGAGCGTTATCACGTTTCTAATCTAAAGCACTGACACAAATGATTTTGTAATCTTTTAATCAATATCTAAACCTTATTTTTCCCGACACGATTAGATTTGGAGCTCTCTGGAACTAACCAACGAGCTGCAGGACAGATGGAACTGGCCAAGCAAAACTCGATAACTGCTCGGGACCGCATCAAAACAGCCCATAGTTGTTCACATGCACAGAAAAGCAGTGATGTATCGATTACTAGGGCATGTTTGCGAGTGTAGGATTTTTTTTCTCTCGTTGTCCTGTTGAAATGAAGATTTTGCCGGATTAACTTATATTCTCAAACGCAGATATTGGCATCTCCGGCTTTCAAAGGTAGTAATTTTGGTTATCTTCTACTTTGCCTGCTAAGTAAAGTAAAGGGCTAAAACGAGAGACATTAAAAAGGTGATGGTGAAATTAGAAAAAATATTAGGATTCGAATACCATCTCTTCCACAAGAAAAGGTTGAAAACACGCACACTCTCTCATGCCAGTGAATGATAAAAAGGATTACGGGGGTTCATTGACGCGGCAGGGCCATTCCGAGGAGTGTCCAACGGCCACTTCTAAAGCAGAAGCCCAACCGTGGCCCAAGCATGAGTCAGGGCTAAAAGTTGTTGGCCCGAACCAAGGTCGCACGGAAATCATGAAGCCCGAGCCCCCACCTATATACTAGACCTATAGAACGGAAAAATGAGTTTCTCACCAAGTCCTAGGCCGGCTCAGCCGCTCTGGTCTTATCACCTTCTGTGAGAGGTCATGGTTTTGAGCCTCCGCATTACTGCTCCCTCCCTCCCATATAAAAATATAGATATATATATATATGCATTTATATCTGTAAGTATGCATACGTATGTGTGTATATATATATCTGTATGTATAAATTTGTGCCGGGAGAGGATTCCGGCTCTCAACCTCTAAGTGCAAATAAAAAAAAAAACATGAGCACGGCCCATATATTAATAACAAAACCCCATGCCCAAAGCCCAATCCATGAGCTCCCTTGCAAAAAAAATTAAATAAATAAAAAACACTATTCTTTTGAAGAGGAAAAATAAAAATGGGTCTCTCTCACCTTATAATTCTTCTACACCCTCACTTTTATTCTCTCTTTAATTGACCTTTACTTCACTTCACCGGCAAAGCAAATCTACGATTTACTGTGTTTATTGTGATTCGATACTATTTCACCCAATTGTTATTCACGCGTGTCCATCCTTCATTTTGTGGAACAAAGCCTCGACCCATGACCCACCAGCAAACAAAAGAAGGGAAGAAAGGATCAAAATTCGGATCGGAAGATTTCCGCCTTACGTACCAGCAGAATATCTGCAATTTCCAGTTTTCCTCCTCTCAGAGTGGAGGAAAGCCGGAAAATCAACTTTACCGCCGATGAGAGCAGCGGTAAAGCTGCAATTTCCAGTTTTCCTCCTCTCGCAGCGGAGGAAAAGTGGAAAATCCAGTTTGCCGCCGATGAGAGCAGCGGTAAAGCTGCAATTGCCAGTTTTCCTGCTCTTGGAGCGGAGGAAAACTGGAAAATCCAGTTTGCCGCCGATGAGAGCAGCGGTAAAGCTGCAATTTGCCAGCTGTTTCCTCTCAGAGTGGAGAAAAACTGGCTAATACGAGTTTACCGCCCATGCAAGCAGCGGTAAAGCCGTGGCTGTCCGATTAGAGTCGCAAGACCTTTCCGTTTCCAAATAACATAAAATAAAATGAAAGAATCAAAAGTTCCGTTTTTTTCTTTTAGCCCATATCTAGCGAACTCCCGTATCATATGAGTGGAGAGAAGAAAAGCACACCAGCTGACTTTGGCTATTGTCCCATGTAGAATCGAATTTCTCGGCTTTTGAATAGATACACTGCCCCAGAAATAAAAGTTGAAATGTATAAATGGTCAGCAAACAACATCCCCATAATAACACAGTAAAATCCGAGATATCACTCTATCAAAGCAATTTGCCCCTGTCTACAACTCCGTCCTTAAATCTTTCATCACTCGTACTCTTTAATGATCGTCGGTGTGACTCGCTTGATAATAAATTCTTAAGAATTCAATTCCATGCAAACAGAGGGGCCCTTAGGAGAACACTTCCACGAAAGAAATTTTAAAAGCATCGAGCGTTATCACGTTTCTAATCTAAAGCACTGACACAAAAGATTTTGTAATCTTTTAATCAATATCTAAACCTTATTTTTCCCGACACGATTAGATTTGGAGCTCTCTGGAACTAACCAACGAGCTGCAGGACAGATGGAACTGGCCAAGCAAAACTCGATAACTACTCGGGACCGCATCAAAACGGCCCATAGTTGTTCACATGCACAGAAAAGCAGTGATGTATCGATTACTAGGGCATGTTTGCGAGTGTAGGATTTTTTTTCTCTCGTTGTTCTGTTGAAATGAAGATTTTGCCGGATTAACTTATATTCTCAAACGCAGATATTGGCATCTCCGGCTTTCAAAGGTAGTAATTTTGGTTATCTTCTACTTTGCCTGCTAAGTAAAGTAAAGGGCTAAAACGAGAGACATTAAAAAGGTGAGGGTGAAATAAGAAAAAATATTAGGTTTCGAATACCATCTCTTCCACAAGAAAAGGTTGAAAACACGCACACTCTCTCATGCCAGTGAATGATAAAAAAGATTACGGGGGTTCATTGACGCGGCAGGGCCATTCCGAGGAGTGTCCAACGGCCACTTCTAAAGCAGAAGCCCAACCGTGGCCCAAGCATGAGTCAGGGCTGAAAGTTGTTGGCCCGAACCAAGGTCGCACGGAAATCATGAAGCCCGAGCCCCCACCTATATACTAGACCTATAGAACGGAAAAATGAGTTTCTCACCAAGTCCTAGGCCGGCTCAGCCGCTCTGGTCTTATCACCTTCTGTGAGAGGTCATGGTTTTGAGCCTCCGCATTACTGCTCCCTCCCTCCCATATAAAAATATAGATATATATATATGCATTTATATCTGTAAGTATGCATACGTATGTGTGTATATATATATATCTGTATGTATAAATTTGTGCCGGGAGAGGATTCCGGCTCTCAACCTCTAAGTGCAAATAAAAAAAAAAACATGAGCACGGCCAATATATTAATAACAAAACCCCATGCCCAAAGCCCAATCCATGAGCTCCCTTGCAAAAAAAATTAAATAAATAAAAAACACTATTCTTTTGAAGAGGAAAAATAAAAATGGGTCTCTCTCACCTTATAATTCTTCTACACCCTCACTTTTATTCTCTCTTTAATTGACCTTTACTTCACTTCACCGGCAAAGCAAATCTACGATTTACTGTGTTTATTGTGATTCGATACTATTTCACCCAATTGTTATTCACGCGTGTCCATCCTTCATTTTGTGGAACAAAGCCTCGACCCATGACCCACCAGCAAACAAAAGAAGGGAAGAAAGGATCAAAATTCGGATCGGAAGATTTCCGCCTTACGTACCAGCAGAATATCTGCAATTTCCAGTTTTCCTCCTCTCAGAGTGGAGGAAAGCCGGAAAATCAACTTTACCCCCGATGAGAGCAGCGGTAAAGCTGCAATTTCCAGTTTTCCTCCTCTCGCAGCGGAGGAAAAGTGGAAAATCCAGTTTGCCGCCGATGAGAGCAGCGGTAAAGCTGCAATTGCCAGTTTTCTTCCTCTCGGAGCGGAGGAAAACTGGAAAATCCAGTTTGCCGCCGATGAGAGCAGCGGTAAAGCTGCAATTTGCCAGCTGTTTCCTCTCAGAGTGGAGAAAAACTGGCTAATACGAGTTTACCGCCCATGCAAGCAGCGGTAAAGCCGTGGCTGTCCGATTGGAGTCGCAAGACCTTTCCGTTTCCAAATAACATAAAATAAAATGAAAGAATCAAAAGTTCCGTTTTTTTCTTGTAGCCCATATCTAGCGAACTCCCGTATCATATGAGTGGAGAGAAGAAAATCACACCAGCTGACTTTGGCTATTGTCCCATGTAGAATTGAATTTCTCAGCTTTTGAATAGATACACTGCCCCAGAAATAAAAGTTGAAATGTATAAATGGTCAGCAAACAACATCCCCATAATAACACAGTAAAATCCGAGATATCACTCTATCAAAGCAATTTGCCCCTGTCTACAACTCCGTCCTTAAATCTTTCATCACTCGTACTCTTTAATGATCGTCGGTGTGACTCGCTTGATAATAAATTCTTAAGAATTCAATTCCATGCAAACAGAGGGGCCCTTAGGAGAACACTTCCACGAAAGAAATTTTAAAAGCATCGAGCGTTATCACGTTTCTAATCTAAAGCACTGACACAAAAGATTTTGTAATCTTTTAATCAATATCTAAACCTTATTTTTCCCGACACGATTAGATTTGGAGCTCTCTGGAACTAACCAACGAGCTGCAGGACAGATGGAACTGGCCAAGCAAAACTCGATAACTACTCGGGACCGCATCAAAACAGCCCATAGTTGTTCACATGCACAGAAAAGCAGTGATGTATCGATTACTAGGGCAAGTTTGAGAGTGTAGGATTTTTTTTCTCTCGTTGTCCTGTTGAAATGAAGATTTTGCCGGATTAACTTATATTCTCAAACGCAGATATTGGCATCTCCGGCTTTCAAAGGTAGTAATTTTGGTTATCTTCTACTTTGCCTGCTAAGTAAAGTAAAGGGCTAAAACGAGAGACATTAAAAAGGTGAGGGTGAAATAAGAAAAAATATTAGGTTTCGAATACCATCTCTTCCACAAGAAAAGGTTGAAAACACGCACACTCTCTCATGCCAGTGAATGATAAAAAGGATTACGGGGGTTCATTGACGCGGCAGGGCCATTCCGAGGAGTGTCCAACGGCCACTTCTAAAGCAGAAGCCCAACCGTGGCCCAAGCATGAGTCAGGGCTGAAAGTTGTTGGCCCGAACCAAGGTCGCACGGAAATCATGAAGCCCGAGCCCCCACCTATATACTAGACCTATAGAACGGAAAAATGAGTTTCTCACCAAGTCCTAGGCCGGCTCAGCCGCTCTGGTCTTATCACCTTCTGTGAGAGGTCACGGTTTTGAGCCTTCGCATTACTGCTCCCTCCCTCCCATATAAATATATAGATATATATATATATGCATTTATATCTGTAAGTATGCATACGTATGTGTGTATATATATATCTGTATGTATAAATCTGTGCCGGGAGAGGATTCCGGCTCTCAACCTCTAAGTGCAAATAAAAAAAAAAACATGAGAACGGCCCATATATTAATAACAAAACCCCATGCCCAAAGCCCAATCCATGAGCTCCCTTGCAAAAAAAATTAAATAAATAAAAAACACTATTCTTTTGAAGAGGAAAAATAAAAATGGGTCTCTCTCACCTTATAATTCTTCTACACCCTCACTTTTATTCTCTCTTTAATTGACCTTTACTTCACTTCACCGGCAAAGCAAATCTACGATTTACTGTGTTTATTGTGATTTGATATTATTTCACCCAATTGTTATTCACGCGTGTCCATCCTTCATTTTGTGGAACAAAGCCTCGACCCATGACCCACCAGCAAACAAAAGAAGGGAAGAAAGGATCAAAATTCGGATTGGAAGATTTCCGCCGTACGTACCTGCAGAATATCTGCAATTTCCAGTTTTCCTCATCTCAGAGTGGAGGAAAGCCGGAAAATCAACTTTACCGCCGATGAGAGCAGCGGTAAAGCTGCAATTTCCAGTTTTCCTCCTCTCGCAGCGAAGGAAAACTGGAAAATCAACTTTACGGCCGATGAGAGCAGCGGTAAAGCTGCAATTGCAAGTTTTCCTCCTCTCGGAGCGGAGGAAAACTGGAAAATCCAGTTTGCCGCCGATGAGAGCAGCGGTAAAGCTGCAATTTGCCAGCTGTTTCCTCTCAGAGTGGAGAAAAACTGGCAAATGCGAGTTTACCGCCCATGCAAGCAGCGGTAAAGCCGTGGCTGTCCGATTGGAGTCGCAAGACCTTTCCGTTTCCAAATAACATAAAATAAAATGAAAGAATCAAAAGCTCCGTTTTTTTCTTGTAGCCCATATCTAGCGAACTCCCGTATCATATGAGTGGAGAGAAGAAAATCACACCAGCTGACTTTGGCTATTGTCCCATGTAGAATTGAATTTCTCGGCTTTTGAATAGATACACTGCCCCAGAAATAAAAGCTGAAATGTATAAATGGTCAGCAAACAACATCCCCATAATAACACAGTAAAATCCGAGATATCACTCTATCAAAGCAATTTGCCCCTGTCTACAACTCCGTCCTTAAATCTTTCATCACTCGTACTCTTTAATGATCGTCGGTGTGACTCGCTTGATAATAAATTCTTAAGAATTCAATTCCATGCAAACAGAGGGGCCCTTAGGAGAACACTTCCACGAAAGAAATTTTAAAAGCATCGAGCGTTATCACGTTTCTAATCTAAAGCACTGACACAAAAGATTTTGTAATCTTTTAATCAATATCTAAACCTTATTTTTCCCGACACGATTAGATTTGGAGCTCTCTGGAACTAACCAACGAGCTGCAGGACAGATGGAACTGGCCAAGCAAAACTCGATAACTACTCGGGACCGCATCAAAACGGCCCATAGTTGTTCACATGCACAGAAAAGCAGTGATGTATCGATTACTAGGGCATGTTTGCGAGTGTAGGATTTTTTTTCTCTCGTTGTCCTGTTGAAATGAAGATTTTGCCGGATTAACTTATATTCTCAAACGCAGATATTGGCATCTCCGGCTTTCAAAGGTAGTAATTTTGGTTATCTTCTACTTTGCCTGCTAAGTAAAGTAAAGGGCTAAAACGAGAGACATTAAAAAGGTGAGGGTGAAATAAGAAAAAATATTAGGTTTCGAATACCATCTCTTCCACAAGAAAAGGTTGAAAACACGCACACTCTCTCATGCCAGTGAATGATAAAAAAGATTACGGGGGTTCATTGACGCGGCAGGGCCATGCCGAGGAGTGTCTAACGGCCACTTCTAAAGCAGAAGCCCAACCGTGGCCCAAGCATGAGTCAGGGCTGAAAGTTTTTGGCCCGAACCAAGGTCGCACGGAAATCATGAAGCCCGAGCCCCCACCTATATACTAGACCTATAGAACGGAAAAATGAGTTTCTCACCAAGTCCTAGGCCGGCTCAGCCGCTCTGGTCTTATCACCTTCTGTGAGAGGTCATGGTTTTGAGCCTCCGCATTACTGCTCCCTCCCTCCCATATAAATATATAGATATATATATTTATGCATTTATATCTGTAAGTATGCATACGTATGTGTGTATATATATATCTGTATGTTTAAATTTGTGCCGGGAGAGGATTCCGGCTCTCAACCTCTAAGTGCAAATAAAAAAAAAAAACATGAGAACGGCCCATATATTAATAACAAAACCCCATGCCCAAAGCCCAATCCATGAGCTCCCTTGCAAAAAAAATTAAATAAATAAAAAACACTATTCTTTTGAAGAGGAAAAATAAAAATGGGTCTCTCTCACCTTATAATTCTTCTACACCCTCACTTTTATTCTCTCTTTAATTGACCTTTACTTCACTTCACCGGCAAAGCAAATCTACGATTTACTGTGTTTATTGTGATTTGATATTATTTCACCCAATTGTTATTCACGCGTGTCCATCCTTCATTTTGTGGAACAAAGCCTCGACCCATGACCCACCAGCAAACAAAAGAAGGGAAGAAAGGATCAAAATTCGGATTGGAAGATTTCCGCCGTACGTACCTGCAGAATATCTGCAATTTCCAGTTTTCCTCGTCTCAGAGTGGAGGAAAGCCAGAAAATCAACTTTACTGCCGATGAGAGCAGCGGTAAAGCTGTAATTTCCAGTTTTCCTCCTCTCGCAGCGGATGAAAACTGGAAAATCAACTTTACCGCCGATGAGAGCAGCGGTAAAGCTGCAATTGCCAGTTTCCCTCCTCTCGGAGCGGAGGAAAACTGGAAAATCCAGTTTGCCGCCGATGAGAGCAGCGGTAAAGCTGCAATTTGCCAGCTGTTTCCTCTCAGAGTGGAGAAAAACTGGCAAATGCGAGTTTACCGCCCATGCAAGCAGCGGTAAAGCCGTGGCTGTCCGATTAGAGTCGCAAGACCTTTCCGTTTCCAAATAACATAAAATAAAATGAAAGAATCAAAAGTTCCATTGTTTCCTTGTAGCCCATATCTAGCGAACTCCCGTATCATATGAGTGGAGAGAAGAAAATCACACAAGCTGACTTTGGCTATTGTCCGATGTAGAATTGAATTTCTCGGCTTTTGAATAGATACACTGCCCCAGAAATAAAAGTTGAAATGTATAAATGGCCAGCAAACAACATCCCCATAATAACACAGTAAAATCCGAGATATCACTCTATCAAAGCAATTTGCCCCTGTCTACAACTCCGTCCTTAAATCTTTCATCACTCGTACTCTTTAATGATCGTCGGTGTGACTCGCTTGATAATAAATTCTTAAGAATTCAATTCCATGCAAACAGAGGGGCCCTTAGGAGAACACTTCCACGAAAGAAATTTTAAAAGCATCGAGCGTTATCACGTTTCTAATCTAAAGCACTGACACAAAAGATTTTGTAATCTTTTAATCAATATCTAAACCTTATTTTTCCCGACACGATTAGATTTGGAGCTCTCTGGAACTAACCACCGAGCTGCAGGACAGATGGAACTGGCCAAGCAAAACTCGATAACTACTCGGGACCGCATCAAAACAGCCCATAGTTGTTCACATGCATAGAAAAGCAGTGATGTATCGATTAGTAGGGCATGTTTGCGAGTGTAGGATTTTTTTTCTCTCGTTGTCCTGTTGAAATGAAGATTTTGCCGGATTAACTTATATTCTCAAACGCAGATATTGGCATCTCCGGCTTTCAAAGGTAGTAATTTTGGTTATCTTCTACTTTGCCTGCTAAGTAAAGTAAAGGGCTAAAACGAGAGACATTAAAAAGGTGAGGGTGAAATAAGAAAAAATATTAGGTTTCGAATACCATCTCTTCCACAAGAAAAGGTTGAAAACACGCACACTCTCTCATGCCAGTGAATGATAAAAAAGATTACGGGGGTTCATTGACGCGGCAGGGCCATTCCGAGGAGTGTCCAACGGCCACTTCTAAAGCAGAAGCCCAACCGTGGCCCAAGCATGAGTCAGGGCTGAAAGTTGCTGGCCCGAACCAAGGTCGCACGGAAATCATGAAGCCCGAGCCCCCACCTATATACTAGACCTATAGAACGGAAAAATGAGTTTCTCACCAAGTCCTAGGCCGGCTCAGCCGCTCGGGTCTTATCACCTTCTGTGAGAGGTCATGGTTTTGAGCCTCCGCATTACTGCTCCCTCCCTCCCATATAAATATATAGATATATATATGCATTTATATCTGTAAGTATGCATACGTATGTGTGTATATATATATCTGTATGTATAAATTTGTGCCGGGAGAGGATTCCGGCTCTCAACCTCTAAGTGCAAATAAATAAAAAAACATGAGAACGGCCCATATATTAATAACAAAACCCCATGCCCAAAGCCCAATCCATGAGCTCCCTTGCAAAAAAAATTAAATAAATAAAAAACACTATTCTTTTGAAGAGGAAAAATAAAAATGGGTCTATCTCACCTTATAATTCTTCTACACCCTCACTTTTATTCTCTCTTTAATTGACCTTTACTTCACTTCACCGGCAAAGCAAATGTACGATTTACTGTGTTTATTGTGATTTGATATTATTTCACCCAATTGTTATTCACGCGTGTCCATCCTTCATTTTGTGGAACAAAGCCTCGACCCATGACCCACCAGCAAACAAAAGAAGGGAAGGAAGGATCAAAATTCGGATTGGAAGATTTCTGCCGTACGTACCTGCAGAATATCTGCAATTTCCAGTTTTCCTCCTCTCAGAGTGGAGGAAAGCCGGAAAATAAACTTTACCGCCGATGAGAGCAGCGGTAAAGATGCACTTTCCGGTTTTCCTCCTCTCGCAGCGGAGGAAAACTGGAAAATCAACTTTACCGCCGACGAGAGCAGCTGTAAAGCTGCAATTGCCAGTTTTCCTCCTCTCGGAGCGGAGGAAAACTGGAAAATCCAGTTTGCCGCCGATGAGAGCAGCGGTAAAGCTGCAATTTGCCAGCTGTTTCCTCTCAGAGTGGAGAAAAACTGGCAAATGCGAGTTTACCGCCCATGCAAGCAGCGGTAAAGCCGTGGCTGTCCGATTAGAGTCGCAAGACCTTTCCGTTTCCAAATAACATAAAATAAAATGAAAGAATCAAAAGTTCCGTTTTTTTCTTGTAGCCCATATCTAGCGAACTCCCGTATCATATGAGTGGAGAGAAGAAAATCACACCAGCTGACTTTGGCTATTGTCCCATGTAGAATTGAATTTCTCGGCTTTTGAATAGATACACTGCCCCAGAAATAAAAGCTGAAATGTATAAATGGTCAGCAAACAACATCCCCATAATAACACAGTAAAATCCGAGATATCACTCTATCAAAGCAAATTGCCCCTGTCTACAACTCCGTCCTTAAATCTTTCATCACTCGTACACTTTAATGATCGTCGGTGTGACTCGCTTGATAATAAATTCTTAAGAAACCAATTCCATGCAAACAGAGGGGCCCTTAGGAGAACACTTCCACGAAAGAAATTTTAAAAGCATCGAGCGTTATCACGTTTCTAATCTAAAGCACTGACACAAAAGATTTTGTAATCTTTTAATCAATATCTAAACCTTATTTTTCCCGACACGATTAGATTTGGAGCTCTCTGGAACTAACCAACGAGCTGCAGGACAGATGGAACTGGCCAAGCAAAACTCGATAACTACTCGGGACCGCATCAAAACAGCCCATAGTTGTTCACATGCACAGAAAAGCAGTGATGTATCGATTACTAGGGCATGTTTGCGAGTGTAGGATTTTTTTTCTCTCGTCGTCCTGTTGAAATGAAGATTTTGCCGGATTAACTTATATTCTCAAACGCAGATATTGGCATCTCCGGCTTTCAAAGGTAGTAATTTTGGTTATCTTCTACTTTGCCTGCTAAGTAAAGTAAAGGGCTAAAACGAGAGACATTAAAAAGGTGAGGGTGAAAAAAGAAAAAATATTAGGTTTCGAATACCATCTCTTCCACAAGAAAAGGTTGAAAACACGCACACTCTCTCATGCCAGTGAATGATAAAAAAGATTACGGGGGTTCATTGACGGGGCAGGGCCATTCCGAGGAGTGTCCAATGGCCACTTCTAAAGCAGAAGCCCAACCGTGGCCCAAGCATGAGTCAGGGCTGAAAGTTGCTGGCCCGAACCAAGGTCGCACGGAAATCATGAAGCCCGAGCCCCCACCTATATACTAGACCTATAGAACGGAAAAATGAGTTTCTCACCAAGTCCTAGGCCGGCTCAGCCGCTCTGGTCTTATCACCTTCTGTGAGAGGTCATGGTTTTGAGCCTCCGCATTACTGCTCCCTCCCTCCCATATAAATATATAGATATATATATATATATATGCATTTATATCTGTAAGTATGCATATGTATGTGTGTATATATATATCTGTATGTATAAATTTGTGCCGGGAGAGGATTCCGGCTCTCAACCTCTAAGTGCAAATAAAAAAAAAAACATGAGAACGGCCCATATATTAATAACAAAACCCCATGCCCAAAGCCCAATCCATGAGCTCCCTTGCAAAAAAAATTAAATAAATAAAAAACACTATTCTTTTGAAGAGGAAAAATAAAAAAGGGGTCTCTCTCACCTTATAATTCTTCTACACCCTCACTTTTATTCTCTCTTTAATTTACCTTTACTTCACTTCACCGGCAAAGCAAATCTACGATTTACTGTGTTTATTGTGATTTGATATTATTTCACCCAATTGTTATTCACGCGTGTCCATCCTTCATTTTGTGGAACAAAGCCTCGACCCATGACCCACCAGCAAACAAAAGAAGGGAAGAAAGGATCAAAATTCGGATCGGAAGATTTCCGCCTTACGTACCTGCAGAATATCTGCAATTTCCAGTTTTCCTCATCTCAGAGTGGAGGAAAGGCGGAAAATCAACTTTACCGCCGATGAGAGCAGCGGTAAAGCTGCAATTTCCAGTTTTCCTCCTCTCGCAGCGGAGGAAAACTGGAAAATCAACTTTACCGCCGATGAGAGCAGCGGTAAAGCTGCCATTTGCCAGCTGTTTCCTCTCAGAGTGGAGAAAAACTGGCAAATGCGAGTTTACCGCCCATGCAAGCAGCGGTAAAGCTGTGGCTGTCCGATTAGAGTCGCAAGACCTTTCCGTTTCCAAATAACATAAAATAAAATGAAAGAATCAAAAGTTCCGTTTTTTTCTTGTAGCCCATATCTAGCGAACTCCCGTATCATATGAGTGGAGAGAAGAAAATCACACAAGCTGACTTTGGCTATTGTCCCATGTAGAATTGAATTTCTCGGCGTTTGAATAGATACACTGCCCCAGAAATAAAAGTTAAAATGTATAAATGGTCAGCAAACAACATCCCCATAATAACACAGTAAAATCCGAGATATCACTCTATCAAAGCAAATTGCCCCTGTCTACAACTCCGTCCTTAAATCTTTCATCACTCGTACACTTTAATGATCGTCGGTGTGACTCGCTTGATAATAAATTCTTAAGAAACCAATTCCATGCAAACAGAGGGGCCCTTAGGAGAACACTTCCACGAAAGAAATTTTAAAAGCATCGAGCGTTATCACGTTTCTAATCTAAAGCACTGACACAAAAGATTTTGTAATCTTTTAATCAATATCTAAACCTTATTTTTCCCGACACGATTAGATTTGGAGCTCTCTGGAACTAACCAACGAGCTGCAGGACAGATGGAACTGGCCAAGCAAAACTCGATAACTACTCGGGACCGCATCAAAACAGCCCATAGTTGTTCACATGCACAGAAAAGCAGTGATGTATCGATTACTAGGGCATGTTTGCGAGTGTAGGATTTTTTTTCTCTCGTTGTCCTGTTGAAATGAAGATTTTGCCGGATTAACTTATATTCTCAAACGCAGATATTGGCATCTCCGGCTTTCAAAGGTAGTAATTTTGGTTATCTTCTACTTTGCCTGCTAAGTAAAGTAAAGGGCTAAAACGAGAGACATTAAAAAGGTGAGGGTGAAATAAGAAAAAATATTAGGTTTCGAATACCATCTCTTCCACAAGAAAAGGTTGAAAACACGCACACTCTCTCATGCCAGTGAATGATAAAAAGGATTACGGGGGTTCATTGACGCGGCAGGGCCATTCCGAGGAGTGTCCAACGGCCACTTCTAAAGCAGAAGCCCAACCGTGGCCCAAGCATGAGTCAGGGCTGAAAGTTGTTGGCCCGAACCAAGTTCGCACGGAAATCATGAAGCCCGAGCCCCCACCTATATACTAGACCTATAGAACGGAAAAATGAGTTTCTCACCAAGTCCTAGGCCGGCTCAGCCGCTCTGGTCTTATCACCTTCTGTGAGAGGTCATGGTTTTGAGCCTCCGCATTACTGCTCCCTCCCTCCCATATAAATATATAGATATATATATGCATTTATATCTGTAAGTATGCATACGTATGTGTGTATATATATATCTGTATGTATAAATTTGTGCCGGGAGAGGATTCCGGCTCTCAACCTCTAAGTGCAAATAAATAAAAAAACATGAGAACGGCCCATATATTAATAACAAAACCCCATGCCCAAAGCCCAATCCATGAGCTCCCTTGCAAAAAAAATTAAATAAATAAAAAACACTATTCTTTTGAAGAGGAAAAATAAAAAAGGGGTCTCTCTCACCTTATAATTCTTCTACACCCTCACTTTTATTCTCTCTTTAATTGACCTTTACTTCACTTCACCGGCAAAGCAAATCTACGATTTACTGTGTTTATTGTGATTTGATATTATTTCACCCAATTGTTATTCACGCGTGTCCATCCTTCATTTTGTGGAACAAAGCCTCGACCCATGACCCACCAGCAAACAAAAGAAGGGAAGAAAGGATCAAAATTCGGATCGGAAGATTTCCGCCTTACGTACCTGCAGAATATCTGCAATTTCCAGTTTTCCTCATCTTAGAGTGGAGGAAAGCCGGAAAATCAACTTTACCGCCGATGAGAGCAGCGGTAAAGCTGCAATTTCCAGTTTTCCTCCTCTCGCAGCGGAGGAAACTGGAAAATCAACTTTACCGCCGATGAGAACAGCGGTAAAGCTGCAATTTGCCAGCTGTTTCCTCTCAGAGTGGAGAAAAACTGGCAAATGCGAGTTTACCGCCCATGCAAGCAGCGGTAAAGCCGTGGCTGTCCGATTAGAGTCGCAAGACCTTTCCGTTTCCAAATAACATAAAATAAAATGAAAGAATCAAAAGTTCCGTTTTTTTCTTGTAGCCCATATCTAGCGAACTCCCGTATCATATGAGTGGAGAGAAGAAAATCACACAAGCTGACTTTGGCTATTGTCCCATGTAGAATTGAATTTCTCGGCTTTTGAATAGATACACTGCCCCAGAAATAAAAGTTAAAATGTATAAATGGTCAGCAAACAACATCCCCATAATAACACAGTAAAATCCGAGATATCACTCTATCAAAGCAATTTTCCCCTGTCTACAACTCCGTCCTTAAATCTTTCATCACTCGTACTCTTTAATAATCGTCGGTGTGACTCGCTTGATAATAAATTCTTAAGAAACCAATTCCATGCAAACAGAGGGGCCCTTAGGAGAACACTTCCACGAAAGAAATTTTAAAAGCATCGAGCGTTATCACGTTTCTAATCTAAAGCACTGACACAAAAGATTTTGTAATCTTTTAATCAATATCTAAACCTTATTTTTCCCGACACGATTAGATTTGGAGCTCTCTGGAACTAACCAACGAGCTGCAGGACAGATGGAACTGGCCAAGCAAAACTCGATAACTACTCGGGACCGCATCAAAACAGCCCATAGTTGTTCACATGCACAGAAAAGCAGTGATGTATCGATTACTAGGGCATGTTTGCGAGTGTAGGATTTTTTTTCTCTCGTCGTCCTGTTGAAATGAAGATTTTGCCGGATTAACTTATATTCTCAAACGCAGATATTGGCATCTCCGGCTTTCAAAGGTAGTAATTTTGGTTATCTTCTACTTTGCCTGCTAAGTAAAGTAAAGGGCTAAAACGAGAGACATTAAAAAGGTGAGGGTGAAAAAAGAAAAAATATTAGGTTTCGAATACCATCTCTTCCACAAGAAAAGGTTGAAAACACGCACACTCTCTCATGCCAGTGAATGATAAAAAAGATTACGGGGGTTCATTGACGGGGCAGGGCCATTCCGAGGAGTGTCCAATGGCCACTTCTAAAGCAGAAGCCCAACCGTGGCCCAAGCATGAGTCAGGGCTGAAAGTTGCTGGCCCGAACCAAGGTCGCACGGAAATCATGAAGCCCGAGCCCCCACCTATATACTAGACCTATAGAACGGAAAAATGAGTTTCTCACCAAGTCCTAGGCCGGCTCAGCCGCTCTGGTCTTATCACCTTCTGTGAGAGGTCATGGTTTTGAGCCTCCGCATTACTGCTCCCTCCCTCCCATATAAATATATAGATATATATATATATATATGCATTTATATCTGTAAGTATGCATATGTATGTGTGTATATATATATCTGTATGTATAAATTTGTGCCGGGAGAGGATTCCGGCTCTCAACCTCTAAGTGCAAATAAAAAAAAAAACATGAGAACGGCCCATATATTAATAACAAAACCCCATGCCCAAAGCCCAATCCATGAGCTCCCTTGCAAAAAAAATTAAATAAATAAAAAACACTATTCTTTTGAAGAGGAAAAATAAAAAAGGGGTCTCTCTCACCTTATAATTCTTCTACACCCTCACTTTTATTCTCTCTTTAATTTACCTTTACTTCACTTCACCGGCAAAGCAAATCTACGATTTACTGTGTTTATTGTGATTTGATATTATTTCACCCAATTGTTATTCACGCGTGTCCATCCTTCATTTTGTGGAACAAAGCCTCGACCCATGACCCACCAGCAAACAAAAGAAGGGAAGAAAGGATCAAAATTCGGATCGGAAGATTTCCGCCTTACGTACCTGCAGAATATCTGCAATTTCCAGTTTTCCTCATCTCAGAGTGGAGGAAAGCCGGAAAATCAACTTTACCGCCGATGAGAGCAGCGGTAAAGCTGCAATTTCCAGTTTTCCTCCTCTCGCAGCGGAGGAAAACTGGAAAATCAACTTTACCGCCGATGAGAGCAGCGGTAAAGCTGCCATTTGCCAGCTGTTTCCTCTCAGAGTGGAGAAAAACTGGCAAATGCGAGTTTACCGCCCATGCAAGCAGCGGTAAAGCTGTGGCTGTCCGATTAGAGTCGCAAGACCTTTCCGTTTCCAAATAACATAAAATAAAATGAAAGAATCAAAAGTTCCGTTTTTTTCTTGTAGCCCATATCTAGCGAACTCCCGTATCATATGAGTGGAGAGAAGAAAATCACACAAGCTGACTTTGGCTATTGTCCCATGTAGAATTGAATTTCTCGGCGTTTGAATAGATACACTGCCCCAGAAATAAAAGTTAAAATGTATAAATGGTCAGCAAACAACATCCCCATAATAACACAGTAAAATCCGAGATATCACTCTATCAAAGCAAATTGCCCCTGTCTACAACTCCGTCCTTAAATCTTTCATCACTCGTACACTTTAATGATCGTCGGTGTGACTCGCTTGATAATAAATTCTTAAGAAACCAATTCCATGCAAACAGAGGGGCCCTTAGGAGAACACTTCCACGAAAGAAATTTTAAAAGCATCGAGCGTTATCACGTTTCTAATCTAAAGCACTGACACAAAAGATTTTGTAATCTTTTAATCAATATCTAAACCTTATTTTTCCCGACACGATTAGATTTGGAGCTCTCTGGAACTAACCAACGAGCTGCAGGACAGATGGAACTGGCCAAGCAAAACTCGATAACTACTCGGGACCGCATCAAAACAGCCCATAGTTGTTCACATGCACAGAAAAGCAGTGATGTATCGATTACTAGGGCATGTTTGCGAGTGTAGGATTTTTTTTCTCTCGTTGTCCTGTTGAAATGAAGATTTTGCCGGATTAACTTATATTCTCAAACGCAGATATTGGCATCTCCGGCTTTCAAAGGTAGTAATTTTGGTTATCTTCTACTTTGCCTGCTAAGTAAAGTAAAGGGCTAAAACGAGAGACATTAAAAAGGTGAGGGTGAAATAAGAAAAAATATTAGGTTTCGAATACCATCTCTTCCACAAGAAAAGGTTGAAAACACGCACACTCTCTCATGCCAGTGAATGATAAAAAGGATTACGGGGGTTCATTGACGCGGCAGGGCCATTCCGAGGAGTGTCCAACGGCCACTTCTAAAGCAGAAGCCCAACCGTGGCCCAAGCATGAGTCAGGGCTGAAAGTTGTTGGCCCGAACCAAGTTCGCACGGAAATCATGAAGCCCGAGCCCCCACCTATATACTAGACCTATAGAACGGAAAAATGAGTTTCTCACCAAGTCCTAGGCCGGCTCAGCCGCTCTGGTCTTATCACCTTCTGTGAGAGGTCATGGTTTTGAGCCTCCGCATTACTGCTCCCTCCCTCCCATATAAATATATAGATATATATATGCATTTATATCTGTAAGTATGCATACGTATGTGTGTATATATATATCTGTATGTATAAATTTGTGCCGGGAGAGGATTCCGGCTCTCAACCTCTAAGTGCAAATAAATAAAAAAACATGAGAACGGCCCATATATTAATAACAAAACCCCATGCCCAAAGCCCAATCCATGAGCTCCCTTGCAAAAAAAATTAAATAAATAAAAAACACTATTCTTTTGAAGAGGAAAAATAAAAAAGGGGTCTCTCTCACCTTATAATTCTTCTACACCCTCACTTTTATTCTCTCTTTAATTGACCTTTACTTCACTTCACCGGCAAAGCAAATCTACGATTTACTGTGTTTATTGTGATTTGATATTATTTCACCCAATTGTTATTCACGCGTGTCCATCCTTCATTTTGTGGAACAAAGCCTCGACCCATGACCCACCAGCAAACAAAAGAAGGGAAGAAAGGATCAAAATTCGGATCGGAAGATTTCCGCCTTACGTACCTGCAGAATATCTGCAATTTCCAGTTTTCCTCATCTTAGAGTGGAGGAAAGCCGGAAAATCAACTTTACCGCCGATGAGAGCAGCGGTAAAGCTGCAATTTCCAGTTTTCCTCCTCTCGCAGCGGAGGAAACTGGAAAATCAACTTTACCGCCGATGAGAACAGCGGTAAAGCTGCAATTTGCCAGCTGTTTCCTCTCAGAGTGGAGAAAAACTGGCAAATGCGAGTTTACCGCCCATGCAAGCAGCGGTAAAGCCGTGGCTGTCCGATTAGAGTCGCAAGACCTTTCCGTTTCCAAATAACATAAAATAAAATGAAAGAATCAAAAGTTCCGTTTTTTTCTTGTAGCCCATATCTAGCGAACTCCCGTATCATATGAGTGGAGAGAAGAAAATCACACAAGCTGACTTTGGCTATTGTCCCATGTAGAATTGAATTTCTCGGCTTTTGAATAGATACACTGCCCCAGAAATAAAAGTTAAAATGTATAAATGGTCAGCAAACAACATCCCCATAATAACACAGTAAAATCCGAGATATCACTCTATCAAAGCAATTTTCCCCTGTCTACAACTCCGTCCTTAAATCTTTCATCACTCGTACTCTTTAATAATCGTCGGTGTGACTCGCTTGATAATAAATTCTTAAGAAACCAATTCCATGCAAACAGAGGGGCCCTTAGGAGAACACTTCCACGAAAGAAATTTTAAAAGCATCGAGCGTTATCACGTTTCTAATCTAAAGCACTGACACAAAAGATTTTGTAATCTTTTAATCAATATCTAAACCTTATTTTTCCCGACACGATTAGATTTGGAGCTCTCTGGAACTAACCAACGAGCTGCAGGACAGATGGAACTGGCCAAGCAAAACTCGATAACTACTCGGGACCGCATCAAAACAGCCCATAGTTGTTCACATGCACAGAAAAGCAGTGATGTATCGATTACTAGGGCATGTTTGCGAGTGTAGGATTTTTTTTCTCTCGTCGTCCTGTTGAAATGAAGATTTTGCCGGATTAACTTATATTCTCAAACGCAGATATTGGCATCTCCGGCTTTCAAAGGTAGTAATTTTGGTTATCTTCTACTTTGCCTGCTAAGTAAAGTAAAGGGCTAAAACGAGAGACATTAAAAAGGTGAGGGTGAAAAAAGAAAAAATATTAGGTTTCGAATACCATCTCTTCCACAAGAAAAGGTTGAAAACACGCACACTCTCTCATGCCAGTGAATGATAAAAAAGATTACGGGGGTTCATTGACGGGGCAGGGCCATTCCGAGGAGTGTCCAATGGCCACTTCTAAAGCAGAAGCCCAACCGTGGCCCAAGCATGAGTCAGGGCTGAAAGTTGCTGGCCCGAACCAAGGTCGCACGGAAATCATGAAGCCCGAGCCCCCACCTATATACTAGACCTATAGAACGGAAAAATGAGTTTCTCACCAAGTCCTAGGCCGGCTCAGCCGCTCTGGTCTTATCACCTTCTGTGAGAGGTCATGGTTTTGAGCCTCCGCATTACTGCTCCCTCCCTCCCATATAAATATATAGATATATATATATATATATGCATTTATATCTGTAAGTATGCATATGTATGTGTGTATATATATATCTGTATGTATAAATTTGTGCCGGGAGAGGATTCCGGCTCTCAACCTCTAAGTGCAAATAAAAAAAAAAACATGAGAACGGCCCATATATTAATAACAAAACCCCATGCCCAAAGCCCAATCCATGAGCTCCCTTGCAAAAAAAATTAAATAAATAAAAAACACTATTCTTTTGAAGAGGAAAAATAAAAAAGGGGTCTCTCTCACCTTATAATTCTTCTACACCCTCACTTTTATTCTCTCTTTAATTTACCTTTACTTCACTTCACCGGCAAAGCAAATCTACGATTTACTGTGTTTATTGTGATTTGATATTATTTCACCCAATTGTTATTCACGCGTGTCCATCCTTCATTTTGTGGAACAAAGCCTCGACCCATGACCCACCAGCAAACAAAAGAAGGGAAGAAAGGATCAAAATTCGGATCGGAAGATTTCCGCCTTACGTACCTGCAGAATATCTGCAATTTCCAGTTTTCCTCATCTCAGAGTGGAGGAAAGGCGGAAAATCAACTTTACCGCCGATGAGAGCAGCGGTAAAGCTGCAATTTCCAGTTTTCCTCCTCTCGCAGCGGAGGAAAACTGGAAAATCAACTTTACCGCCGATGAGAGCAGCGGTAAAGCTGCCATTTGCCAGCTGTTTCCTCTCAGAGTGGAGAAAAACTGGCAAATGCGAGTTTACCGCCCATGCAAGCAGCGGTAAAGCTGTGGCTGTCCGATTAGAGTCGCAAGACCTTTCCGTTTCCAAATAACATAAAATAAAATGAAAGAATCAAAAGTTCCGTTTTTTTCTTGTAGCCCATATCTAGCGAACTCCCGTATCATATGAGTGGAGAGAAGAAAATCACACAAGCTGACTTTGGCTATTGTCCCATGTAGAATTGAATTTCTCGGCGTTTGAATAGATACACTGCCCCAGAAATAAAAGTTAAAATGTATAAATGGTCAGCAAACAACATCCCCATAATAACACAGTAAAATCCGAGATATCACTCTATCAAAGCAAATTGCCCCTGTCTACAACTCCGTCCTTAAATCTTTCATCACTCGTACACTTTAATGATCGTCGGTGTGACTCGCTTGATAATAAATTCTTAAGAAACCAATTCCATGCAAACAGAGGGGCCCTTAGGAGAACACTTCCACGAAAGAAATTTTAAAAGCATCGAGCGTTATCACGTTTCTAATCTAAAGCACTGACACAAAAGATTTTGTAATCTTTTAATCAATATCTAAACCTTATTTTTCCCGACACGATTAGATTTGGAGCTCTCTGGAACTAACCAACGAGCTGCAGGACAGATGGAACTGGCCAAGCAAAACTCGATAACTACTCGGGACCGCATCAAAACAGCCCATAGTTGTTCACATGCACAGAAAAGCAGTGATGTATCGATTACTAGGGCATGTTTGCGAGTGTAGGATTTTTTTTCTCTCGTTGTCCTGTTGAAATGAAGATTTTGCCGGATTAACTTATATTCTCAAACGCAGATATTGGCATCTCCGGCTTTCAAAGGTAGTAATTTTGGTTATCTTCTACTTTGCCTGCTAAGTAAAGTAAAGGGCTAAAACGAGAGACATTAAAAAGGTGAGGGTGAAATAAGAAAAAATATTAGGTTTCGAATACCATCTCTTCCACAAGAAAAGGTTGAAAACACGCACACTCTCTCATGCCAGTGAATGATAAAAAGGATTACGGGGGTTCATTGACGCGGCAGGGCCATTCCGAGGAGTGTCCAACGGCCACTTCTAAAGCAGAAGCCCAACCGTGGCCCAAGCATGAGTCAGGGCTGAAAGTTGTTGGCCCGAACCAAGTTCGCACGGAAATCATGAAGCCCGAGCCCCCACCTATATACTAGACCTATAGAACGGAAAAATGAGTTTCTCACCAAGTCCTAGGCCGGCTCAGCCGCTCTGGTCTTATCACCTTCTGTGAGAGGTCATGGTTTTGAGCCTCCGCATTACTGCTCCCTCCCTCCCATATAAATATATAGATATATATATGCATTTATATCTGTAAGTATGCATACGTATGTGTGTATATATATATCTGTATGTATAAATTTGTGCCGGGAGAGGATTCCGGCTCTCAACCTCTAAGTGCAAATAAATAAAAAAACATGAGAACGGCCCATATATTAATAACAAAACCCCATGCCCAAAGCCCAATCCATGAGCTCCCTTGCAAAAAAAATTAAATAAATAAAAAACACTATTCTTTTGAAGAGGAAAAATAAAAAAGGGGTCTCTCTCACCTTATAATTCTTCTACACCCTCACTTTTATTCTCTCTTTAATTGACCTTTACTTCACTTCACCGGCAAAGCAAATCTACGATTTACTGTGTTTATTG
This sequence comes from Persea americana, assembly GCA_029852735.1. Classification (NCBI taxonomy): domain Eukaryota; kingdom Viridiplantae; phylum Streptophyta; class Magnoliopsida; order Laurales; family Lauraceae; genus Persea; species Persea americana. Next base: position 54,604,158 of record CM056816.1, on the reverse strand, counting down.
TGATTTGATATTATTTCACCCAATTGTTATTCACGCGTGTCCATCCTTCATTTTGTGGAACAAAGCCTCGACCCATGACCCACCAGCAAACAAAAGAAGGGAAGAAAGGATCAAAATTCGGATCGGAAGATTTCCGCCTTACGTACCTGCAGAATATCTGCAATTTCCAGTTTTCCTCATCTTAGAGTGGAGGAAAGCCGGAAAATCAACTTTACCGCCGATGAGAGCAGCGGTAAAGCTGCAATTTCCAGTTTTCCTCCTCTCGCAGCGGAGGAAACTGGAAAATCAACTTTACCGCCGATGAGAACAGCGGTAAAGCTGCAATTTGCCAGCTGTTTCCTCTCAGAGTGGAGAAAAACTGGCAAATGCGAGTTTACCGCCCATGCAAGCAGCGGTAAAGCCGTGGCTGTCCGATTAGAGTCGCAAGACCTTTCCGTTTCCAAATAACATAAAATAAAATGAAAGAATCAAAAGTTCCGTTTTTTTCTTGTAGCCCATATCTAGCGAACTCCCGTATCATATGAGTGGAGAGAAGAAAATCACACAAGCTGACTTTGGCTATTGTCCCATGTAGAATTGAATTTCTCGGCTTTTGAATAGATACACTGCCCCAGAAATAAAAGTTAAAATGTATAAATGGTCAGCAAACAACATCCCCATAATAACACAGTAAAATCCGAGATATCACTCTATCAAAGCAATTTTCCCCTGTCTACAACTCCGTCCTTAAATCTTTCATCACTCGTACTCTTTAATAATCGTCGGTGTGACTCGCTTGATAATAAATTCTTAAGAAACCAATTCCATGCAAACAGAGGGGCCCTTAGGAGAACACTTCCACGAAAGAAATTTTAAAAGCATCGAGCGTTATCACGTTTCTAATCTAAAGCACTGACACAAAAGATTTTGTAATCTTTTAATCAATATCTAAACCTTATTTTTCCCGACACGATTAGATTTGGAGCTCTCTGGAACTAACCAACGAGCTGCAGGACAGATGGAACTGGCCAAGCAAAACTCGATAACTACTCGGGACCGCATCAAAACAGCCCATAGTTGTTCACATGCACAGAAAAGCAGTGATGTATCGATTACTAGGGCATGTTTGCGAGTGTAGGATTTTTTTTCTCTCGTCGTCCTGTTGAAATGAAGATTTTGCCGGATTAACTTATATTCTCAAACGCAGATATTGGCATCTCCGGCTTTCAAAGGTAGTAATTTTGGTTATCTTCTACTTTGCCTGCTAAGTAAAGTAAAGGGCTAAAACGAGAGACATTAAAAAGGTGAGGGTGAAAAAAGAAAAAATATTAGGTTTCGAATACCATCTCTTCCACAAGAAAAGGTTGAAAACACGCACACTCTCTCATGCCAGTGAATGATAAAAAAGATTACGGGGGTTCATTGACGGGGCAGGGCCATTCCGAGGAGTGTCCAATGGCCACTTCTAAAGCAGAAGCCCAACCGTGGCCCAAGCATGAGTCAGGGCTGAAAGTTGCTGGCCCGAACCAAGGTCGCACGGAAATCATGAAGCCCGAGCCCCCACCTATATACTAGACCTATAGAACGGAAAAATGAGTTTCTCACCAAGTCCTAGGCCGGCTCAGCCGCTCTGGTCTTATCACCTTCTGTGAGAGGTCATGGTTTTGAGCCTCCGCATTACTGCTCCCTCCCTCCCATATAAATATATAGATATATATATATATATATGCATTTATATCTGTAAGTATGCATATGTATGTGTGTATATATATATCTGTATGTATAAATTTGTGCCGGGAGAGGATTCCGGCTCTCAACCTCTAAGTGCAAATAAAAAAAAAAACATGAGAACGGCCCATATATTAATAACAAAACCCCATGCCCAAAGCCCAATCCATGAGCTCCCTTGCAAAAAAAATTAAATAAATAAAAAACACTATTCTTTTGAAGAGGAAAAATAAAAAAGGGGTCTCTCTCACCTTATAATTCTTCTACACCCTCACTTTTATTCTCTCTTTAATTTACCTTTACTTCACTTCACCGGCAAAGCAAATCTACGATTTACTGTGTTTATTGTGATTTGATATTATTTCACCCAATTGTTATTCACGCGTGTCCATCCTTCATTTTGTGGAACAAAGCCTCGACCCATGACCCACCAGCAAACAAAAGAAGGGAAGAAAGGATCAAAATTCGGATCGGAAGATTTCCGCCTTACGTACCTGCAGAATATCTGCAATTTCCAGTTTTCCTCATCTCAGAGTGGAGGAAAGCCGGAAAATCAACTTTACCGCCGATGAGAGCAGCGGTAAAGCTGCAATTTCCAGTTTTCCTCCTCTCGCAGCGGAGGAAAACTGGAAAATCAACTTTACCGCCGATGAGAGCAGCGGTAAAGCTGCAATTTGCCAGCTGTTTCCTCTCAGAGTGGAGAAAAACTGGCAAATGCGAGTTTACCGCCCATGCAAGCAGCGGTAAAGCTGTGGCTGTCCGATTAGAGTCGCAAGACCTTTCCGTTTCCAAATAACATAAAATAAAATGAAAGAATCAAAAGTTCCGTTTTTTTCTTGTAGCCCATATCTAGCGAACTCCCGTATTATATGAGTGGAGAGAAGAAAATCACACAAGCTGACTTTGGCTATTGTCCCATGTAGAATTGAATTTCTCGGCGTTTGAATAGATACACTGCCCCAGAAATAAAAGTTAAAATGTATAAATGGTCAGCAAACAACATCCCCATAATAACACAGTAAAATCCGAGATATCACTCTATCAAAGCAAATTGCCCCTGTCTACAACTCCGTCCTTAAATCTTTCATCACTCGTACACTTTAATGATCGTCGGTGTGACTCGCTTGATAATAAATTCTTAAGAAACCAATTCCATGCAAACAGAGGGGCCCTTAGGAGAACACTTCCACGAAAGAAATTTTAAAAGCATCGAGCGTTATCACGTTTCTAATCTAAAGCACTGACACAAAAGATTTTGTAATCTTTTAATCAATATCTAAACCTTATTTTTCCCGACACGATTAGATTTGGAGCTCTCTGGAACTAACCAGCAAGCTGCAGGACAGATGGAACTGGCCAAGCAAAACTCGATAACTACTCGGGACCGCATCAAAACAGCCCATAGTTGTTCACATGCACAGAAAAGCAGTGATGTATCGATTACTAGGGCATGTTTGCGAGTGTAGGATTTTTTTTCTCTCGTTGTCCTGTTGAAATGAAGATTTTGCCGGATTAACTTATATTCTCAAACGCAGATATTGGCATCTCCGGCTTTCAAAGGTAGTAATTTTGGTTATCTTCTACTTTGCCTGCTAAGTAAAGTAAAGGGCTAAAACGAGAGACATTAAAAAGGTGAGGGTGAAATAAGAAAAAATATTAGGTTTCGAATACCATCTCTTCCACAAGAAAAGGTTGAAAACACGCACACTCTCTCATGCCAGTGAATGATAAAAAAGATTACGGGGGTTCATTGACGGGGCAGGGCCATTCCGAGGAGTGTCCAACGGCCACTTCTAAAGCAGAAGCCCAACCGTGGCCCAAGCATGAGTCAGGGCTGAAAGTTGTTGGCCCGAACCAAGGTCGCACGGAAATCATGAAGCCCGAGCCCCCACCTATATACTAGACCTATAGAACGGAAAAATGAGTTTCTCACCAAGTCCTAGGCCGGCTCAGCCGCTCTGGTCTTATCACCTTCTGTGAGAGGTCATGGTTTTGAGCCTCCGCATTACTGCTCCCTCCCTCCCATATAAATATATAGATATATATATATATATGCATTTATATCTGTAAGTATGCATACGTATGTGTGTATATATATATCTGTATGTATAAATTTGTGCCGGGAGAGGATTCCGGCTCTCAACCTCTAAGTGCAAATAAAAAAAAAAACATGAGAACGGCCCATATATTAATAACAAAACCCCATGCCCAAAGCCCAATCCATGAGCTCCCTTGCAAAAAAAATTAAATAAATAAAAAACACTATTCTTTTGAAGAGGAAAAATAAAAAAGGGGTCTCTCTCACCTTATAATTCTTCTACACCCTAACTTTTATTCTCTCTTTAATTTACCTTTACTTCACTTCTCCGGCAAAGCAAATCTACGATTTACTGTGTTTATTGTGATTTGATATTATTTCACCCAATTGTTATTTACGCGTGTCCATCCTTCATTTTGTGGAACAAAGCCTCGACCCATGACCCACCAGCAAACAAAAGAAGGGGAGAAAGGATCAAAATTCGGATCGGAAGATTTCCGCCTTACGTACCTGCAGAATATCTGCAATTTCCAGTTTTCCTCATCTCAGAGTGGAGGAAAGTCGGAAAATCAACTTTACCGCCGATGAGAGCAGCGGTAAAGCTGCAATTTCCAGTTTTCCTCCTCTCGCAGCGGAGGAAAACTGGAAAATCAACTTTCCCGCCGATGAGAGCAGCGGTAAAGCTGCAATTTGCCAGCTGTTTCCTCTCAGAGTGGAGAAAAACTGGCAAATACGAGTTTACCGCCCATGCAAGCAGCGGTAAAGCCGTGGCTGTCCGATTAGAGTCGCAAGACCTTTCCGTTTCCAAATAACATAAAATAAAATGAAAGAATCAAAAGTTCCATTTTTTTCTTGTAGCCCATATCTAGCGAACTCCCGTATCATATGAGTGGAGAGAAGAAAATCACACAAGCGGACTTTGGCAATTGTCCAATGTAGAATTGAATTTCTCGGCTTTTGAATAGATACACTGCCCCAGAAATAAAAGTTGAAATGTATAAATGGTCAGCAAACAACATCCCCATAATAACACAGTAAAATCCGAGATATCACTCTATCAAAGCAATTTGCCCCTGTCTACAACTCCGTCCTTAAATCTTTCATCACTCGTACTCTTTAATGATCGTCGGTGTGACTCGCTTGATAATAAATTCTTAAGAAACCAATTCCATGCAAATAGAGGGGCCCTTAAGAGAACACTTCCACGAAAGAAATTTTAAAAGCATCGAGCGTTATCACGTTTCTAATCTAAAGCACTGACACAAAAGATTTTGTAATCTTTTAATCAATATCTAAACCTTATTTTTCCCGACACGATTAGATTTGGAGCTCTCTGGAACTAACCAGCAAGCTGCAGGACAGATGGAACTGGCCAAGCAAAACTCGATAACTACTCGGGACCGCATCAAAACAGCCCATAGTTGTTCACATGCACAGAAAAGCAGTGATGTATCGATTACTAGGGCATGTTTGCGAGTGTAGGATTTTTTTTCTCTCGTTGTCCGGTTGAAATGAAGATTTTGCCGGATTAACTTATATTCTCAAACGCAGATATTGGCATCTCCGGCTTTCAAAGGTAGTAATTTTGGTTATCTTCTACTTTGCCTGCTAAGTAAAGTAAAGGGCTAAAACGGGAGACATTAAAAAGGTGAGGGTGAAATAAGAAAAAATATTAGGTTTCGAATACCATCTCTTCCACAAGAAAAGGTTGAAAACACGCACACTCTCTCATGCCAGTGAATGATAAAAAAGATTACGGGGGTTCATTGACGCGGCAGGGCCATTCCGAGGAGTGTCCAACGGCCACTTCTAAAGCAGAAGCCCAACCGTGGCCCAAGCATGAGTCAGGGCTGAAAGTTGTTGGCCCGAACCAAGGTCGCACGGAAATCATGAAGCCCGAGCCCCCACCTATATACTAGACCTATAGAACGGAAAAATGAGTTTCTCACCAAGTCCTAGGCCGGCTCAGCCGCTCTGGTCTTATCACCTTCTGTGAGAGGTCATGGTTTTGAGCCTCCGCATTATTGCTCCCTCCCTCCCATATAAATATATAGATATATATATATGCATTTATATCTGTAAGTATGCATACGTATGTGTGTATATATATATCTGTATGTATAAATTTGTGCCGGGAGAGGATTCCGGCTCTCAACCTCTAAGTGCAAATAAAAAAAAAACATGAGAACGGCCCATATATTAATAACAAAACCCCATGCCCAAAGCCCAATCCATGAGCTCCCTTGCAAAAAAAATTAAATAAATAAAAAACACTATTCTTTTGAAGAGGAAAAATAAAAAAGGGGTCTCTCTCACCTTATAATTCTTCTACACCCTCACTTTTATTCTCTCTTTAATTTACCTTTACTTCACTTCACCGGCAAAGCAAATCTACGATTTACTGTGTTTATTGTGATTTGATATTATTTCACCCAATTGTTATTTACGCGTGTCCATCCTTCATTTTGTGGAACAAAGCCTCGACCCATGACCCACCAGCAAACAAAAGAAGGGAAGAAAGGATCAAAATTCGGATCGGAAGATTTCCGCCTTACGTACCTGCAGAATATCTGCAATTTCCAGTTTTCCTCATCTCAGAGTGGAGGAAAGCCAGAAAATCAACTTTACCGCCGATGAGAGCAGCGGTAAAGCTGCAATTTCCAGTTTTCCTCCTCTCGCAGCGGAGGAAAACTGGAAAATCAACTTTCCCGCCGATGAGAGCAGCGGTAAAGCTGCAATTTGCCAGCTGTTTCCTCTCAGAGTGGAGAAAAACTGGCAAATACGAGTTTACCGCCCATGCAAGCAGCGGTAAAGCCGTGGCTGTCCGATTAGAGTCGCAAGACCTTTCCGTTTCCAAATAACATAAAATAAAATGAAAGAATCAAAAGTTCCGTTTTTTTCTTGTAGCCCATATCTAGCGAACTCCCGTATCATATGAGTGGAGAGAAGAAAATCACACAAGCGGACTTTGGCAATTGTCCCATGTAGAATTGAATTTCTCGGCTTTTGAATAGATACACTGCCCCAGAAATAAAAGTTGAAATGTATAAATGGTCAGCAAACAACATCCCCATAATAACACAGTAAAATCCGAGATATCACTCTATCAAAGCAATTTGCCCCTGTCTACAACTCCGTCCTTAAATCTTTCATCACTCGTACTCTTTAATGATCGTCGGTGTGACTCGCTTGATAATAAATTCTTAAGAAACCAATTCCATGCAAACAGAGGGGCCCTTAAGAGAACACTTCCACGAAAGAAATTTTAAAAGCATCGAGCGTTATCACGTTTCTAATCTAAAGCACTGACACAAAAGATTTTGGAATCTTTTAATCAATATCTAAACCTTATTTTTCCCGACACGATTAGATTTGGAGCTCTCTGGAACTAACCAGCAAGCTGCAGGACAGATGGAACTGGCCAAGCAAAACTCGATAACTACTCGGGACCGCATCAAAACAGCCCATAGTTGTTCACATGCACAGAAAAGCAGTGATGTATCGATTACTAGGGCATGTTTGCGAGTGTAGGATTTTTTTTCTCTCGTTGTCTTGTTGAAATGAAGATTTTGCCGGATTAACTTATATTCTCAAACGCAGATATTGGCATCTCCGGCTTTCAAAGGTAGTAATTTTGGTTATCTTCTACTTTGCCTGCTAAGTAAAGTAAAGGGCTAAAACGGGAGACATTAAAAAGGTGAGGGTGAAATAAGAAAAAATATTAGGTTTCGAATACCATCTCTTCCACAAGAAAAGGTTGAAAACACGCACACTCTCTCATGCCAGTGAATGATAAAAAAGATTACGGGGGTTCATTGACGCGGCAGGGCCATTCCGAGGAGTGTCCAACGGCCACTTCTAAAGCAGAAGCCCAACCGTGGCCCAAGCATGAGTCAGGGCTGAAAGTTGTTGGCCCGAACCAAGGTCGCACGGAAATCATGAAGCCCGAGCCCCCACCTATATACTAGACCTATAGAACGGAAAAAATGAGTTTCTCACCAAGTCCTAGGCCGGCTCAGCCGCTCTGGTCTTATCACCTTCTGTGAGAGGTCATGGTTTTGAGCCTCCGCATTACTGCTCCCTCCCTCCCATATAAATATATAGATATATATATATATATGCATTTATATCTGTAAGTATGCATACGTATGTGTGTATATATATATCTGTATGTATAAATTTGTGCCGGGAGAGGATTCCGGCTCTCAACCTCTAAGTGCAAATAAAAAAAAAAACATGAGAACGGCCCATATATTAATAACAAAACCCCATGCCCAAAGCCCAATCCATGAGCTCCCTTGCAAAAAAAATTAAATAAATAAAAAACACTATTCTTTTGAAGAGGAAAAATAAAAATGGGTCTCTCTCACCTTATAATTCTTCTACACCCTCACTTTTATTCTCTCTTTAATTGACCTTTACTTCACTTCACCGGCAAAGCAAATCTACGATTTACTGTGTTTATTGTGATTTGATATTATTTCACCGAATTGTTATTCACGCGTGTCCATCCTTCATTTTGTGGAACAAAGCCTCGACCCATGACCCACCAGCAAACAAAAGAAGGGAAGAAAGGATCAAAATTCAGATCGAAAGATTTCCGCCTTACGTACCTGCAGAATATCTGCAATTTCCAGTTTTCCTCATCTCAGAGTGGAGGAAAGCCGGAAAATCAACTTTACCGCCAATGAGAGCAGCGGTAAAGCTGTAATTCCCAGTTGTCCTCCTCTCGCAGCGGAGGAAAACTGGAAAATCAACTTTACCGCCGATGAGAGCAGCGGTAAAGCTGCAATTTGCCAGCTGTTTCCTCTCAGGGTGGAGAAAAACTGGCAAATGCGAGTTTACCGCCCATGCAAGCAGCGGTAAAGCCGTGGCTTCCGATTAGAGTCGCAAGACCTTTTCGTTTCCAAATAACATAAAATAAAATGAAAGAATCAAAAGTTCCATTTTTTTCTTGTAGCCCATATCTAGCGAACTCCCGTATCATATGAGTGGAGAGAAGAAAATCACACAAGCCGACTTTGGCTATTGTCCCATGTAGAATTGAATTTCTCGGCTTTTGAATAGATACACTGCCCCAGAAATAAAAGTTGAAATGTATAAATGGTCAGCAAACAACATCCCCATAATAACACAGTAAAATCCGAGATATCACTCTATCAAAGCAATTTGCCCCTGTCTACAACTCCGTCCTTAAATCTTTCATCACTCGTACTCTTTAATGATCGTCGGTGTGACTCGCTTGATAATAAATTCTTAAGAAACCAATTCCATACAAACAGAGGGGCCCTTAGGAGAACACTTCCACGAAAGAAATTTTAAAAGCATCGAGCGTTATCACGTTTCTAATCTAAAGCACTGACACAAAAGATTTTGTAATCTTTTAATCAATATCTAAACCTTATTTTTCCCGACACGATTAGATTTGGAGCTCTCTGGAACTAACCAGCAAGCTGCAGGACAGATGGAACTGGCCAAGCAAAACTCGATAACTACTCGGGACCGCATCAAAACAGCCCATAGTTGTTCACATGCACAGAAAAGCAGTGATGTATCGATTACTAGGGCATGTTTGCGAGTGTAGGATTTTTTTTCTCTCGTTGTCTTGTTGAAATGAAGATTTTGCCGGATTAACTTATATTCTCAAACGCAGATATTGGCATCTCCGGCTTTCAAAGGTAGTAATTTTGGTTATCTTCTACTTTGCCTGCTAAGTAAAGTAAAGGGCTAAAACGGGAGACATTAAAAAGGTGAGGGTGAAATAAGAAAAAATATTAGGTTTCGAATACCATCTCTTCCACAAGAAAAGGTTGAAAACACGCACACTCTCTCATGCCAGTGAATGATAAAAAAGATTACGGGGGTTCATTGACGCGGCAGGGCCATTCCGAGGAGTGTCCAACGGCCACTTCTAAAGCAGAAGCCCAACCGTGGCCCAAGCATGAGTCAGGGCTGAAAGTTGTTGGCCCGAACCAAGGTCGCACGGAAATCATGAAGCCCGAGCCCCCACCTATATACTAGACCTATAGAACGGAAAAAATGAGTTTCTCACCAAGTCCTAGGCCGGCTCAGCCGCTCTGGTCTTATCACCTTCTGTGAGAGGTCATGGTTTTGAGCCTCCGCATTACTGCTCCCTCCCTCCCATATAAATATATAGATATATATATATATATGCATTTATATCTGTAAGTATGCATACGTATGTGTGTATATATATATCTGTATGTATAAATTTGTGCCGGGAGAGGATTCCGGCTCTCAACCTCTAAGTGCAAATAAAAAAAAAAACATGAGAACGGCCCATATATTAATAACAAAACCCCATGCCCAAAGCCCAATCCATGAGCTCCCTTGCAAAAAAAATTAAATAAATAAAAAACACTATTCTTTTGAAGAGGAAAAATAAAAATGGGTCTCTCTCACCTTATAATTCTTCTACACCCTCACTTTTATTCTCTCTTTAATTGACCTTTACTTCACTTCACCGGCAAAGCAAATCTACGATTTACTGTGTTTATTGTGATTTGATATTATTTCACCGAATTGTTATTCACGCGTGTCCATCCTTCATTTTGTGGAACAAAGCCTCGACCCATGACCCACCAGCAAACAAAAGAAGGGAAGAAAGGATCAAAATTCAGATCGAAAGATTTCCGCCTTACGTACCTGCAGAATATCTGCAATTTCCAGTTTTCCTCATCTCAGAGTGGAGGAAAGCCGGAAAATCAACTTTACCGCCAATGAGAGCAGCGGTAAAGCTGTAATTCCCAGTTGTCCTCCTCTCGCAGCGGAGGAAAACTGGAAAATCAACTTTACCGCCGATGAGAGCAGCGGTAAAGCTGCAATTTGCCAGCTGTTTCCTCTCAGGGTGGAGAAAAACTGGCAAATGCGAGTTTACCGCCCATGCAAGCAGCGGTAAAGCCGTGGCTTCCGATTAGAGTCGCAAGACCTTTTCGTTTCCAAATAACATAAAATAAAATGAAAGAATCAAAAGTTCCGTTTTTTTCTTGTAGCCCATATCTAGCGAACTCCCGTATCATATGAGTGGAGAGAAGAAAATCACACAAGCCGACTTTGGCTATTGTCCCATGTAGAATTGAATTTCTCGGCTTTTGAATAGATACACTGCCCCAGAAATAAAAGTTGAAATGTATAAATGGTCAGCAAACAACATCCCCATAATAACACAGTAAAATCCGAGATATCACTCTATCAAAGCAATTTGCCCCTGTCTACAACTCCGTCCTTAAATCTTTCATCACTCGTACTCTTTAATGATCGTCGGTGTGACTCGCTTGATAATAAATTCTAAAGAAACCAATTCCATACAAACAGAGGGGCCCTTAGGAGAACACTTCCACGAAAGAAATTTTAAAAGCATCGAGCGTTATCACGTTTCTAATCTAAAGCACTGACACAAAAGATTTTGTAATCTTTTAATCAATATCTAAACCTTATTTTTCCCGACACGATTAGATTTGGAGCTCTCTGGAACTAACCAGCAAGCTGCAGGACAGATGGAACTGGCCAAGCAAAACTCGATAACTACTCGGGACCGCATCAAAACAGCCCATAGTTGTTCACATGCACAGAAAAGCAGTGATGTATCGATTACTAGGGCATGTTTGCGAGTGTAGGATTTTTTTTCTCTCGTTGTCTTGTTGAAATGAAGATTTTGCCGGATTAACTTATATTCTCAAACGCAGATATTGGCATCTCCGGCTTTCAAAGGTAGTAATTTTGGTTATCTTCTACTTTGCCTGCTAAGTAAAGTAAAGGGCTAAAACGGGAGACATTAAAAAGGTGAGGGTGAAATAAGAAAAAATATTAGGTTTCGAATACCATCTCTTCCACAAGAAAAGGTTGAAAACACGCACACTCTCTCATGCCAGTGAATGATAAAAAAGATTACGGGGGTTCATTGACGCGGCAGGGCCATTCCGAGGAGTGTCCAACGGCCACTTCTAAAGCAGAAGCCCAACCGTGGCCCAAGCATGAGTCAGGGCTGAAAGTTGTTGGCCCGAACCAAGGTCGCACGGAAATCATGAAGCCCGAGCCCCCACCTATATACTAGACCTATAGAACGGAAAAAATGAGATTCTCACCAAGTCCTAGGCCGGCTCAGCCGCTCTGGTCTTATCACCTTCTGTGAGAGGTCATGGTTTTGAGCCTCCGCATTACTGCTCCCTCCCTCCCATATAAATATATAGATATATATATATATATGCATTTATATCTGTAAGTATGCATACGTATGTGTGTATATATATATCTGTATGTATAAATTTGTGCCGGGAGAGGATTCCGGCTCTCAACCTCTAAGTGCAAATAAAAAAAAAAACATGAGAACGGCCCATATATTAATAACAAAACCCCATGCCCAAAGCCCAATCCATGAGCTCCCTTGCAAAAAAAATTAAATAAATAAAAAACACTATTCTTTTGAAGAGGAAAAATAAAAATGGGTCTCTCTCACCTTATAATTCTTCTACACCCTCACTTTTATTCTCTCTTTAATTGACCTTTACTTCACTTCACCGGCAAAGCAAATCTACGATTTACTGTGTTTATTGTGATTTGATATTATTTCACCGAATTGTTATTCACGCGTGTCCATCCTTCATTTTGTGGAACAAAGCCTCGACCCATGACCCACCAGCAAACAAAAGAAGGGAAGAAAGGATCAAAATTCAGATCGAAAGATTTCCGCCTTACGTACCTGCAGAATATCTGCAATTTCCAGTTTTCCTCATCTCAGAGTGGAGGAAAGCCGGAAAATCAACTTTACCGCCAATGAGAGCAGCGGTAAAGCTGTAATTCCCAGTTTTCCTCCTCTCGCAGCGGAGGAAAACTGGAAAATCAACTTTACCGCCGATGAGAGCAGCGGTAAAGCTGCAATTTGCCAGCTGTTTCCTCTCAGGGTGGAGAAAAACTGGCAAATGCGAGTTTACCGCCCATGCAAGCAGCGGTAAAGCCGTGGCTGTCCGATTAGAGTCGCAAGACCTTTTCGTTTCCAAATAACATAGAATAAAATGAAAGAATCAAAAGTTCCGTTTTTTTCTTGTAGCCCATATCTAGCGAACTCCCGTATCATATGAGTGGAGAGAAGAAAATCACACAAGCCGACTTTGGCTATTGTCCCATGTAGAATTGAATTTCTCGGCTTTTGAATAGATACACTGCCCCAGAAATAAAAGTTGAAATGTATAAATGGTCAGCAAACAACATCCCCATAATAACACAGTAAAATCCGAGATATCACTCTATCAAAGCAATTTGCCCCTGTCTACAACTCCGTCCTTAAATCTTTCATCACTCGTACTCTTTAATGATCGTCGGTGTGACTCGCTTGATAATAAATTCTTAAGAAACCAATTCCATACAAACAGAGGGGCCCTTAGGAGAACACTTCCACGAAAGAAATTTTAAAAGCATCGAGCGTTATCACGTTTCTAATCTAAAGCACTGACACAAAAGATTTTGTAATCTTTTAATCAATATCTAAACCTTATTTTTCCCGACACGATTAGATTTGGAGCTCTCTGGAACTAACCAGCAAGCTGCAGGACAGATGGAACTGGCCAAGCAAAACTCGATAACTACTCGGGACCGCATCAAAACAGCCCATAGTTGTTCACATGCACAGAAAAGCAGTGATGTATCGATTACTAGGGCATGTTTGCGAGTGTAGGATTTTTTTTCTCTCGTTGTCTTGTTGAAATGAAGATTTTGCCGGATTAACTTATATTCTCAAACGCAGATATTGGCATCTCCGGCTTTCAAAGGTAGTAATTTTGGTTATCTTCTACTTTGCCTGCTAAGTAAAGTAAAGGGCTAAAACGGGAGACATTAAAAAGGTGAGGGTGAAATAAGAAAAAATATTAGGTTTCGAATACCATCTCTTCCACAAGAAAAGGTTGAAAACACGCACACTCTCTCATGCCAGTGAATGATAAAAAAGATTACGGGGGTTCATTGACGCGGCAGGGCCATTCCGAGGAGTGTCCAACGGCCACTTCTAAAGCAGAAGCCCAACCGTGGCCCAAGCATGAGTCAGGGCTGAAAGTTGTTGGCCCGAACCAAGGTCGCACGGAAATCATGAGGCCCGAGACCCCACCTATATACTAGACCTATAGAACGGAAAAATGAGTTTCTCACCAAGTCCTAGGCCGGCTCAGCCGCTCTGGTCTTATCACCTTCTGTGAGAGGTCATGGTTTTGAGCCTCCGCATTACTGCTCCCTCCCTCCCATATAAATATATAGATATATATATATATATGCATTTATATCTGTAAGTATGCATACGTATGTGTGTATATATATATCTGTATGTATAAATTTGTGCCGGGAGAGGATTTCGGCTCTCAACCTCTAAGTGCAAATAAAAAAAAAAAACATGAGAACGGCCCATATATTAATAACAAAACCCCATGCCCAAAGCCCAATCCATGAGCTCCCCTGCAAAAAAAATTAAATAAATAAAAAACACTATTCTTTTGAAGAGGAAAAATAAAAATGGCTCTCTCTCACCTTATAATTCTTCTACACCCTCACTTTTATTCTCTCTTTAATTGACTTTTACTTCACTTCACCGGCAAAGCAAATCTACGATTTACTGTGTTTATTGTGATTTGATATTATTTCACCCAATTGTAATTCACGCGTGTCCATCCTTCATTTTGTGGAACAAAGCCTCGACCCATGACCCACCAGCAAACAAAAGAAGGGAAGAAAGGATCAAAATTCGGATCGGAAGATTTCCGCCTTACGTACCTGCAGAATATCTGCAATTTCCAGTTTTCCTCCTCTCAGAGTGGATGGAAGTCGGAAAATCAACTTTACCGCCGATGAGAGCAGCGGTAAAGCTGCAATTTCCAGTTTTCCGCCTCTCGCAGCGGAGGAATACCGGAAAATCAACTTTACCGCCGATGAGAGCAGCGGTAAAGCTGCAATTGCCATTTTTCCTCCTCCCGGAGCGGAGGAAAACTGGAAAATCCAGTTTGCCGCCGATGAGAGGAGCGGTAAAGCTGCAATTTGCCAGGTGTTTCCTCTCAGAGTGGAGAAAAACTGGCAAATGCGAGTTTACTGCCCATGCAAGCAGCGGTAAAGCCGTGGCTGTCCGATTAGAGTCGCAAGACCTTTCCGTTTCCAAATAACATAAAATAAAATGAAAGAATCAAAAGTTCCGTTTTTTTCTTGTAGCCCATATCTAGCGAACTCCCGTATCATATGAGTGGAGAGAAGAAAATCACACAAGCTGACTTTGGCTATTGTCCCATGTAGAATTGAATTTCTCGGCTTTTGAATAGATACACTGCCCCAGAAATAAAAGTTGAAATGTATAAATGGTCAGCAAACAAAATCCCCATAATAACACAGTAAAATCCGAGATATCACTCTATCAAAGCAATTTGCCCCTGTCTACAACTCCGTCCTTAAATCTTTCATCACTCGTACTCTTTAATGATCGTCGGTGTGACTCGCTTGATAATAAATTCTTAAGAAACCAATTCCATACAAACAGAGGGGCCCTTAGGAGAACACTTCCACGAAAGAAATTTTAAAAGCATCGAGCGTTATCACGTTTCTAATCTAAAGCACTGACACAAAAGATTTTGTAATCTTTTAATCAATATCTAAACCTTATTTTTCCCGACACGATTAGATTTGGAGCTCTCTGGAACTAACCAGCAAGCTGCAGGACAGATGGAACTGGCCAAGCAAAACTCGATAACTACTCGGGACCGCATCAAAACAGCCCATAGTTGTTCACATGCACAGAAAAGCAGTGATGTATCGATTACTAGGGCATGTTTGCGAGTGTAGGATTTTTTTTCTCTCGTTGTCTTGTTGAAATGAAGATTTTGCCGGATTAACTTATATTCTCAAACGCAGATATTGGCATCTCCGGCTTTCAAAGGTAGTAATTTTGGTTATCTTCTACTTTGCCTGCTAAGTAAAGTAAAGGGCTAAAACGGGAGACATTAAAAAGGTGAGGGTGAAATAAGAAAAAATATTAGGTTTCGAATACCATCTCTTCCACAAGAAAAGGTTGAAAACACGCACACTCTCTCATGCCAGTGAATGATAAAAAAGATTACGGGGGTTCATTGACGCGGCAGGGCCATTCCGAGGAGTGTCCAACGGCCACTTCTAAAGCAGAAGCCCAACCGTGGCCCAAGCATGAGTCAGGGCTGAAAGTTGTTGGCCCGAACCAAGGTCGCACGGAAATCATGAAGCCCGAGCCCCCACCTATATACTAGACCTATAGAACGGAAAAAATGAGTTTCTCACCAAGTCCTAGGCCGGCTCAGCCGCTCTGGTCTTATCACCTTCTGTGAGAGGTCATGGTTTTGAGCCTCCGCATTACTGCTCCCTCCCTCCCATATAAATATATAGATATATATATATATATGCATTTATATCTGTAAGTATGCATACGTATGTGTGTATATATATATCTGTATGTATAAATTTGTGCCGGGAGAGGATTCCGGCTCTCAACCTCTAAGTGCAAATAAAAAAAAAAACATGAGAACGGCCCATATATTAATAACAAAACCCCATGCCCAAAGCCCAATCCATGAGCTCCCTTGCAAAAAAAATTAAATAAATAAAAAACACTATTCTTTTGAAGAGGAAAAATAAAAATGGGTCTCTCTCACCTTATAATTCTTCTACACCCTCACTTTTATTCTCTCTTTAATTGACCTTTACTTCACTTCACCGGCAAAGCAAATCTACGATTTACTGTGTTTATTGTGATTTGATATTATTTCACCGAATTGTTATTCACGCGTGTCCATCCTTCATTTTGTGGAACAAAGCCTCGACCCATGACCCACCAGCAAACAAAAGAAGGGAAGAAAGGATCAAAATTCAGATCGAAAGATTTCCGCCTTACGTACCTGCAGAATATCTGCAATTTCCAGTTTTCCTCATCTCAGAGTGGAGGAAAGCCGGAAAATCAACTTTACCGCCAATGAGAGCAGCGGTAAAGCTGTAATTCCCAGTTGTCCTCCTCTCGCAGCGGAGGAAAACTGGAAAATCAACTTTACCGCCGATGAGAGCAGCGGTAAAGCTGCAATTTGCCAGCTGTTTCCTCTCAGGGTGGAGAAAAACTGGCAAATGCGAGTTTACCGCCCATGCAAGCAGCGGTAAAGCCGTGGCTTCCGATTAGAGTCGCAAGACCTTTTCGTTTCCAAATAACATAAAATAAAATGAAAGAATCAAAAGTTCCATTTTTTTCTTGTAGCCCATATCTAGCGAACTCCCGTATCATATGAGTGGAGAGAAGAAAATCACACAAGCCGACTTTGGCTATTGTCCCATGTAGAATTGAATTTCTCGGCTTTTGAATAGATACACTGCCCCAGAAATAAAAGTTGAAATGTATAAATGGTCAGCAAACAACATCCCCATAATAACACAGTAAAATCCGAGATATCACTCTATCAAAGCAATTTGCCCCTGTCTACAACTCCGTCCTTAAATCTTTCATCACTCGTACTCTTTAATGATCGTCGGTGTGACTCGCTTGATAATAAATTCTAAAGAAACCAATTCCATACAAACAGAGGGGCCCTTAGGAGAACACTTCCACGAAAGAAATTTTAAAAGCATCGAGCGTTATCACGTTTCTAATCTAAAGCACTGACACAAAAGATTTTGTAATCTTTTAATCAATATCTAAACCTTATTTTTCCCGACACGATTAGATTTGGAGCTCTCTGGAACTAACCAGCAAGCTGCAGGACAGATGGAACTGGCCAAGCAAAACTCGATAACTACTCGGGACCGCATCAAAACAGCCCATAGTTGTTCACATGCACAGAAAAGCAGTGATGTATCGATTACTAGGGCATGTTTGCGAGTGTAGGATTTTTTTTCTCTCGTTGTCTTGTTGAAATGAAGATTTTGCCGGATTAACTTATATTCTCAAACGCAGATATTGGCATCTCCGGCTTTCAAAGGTAGTAATTTTGGTTATCTTCTACTTTGCCTGCTAAGTAAAGTAAAGGGCTAAAACGGGAGACATTAAAAAGGTGAGGGTGAAATAAGAAAAAATATTAGGTTTCGAATACCATCTCTTCCACAAGAAAAGGTTGAAAACACGCACACTCTCTCATGCCAGTGAATGATAAAAAAGATTACGGGGGTTCATTGACGCGGCAGGGCCATTCCGAGGAGTGTCCAACGGCCACTTCTAAAGCAGAAGCCCAACCGTGGCCCAAGCATGAGTCAGGGCTGAAAGTTGTTGGCCCGAACCAAGGTCGCACGGAAATCATGAAGCCCGAGCCCCCACCTATATACTAGACCTATAGAACGGAAAAAATGAGTTTCTCACCAAGTCCTAGGCCGGCTCAGCCGCTCTGGTCTTATCACCTTCTGTGAGAGGTCATGGTTTTGAGCCTCCGCATTACTGCTCCCTCCCTCCCATATAAATATATAGATATATATATATATATGCATTTATATCTGTAAGTATGCATACGTATGTGTGTATATATATATCTGTATGTATAAATTTGTGCCGGGAGAGGATTCCGGCTCTCAACCTCTAAGTGCAAATAAAAAAAAAAACATGAGAACGGCCCATATATTAATAACAAAACCCCATGCCCAAAGCCCAATCCATGAGCTCCCTTGCAAAAAAAATTAAATAAATAAAAAACACTATTCTTTTGAAGAGGAAAAATAAAAATGGGTCTCTCTCACCTTATAATTCTTCTACACCCTCACTTTTATTCTCTCTTTAATTGACCTTTACTTCACTTCACCGGCAAAGCAAATCTACGATTTACTGTGTTTATTGTGATTTGATATTATTTCACCGAATTGTTATTCACGCGTGTCCATCCTTCATTTTGTGGAACAAAGCCTCGACCCATGACCCACCAGCAAACAAAAGAAGGGAAGAAAGGATCAAAATTCAGATCGAAAGATTTCCGCCTTACGTACCTGCAGAATATCTGCAATTTCCAGTTTTCCTCATCTCAGAGTGGAGGAAAGCCGGAAAATCAACTTTACCGCCAATGAGAGCAGCGGTAAAGCTGTAATTCCCAGTTGTCCTCCTCTCGCAGCGGAGGAAAACTGGAAAATCAACTTTACCGCCGATGAGAGCAGCGGTAAAGCTGCAATTTGCCAGCTGTTTCCTCTCAGGGTGGAGAAAAACTGGCAAATGCGAGTTTACCGCCCATGCAAGCAGCGGTAAAGCCGTGGCTTCCGATTAGAGTCGCAAGACCTTTTCGTTTCCAAATAACATAAAATAAAATGAAAGAATCAAAAGTTCCATTTTTTTCTTGTAGCCCATATCTAGCGAACTCCCGTATCATATGAGTGGAGAGAAGAAAATCACACAAGCCGACTTTGGCTATTGTCCCATGTAGAATTGAATTTCTCGGCTTTTGAATAGATACACTGCCCCAGAAATAAAAGTTGAAATGTATAAATGGTCAGCAAACAACATCCCCATAATAACACAGTAAAATCCGAGATATCACTCTATCAAAGCAATTTGCCCCTGTCTACAACTCCGTCCTTAAATCTTTCATCACTCGTACTCTTTAATGATCGTCGGTGTGACTCGCTTGATAATAAATTCTTAAGAAACCAATTCCATACAAACAGAGGGGCCCTTAGGAGAACACTTCCACGAAAGAAATTTTAAAAGCATCGAGCGTTATCACGTTTCTAATCTAAAGCACTGACACAAAAGATTTTGTAATCTTTTAATCAATATCTAAACCTTATTTTTCCCGACACGATTAGATTTGGAGCTCTCTGGAACTAACCAGCAAGCTGCAGGACAGATGGAACTGGCCAAGCAAAACTCGATAACTACTCGGGACCGCATCAAAACAGCCCATAGTTGTTCACATGCACAGAAAAGCAGTGATGTATCGATTACTAGGGCATGTTTGCGAGTGTAGGATTTTTTTTCTCTCGTTGTCTTGTTGAAATGAAGATTTTGCCGGATTAACTTATATTCTCAAACGCAGATATTGGCATCTCCGGCTTTCAAAGGTAGTAATTTTGGTTATCTTCTACTTTGCCTGCTAAGTAAAGTAAAGGGCTAAAACGGGAGACATTAAAAAGGTGAGGGTGAAATAAGAAAAAATATTAGGTTTCGAATACCATCTCTTCCACAAGAAAAGGTTGAAAACACGCACACTCTCTCATGCCAGTGAATGATAAAAAAGATTACGGGGGTTCATTGACGCGGCAGGGCCATTCCGAGGAGTGTCCAACGGCCACTTCTAAAGCAGAAGCCCAACCGTGGCCCAAGCATGAGTCAGGGCTGAAAGTTGTTGGCCCGAACCAAGGTCGCACGGAAATCATGAAGCCCGAGCCCCCACCTATATACTAGACCTATAGAACGGAAAAAATGAGTTTCTCACCAAGTCCTAGGCCGGCTCAGCCGCTCTGGTCTTATCACCTTCTGTGAGAGGTCATGGTTTTGAGCCTCCGCATTACTGCTCCCTCCCTCCCATATAAATATATAGATATATATATATATATGCATTTATATCTGTAAGTATGCATACGTATGTGTGTATATATATATCTGTATGTATAAATTTGTGCCGGGAGAGGATTCCGGCTCTCAACCTCTAAGTGCAAATAAAAAAAAAACATGAGAACGGCCCATATATTAATAACAAAACCCCATGCCCAAAGCCCAATCCATGAGCTCCCTTGCAAAAAAAATTAAATAAATAAAAAACACTATTCTTTTGAAGAGGAAAAATAAAAATGGGTCTCTCTCACCTTATAATTCTTCTACACCCTCACTTTTATTCTCTCTTTAATTGACCTTTACTTCACTTCACCGGCAAAGCAAATCTACGATTTACTGTGTTTATTGTGATTTGATATTATTTCACCGAATTGTTATTCACGCGTGTCCATCCTTCATTTTGTGGAACAAAGCCTCGACCCATGACCCACCAGCAAACAAAAGAAGGGAAGAAAGGATCAAAATTCGGATTGGAAGATTTCCGCCATACGTACCTGCAGAATAACTGCAATTTCCAGTTTTCCTCCTCTCAGAGAGGAGGAAAGCCGGAAAATCAACTTTACCGCCGATGAGAGTAGCGGTAAAGCTGCAATTTCCCGTTTTCCTCCTCTCGCAGCGGAGGAAAGCTGGAAAATAAACTTTACCGCCGATGAGAGCAGCGGTAAAGCCGTGGCTGTCCGATTAGAGTCGCAAGAACTTTCCGTTTCCAAATAACATAAAATAAAATGAAAGAATCAAAAGTTCCGTTTTTTCCTTGTAGCCCATATCTAGCGAACTCCCGTATCATATGAGTGGAGAGAAGAAAATCACACAAGCTGACTTTGGCTATTGTCCCATGTAGAATTGAATTTCTCGGCTTTTGAATAGATACACTGCCCCAGAAATAAAAGTTGAAATGTATAAATGGTCAGCAAACAACATCCCCATAATAACACAGTAAAATCCGAGATATCACTCTATCAAAGCAATTTGCCCCTGTCTACAACTCCGTCCTTAAATCTTTCATCACTCGTACTCTTTAATGATCGTCGGTGTGACTCGCTTGATAATAAATTCTTAAGAATTTAATTCCATGCAAGCAGAGGGGCCCTTAGGAGAACACTTCCACGAAAGAAATTTTAAAAGCATTGAGCGTTATCACGTTTCTAATCTAAAGCACTGACACAAAAGATTTTGTAATCTTTTAATCAATATCTAAACCTTATTTTTCCCGACACGATTAGATTTGGAGCTCTCTGGAACTAACCAACAAGCTGCAGGACAGATCGAACTGGCCAAGCAAAACTCGATAACTACTCGGGACCGCATCAAAACAGCCCATAGTTGTTCACATGCACAGAAAAGCAGTGATGTATCGATTACTAGGGCATGTTTGCGAGTGTAGGATTTTTTTTCTCTCGTTGTCCTGTTGAAATGAAGATTTTGCCGGATTAACTTATATTCTCAAACGTAGATATTGGGATCTCCGGCTTTCAAAGGTAATAATTTTGGTTATCTTCTACCTTGCCTGCTAAGTAAAGTAAAGGGCTAAAATGAGAGACATTAAAAAGGTGAGGGTGAAATAAGAAAAAATATTAGGTTTCGAATACCATCTCTTCCACAAGAAAAGGTTGAAAACACGCACACTCTCTCATGCCAGTGAATGATAAAAAAGATTAGGGGGGTTCATTGACGCGGCAGGGCCATTCCGAGGAGTGTCCAACGGCCACTTCTAAAGCAGAAGCCCAACCGTGGCCCAAGCATGAGTCAGGGCTGAAAGTTGTTGGCCCGAACCAAGGTCGCACGGAAATCATGAAGCCCGAGCCCCCACCTATATACTAGACCTATAGAACGGAAAATTGAGTTTCTCACCAAGTCCTAGGCCGGCTCAGCCGCTCTGGTCTTATCACCTTCTGTGAGAGGTCATGGTTTTGAGCCTCCGCATTACTGCTCCCTCCCTCCCATATAAATATATAGATATATATATATATATGCATTTATATCTATAAGTATGCATACGTATGTGTGTATATATATATCTGTATGTATAAATTTGTGCCGGGAGAGGATTCCAGCTCTCAACCTCTAAGTGCAAATAAAAAAAAAAACATGAGCACGGCCCATATATTAATAACAAAACCCCATGCCCAAAGCCCAATCCATGAGCTCCCTTCCAAAAAAAATTAAATAAATAAAAAACACTATTCTTTTGAAGAGGAAAAATAAAAATGGGTCTCTCTCACCTTATAATTCTTCTACACCCTCACTTTTATTCTCTCTTTAATTGACCTTTACTTCACTTCACCGGCAAAGCAAATCTACGATTTACTGTGTTTATTATGATTTGATATTATTTCACCCAATTGTTATTCACGCGTGTCCATCCTTCATTTTTGTGGAACAAAGCCTCGACCCCTGACCCACCAACAAACAAAAGAAGGGAAGCAAGGATCAAAATTCGGATTGGAAGATTTCCGCCATACGTACCTGCAGAATATCTGCAATTTCCAGTTTTCCTCCTCTCAGAGTGGAGGAAAGCCGGAAAATCAACTTTAGCGCCGATGAGAGCAGCGGTAAAGCTGCAATTTCCAGTTTTCCTCCTCTCGCAGCGGAGGAAAGCTGGAAAAGCAACTTTACCGCCGATGAGAACAGCGGTAAAGCTGCAATTGCCAGTTTTCCTCCTCTCGGAGCGGAGGAAAACTGGAACATCCAGTTTGCCGCCGATGAGAGCAGCGGTAAAGCTGCAATGTGGCAGCTGTTTCCTCTCAGAGTGGAGAAAAACTGGCAAATGCGAGTTTACCGCCCATGCAAGCAGCGGTAAAGCCGTGGCTGTCTGATTAGAGTCGCAAGACCTTTCCGTTTCCAAATAACATAAAATAAAATGAAAGAATCAAAAGTTCCGTTTTTTTCTTGTAGCCCATATCTAGCGAACTCCCGTATCATATGAGTGGAGAGAAGAAAATCACACAAGCTGACTTTGGCTATTGTCCCATGTAGAATTGAATTTCTCGGCTTTTGAATAGATACACTGCCCCGGAAATAAAAGTTGAAATGTATAAATGGTCAGCAAACAACATCCCCATAATAACACAGTAAAATCCGAGATATCACTCTATCAAAGCAATTTGCCCCTGTTTACAACTCCGTCCTTAAATCTTTCATCACTCGTACTCTTTAATGATCGTCGGTGTGACTCGCTTGATAATAAATTCTTAAGAAACCAATTCCATGCAAACAGAGGGGCCCTTAGGAGAACACTTCCACGAAAGAAATTTTAAAAGCATTGAGCGCTATCACTTTTCTAATCTAAAGCACTGACACAAAAGATTTTGTAATCTTTTAATCAATATCTAAACCTTATTTTTCCCGACACGATTAGATTTGGAGCTCTCTGGAACTAACCAACAAGCTGCAGGACAGATGGAACTGGCCAAGCAAAACTCGATAACTACTCGGGACCGCATCAAAACAGCCCATAGTTGTTCACGTGCACAGAAAAGCAGTGATGTATCGATTACTAGGGCATGTTTGCGAGTGTAGGATTTTTTTTCTCTCGTTGTCCTGTTGAAATGAAGATTTTGCCGGATTAACTTATATTCTCAAACGTAGATATTGGGATCTCCAGCTTTCAAAGGTAATAATTTTGGTTATCTTCTACTTTGCCTGCTAAGTAAAGTAAAGGGCTAAAACGAGAGACATTAAAAAGGTGAGGGTGAAATAAGAAAAAATATTAGGTTTCGAATACCATCTCTTCCACAAGAAAAGGTTGAAAACACGCACACTCTCTCATGCCAGTGAATGATAAAAAAGATTAGGGGGGTTCATTGACGCGGCAGGGCCATTCCGAGGAGTGTCCAACGGCCACTTCTAAAGCAGAAGCCCAACCGTGGCCCAAGCATGAGTCAGGGCTGAAAGTTGTTGGCCCGAACCAAGGTCGCACGGAAATCATGAAGCCCGAGCCCCCACCTATATACTAGACCTATAGAACGGAAAAATGAGTTTCTCACCAAGTCCTAGGCCGGCTCAGCCGCTCTAGTCTTATCACCTTCTGTGAGAGGTCATGGTTTTGAGCCTCCGCATTACTGCTCCCTCCCTCCCATATAAATATATAGATATATATATATATGCATTTATATCTGTAAGTATGCATACGTATGTGTGTACATATATATCTGTATGTATAAATTTGTGCCGGGAGAGGATTCCGGCTCTCAACCTCTAAGTGCAAATAAAAAAAAAAACATGAGCACGGCCCATATATTAATAACAAAACCCCATGCCCAAAGCCCAATCCATGAGCTCCCTTCCAAAAAAAATTAAATAAATAAAAAACACTAATCTTTTGAAGAGGAAAAATAAAAATGGGTCTCTCTCACCTTATAATTCTTCTACACCCTCACTTTTATTCTCTCTTTAATTGACCTTTACTTCACTTCACCGGCAAAGCAAATCTACGATTTACAGTGTTTATTGTGATTTGATATTATTTCACCCAATTGTTATTCACGTGTGTCCATCCTTCATTTTGTGGAACAAAGCCTCGACCCATGACCCACCAGCAAACAAAAGAAGGGAAGAAAGGATCAAAATTCGGATTGGAAGATTTCCGCCATACGTACCTGCAGAATACCTGCAATTTCTAGTTTACCTCGTCTCAGGGTGGAGGAAAGCCGGAAAATCAACTTTACCGCCGATGAGAGCAGCGGTAAAGCTGCAATTGCCAGTTTTCCTCCTCTCGGAGCGGAGGAAAACTGGAAAATCCAGTTTGCCGCCGATGAGAGCAGCGGTAAAGCTGCAATTTGCCAGCTGTTTCCTCTCAGAGTGGAGAAAAACTGGCAAATGCGAGTTTACCGCCCATGCAAGCAGCGGTAAAGCCGTGGCTGTCCGATTAGAGTCGCAAGACCTTTCCGTTTCCAAATAACATAAAATAAAATGAAAGAATCAAAAGTTCCGTTTTTTTCTTGTAGCCCATATCTAGCGAACTCCCGTATCATATGAGTGGAGAGAAGAAAATCACACAAGCTGACTTTGGCTATTGTCCCATGTAGAATTGAATTTCTCGGCTTTTGAATAGATACACTGCCCCAGAAATAAAAGTTGAAATGTATAAATGGTCAGCAAACAACATCCCCATAATAACACAGTAAAATCCGAGATATCACTCTATCAAAGCAATTTGCCCCTGTCTACAACTCCGTCCTTAAATCTTTCATCACTCGTACTCTTTAATGATCGTCGGTGTGACTCGCTTGATAATAAATTCTTAAGAATTTAATTCCAAGCAAGCAGAGGGGCCCTTAGGAGAACACTTCCACGAAAGAAATTTTAAAAGCATTGAGCGTTATCACGTTTCTAATCTAAAGCACTGACACAAAAGATTTTGTAATCTTTTAATCAATATCTAAACCTTATTTTTCCCGACACGATTAGATTTGGAGCTCTCTGGAACTAACCAACAAGCTGCAGGACAGATGGAATTGGCCAAGCAAAACTCGATAACTACTCGGGACCGCATCAAAACAGCCCATAGTTGTTCACATGCACAGAAAAGCAGTGATGTATCGATTACTAGGGCATGTTTGCGAGTGTAGGATTTTTTTTCTCTCGTTGTCCTGTTGAAATGAAGATTTTGCCGGATTAACTTATATTCTCAAACGTAGATATTGGGATCTCCGGCTTTCAGACGTAATAATTTTGGTTATCTTCTACTTTGCCTGCTAAGTAAAGTAAAGGGCTAAAACGAGAGACGTTAAAAAGGTGAGGGTGAAATAAGAAAAAATATTAGGTTTCGAATACCATCTCTTCCACAAGAAAAGGTTGAAAACACGCACACTCTCTCATGCCAGTGAATGATAAAAAAGATTACGGGGGTTCATTGACGCTTCAGGGCCATTCCGAGGAGTGTCCAACGGCCACTTCTAAAGCAGAAGCCCAACCGTGGCACAAGCATGAGTCAGGGCTGAAAGTTGTTGGCCCGAACCAAGGTCGCACGGAAATCATGAAGCCCGAGCCCCCACCTATATACTAGACCTATAGAACGGAAAAATGAGTTTCTCACCAAGTCCTAGGCCGGCTCAGCCGCTCTGGTCTTATCACCTTCTGTGAGAGGTCATGGTTTTGAGCCTCCGCATTACTGCTCCCTCCCTCCCATATAAATATATAGATATATATATATATATGCATTTATATCTGTAAGTATGCATACGTATGTGTGTATATATATATATCTGTATGTATAAATTTGTGCCGGGAGAGGATTCCGGCTCTCAACCTCTAAGTGCAAATAAAAAAAAAAACATGAGCACAACCCATATATTAATAACAAAACCCCATGCCCAAATCCCAATCCATGAGCTCCCTTGCAAAAAAAATTAAATAAATAAAAAACACTATTCTTTTGAAGAGGACAAATAAAAATGGGTCTCTCTCACCTTATAATTCTTCTACACCCTCACTTTTATTCTCTCTTTAATTGACCTTTACTTCACTTCACCGGCAAAGCAAATCTACGATTTACTGTGTTTATTGTGATTTGATATTATTTCACCCAATTGTTATTCACACGTGTCCATCCTTCATTTGTGGAACAAAGCCTCGACCCATGACCCACCAGCAAACAAAAGAAGGGAAGAAAGGATCAAAATTCGGATTGGAAGATTTCCGCCATACGTACCTGCAGAATACCTGCAATTTCGAGTTTTCCTCGTCTCAGGGTGGAGGAAAGCCGGAAAATCAACTTTACCGCCGATGAGAGCAGCGGTAAAGCTGCAATTGCCAGTTTTCCTCCTCTCGGAGCGGAGGAAAACTGGAAAATCCAGTTTGCCGCCGATGAGAGCAGCGGTAAAGCTGCAATTTGCCAGCTGTTTCCTCTCAGAGTGGAGAAAAACTGGCAAATGCGAGTTTACCGCCCATGCAAGCAGCGGTAAAGCCGTGGCTGTCCGATTAGAGTCGCAAGACCTTTCCGTTTCCAAATAACATAAAATAAAATGAAAGAATCAAAAGTTCCATTTTTTTCTTGTAGCCCATATCTAGCGAACTCCCGTATCATATGAGTGGAGAGAAGAAAATCACACAAGCTGACTTTGGCTATTGTCCCATGTAGAATTGAATTTCTCGGCTTTTGAATAGATACACTGCCCCAGAAATAAAAGTTGAAATGTATAAATGGTCAGCAAACAACATCCCCATAATAACACAGTAAAATCCGAGATATCACTCTATCAAAGCAATTTGCCCCTGTCTACAACTCCGTCCTTAAATCTTTCATCACTCGTACTCTTTAATGATCGTCGGTGTGACTCGCTTGATAATAAATTCTTAAGAATTTAATTCCATGCAAACAGAGGGGCCCTTAGGAGAACACTTCCACGAAAGAAATTTTAAAAGCATTGAGCGTTATCACGTTTTTAATCTAAAGCACTGACACAAAAGATTTTGTAATCTTTTAATCAATATCTAAACCTTATTTTTCCCGACACGATTAGATTTGGAGCTCTCTGGAACTAACCAACAAGCTGCAGGACAGATGGAACTGGCCAAGCAAAACTCGATAACTACTCGGGACCGCATCAAAACAGCCCATAGTTGTTCACATGCACAGAAAAGCAGTGATGTATCGATTACTAGGGCATGTTTGCGAGTGTAGGATTTTTTTTCTCTCGTTGTCCTGTTGAAATGAAGATTTTGCCGGATTAACTTATATTCTCAAACGTAGATATTGGGATCTCCGGCTTTCAAAGGTAATAATTTTGGTTATCTTCTACTTTGCCTGCTAAGTAAAGTAAAGGGCTAAAACGAGAGACATTAAAAAGGTGAGGGTGAAATAAGAAAAAATATTAGGTTTCGAATACCATCTCTTCCACAAGAAAAGGTTGAAAACACGCACACTCTCTCATTCCAGTGAATGATAAAAAAGATTAGGGGGGTTCATTGACGCGGCAGGGCCATTCCGAGGAGTGTCCAACGGCCACTTCTAAAGCAGAAGCCCAACCGTGGCCCAAGCATGAGTCAGGGCTGAAAGTTGTTGGCCCGAACCAAGGTCGCACGGAAATCATGAAGCCCGAGCCCCCACCTATATACTAGTCCTATAGAACGGAAAAATGAGTTTCTCACCAAGTCCTAGGCCGGCTCAGCCGCTCTGGTCTTATCACCTTCTGTGAGAGGTCATGGTTTTGAGCCTCCGCATTACTGCTCCCTCCCTCCCATATAAATATATAGATATATATATATATATGCATTTATATCTGTAAGTATGCATACGTATGCGTGTATATATATATCTGTATGTATAAATTTGTGCCGGGAGGGGATTCCGGCTCTCAACCTCTAAGTGCAAATAAAAAAAAAAAACATGAGCACGGCTCATATATTAATAACAAAACCCCATGCCCAAAGCCCAATCCATGAGCTCCCTTCCAAAAAAAATTAAATAAATAAAAAACACTATTCTTTTGAAGAGGAAAAATAAAAATGGGTCTCTCTCACCTTATAATTCTTCTACACCCTCACTTTTATTCTCTCTTTAATTGACCTTTACTTCACTTCACCGGCAAAGCAAATCTACGATTTACTGTGTTTATTGTGATTTGATATTATTTAACCCAATTGTTATTCACGCGTGTCCATCATTCATTTTGTGGAACAAAGCCTCGACCCATGACCCACCAGCAAACAAAAGAAGGGAAGAAAGGATCAAAATTCGGATTGGAAGATTTCCGCCATACGTACCTGCAGAATACCTGCAATTTCCAGTTTTCCTCCTCTCAGAGTGGAGGAAAGCCGGAAAATCAACTTTACCGCCGATGAGAGCAGCGGTAAAGCTGCAATTGCCAGTTTTCCTCCTCTCGGAGCGGAGGAAAACTGGAAAATCCAGTTTGCCGCCGATGAGAGCAGCGGTAAAGCTGCAATTTGCCAGCTGTTTCCTCTCAGAGTGGAGAAAAACTGGCAAATGCGAGTTTACCGCCCATGCAAGCAGCGGTAAAGCCGTGGCTGTCCGATTAGAGTCGCAAGACCTTTCCGTTTCCAAATAACATAAAATAAAATGAAAGAATCAAAAGTTCCGTTTTTTTCTTGTAGCCCATATCTAGCGAACTCCCGTATCATATGAGTGGAGAGAAGAAAATCACACAAGCTGACTTTGGCTATTGTCCCATGTAGAATTGAATTTCTCGGCTTTTAAATAGATACACTGCCCCAGAAATAAAAGTTGAAATGTATAAATGGTCAGCAAACAACATCCCCATAATAACACAGTAAAATCCGAGATATCACTCTATCAAAGCAATTTGCCCCTGTCTACAACTCCGTCCTTAAATCTTTCATCACTCGTACTCTTTAATGATCGTCGGTGTGACTCGCTTGATAATAAATTCTTAAGAATTCAATTCCATGCAAACAGAGGGGCCCTTAGGAGAACACTTCCACGAAAGAAATTTTAAAAGCATTGAGCGTTATCACGTTTCTAATCTAAAGCACTGACACAAAAGATTTTGTAATCTTTTAATCAATATCTAAACCTTATTTTTCCCGACACGATTAGATTTGGAGCTCTCTGGAACTAACCAACAAGCTGGAGGACAGATGGAGCTGGCCAAGCAAAACTCGATAACTACTCGGGACCGAATCAAAACAACCCATAGTTGTTCACATGCACAGAAAAGCAGTGATGTATCGATTACTAGGGCATGTTTGCGAGTGTAGGATTTTTTTTTCTCCCGTTGTCCTGTTGAAATGAAGATTTTGCCGGAGTAACTTATATTCTCAAACGTAGATATTGGGATCTCCGGCTTTCAAAGGTAATAATTTTGGTTATCTTCTACGTTGCCTGCTAAGTAAAGTAAAGGGCTAAAACGAGAGACGTTAAAAAGGTGAGGGTGAAATAAGAAAAAATATTAGGTTTCGAATACCATCTCTTCCACAAGAAAAGGTTGAAAACACGCACACTCTCTCATGCCAGTGAATGATAAAAAAGATTACGGGGGTTCATTGACTCTTCAGGGCCATTCCGAGGAGTGTCCAACGGCCACTTCTAAAGCAGAAGCCCAACCGTGGCCCAAGCATGAGTCAGGGCTGAAAGTTGTTGGCCCGAACCAAGGTCGCACGGAAATCATGAAGCCCGAGCCCCCACCTATATACTAGACC
This sequence comes from Persea americana, assembly GCA_029852735.1. Lineage (NCBI taxonomy): Eukaryota > Viridiplantae > Streptophyta > Magnoliopsida > Laurales > Lauraceae > Persea > Persea americana. Next base: position 54,573,775 of record CM056816.1, on the reverse strand, counting down.
TATAGAACGGAAAAATGAGTTTCTCACCAAGTCCTAGGCCGGCTCAGCCGCTCTGGTCTTATCACCTTCTGTGAGAGGTCATGGTTTTGAGCCTCCGCATTACTGCTCCCTCCCTCCCATATAAATATATAGATATATATATATATATATGCATTTATATCTGTAAGTATGCATACGTATGTGTGTATATACATATCTGTATGTATAAATTTGTGCCGGGAGAGGATTCCGGCTCCCAACCTCTAAGTGCAAATAAAAAAATAAACATGAGCACGGCCCATATATTAATAACAAAACCCCATGCCCAAAGCCCAATCCATGAGCTCCCTTGCAAAAAAAATTAAATAAATAAAAAACACTATTCTTTTGAAGAGGAAAAATAAAAATGGGTCTCTCTCACCTTATAATTCTTCTACACCCTCACTTTTATTCTCTCTATAATTGACCTTGACTTCACTTCACCGGCAAAGCAAATCTACGATTTACTGTGTTTATTGTGATTTGATATTATTTCACCCAATTGTTATTCACGCGTGTCCATCCTTCATTTTGTGGAACAAAGCCTCGACCCATGACCCACCAGCAAACAAAAGAAGGGAAGAAAGGATCAAAATTCGGATTGGAAGATTTCCGCCATACGTACCTGCAGAATACCTGCAATTTCCAGTTTTCCTCGCCTCAGAGTGGAGGAAAGCCGGAAAATCAACTTTACCGCCGATGAGAGCAGCGGTAAAGCTGCAATTTCCAGTTTTCCTCCTTTCGCAGCGGAGGAAAGCTGGAAAATCAACTTTACCGCCGATGACAGCAGCGGTAAAGCTGCAATTGCCAGCTTTCCTCCTCTCGGAGCGGAGGAAAACTAGAAAATCCAGTTTGCCGCCAATGAGAGCAGCGGTAAAGCTGCAATTTGCCAGCTGTTTCCTCTCAGAGTGGAGAAAAACTGGCAAATGCGAGTTTACCGCCCATGCAAGCAGCGGTAAAGCCGTGGCTGTCCGATTAGAGTCGCAAGACCTTTCCGTTTCCAAATAACATAAAATAAAATGAAAGAATCAAAAGTTCCGTTTTTTTCTTGTAGCCCATATCTAGCGAACTCCCGTATCATATGAGTGGAGAGAAGAAAATCACACAAGCTGACTTTGGCTATTGTCCCATGTAGAATTGAATTTCTCGGCTTTTGAATAGATACACTGCCCCAGAAATAAAAGTTGAAATGTATAAATGGTCAGCAAACAACATCCCCATAATAACACAGTAAAATCCGAGATATCACTCTATCAAAGCAATTTGCCCCTGTCTACAACTCCGTCCTTAAATCTTTCATCACTCGTACTCTTTAATGATCGTCGGTGTGACTCGCTTGATAATAAATTCTTAAGAATTCAATTCCATGCAAACAGAGGGGCCCTTAGGAGAACACTTCCATGAAAGAAATTTTAAAAGCATTGAGCGTTATCACGTTTCTAATCTAAAGCACTGACACAAAAGATTTTGTAATCTTTTAATCAATATCTAAACCTTATTTTTCCCGACACGATTAGATTTGGAGCTCTCTGAAACTAACCAACAAGCTGCAGGACAGATGCAACTGGCCAAGCAAAACTCGATAACTACTCGGGACCGCATCAAAACAGCCCATAGTTGTTCACATGCACAGAAAAGCAGTGATGTATCGATTACTAGGGCATGTTTGCGAGTGTAGGATTTTTTTTTCTCCCGTTGTCCTGTTGAAATGAAGATTTTGCCGGAGTAACTTATATTCTCAAACGTAGATATTGGGATCTCCGGCTTTCAAAGGTAATAATTTTGGTTATCTTCTACTTTGCCTGCTAAGTAAAGTAAAGGGCTAAAACGAGAGACGTTAAAAAGGTGAGGGTGAAATAAGAAAAAATATTAGGTTTCGAATACCATCTCTTCCACAAGAAAAGGTTGAAAACACGCACACTCTCCCATGCCAGTGAATGATAAAAAAGATTAGGGGGGTTCATTGACGCGGCAGGGCCATTCCGAGGAGTGTCCAACGGACACTTCTAAAGCAGAAGCCCAACCGTGGCCCAAGCATGAGTCAGGGCTGAAAGTTGTTGGCCCGAACCAAGGTCGCACGGAAATCATGAAGCCCGAGCCCCCACCTATATACTAGACCTATAGAACGGAAAAATGAGTTTCTCACCAAGTCCTAGGCCGGCTCAGCCGCTCTGGTCTTATCACCTTCTGTGAGAGGTCATGGTTTTGAGCCTCCGCATTACTGCTCCCTCCCTCCCATATAAATATATAGATATATATATATATATATATGCATTTATATCTGTAAGTATGCATACGTATGTGTGTATATATATATCTGTATGTATAAATTTTTGCCGGGAGAGGATTCCGGCTCTCAACCTCTAAGTGCAAATAAAAAAAAAAACATGAGCACGGCCCATATATTAATAACAAAACCCCATGCCCAAAGCCCAATCCATGAGCTCCCTTGCAAAAAAAATTAAATAAATAAAAAACACTATTCTTTTGAAGAGGAAAAATAAAAATGGGTCTGTCTCACCTTATAATTCGTCTACACCCTCACTTTTATTCTCTCTTTAATTGACCTTTACTTCACTTCACCGGCAAAGCAAATCTACGATTTACTGTGTTTATTGTGATTTGATATTATTTCACCCAATTGTTATTCACGCGTGTCCATCCTTCATTTTGTGGAACAAAGCCTCGACCCATGACCCACCAGCAAACAAAAGAAGGGAAGAAAGGATCAAAATTCAGATTGGAAGATTTCCGCCATACGTACCTGCAGAATACCTGCAATTTCCAGTTTTCCTCGTCTCAGGGTGGAGGAAAGCCGGAAAATCAACTTTACCGCCGATGAGAACAGCGGTAAAGCTGCAATTGCCAGTTTTCCTCCTCTCGGAGCGGAGGAAAACTGGAAAATCCGGTTTGCCGCCGATGAGAGCAGCGGTAAAGCTGCAATTTGCCAGCTGTTTCCTCTCAGAGTGGAGAAAAACTGGTAAATGCAAGTTTACCGCCCATGCAAGCAGCGGTAAAGCCGTGGCTGTCCGATTAGAGTCGCAAGACCTTTCCGTTTCCAAATAACATAAAATAAAATGAAAGAATCAAAAGTTCCGTTTTTTTCTTGTAGCCCATATCTAGCGAACTCCCGTATCATATGAGTGGAGAGAAGAAAATCACACAAGCTGACTTTGGCTATTGTCCCATGTAGAATTGAATTTCTCGGCTTTTGAATAGATACACTGCCCCAGAAATAAAAGTTGAAATGTATAAATGGTCAGCAAACAACATCCCCATAATAACACAGTAAAATCCGAGATATCACTCTATCAAAGCAATTTGCCCCTGTCTACAACTCCGTCCTTAAATCTTTCATCACTCGTACTCTTTAATGATCGTCGGTGTGACTCGCTTGATAATAAATTCTTAAGAATTCAATTCCATACAAACAGAGGGGCCCTTAGGAGAACACTTCCACGAAAGAAATTTTAAAAGCATTGAGCGTTATCACGTTTCTAATCTAAAGCACTGACACAAAAGATTTTGTAATCTTTTAATCAATATCTAAACCTTATTTTTCCCGACACGATTAGATTTGGAGCTCTCTGGAACTAACCAACAAGCTGCAGGACAGATGGAACTGGCCAAGCAAAACTCGATAACTACTCGGGACCGCATCAAAACAGCCCATAGTTGTTCACATGCACAGAAAAGCAGTGATGTATCGATTACTAGGGCATGTTTGCGAGTGTAGGATTTTTTTTTCTCCCGTTGTCCTGTTGAAATGAAGATTTTGCCGGAGTAACTTATATTCTCAAACGTAGATATTGGGATCTCCGGCTTTCAAAGGTAATAATTTTGGTTATCTTCTACTTTGCCTGCTAAGTAAAGTAAAGGGCTAAAACGAGAGACGTTAAAAAGGTGAGGGTGAAATAAGAAAAAATATTAGGTTTCGAATACCATCTCTTCCACAAGAAAAGGTTGAAAACACGCACACTCTCTCATGCCAGTGAATGATAAAAAAGATTAGGGGGGTTCATTGACGCGGCAGGGCCATTCCGAGGAGTGTCCAACGGACACTTCTAAAGCAGAAGCCCAACCGTGGCCCAAGCATGAGTCAGGGCTGAAAGTTGTTGGCCCGAACCAAGGTCGCACGGAAATCATGAAGCCCGAGCCCCCACCTATATACTAGACCTATAGAACGGAAAAATGAGTTTCTCACCAAGTCCTAGGCCGGCTCAGCCGCTCTGGTCTTATCACCTTCTGTGAGAGGTCATGGTTTTGAGCCTCCGCATTACTGCTCCCTCCCTCCCATATAAATATATAGATATATATATATATGCATTTATATCTGTAAGTATGCATACGTATGTGTGTATATATATATCTGTATGTATAAATTTGTGCCAGGAGAGGATTCCGGCTCTCAACCTCTAAGTGCAAATAAAAAAAAAAACATGAGCACGGCCCATATATTAATAACAAAACCCCATGCCCAAAGCCCAATCCATGAGCTCCCTTGCAAAAAAAATTAAATAAATAAAAAACACTATTCTTTTGAAGAGGAAAAATAAAAATGGGTCTCTCTCACCTTATAATTCTTCTACACCCTCACTTTTATTCTCTCTTTAATCGACCTTTACTTCACTTCACCGGCAAAGCAAATCTACGATTTACTGTGTTTATTGTGATTTGATATTATTTCACCCAATTGTTATTCACGCGTGTCCATCCTTCATTTTGTGGAACAAAGCCTCGACCCATGACCCACCAGCAAACAAAAGAAGGGAAGAAAGGATCAAAATTCAGATTGGAAGATTTCCGCCATACGTACCTGCAGAATACCTGCAATTTCCAGTTTTCCTCGTCTAAGGGTGGAGGAAAGCCGGAAAATCAACTTTACCGCCGATGAGAGCAGCGGTAAAGCTGCAATTTCCAGTTTTCCTCCTCTCGCAGCGGAGGAAAGCTGGAAAATCAACTTTACCGCCGATGAGAGCAGCGGTAAAGCTGCAATTGCCAGTTTTCCTCCTCTCGGAGCGGAGGAAAACTAGAAAATCCAGTTTGCCGCCGATGAGAGCAGCGGTAAAGCTGCAATTTGCCAGCTGTTTCCTCTCAGAGTGGAGAAAAACTGGCAAATGCGAGTTTACCGCCCATGCAAGCAGCGGTAAAGCCGTGGCTGTCCGATTAGAGTCGCAAGACCTTTCCGTTTCCAAATAACATAAAATAAAATGAAAGAATCAAAAGTTCCATTTTTTTCTTGTAGCCCATATCTAGCGAACTCCCGTATCATATGAGTGGAGAGAAGAAAATCACACAAGCTGACTTTGGCTATTGTCCCATGTAGAATTGAATTTCTCGGCTTTTGAATAGATGCACTGCCCCAGAAATAAAAGTTGAAATGTGTAAATGGTCAGCAAACAACATCCCCATAATAACACAGTAAAATCCGAGATATCACTCTATCAAAGCAATTTGCCCCTGTCTACAACTCCGTCCTTAAATCTTTCATCACTCGTACTCTTTAATGATCGTCGGTGTGACTCGCTTGATAATAAATTCTTAAGAATTCAATTCCATACAAACAGAGGGGCCCTTAGGAGAACACTTCCACGAAAGAAATTTTAAAAGCATTGAGCGTTATCACGTTTCTAATCTAAAGCACTGACACAAAAGATTTTGTAATCTTTTAATCAATATCTAAACCTTATTTTTCCCGACACGATTAGATTTGTAGCTCTCTGGAACTAACCAACAAGCTGCAGGACAGATGGAACTGGCCAAGCAAAACTCGATAACTACTCGGGACCGCATCAAAACAGCCCATAGTTGTTCACATGCACAGAAAAGCAGTGATGTATCGATTACTAGGGCATGTTTGCGAGTGTAGGATTTTTTTTTCTCCCGTTGTCCTGTTGAAATGAAGATTTTGCCGGAGTAACTTATATTCTCAAACGTAGATATTGGGATCTCCGGCTTTCAAAGGTAATAATTTTGGTTATCTTCTACTTTGCCTGCTAAGTAAAGTAAAGGGCTAAAACGAGAGACGTTAAAAAGGTGAGGGTGAAATAAGAAAAAATATTAGGTTTCGAATACCATCTCTTCCACAAGAAAAGGTTGAAAACACGCACACTCTCTCATGCCAGTGAATGATAAAAAAGATTAGGGGGGTTCATTGACGCGGCAGGGCCATTCCGAGGAGTGTCCAACGGACACTTCTAAAGCAGAAGCCCAACCGTGGCCCAAGCATGAGTCAGGGCTGAAAGTTGTTGGCCCGAACCAAGGTCGCACGGAAATCATGAAGCCCGAGCCCCCACCTATATACTAGACCTATAGAACGGAAAAATGAGTTTCTCACCAAGTCCTAGGCCGGCTCAGCCGCTCTGGTCTTATCACCTTCTGTGAGAGGTCATGGTTTTGAGCCTCCGCATTACTGCTCCCTCCCTCCCATATAAATATATAGATATATATATATATGCATTTATATCTGTAAGTATGCATACGTATGTGTGTATATATATATCTGTATGTATAAATTTGTGCCGGGAGAGGATTCCGGCTCTCAACCTCTAAGTGCAAATAAAAAAAAAAACATGAGCACGGCCCATATATTAATAACAAAACCCCATGCCCAAAGCCCAATCCATGAGCTCCCTTGCAAAAAAAATTAAATAAATAAAAAACACTATTCTTTTGAAGAGGAAAAATAAAAATGGGTCTCTCTCACCTTATAATTCTTCTACACCCTCACTTTTATTCTCTCTTTAATTGACCTTTACTTCACTTCACCGGCAAAGCAAATCTACGATTTACTGTGTTTATTGTGATTTGATATTATTTCACCCAATTGTTATTCACGCGTGTCCATCCTTCATTTTGTGGAACAAAGCCTCGACCCATGACCCACCAGCAAACAAAAGAAGGGAAGAAAGGATCAAAATTCAGATTGGAAGATTTCCGCCATACGTACCTGCAGAATACCTGCAATTTCCAGTTTTCCTCGTCTAAGGGTGGAGGAAAGCCGGAAAATCAACTTTACCGCCGATGAGAGCAGCGGTAAAGCTGCAATTTCCAGTTTTCCTCCTCTCGCAGCGGAGGAAAGCTGGAAAATCAACTTTACCGCCGATGAGAGCAGCGGTAAAGCTGCAATTGCCAGTTTTCCTCCTCTCGGAGCGGAGGAAAACTAGAAAATCCAGTTTGCCGCCGATGAGAGCAGCGGTAAAGCTGCAATTTGCCAGCTGTTTCCTCTCAGAGTGGAGAAAAACTGGCAAATGCGAGTTTACCGCCCATGCAAGCAGCGGTAAAGCCGTGGCTGTCCGATTAGAGTCGCAAGACCTTTCCGTTTCCAAATAACATAAAATAAAATGAAAGAATCAAAAGTTCCATTTTTTTCTTGTAGCCCATATCTAGCGAACTCCCGTATCATATGAGTGGAGAGAAGAAAATCACACAAGCTGACTTTGGCTATTGTCCCATGTAGAATTGAATTTCTCGGCTTTTGAATAGATGCACTGCCCCAGAAATAAAAGTTGAAATGTATAAATGGTCAGCAAACAACATCCCCATAATAACACAGTAAAATCCGAGATATCACTCTATCAAAGCAATTTGCCCCTGTCTACAACTCCGTCCTTAAATCTTTCATCACTCGTACTCTTTAATGATCGTCGGTGTGACTCGCTTGATAATAAATTCTTAAGAAACCAATTCCATGCAAACAGAGGGGCCCTTAGGAGAACACTTCCACGAAAGAAATTTTAAAAGCATCGAGCGTTATCACGTTTCTAATCTAAAGCACTGACACAAAAGATTTTGTAATCTTTTAATCAATATCTAAACCTTATTTTTCGCGACACGATTAGATTTGGAGCTCTCTGGAACTAACCAACAAGCTGCAGGACAGATGCAACTGGCCAAGCAAAACTCGATAACTACTCGGGACCGCATCAAAACAGCCCATAGTTGTTCACATGCACAGAAAAGCAGTGATGTATCGATTACTAGGGCATGTTTGCGAGTGTAGGATTTTTTTTCTCTCGTTGTCCTGTTGAAATGAAGATTTTGCCGGATTAACTTATATTCTCAAACGTAGATATTGGGATCTCCGGCTTTCAAAGGTAATAATTTTGGTTATCTTCTACTTTGCCTGCTAAGTAAAGTAAAGGGCTAAAACGAGAGACATTAAAAAGGTGAGGGTGAAATAAGAAAATATATTAGGTTTCGAATACCATCTCTTCCACAAGAAAAGGTTGAAAACACGCACACTCTCTCATGCCAGTGAATGATAAAAAAGATTAGGGGGGTTCATTGACGCTTCAGGGCCATTCCGAGGAGTGTCCAACGGCCACTTCTAAAGCAGAAGCCCAACCGTGGCCCAAGCATGAGTCAGGGCTGAAAGTTGTTGGCCCGAACCAAGGTCGCACGGAAATCATGAAGCCCGAGCCCCCACCTATATACTGGACCTATAGAACGAAAAAATGAGTTTCTCACCAAGTCCTAGGCCGGCTCAGCCGCTCTGGTCTTATCACCTTCTGTGAGAGGTCATGGTTTTGAGCCTCCGCATTACTGCTCCCTCCCTCCCATATAAATATATAGATATATATATATATATGCATTTATATCTGTAAGTATGCATACGTATGTGTGTATATATATATATCTGTATGTATAAATTTGTGCCGGGAGAGGATTCCGGCTCTCAACCTCTAAGTGCAAATAAAAAAAAAAACATGAGCACAACCCATATATTAATAACAAAACCCCATGCCCAAATCCCAATCCATGAGCTCCCTTGCAAAAAAAATTAAATAAATAAAAAACACTATTCTTTTGAAGAGGACAAATAAAAATGGGTCTCTCTCACCTTATAATTCTTCTACACCCTCACTTTTATTCTCTCTTTAATTGACCTTTACTTCACTTCACCGGCAAAGCAAATCTACGATTTACTGTGTTTATTGTGATTTGATATTATTTCACCCAATTGTTATTCACATGTGTCCATCCTTCATTTGTGGAACAAAGCCTCGACCCATGACCCACCAGCAAACAAAAGAAGGGAAGAAAGGATCAAAATTCGGATTGGAAGATTTCCGCCATACGTACCTGCAGAATACCTGCAATTTCGAGTTTTCCTCGTCTCAGGGTGGAGGAAAGCCGGAAAATCAACTTTACCGCTGATGAGAGCAGCGGTAAAGCTGCAATTGCCAGTTTTCCTCCTCTCGGAGCGGAGGAAAACTGAAAATCCAGTTTGCCGCCGATGAGAGCAGCGGTAAAGCTGCAATTTGCCAGCTGTTTCCTCTCAGAGTGGAGAAAAACTGGCAAATGCGAGTTTACCGCCCATGCAAGCAGCGGTAAAGCCGTGGCTGTCCGATTAGAGTCGCAAGACCTTTCCGTTTCCAAATAACATAAAATAAAATGAAAGAATCAAAAGTTCCATTTTTTTCTTGTAGCCCATATCTAGCGAACTCCCGTATCATATGAGTGGAGAGAAGAAAATCACACAAGCTGACTTTGGCTATTGTCCCATGTAGAATTGAATTTCTCGGCTTTTGAATAGATACACTGCCCCAGAAATAAAAGTTGAAATGTATAAATGGTCAGCAAACAACATCCCCATAATAACACAGTAAAATCCGAGATATCACTCTATCAAAGCAATTTGCCCCTGTCTACAACTCCGTCCTTAAATCTTTCATCACTCGTACTCTTTAATGATCGTCGGTGTGACTCGCTTGATAATAAATTCTTAAGAATTTAATTCCATGCAAACAGAGGGGCCCTTAGGAGAACACTTCCACGAAAGAAATTTTAAAAGCATGGAGCGTTATCACGTTTCTAATCTAAAGCACTGACACAAAAGATTTTGTAATCTTTTAATCAATATCTAAACCTTATTTTTCCCGACACGATTAGATTTGGAGCTCTCTGGAACTAACCAACAAGCTGTAGGACAGATGGAACTGGCCAAGCAAAACTCGATAACTACTCGGGACCGCATCAAAACAGCCCATAGTTGTTCACATGCACAGAAAAGCAGTGATGTATCGATTACTAGGGCATGTTTGCGAGTGTAGGATTTTTTTTCTCTCGTTGTCCTGTTGAAATGAAGATTTTGCCGGATTAACTTATATTCTCAAACGTAGATATTGGGATCTCCGGCTTTCAAAGGTAATAATTTTGGTTATCTTCTACTTTGCCTGCTAAGTAAAGTAAAGGGCTAAAACGAGAGACATTAAAAAGGTGAGGGTGAAATAAGAAAAAATATTAGGTTTCGAATACCATCTCTTCCACAAGAAAAGGTTGAAAACACGCACACTCTCTCATTCCAGTGAATGATAAAAAAGATTAGGGGGGTTCATTGACGCGGCAGGGCCATTCCGAGGAGTGTCCAACGGCCACTTCTAAAGCAGAAGCCCAACCGTGGCCCAAGCATGAGTCAGGGCTGAAAGTTGTTGGCCCGAACCAAGGTCGCACGGAAATCATGAAGCCCGAGCCCCCACCTATATACTAGTCCTATAGAACGGAAAAATGAGTTTCTCACCAAGTCCTAGGCCGGCTCAGCCGCTCTGGTCTTATCACCTTCTGTGAGAGGTCATGGTTTTGAGCCTCCGCATTACTGCTCCCTCCCTCCCATATAAATATATAGATATATATATATGCATTTATATCTGTAAGTATGCATACGTATGCGTGTATATATATATCTGTATGTATAAATTTGTGCCGGGAGGGGATTCCGGCTCTCAACCTCTAAGTGCAAATAAAAAAAAAAAACATGAGCACGGCTCATATATTAATAACAAAACCCCATGCCCAAAGCCCAATCCATGAGCTCCCTTCCAAAAAAAATTAAATAAATAAAAAACACTATTCTTTTGAAGAGGAAAAATAAAAATGGGTCTCTCTCACCTTATAATTCTTCTACACCCTCACTTTTATTCTCTCTTTAATTGACCTTTACTTCACTTCACCGGCAAAGCAAATCTACGATTTACTGTGTTTATTGTGATTTGATATTATTTAACCCAATTGTTATTCACGCGTGTCCATCATTCATTTTGTGGAACAAAGCCTCGACCCATGACCCACCAGCAAACAAAAGAAGGGAAGAAAGGATCAAAATTCGGATTGGAAGATTTCCGCCATACGTACCTGCAGAATACCTGCAATTTCCAGTTTTCCTCCTCTCAGAGTGGAGGAAAGCCGGAAAATCAACTTTACCGCCGATGAGAGCAGCGGTAAAGCTGCAATTGCCAGTTTTCCTCCTCTCGGAGCGGAGGAAAACTGGAAAATCCAGTTTGCCGCCGATGAGAGCAGCGGTAAAGCTGCAATTTGCCAGCTGTTTCCTCTCAGAGTGGAGAAAAACTGGCAAATGCGAGTTTACCGCCCATGCAAGCAGCGGTAAAGCCGTGGCTGTCCGATTAGAGTCGCAAGACCTTTCCGTTTCCAAATAACATAAAATAAAATGAAAGAATCAAAAGTTCCATTTTTTTCTTGTAGCCCATATCTAGCGAACTCCCGTATCATATGAGTGGAGAGAAGAAAATCACACAAGCTGACTTTGGCTATTGTCCCATGTAGAATTGAATTTCTCGGCTTTTGAATAGATACACTGCCCCAGAAATAAAAGTTGAAATGTATAAATGGTCAGCAAACAACATCCCCATAATAACACAGTAAAATCCGAGATATCACTCTATCAAAGCAATTTGCCCCTGTCTACAACTCCGTCCTTAAATCTTTCATCACTCGTACTCTTTAATGATCGTCGGTGTGACTCGCTTGATAATAAATTCTTAAGAATTCAATTCCATGCAAACAGAGGGGCCCTTAGGAGAACACTTCCACGAAAGAAATTTTAAAAGCATTGAGCGTTATCACGTTTCTAATCTAAAGCACTGACACAAAAGATTTTGTAATCTTTTAATCAATATCTAAACCTTATTTTTCCCGACACGATTAGATTTGGAGCTCTCTGGAACTAACCAACAAGCTGGAGGACAGATGGAACTGGCCAAGCAAAACTCGGTAACTACTCGGGACCGAATCAAAACAGCCCATAGTTGTTCACATGCACAGAAAAGCAGTGATGTATCGATTACTAGGGCATGTTTGCGAGTGTAGGATTTTTTTTTCTCCCGTTGTCCTGTTGAAATGAAGATTTTGCCGGAGTAACTTATATTCTCAAACGTAGATATTGGGATCTCCGGCTTTCAAAGGTAATAATTTTGGTTATCTTCTACGTTGCCTGCTAAGTAAAGTAAAGGGCTAAAACGAGAGACGTTAAAAAGGTGAGGGTGAAATAAGAAAAAATATTAGGTTTCGAATACCATCTCTTCCACAAGAAAAGGTTGAAAACACGCACACTCTCTCATGCCAGTGAATGATAAAAAAGATTACGGGGGTTCATTGACTCTTCAGGGCCATTCCGAGGAGTGTCCAACGGCCACTTCTAAAGCAGAAGCCCAACCGTGGCCCAAGCATGAGTCAGGGCTGAAAGTTGTTGGCCCGAACCAAGGTCGCACGGAAATCATGAAGCCCGAGCCCCCACCTATATACTAGACCTATAGAACGGAAAAATGAGTTTCTCACCAAGTCCTAGGCCGGCTCAGCCGCTCTGGTCTTATCACCTTCTGTGAGAGGTCATGGTTTTGAGCCTCCGCATTACTGCTCCCTCCCTCCCATATAAATATATAGATATATATATATATATATATGCATTTATATCTGTAAGTATGCATACGTATGTGTGTATATATATATCTGTATGTATAAATTTGTGCCGGGAGAGGATTCCGGCTCCCAACCTCTAAGTGCAAAAAAAAAAAAAAACATGAGCACGGCCCATATATTAATAACAAAACCCCATGCCCAAAGCCCAATCCATGAGCTCCCTTGCAAAAAAAATTAAATAAATAAAAAACACTATTCTTTTGAAGAGGAAAAATAAAAATGGGTCTCTCTCACCTTATAATTCTTCTACACCCTCACTTTTATTCTCTCTTTAATTGACCTTGACTTCACTTCACCGGCAAAGCAAATCTACGATTTACTGTGTTTATTGTGATTTGATATTATTTCACCCAATTGTTATTCACGCGTGTCCATCCTTCATTTTGTGGAACAAAGCCTCGACCCATGACCCACCAGCAAACAAAAGAAGGGAAGAAAGGATCAAAATTCGGATTGGAAGATTTCCGCCATACGTACCTGCAGAATACCTGCAATTTCCAGTTTTCCTCGCCTCAGAGTGGAGGAAAGCCGGAAAATCAACTTTACCGCCGATGAGAGCAGCGGTAAAGCTGCAATTTCCAGTTTTCCTCCTTTCGCAGCGGAGGAAAGCTGGAAAATCAACTTTACCGCCGATGACAGCAGCGGTAAAGCTGCAATTGCCAGCTTTCCTCCTCTCGGAGCGGAGGAAAACTAGAAAATCCAGTTTGCCGCCGATGAGAGCAGCGGTAAAGCTGCAATTTGCCAGCTGTTTCCTCTCAGAGTGGAGAAAAACTGGCAAATGCGAGTTTACCGCCCATGCAAGCAGCGGTAAAGCCGTGGCTGTCCGATTAGAGTCGCAAGACCTTTCCGTTTCCAAATAACATAAAATAAAATGAAAGAATCAAAAGTTCCGTTTTTTTCTTGTAGCCCATATCTAGCGAACTCCCGTATCATATGAGTGGAGAGAAGAAAATCACACAAGCTGACTTTGGCTATTGTCCCATGTAGAATTGAATTTCTCGGCTTTTGAATAGATACACTGCCCCAGAAATAAAAGTTGAAATGTATAAATGGTCAGCAAACAACATCCCCATAATAACACAGTAAAATCCGAGATATCACTCTATCAAAGCAATTTGCCCCTGTCTACAACTCCGTCCTTAAATCTTTCATCACTCGTACTCTTTAATGATCGTCGGTGTGACTCGCTTGATAATAAATTCTTAAGAATTCAATTCCATGCAAACAGAGGGGCCCTTAGGAGAACACTTCCATGAAAGAAATTTTAAAAGCATTGAGCGTTATCACGTTTCTAATCTAAAGCACTGACACAAAAGATTTTGTAATCTTTTAATCAATATCTAAACCTTATTTTTCCCGACACGATTAGATTTGGAGCTCTCTGAAACTAACCAACAAGCTGCAGGACAGATGCAACTGGCCAAGCAAAACTCGATAACTACTCGGGACCGCATCAAAACAGCCCATAGTTGTTCACATGCACAGAAAAGCAGTGATGTATCGATTACTAGGGCATGTTTGCGAGTGTAGGATTTTTTTTTCTCCCGTTGTCCTGTTGAAATGAAGATTTTGCCGGAGTAACTTATATTCTCAAACGTAGATATTGGGATCTCCGGCTTTCAAAGGTAATAATTTTGGTTATCTTCTACTTTGCCTGCTAAGTAAAGTAAAGGGCTAAAACGAGAGACGTTAAAAAGGTGAGGGTGAAATAAGAAAAAATATTAGGTTTCGAATACCATCTCTTCCACAAGAAAAGGTTGAAAACACGCACACTCTCCCATGCCAGTGAATGATAAAAAAGATTAGGTGGGTTCATTGACGCGGCAGGGCCATTCCGAGGAGTGTCCAACGGACACTTCTAAAGCAGAAGCCCAACCGTGGCCCAAGCATGAGTCAGGGCTGAAAGTTGTTGGCCCGAACCAAGGTCGCACGGAAATCATGAAGCCCGAGCCCCCACCTATATACTAGACCTATAGAACGGAAAAATGAGTTTCTCACCAAGTCCTAGGCCGGCTCAGCCGCTCTGGTCTTATCACCTTCTGTGAGAGGTCATGGTTTTGAGCCTCCGCATTACTGCTCCCTCCCTCCCATATAAATATATAGATATATATATATATATATGCATTTATATCTGTAAGTATGCATACGTATGTGTGTATATATATATCTGTATGTATAAATTTGTGCCGGGAGAGGATTCCGGCTCTCAACCTCTAAGTGCAAATAAAAAAAAAAACATGAGCACGGCCCATATATTAATAACAAAACCCCATGCCCAAAGCCCAATCCATGAGCTCCCTTGCAAAAAAAATTAAATAAATAAAAAACACTATTCTTTTGAAGAGGAAAAATAAAAATGGGTCTGTCTCACCTTATAATTCGTCTACACCCTCACTTTTATTCTCTCTTTAATTGACCTTTACTTCACTTCACCGGCAAAGCAAATCTACGATTTACTGTGTTTATTGTGATTTGATATTATTTCACCCAATTGTTATTCACGCGTGTCCATCCTTCATTTTGTGGAACAAAGCCTCGACCCATGACCCACCAGCAAACAAAAGAAGGGAAGAAAGGATCAAAATTCAGATTGGAAGATTTCCGCCATACGTACCTGCAGAATACCTGCAATTTCCAGTTTTCCTCGTCTCAGGGTGGAGGAAAGCCGGAAAATCAACTTTACCGCCGATGAGAACAGCGGTAAAGCTGCAATTGCCAGTTTTCCTCCTCTCGGAGCGGAGGAAAACTGGAAAATCCGGTTTGCCGCCGATGAGAGCAGCGGTAAAGCTGCAATTTGCCAGCTGTTTCCTCTCAGAGTGGAGAAAAACTGGCAAATGCAAGTTTACCGCCCATGCAAGCAGCGGTAAAGCCGTGGCTGTCCGATTAGAGTCGCAAGACCTTTCCGTTTCCAAATAACATAAAATAAAATGAAAGAATCAAAAGTTCCGTTTTTTTCTTGTAGCCCATATCTAGCGAACTCCCGTATCATATGAGTGGAGAGAAGAAAATCACACAAGCTGACTTTGGCTATTGTCCCATGTAGAATTGAATTTCTCGGCTTTTGAATAGA
Organism: Persea americana; assembly: GCA_029852735.1. Classification (NCBI taxonomy): domain Eukaryota; kingdom Viridiplantae; phylum Streptophyta; class Magnoliopsida; order Laurales; family Lauraceae; genus Persea; species Persea americana. The sequence goes on along the minus strand of CM056816.1, from coordinate 54,557,973 downwards.
TACACTGCCCCAGAAATAAAAGTTGAAATGTATAAATGGTCAGCAAACAACATCCCCATAATAACACAGTAAAATCCGAGATATCACTCTATCAAAGCAATTTGCCCCTGTCTACAACTCCGTCCTTAAATCTTTCATCACTCGTACTCTTTAATGATCGTCGGTGTGACTCGCTTGATAATAAATTCTTAAGAATTCAATTCCATACAAACAGAGGGGCCCTTAGGAGAACACTTCCACGAAAGAAATTTTAAAAGCATTGAGCGTTATCACGTTTCTAATCTAAAGCACTGACACAAAAGATTTTGTAATCTTTTAATCAATATCTAAACCTTATTTTTCCCGACACGATTAGATTTGGAGCTCTCTGGAACTAACCAACAAGCTGCAGGACAGATGGAACTGGCCAAGCAAAACTCGATAACTACTCGGGACCGCATCAAAACAGCCCATAGTTGTTCACATGCACAGAAAAGCAGTGATGTATCGATTACTAGGGCATGTTTGCGAGTGTAGGATTTTTTTTTCTCCCGTTGTCCTGTTGAAATGAAGATTTTGCCGGAGTAACTTATATTCTCAAACGTAGATATTGGGATCTCCGGCTTTCAAAGGTAATAATTTTGGTTATCTTCTACTTTGCCTGCTAAGTAAAGTAAAGGGCTAAAACGAGAGACGTTAAAAAGGTGAGGGTGAAATAAGAAAAAATATTAGGTTTCGAATACCATCTCTTCCACAAGAAAAGGTTGAAAACACGCACACTCTCTCATGCCAGTGAATGATAAAAAAGATTAGGGGGGTTCATTGACGCGGCAGGGCCATTCCGAGGAGTGTCCAACGGACACTTCTAAAGCAGAAGCCCAACCGTGGCCCAAGCATGAGTCAGGGCTGAAAGTTGTTGGCCCGAACCAAGGTCGCACGGAAATCATGAAGCCCGAGCCCCCACCTATATACTAGACCTATAGAACGGAAAAATGAGTTTCTCACCAAGTCCTAGGCCGGCTCAGCCGCTCTGGTCTTATCACCTTCTGTGAGAGGTCATGGTTTTGAGCCTCCGCATTACTGCTCCCTCCCTCCCATATAAATATATAGATATATATATATATGCATTTATATCTGTAAGTATGCATACGTATGTGTGTATATATATATCTGTATGTATAAATTTGTGCCGGGAGAGGATTCCGGCTCTCAACCTCTAAGTGCAAATAAAAAAAAAAACATGAGCACGGCCCATATATTAATAACAAAACCCCATGCCCAAAGCCCAATCCATGAGCTCCCTTGCAAAAAAAATTAAATAAATAAAAAACACTATTCTTTTGAAGAGGAAAAATAAAAATGGGTCTCTCTCACCTTATAATTCTTCTACACCCTCACTTTTATTCTCTCTTTAATTGACCTTTACTTCACTTCACCGGCAAAGCAAATCTACGATTTACTGTGTTTATTGTGATTTGATATTATTTCACCCAATTGTTATTCACGCGTGTCCATCCTTCATTTTGTGGAACAAAGCCTCGACCCATGACCCACCAGCAAACAAAAGAAGGGAAGAAAGGATCAAAATTCAGATTGGAAGATTTCCGCCATACGTACCTGCAGAATACCTGCAATTTCCAGTTTTCCTCGTCTAAGGGTGGAGGAAAGCCGGAAAATCAACTTTACCGCCGATGAGAGCAGCGGTAAAGCTGCAATTTCCAGTTTTCCTCCTCTCGCAGCGGAGGAAAGCTGGAAAATCAACTTTACCGCCGATGAGAGCAGCGGTAAAGCTGCAATTGCCAGTTTTCCTCCTCTCGGAGCGGAGGAAAACTAGAAAATCCAGTTTGCCGCCGATGAGAGCAGCGGTAAAGCTGCAATTTGCCAGCTGTTTCCTCTCAGAGTGGAGAAAAACTGGCAAATGCGAGTTTACCGCCCATGCAAGCAGCGGTAAAGCCGTGGCTGTCCGATTAGAGTCGCAAGACCTTTCCGTTTCCAAATAACATAAAATAAAATGAAAGAATCAAAAGTTCCATTTTTTTCTTGTAGCCCATATCTAGCGAACTCCCGTATCATATGAGTGGAGAGAAGAAAATCACACAAGCTGACTTTGGCTATTGTCCCATGTAGAATTGAATTTCTCGGCTTTTGAATAGATGCACTGCCCCAGAAATAAAAGTTGAAATGTATAAATGGTCAGCAAACAACATCCCCATAATAACACAGTAAAATCCGAGATATCACTCTATCAAAGCAATTTGCCCCTGTCTACAACTCCGTCCTTAAATCTTTCATCACTCGTACTCTTTAATGATCGTCGGTGTGACTCGCTTGATAATAAATTCTTAAGAAACCAATTCCATGCAAACAGAGGGGCCCTTAGGAGAACACTTCCACGAAAGAAATTTTAAAAGCATCGAGCGTTATCACGTTTCTAATCTAAAGCACTGACACAAAAGATTTTGTAATCTTTTAATCAATATCTAAACCTTATTTTTCGCGACACGATTAGATTTGGAGCTCTCTGGAACTAACCAACAAGCTGCAGGACAGATGCAACTGGCCAAGCAAAACTCGATAACTACTCGGGACCGCATCAAAACAGCCCATAGTTGTTCACATGCACAGAAAAGCAGTGATGTATCGATTACTAGGGCATGTTTGCGAGTGTAGGATTTTTTTTCTCTCGTTGTCCTGTTGAAATGAAGATTTTGCCGGATTAACTTATATTCTCAAACGTAGATATTGGGATCTCCGGCTTTCAAAGGTAATAATTTTGGTTATCTTCTACTTTGCCTGCTAAGTAAAGTAAAGGGCTAAAACGAGAGACATTAAAAAGGTGAGGGTGAAATAAGAAAATATATTAGGTTTCGAATACCATCTCTTCCACAAGAAAAGGTTGAAAACACGCACACTCTCTCATGCCAGTGAATGATAAAAAAGATTAGGGGGGTTCATTGACGAGGCAGGGCCATTCCGAGGAGTGTCCAACGGCCACTTCTAAAGCAGAAGCCCAACCGTGGCCCAAGCATGAGGCAGGGCTGAAAGTTGTTGGCCCGAACCAAGGTCGCACGGAAATCATGAAGCCCGAGCCCCCACCTATATACTAGACCTATAGAACGGAAAAATGAGTTTCTCACCAAGTCCTAGGCCGGCTCCGCCGCTCTGGTCTTATCACCTTCTGTGAGAGGTCATGGTTTTGAGCCTCCGCATTACTGCTCCCTCCCTCCCATATAAATATATAGATATATATATATATATATGCATTTATATCTGTAAGTATGCCTACGTATGTGTGTATATATATATATCTGTATGTATAAATTTGTGCCGGGAGAGGATTCCGGCTCTCAACCTCTAAGTGCAAATAAAGAAAAAAACATGAGCACGACCCATTTATTAATAACAAAACCCCATGCCCAAAGCCCAATCCATGAGCTCCCTTGCAAAAAAAATTAAATAAATAAAAAACACTATTCTTTTGAAGAGGAAAAATAAAAATGGGTCTCTCGCACCTTATAATTCTTCTACACCCTCACTTTTATTCTCTCTTTAATTGACCTTTACTTCACTTCGCCGGCAAAGCAAATCTACGATTTACTGTGTTTATTGTGATTTGATATTATTTCACCCAATTGTTATTCACGCGTGTCCATCCTTCATTTTGTGGAACAAAGCCTCGACCCATGACCCACCAGCAAACAAAAGAAGGGAAGAAAGGATCAAAATTCGGATTGGAAGATTTCCGGCATTCGTACCTACAGAATACCTGCAATTTCCAGCTTTCCTCGTCTCAGAGTGGAGGAAAGCCGGAAAATCAACTTTACCGCGGATGAGAGCAGCGGTAAAGCTGCAATTTCCAGTTTTCCTCCTCTCGCAGCGGAGGAAAGCTGGAAAATCAACTTTACCGCCGATGAGAGCAGCGGTAAAGCTGCAATTGCCAGTTTTCCTCCTCTCGGAGCGGAGGAAAACTGGAAAATCCAGTTTGCCGCCGATGAGAGCAGCTAAAGCTGCAATTTGCCAGCTGTTTCCGCTCAGAGTGGAGAAAATCTGGCAAATGCGAGTTTACCGCCCATGCAAGCAGCGGTAAAGCCGTGGCTGTCCGATTAGAGTCGCAATACCTTTCCGTTTCCAAATAACATAAAATAAAATGAAAGAATCAAAAGTTCCGTTTTTTTTTTGTAGCCCATATCTAGCGAACTCCCGTATCATATGAGTGGAGAGAAGAAAATCACACAAGCTGACTTTGGCTATTGTCCCATGTAGAATTGAATTTCTCGGCTTTTGAATAGATGCACTGCCCCAGAAATAAAAGTTGAAATGTATAAATGGTCAGCAAACAACATCCCCATAATAACACAGTAAAATCCGAGATATCACTCTATCAAAGCAATTTGCCCCTGTCTACAACTCCGTCCATAAATCTTTCATCACTCGTACTCTTTAATGATCGTCGGTGTGACTCACTTGATAATAAATTCTTAAGAAACCAATTCCATGCAAACAGAGGGGCCCTTAGGAGAACACTTCCACGAAAGAAATTTTAAAAGCATCGAGCGTTATCACGTTTCTAATCTAAAGCACTGACACAAAAGATTTTGTAATCTTTTAATCAATATCTAAACCTTATTTTTCGCGACACGATTAGATTTGGAGCTCTCTGGAACTAACCAACAAGCTGCAGGACAGATGCAACTGGCCAAGCAAAACTCGATAACTACTCGGGACCGCATCAAAACAGCCCATAGTTGTTCACATGCACAGAAAAGCAGTGATGTATCGATTACTAGGGCATGTTTGCGAGTGTAGGATTTTTTTTCTCTCGTTGTCCTGTTGAAATGAAGATTTTGCCGGATTAACTTATATTCTCAAACGTAGATATTGGGATCTCCGGCTTTCAAAGGTAATAATTTTGGTTATCTTCTACTTTGCCTGCTAAGTAAAGTAAAGGGCTAAAACGAGAGACATTAAAAAGGTGAGGGTGAAATAAGAAAATATATTAGGTTTCGAATACCATCTCTTCCACAAGAAAAGGTTGAAAACACGCACACTCTCTCATGCCAGTGAATGATAAAAAAGATTAGGGGGGTTCATTGACGCGGCAGGGCCATTCCGAGGAGTGTCCAACGGACACTTCTAAAGCAGAAGCCCAACCGTGGCCCAAGCATGAGTCAGGGCTGAAAGTTGTTGGCCCGAACCGAGGTCGCACGGAAATCATGAAGCCCGAGCCCCCACCTATATACTAGACCTATAGAACGGAAAAATGAGTTTCTCACCAAGTCCTAGGCCGGCTCAGCCGCTCTGGTCTTATCACCTTCTGTGAGAGGTCATGGTTTTGAGCCTCCGCATTACTGCTCCCTCCCTCCCATATAAATATATAGATATATATATATGCAATTATATCTGTAAGTATGCATACGTATGTGTGTACATATATATCTGTATGTATAAATTTGTGCCGGGAGAGGATTCCGGCTCTCAACCTCTAAGTGCAAATAAAAAAAAAAACATGAGCACGGCCCATATATTAATAACAAAACCCCATGACCAAAGCCCAATCCATGAGCTCCCTTGCAAAAAGAATTAAATAAATAAAAAACACTATTCTTTTGAAGAGGAAAAATAAAAATGGGTCTCTCGCACCTTATAATTCTTCTACACCCTCACTTTTATTCTCTCTTTGATTAACCTTTACTTCACTTCCCCGGCAAAGCAAATCTACGATTTACTGTGTTTATTGTGATTTGATATTATTTCACCCAATTGTTATTCACGCGTGTCCATCCTTCATTTTGTGGAACAAAGCCTCGACCCATGACCCACCAGCAAACAAAAGAAGGGAAGAAAGGATCAAAATTCGGATTGGAAGATTTCCGCCATACGTACCTGCAGAATACCTGTAATTTCCAGCTTTCCTCGTCTCAGAGTGGAGGAAAGCCGGAAAATCAACTTTACCGCCGATGAGAGCAGCGGTAAAGCTGCAATTTCCAGTTTTCCTCCTCTCGCAGCGGAGGAAAGCTGGAAAATCAACTTTACCGCCGATGAGAGCAGCGGTAAAGCTGCAATTGCCAGTTTTCCTCCTCTCGGAGCGGAGGAAAACTGGAAAATCCAGTTTGCCGCCGATGAGAGCAGCGGTAAAGCTGCAATTTGACAGCTGTTTCCTCTCAGAGTGGAGAAAAACTGGCAAATGCGAATTTACCGCCCATGCAAGCAGCGATAAAGCCGTGGCTGTCCGATTACAGTCGCAAGACCTTTCCGTTTCCAAATAACATAAAATAAAATGAAAGAATCAAAAGTTCCGTTTTTTTCTTGTAGCCCATATCTAGCGAACTCCCGTATCATATGAGTGGAGAGAAGAAAATCACACAAGCTGACTTTGGCTATTGTCCCATGTAGAATTGAATTTCTCGGCTTTTGAATAGATACACTGCCCCAGAAATAAAAGTTGAAATGTATAAATGGTCAGCAAACAACATCCCCATAATAACACAGTAAAATCCGAGATATCACTCTATCAAAGCAATTTGCCCCGTCTACAACTCCGTCCTTAAATCTTTCATCACTCGTACTCTTTAATGATCGTCGGTGTGACTCGCTTGATAATAAATTCTTAAGAATTCAATTCCATGCAAACAGAGGGGCCCTTAGGAGAACACTTCCACGAAAGAAATTTTAAAAGCATCGAGCGTTATCACGTTTCTAATCTAAAGCACTGACACAAAAGATTTTGTAATCTTTTAATCAATATCTAAACCTTATTTTTCCCGACACGATTAGATTTGGAGCTCTCTGGAACTAACCAACAAGCTGCAGGACAGATGGAACTGGCCATGCAAAACTCGATAAGTACTCGGGACCGCATCAAAACAGCCCATAGTTGTTCACATGCACAGAAAAGCAGTGATGTATCGATTACTAGGGCATGTTTGCGAGTGTAGGATTTTTTTTCTCTCGTTGTCCTGTTGAAATGAAGATTTTGCCGGATTAACTTATATTCTCAAACGTAGATATTGGGATCTCCGGCTTTCAAAGGTAATAATTTTGGTTATCTTCTACTTTGCCTGCTAAGTAAAGTAAAGGGCTAAAACGAGAGACATTAAAAAGGTGAGGGTGAAATAAGAAAAAATATTAGGTTTCGAATACCATCTCTTCCACAAGAAAAGGTTGAAAACACGCACACTCTCTCATGCCAGTGAATGATAAAAAAGATTAGGGGGGTTCATTGACGCGGCAGGGCCATTCCGAGGAGTGTCCAACGGACACTTCTAAAGCAGAAGCCCAACCGTGGCCCAAGCATGAGTCAGGGCTGAAAGTTGTTGGCCCGAACCAAGGTCGCACGGAAATCATGAAGCCCGAGCCCCCACCTATATACTAGACCTATAGAACGGAAAAATGAGTTTCTCACCAAGTCCTAGGCCGGCTCAGCCGCTCTGGTCTTATCACCTTCTGTGAGAGGTCATGGTTTTGAGCCTCCGCATTACTGCTCCCTCCCTCCCATATAAATATATAGATATATATATATGCAATTATATCTGTAAGTATGCATACGTATGTGTGTATATATATATCTGTATGTATAAATTTGTGCCGGGAGAGGATTCCGGCTCTCAACCTCTAAGTGCAAATAAAAAAAAAAACATGAGCACGGCCCATATATTAATAACAAAACCCCATGACCAAAGCCCAATCCATGAGCTCCCTTGCAAAAGCAATTAAATAAATAAAAAACACTATTCTTTTGAAGAGGAAAAATAAAAATGGGTCTCTCTCACCTTATAATTCTTCTACACCCTCACTTTTATTCACTCTTTAATTGACCTTTACTTCACTTCACCGGCAAAGCAAATCTACGATTTACTGTGTTTATTGTGATTTGATATTATTTCACCCAATTGTTATTCACGCGTGTCCATCCTTCATTTTGTGGAACAAAGCCTCGACCCATGACCCACCAGCAAACAAAAGAAGGGAAGAAAGGATCAAAATTCGGATTGGATGATTTCCGCCATACGTACCTCCAGAAGACCTGCAATTTCCAGCTTTCCTCGTCTCAGAGTGGAGGAAAGCCGGAAAATCAACTTTACCGCCGATGAGAGCAGCGGTAAAGCTGCAATTTCCAGTTTTCCTCCTCTCGGAGCGGAGGAAGGCTGGAAAATCAACTTTACCGCGGATGAGAGCAGCGGTAAAGCTGCAATTGCCAGTTTTCCTCCTCTCGGAGCGGAGGAAAACTGGAAAATCCAGTTTGCCGCCGATGAGAGCAGCGGTAAAGCTGCAATTTGCCAGCTGTTTCCTCTCAGAGTGGAGAAAAACTGGCAAATGCGAGTTTACCGCCCATGCAAGCAGCGGTAAAGCCGTGGCTGTCCGATTACAGTCGCAAGACCTTTCCGTTTCCAAATAACATAAAATAAAATGAAAGAATCAAAAGTTCCATTTTTTTCTTGTAGCCCATATCTAGCGAACTCCCGTATCATATGAGTGGAGAGAAGAAAATCACACAAGCTGACTTTGGCTATTGTCCCATGTAGAATTGAATTTCTCGGCTTTTGAATAGATACACTGCCCCAGAAATAAAAGTTGAAATGTATAAATGGTCAGCAAACAACATCCCCATAATAACACAGTAAAATCCGAGATATCACTCTATCAAAGCAATTTGCCCCGTCTACAACTCCGTCCTTAAATCTTTCATCACTCGTACTCTTTAATGATCGTCGGTGTGACTCGCTTGATAATAAATTCTTAAGAATTCAATTCCATGCAAACAGAGGGGCCCTTAGGAGAACACTTCCACGAAAGAAATTTTAAAAGCATCGAGCGTTATCACGTTTCTAATCTAAAGCACTGACACAAAAGATTTTGTAATCTTTTAATCAATATCTAAACCTTATTTTTCCCGACACGATTAGATTTGGAGCTCTCTGGAACTAACCAACAAGCTGCAGGACAGATGGAACTGGCCAAGCAAAACTCGATAAGTACTCGGGACCGCATCAAAACAGCCCATAGTTGTTCACATGCACAGAAAAGCAGTGATGTATCGATTACTAGGGCATGTTTGCGAGTGTAGGATTTTTTTTCTCTCGTTGTCCTGTTGAAATGAAGATTTTGCCGGATTAACTTATATTCTCAAACGTAGATATTGGGATCTCCGGCTTTCAAAGGTAATAATTTTGGTTATCTTCTACTTTGCCTGCTAAGTAAAGTAAAGGGCTAAAACGAGAGACATTAAAAAGGTGAGGGTGAAATAAGAAAAAATATTAGGTTTCGAATACCATCTCTTCCACAAGAAAAGGTTGAAAACACGCACACTCTCTCATGCCAGTGAATGATAAAAAAGATTAGGGGGGTTCATTGACGCGGCAGGGCCATTCCGAGGAGTGTCCAACGGCCACTTCTAAAGCAGAAGCCCAACCGTGGCCCAAGCATGAGTCAGGGCTGAAAGTTGTTGGCCCGAACCAAGGTCGCACGGAAATCATGAAGCCCGAGCCCCCACCTATATACTAGACCTATAGAACGGAAAAATGAGTTTCTCACCAAGTCCTAGGCCGGCTCAGCCGCTCTGGTCTTATCACCTTCTGTGAGAGGTCATGGTTTTGAGCCTCCGCATTACTGCTCCCTCCCTCCCATATAAATATATAGATATATATATATGCAATTATATCTGTAAGTATGCATACGTATGTGTGTATATATATATCTGTATGTATAAATTTGTGCCGGGAGAGGATTCCGGCTCTCAACCTCTAAGTGCAAATAAAAAAAAAAAACATGAGCACGGCCCATATATTAATAACAAAACCCCATGACCAAAGCCCAATCCATGAGCTCCCTTGCAAAAGCAATTAAATAAATAAAAAACACTATTCTTTTGAAGAGGAAAAATAAAAATGGGTCTCTCTCACCTTATAATTCTTCTACACCCTCACTTTTATTCTCTATTTAATTGACCTTTACTTCACTTCACCGGCAAAGCAAATGTACGATTTACTGTGTTTATTGTGATTTGATATTATTTCACCCAATTGTTATTCACGCGTGTCCATCCTTCATTTTGTGGAACAAAGCCTCGACCCATGACCCACCAGCAAACAAAAGAAGGGAAGAAAGGATCAAAATTCGGATTGGAAGATTTCCGCCATACGTACCTGCAGAATACCTGTAATTTCCAGCTTTCCTCGTCTCAGAGTGGAGGAAAGCCGGAAAATCAACTTTACCGCCGATGAGAGCAGCGGTAAAACTGCAATTTCCAGTTTTCCTCCTCTCGCAGCGGAGGAAAGCTGGAAAATCAACTTTACCGCCGATGAGAGCAGCGGTAAAGCTGCAATTGCCAGTTTTCCTCCTCTCGGAGCGGAGGAAAACTGGAAAATCCAGTTTGCCGCCGATGAGAGCAGCGGTAAAGCTGCAATTTGACAGCTGTTTCCTCTCAGAGTGGAGAAAAACTGGCAAATGCGAATTTACCGCCCATGCAAGCAGCGGTAAAGCCGTGGCTGTCCGATTAGAGTAGCAAGACCTTTCCGTTTCCAAATAACATAAAATAAAATGAAAGAATCAAAAGTTCCGTTTTTTTCTTGTAGCCCATATCTAGCGAACTCCCGTATCATATGAGTGGAGAGAAGAAAATCACACAAGCTGACTTTGGCTATTGTCCCATGTAGAATTGAATTTCTCGGCTTTTGAATAGATACACTGCCCCAGAAATAAAAGTTGAAATGTATAAATGGTCAGCAAACAACATCCCCATAATAACACAGTAAAATCCGAGATATCACTCTATCAAAGCAATTTTCCCCTGTCTACAACTCCGTCCTTAAATCTTTCATCACTCGTACTCTTTAATGATCGTCGGTGTGACTCGCTTGATAATAAATTCTTAAGAATTCAATTCCATGCAAACAGAGGGGCCCTTAGGAGAACACTTCCACGAAAGAAATTTTAAAAGCATCGAGCGTTATCACGTTTCTAATCTAAAGCACTGACACAAAAGATTTTGTAATCTTTTAATCAATATCTAAACCTTATTTTTCCCGACACGATTAGATTTGGAGCTCTCTGGAACTAACCAACAAGCTGCAGGACAGATGGAACTGGCCATGCAAAACTCGATAAGTACTCGGGACCGCATCAAAACAGCCCATAGTTGTTCACATGCACAGAAAAGCAGTGATGTATCGATTACTAGGGCATGTTTGCGAGTGTAGGATTTTTTTTCTCTCGTTGTCCTGTTGAAATGAAGATTTTGCCGGATTAACTTATATTCTCAAACGTAGATATTGGGATCTCCGGCTTTCAAAGGTAATAATTTTGGTTATCTTCTACTTTGCCTGCTAAGTAAAGTAAAGGGCTAAAACGAGAGACATTAAAAAGGTGAGGGTGAAATAAGAAAAAATATTAGGTTTCGAATACCATCTCTTCCACAAGAAGAGGTTGAAAACACGCACACTCTCTCATGCCAGTGAATGATAAAAAGGATTAGGGGGTCCATTGACGCGGCAGGGCCATTCCGAGGAGTGTCCAACGGCCACTTCTAAAGCAGAAGCCCAACCGTGGCCCAAGCATGAGTCAGGGCTGAAAGTTGTTCGCCCGAACCAAGGTCGCACGGAAATCATGAAGCCCGAGCCCCCACCTATATACTAGACCTATAGAACGGAAAAATGAGTTTCTCACCAAGTCCTAGGCCAGCTCAGCCGCTCTGGTCTTATCACCTTCTGTGAGAGGTCATGGTTTTGAGCCTCCGCATTACTGCTCCCTCCCTCCCATATAAATATATAGATATATATATGCATTTATATCTGTAAGTATGCATACGTATGTGTGTATATATATATCTGTATGTATAAATTTGTGCCGGGAGAGGATTCCGGCTTTCAACCTCTAAGTGCAAATAAAAAAAAAAACATGAGCACGGCCCATATATTAATAACAAAACCCCATGCCCAAAGCCCAATCCATGAGCTCCCTTGCAAAAAAAATTAAATAAATAAAAAACACTATTCTTTTGAAGAGGAAAAATAAAAATGGGTCTCTCTCACCTTACAATTCTTCTACACCCTCACTTTTATTCTCTCTTTAATTGACCTTTACTTCACTTCACCGGCAAAGCAAATCTACGATTTACTGTGTTTATTGTGATTTGATATTATTTCACCCAATTGTTATTCACGCGTGTCCATCCTTCATTTTGTGGAACAAAGCCTCGACCCATGACCCACCAGCAAACAAAAGAAGGGAAGAAAGGATCAAAATTCGGATTGGATGATTTCCGCCATACGTACCTCCAGAAGACCTGCAATTTCCAGCTTTCCTCGTCTCAGAGTGGAGGAAAGCCGGAAAATCAACTTTACCGCCGATGAGAGCAGCGGTAAAGCTGCAATTTCCAGTTTTCCTCCTCTCGGAGCGGAGGAAGGCTGGAAAATCAACTTTACCGCGGATGAGAGCAGCGGTAAAGCTGCAATTGCCAGTTTTCCTCCTCTCGGAGCGGAGGAAAACTGGAAAATCCAGTTTGCCGCCGATGAGAGCAGCGGTAAAGCTGCAATTTGCCAGCTGTTTCCTCTCAGAGTGGAGAAAAACTGGCAAATGCGAGTTTACCGCCCATGCAAGCAGCGGTAAAGCCGTGGCTGTCCGATTACAGTCGCAAGACCTTTCCGTTTCCAAATAACATAAAATAAAATGAAAGAATCAAAAGTTCCATTTTTTTCTTGTAGCCCATATCTAGCGAACTCCCGTATCATATGAGTGGAGAGAAGAAAATCACACAAGCTGACTTTGGCTATTGTCCCATGTAGAATTGAATTTCTCGGCTTTTGAATAGATACACTGCCCCAGAAATAAAAGTTGAAATGTATAAATGGTCAGCAAACAACATCCCCATAATAACACAGTAAAATCCGAGATATCACTCTATCAAAGCAATTTGCCCCGTCTACAACTCCGTCCTTAAATCTTTCATCACTCGTACTCTTTAATGATCGTCGGTGTGACTCGCTTGATAATAAATTCTTAAGAATTCAATTCCATGCAAACAGAGGGGCCCTTAGGAGAACACTTCCACGAAAGAAATTTTAAAAGCATCGAGCGTTATCACGTTTCTAATCTAAAGCACTGACACAAAAGATTTTGTAATCTTTTAATCAATATCTAAACCTTATTTTTCCCGACACGATTAGATTTGGAGCTCTCTGGAACTAACCAACAAGCTGCAGGACAGATGGAACTGGCCAAGCAAAACTCGATAAGTACTCGGGACCGCATCAAAACAGCCCATAGTTGTTCACATGCACAGAAAAGCAGTGATGTATCGATTACTAGGGCATGTTTGCGAGTGTAGGATTTTTTTTCTCTCGTTGTCCTGTTGAAATGAAGATTTTGCCGGATTAACTTATATTCTCAAACGTAGATATTGGGATCTCCGGCTTTCAAAGGTAATAATTTTGGTTATCTTCTACTTTGCCTGCTAAGTAAAGTAAAGGGCTAAAACGAGAGACATTAAAAAGGTGAGGGTGAAATAAGAAAAAATATTAGGTTTCGAATACCATCTCTTCCACAAGAAGAGGTTGAAAACACGCACACTCTCTCATGCCAGTGAATGATAAAAAAGATTAGGGGGGTTCATTGACGCGGCAGGGCCATTCCGAGGAGTGTCCAACAGCCACTTCTAAAGCAGAAGCCCAACCGTGGCCCAAGCATGAGTCAGGGCTGAAAGTTGTTGGCCCGAACCAAGGTCGCACGGAAATCATGAAGCCCGAGCCCCCACCTATATACTAGACCTATAGAACGGAAAAATGAGTTTCTCACCAAGTCCTAGGCCGGCTCAGCCGCTCTGGTCTTATCACCTTCTGTGAGAGGCCATGGTTTTGAGCCTCCGCATTACTGCTCCCTCCCTCCCTCCCATATAAATATATAGATATATATATATGCGTTTGTATCTGTAAGTATGCATACGTATGTGTGTATATATATATCTGTATGTATAAATTTGTGCCGGGAGAGGATTCCGGCTCTCAACCTCTAAGTGCAAATAAAAAAAAAAAACATGAGCACGGCCCATATATTAATAACAAAACCCCATGCCCAAAGCCCAATCCATGAGCTCCCTTGCAAAAAAAATTAAATAAATAAAAAACACTATTCTTTTGAAGAGGAAAAATAAAAATGGGTCTCTCTCACCTTATAATTCTTCTACACCCTCACTTTTATTCTCTCTTTAATTGACCTTTACTTCACTTCACCGGCAA